>BSBM01000456.1:12835000-14035000 GCA_027924585.1 Larix kaempferi | reverse complement strand
CGTATTCACTTTTGCCACAGGTACTTCCTCCCTTAGTGGAGGGGCCTCCACCTCTACCTCCGAGGTAGTACTTCCTCTCTGTGCTAGCCCCCTGAGCGTTTCATTTATGGCTTCCAACGAGCGCAGTATAAGAATGGTCTCTGGCGACGGTGCCGGCACATTCGGTTCAGGTAATGCCGTCGCCTGACCTCGCCCCCGACCCGCTCGAGTTCTTACCATGATTATTCCTGCTCATGGAATAATAGGATAATTAGCACACAATGAAATCATGACTAATTTACTATCAATCTCAACAATTAATTCAAAAGTGCGTCATGACTAATTTTACGAGTGTTTTACTTTAAGAGCTATAGTTCAGTACGTTTCGATCAGGCCATCTTGAGGCCACCCGGTACTAGACATACTGCAACAGTTCTACGTAGGTTTAGGTATTGGATTCCACACAATCCTCATCAGGTCGCCATCAATTCCTCAAGATATTCAATTAAGGTTTATTGCCTCGGTCTCATTAATTAATTAATAATTTAATAATAACATAACCTACGTTTTAAGTCTAGAGTCGTGTTTATCAACATTTTGGTCATGGGGCAAAATCAATGTTTTAGTGATTAGCTCGTCATGTTGATCTCCATGGTGTCTCGTTTTCGAGATTTCGTGTCCGTTTTGCCTCTTCGACTATACGTCGAAGTTTCGGTAATGAGCATTTCCAAGGAGGTGAAAAGCTAACATTAACTATATAATGTTTAATTATAATAATTATTAACTAATACTATTAACAAGCCCCTAATTTACTAATTTAACTTAATAAATGTTATAATCAATTAAATTAAGTATAATAATCAATAGTTAATAAAATTAATTATTAATAAAATAATTTCTAAATTCATTAATAATTAATTAATTAATTAATTTATTACATATATATATAATAAATTAATTAATTATTATCAAACTTAACTTAATTCAATAGTTAACAACTTAAACTCAGATTAATTTAAACCTTTATTATAAAGAAATAAATTATAAATGAATAATTTATAATTAAAATAAATTAAAAATGAAATAAATTATAATTGAAATAACTAAAAACGAAATAAATTATAATTGAATTAAATTAAAAATGAAATAATTTAAAACCCTTACCTATGGCTTACTTAGTCAACCCTAGATTCCCTCTACGCTGGGTTGCATGTGGCCACGCGGCCGACATGCAATTTAAACCAATAAAATATTCAATCAACCCTAAAAAGGGCATACCCGCTCCCTTCTCCTCATTTCTTCTATGGATTTTTTCGGGAGCAGCCGCCAGTGAGCTCTGCAACTCCACCACCACCACCAACTGGCTCAGCTCTCGGTCATGGTGGGCAAGCTCTGCAACTGCAACGGCCGGAGGTATAGCTAATCCTTCTTTTCGCTTCAGTTTCACAGGATACATGTATATTTTTTTTTTCGTGCTTATGGTTTCTGTATGTTTACTATTTTTTTGTTCTGCCCAAGCCATAGCTCAGCTACTGGCCGAGCTGCCGACCCGGCTTGGCCCATTTAACGTATATTCTGATTTTTTTTTTTTGATATGCATATTTTTTTTCTAGGTTTATCTCCTTATATTTTTTTAAATGCCTAGGCCGCAGCTTGCTGCAGGCCGGGCCGTGCCCTGGCCGCACGCCCTGTGGGCTGCAGGCAGGGCCGCCCAGGCCGCAGCTCGCTGCCGGCCTGCCGTGCCCTGGCCGCGCGCCCGTGGGCTGCGCGCGCCCTGTGGGCTGCGCCCTGGGGGCCGCGCCTTGTGGGCTGCGCCCTCGGGCCGTGCCCTTGGGCGTGCGCCCTGGGCTGCGCCCTTCGGGCTGCGCCCTTGGGCCGCGCCCTGTGGGCTTCGCCCTGGGGCCGCGCCCTGTGGGCTGCGCCCTCGGGGCTGCGCCCTGTGGGCTGCGCCCTCGGGGCTGCGCCCTTGGGGCTGAGCCCTTGGGCCGAGCCCTGTGGGCCGAGCCCTGTGTGGGCGGCGCCCGTGGGGCTGCGCCTGCGGGTTGCAAGCCCCCCGTCCAAATTTTTTTTTTTTTTTTTATTTTTCATTTTTTTAAACTATGTTGTAATAAAATTTTTGTTTATATATATATATATATATATTTTATTTATTTATTTACGTTTTAATTTATATATATAAATTTTTATTTTTAAAAATAACACCATTCTTTATTTATTATTATTATTTTGTTTTATGTTTGCATAAAAAATATATATATATATTTTCTAGTCGAATAAAAATATATATATATATATATATATATATATATATATATATATATTTTTTTTTTTTTCATTATTCCAGAATTTTCATTCATTTCTCCAGAATACATATATATATGTTATTTTTTTGTTTTCATATATATGTAATCTTTTCTTGTTTTATGAAAAACAGAATTTGTTCTCGTCCTTTGTTTTTGTTATAATGTAGTTTTTTTTTTTTTTTGTTTCTGTTTCTATTTAATTTCAAAGTAAACTAAACATATAACAAAGTATAAGTTCTATATATATATAAACCAAAATTCTATATATACTCGTAGCAAAATAAAATAATTGTTATATATATATATACACAATGATATGCGTCTATGTATAAGTTTTTCCTTCATACATGCAAATATAGTTTCTCCCTCTCTATACATATATATTTAACTTTTATTGTTGTTTCCTCTTTTGCAGGTGTATATCTTGCCCTTGCTCGGCACTTCCTTTGGGGTTTATACACCCAAAATCTGTTGGTTAATGCTCTATTCAATGTAGTTCTGTTCAAGGTAGTGAGCCCTCTGGTTCCAGACTTGGAACCATGGCTCTGATACCATATGTAAGACCCCAACTAGGGTCTCCTTTAACTTTAATATACAGTCAGATATTTCAGATATATTTCAGATAATTCAGTTCTGTTCCAAATTTCTGTTTTATATTTCTAACTTATGTCTATGTCTATGCATGTAAATTATGTCAAGTTTACATACTTTTCATGTGCAGGTGAAATAACATATAACATATAACCGGAAATAATAATTTGACAGAGTAGAAAATGATAAATTTACTTGCTGAAAAATACCTTTAGGTAGCTTGCAGATCCCTTCTATTTTTGTTGCTGTCCCTTGTTGCCGTTTCTCCTTTCCTTTCTCCCTGCAGTCAAAAGCCTTCCCCACAGTTTTGAACTCAACCAGCCAAACCAGTTTTTCCACCCTGCCAACTGGCGAGGTCTCGCCGACCACCCAGCTCCAAAGGTACCCCTTTGGACCCCCGAGCCCAAACCGAGTACAAGCCAACCCGTTATATCCCTTTAGAAAACCTCCAGCAAAAACCCCCTTTCAGCTCCTTTCAGCTCTGCTCTCAAATTTCTATATCTGCTCTCCCAAAAATTCCTCCAAAAGAACTCCCGTAAAAGATGATCCCCTCTTCTTCCTTTCTTCTCCATCTTATCCCATGTTTGCTCTGTCGACTCAATGCTCCCCATTACTACCCTTATCCTCTCCATTCAATTCTAGCTAAGATGGCAGTCCCCCTTTTCTCCCTCGAGACATGTCCACATTTATTGATACCATCAATACATTAATTAATTAATTAATTAAATAAATTTATAAATGAATTATAAATATTATTCCTTTCTTTTATGCAAACACCGTATGTAAAAGTCAACTAAATTATTAATGTGGTTCCACCGCCATTGTCTTTTCAAGTGGTCATAATTACAATTTAATTAATATTTTAATTTATTAACTAAAATACAATATAATTATAAACTTGGATATAAAATGGCATAAGGTAATGTCTTCCTTAATTAATTCATAATTAATTTAGAAGTACTTTATAATTAATTCATAATTAATTTAGAACTAATGCATAATTAATTCAAAATTAATTCGCAATTAATTCATAACTAATTCACAATTAATTTAGAACTAATTCATAAGTAATTTATAATTAATTCGTGATTAATTCATAATTAATTCACAATTAGTTTATAAATAATTCATAATTAAATTATAATTAATTCATAATTGATTAACTTATAATTGATTCATCGTTTTCATGAACAATTCCCAAGTGTGTACCCGACACTTGTTTATCAATTTCATATTACATCTATTCGTAAATTACCCTATGTTCCAACTAGCTTCTGCATGGTCATCATAAAATTTAATAGATATAAATTAATTATTATCCATACAGTTTAATTAATTATCTAGCCGTGCAATTAAGATTAACTTATCAATTTAATACTACTTTAATTAACATTACAATAATCATTTAACGTGTTAACCCTTAGTTATTACTAATCAAACTCATTAATATTTAATTAAGCGTTACTAACCAATTGCATTATTTACTGTTAATTTAACCGTAACTTGTTGATTGATCATTAATGTACAGTAATTAATTATTAAGCGACACTAATTAACATTATTACTCAGCAATATTTCACGCAATTCATAAATATGTAGGCAAGTTATGTAAGCGTAGCTACTGCTTACATACCTCGCGTAAGTACACTAACAGTAATAACTCACACACGTCAATCATAATCATGAAACTTACTGTTTATTGACACATGTTTTAGCATAGTTTGCAAGGTACAATTCTTTAACTAACTGAAATCTTATTAGTTACGACAATTCATACCTTTCTAAGTTACGACACATACTCAAGCAAGGGTTTTACACACCTACAGTTAGATCCTGTTTTCACCCCTACTTCACGCTACACCTATCTACCTACATCATCACTAACTTCCACATCCTATCCTGTCCTCTGCTGGACTACCCTGAAATGTCAAGTCATGACCGGTTCCAGCTAGAACCCGTAAGCGGAAGTGTCGACTACATCGACCAGCTTCCCCAGCAGGCAACCACCAGTCATCATCACACACCTTGGGGAGCGCGCCGTAGCACAGCCTTCCCATGACTCTGGGTTTCGGGGATAAACGGTGGGTAAAGCCTCCACCCCCCTAATGGAACAAGGGACTATGTCTACTCGACATAACAACAGCGTTGCACTTGTACTCGGTCTGTCATCGTATAACCGATCTGGGCGGTTGAGTTTCCTGAAACCCTACCCCACCCATGTCATAACATACATCATAATAACAACATAATAACCATATGAAAGTAAATAATGCATCACTCGCATACCATTTTATCTTTCGATGTCCGTGTCCCCGAGGCCCTCCCACCTCGTAGGATCCAGCTATCACTTAGCCGTTTCAACCTGTAAGTCAGTCCTCGACATACAATATAGAATATCGTGCATAAATCCTCGATATGTACACACATATATTTCATCATAACATAACGACAATAAACTCATTCATTCGCCATGCACCTGGCATAACATTCATTATTTCAACATATAACTGTAACGGTATCCACGTACCCATCATTTAGTAAATTCCCATATATTTGACATAATTAACACATGATACATATCTAAACATGACTACTGATCATTATACTAGCATCACACACACACACATATATATATCGGCAAAATAATAGAACCATATGTCCACAGTGTCGTCAACCGACGAGGTCTCACAGTCAAATAAATACAACATATAATAGTAGTTCAGGTAGAAATGTCAAAACGGGGTGTTACACAATATCACCACACCTTCACAAACCAAAACCCTTCACACACACATCAACTCTTCATCCACACAAGGATGGCACTCCTTCTCCTATGAAAACCAGTAGTTCCCTATAGGAACTCTATAGGTGACTTTCTTGACTGCAAGCTAGCATGGCCCCACAATACCCACTCACACTACACATGGATGATACCCCTTTTCTATTACATAGCTCCTTTGGCCTACCCATCCATTCTAGTGTTCTTTAGTGTGAGTGTAGAAAGGTTACCGATGCCCATACAGTCCTCCTGAGTACCCTTTCTTCACTTTTCTCCTTAACGTGCAGCACCAAATTGCATCTGTGTAAGATGAAAGCACAAGAAGGATAAGCAAGCTCATCATTATTGCTACCCTAAAATTGTAACCATATTTCATAACATTCACTATCAAGTATTGAAACACTAGGAATGCGTCCATTTCCTTAGGGTGTAGTCAATATTGACAACCCTATCATAACCCAAGACTAGAAAGTTGTGCACCCTTCTCTGATGTGAGCCATGTAGGCCCTAATCACACTTCAAGCAATCTGAAATGATAATGAAAATAATAAACATGTTATGCATATTAACTCTAGTAACCAGGAATGCATATTCTTAGCTAGGGTTACAAAACACTTATCCATTTTGTAGAGGCATCTTCTCTTCCTTTGCGAGGTATGGGGCTCCCTTCTCCGAGTTATCAGTCCCTCGGTTTTCCACCCCAATCCCTTTCACTTTCCATAGAAAAAATATTCCCGATTGACATAATTTGACAATCTTGCCCGCATTGTTTACCAACATGCAGTTCAACTGAGACATTATCAAAATTTACAATGGTGTTTCACCCGAAACCCATTTCCAAAGCATGGGATCCTTCCCATGGAGTTTGGCTTCTGCATGCCATCACATATGGTCTTAGTGCAATGTGTCCTCTTGACACACTCTTCAAACAACCAAACAGTCAGCAACATTTAACAGTCAAATTCAAATCTGATTTCCCTAATCAGTCAATGACATTAATAATTAAGTTCAAACATGAATTTACAATTCTATCTCCTACAGAAATTGATTTGTTTAACCATGAGGCCATCCTAATATCGTTTGGCTCCTATAAGTGGCATCCCTCTATCCATTATGGCTTTATGCTTGCGACCATACATGAACATCCACCTGTAGCATGTCCTCGCTTTTTGGCTCTTGTACATGGTAGATTTCAGTCTTTATCATGGACTTACCCACATTGCCATCCTCAATAAATTTCTACCTGAAATATGAAATTCCAGCCAGCCAAACACTTTGTGAGCATCCATGCATATAATATTTTCATTGCTACAACATTACTGAAGTGATCTCAGAATCATAATACCCAATAATTCAAACACTATCATCTATTCACATCTTAAAGGTAATCAAAAGTATATATGTACTCTATATGCATCATTATCACAATGAAGTTCTGCAAGATAACATCACATTATCCTTGCAATTTAAATAAAACTCCAATATTCATTACTTCATAGCCATATCATTTTATGCAATTCTGTCCTTTCAACATAGCACTTTGGTAGACCATCAAACATGACTACCTTCTTCATGCAATCCTTCTCCTGCATTCATAGCATCTCATGAAATGATCCTAGAATTATCCCTAATTCATCATTTCATCTTTTACATAATTGCAATGAAACATACATAACACAACCATGCATTCTCACAATTCATCTCAACATGTGCACTCACACACATGCATGCACACCTACGACATTTACATAATATTTTAATGTGCACTCACTCAGTGCCTTCTTGCATGGATTCATGAATACCATAACTTCATGTCATGCATTCCACCATGATGTTTTGGAAAGTATGGTTATTGCCTCAACACATCACCCAACCATCTCCCCAATCACTTGGTTAACTATTTGGGTGCCTTCCTTCTCCACCCGAACAACACATTAGGAGTTTACTCACTCCTTGGTTGTTGGCAAAGATGTTTCATCCCAAATTAACACCAATAGGGGGTTCATGGGACACTTGTGTAACACTATAGCATTACCATTCCAACCACATTATGGACTTAACCATGACTATCTCATATGGCATGCACTAGCACAATAGGACTATAAGTCCTCACCTGATTTGGTTATTAAACTCCTAACCAACATACACAAATGGCATGACATATTCTCATATAGCTATATTTACAATTCAAAACAGCTAAATGGTATAAGGATCCTTTCCCTCAATACCACATACCTTGCCATACTCTATGGGATAATGTTCGCATAAATGCATTCGACATCACATACATACCAATTTATGGTTATAATTTAAATATGGCTCAAGCGATTCTTACCTAATCCCCTTTTTGTATGCAATCATAAATCATTACCTGTGTGGCTTCCATGAACATCTTTGATGTTACCTGATCAGTCGGTCTCCTGCAAGGATTTCACCATCCTACCACCAACCTCTTGATCATAGATTTGTTGCCCCAACCTTTCTTCATAAGATTGTTGGTCATATGCAACAACATCATCCACATCTTTAGCCATGCTTCTGTTGTCTTTGGTCCTACAACCAATGAGAACACCACTAATTATTAGCAACCAAAATAATTATCTTAAGCAGCTTATTGCATATGTAAAACTTCACTAGCTTTACCAACATGCAATAATCATATACATGCAAAAACATCTTCACATGCACTATGCAATATCTGTAAATATGCCCACTAGTGTGTATTCATTTCATCTATCTAATTTCTTGCATTTCTAGCATTTCTATGCCACAAATTTCTGTAAAAATATATTTTCAATAGTAAGAAAGGAGTTAAGGAATTATCCCTTTCCAATCCCTCATCATAGCATGGAATTCTTCTTCCACATCATAGCTGATCCAACTTCATGGCCTCTATAGCGAGAACACAAGGAATCATTAGCTATGATTTTCTCACCAAACATCAATTCAATACATATACTCATGCATAACATTCCTACTTGCTACTTTCCAAGCATGCAATTCTTATGCTATAAACAAAAATAGTTTAAGGTGAGAAATTTCCCTCTTTATCAACATTCCCTTACTGCTCCAATTGCTTTAAAAAATTATGGTCAAGTCCAACTTGAGCTTTCTTGGACTTCCCTCCACTTATGAGCACTGCAATAGATTCAATTCTAACTCCATAAGGAGTATTTTCAAGGTCCCTTACCTGATAACCTATTCCATTTCTTATTGAGCAAAAACTGCAGCCCTTCAAAATTGTCAACTTTTGTCAGATTACATAAACATATGAATCACCCTTTTTATAATCCACAACTTGCCAAATTGTCCCATGGACTATTATCATGATGCAAAATTTCTATTTCTATGAATCTTGTCATTACCATAGAATTTTCTCACCATTGACGATGTCTCAGGGGGACGACGGGGTCAAGGGGGATGACGTGGTCAAATTTCCCTATTTCGACGGACTTATCTATTTTCCTCCGACCCATTTCGGCGGAATTTCCATTTGTCTCCGATTTTTTTCGGCAAACTTCCAATTTTCCGCCGATCTACGCACTTCTCAATTCCTCTTCGACAATTTCAACGCACTTTTGAATTCTCCTCTGACCTGTTTCGGTGGACTTGTCCCTTTTTCTCTGATCGACGCATTTCTTATTCCTCGCCGACCCATTTCGGCAGCTTATGAATTTTGCTCCAACCGTTTCGGCGCAACTTTCTCTTTGTTTCCGATTGGCGCAACTTTCGCTTTTGCGCCGAAAATCCTTTTTGTCGATCCTTCCAATTTTCTGTCGACTGGTTCAGCACACTTCTAGTTTGTCACTGACTGTTTTGGAGACATTTCCGCTTTGTCGCTGATTGATGGACTTTTCACTTTTTCGCACACTGTTTCGGCACATTTTTCAGTTTTGCGCCGACTTGTTTCAACACACTTTCCCCGTTGTATCCGATTGACGGGATTTTGAGTTTTGCGATGACTGTTTCAGCAAACCTTGCAATTTGTTGCTGATTGACACAAATTTCATTTCTTGCCGATCCGTTTCGGCGAGATTTTCCATTTTACGCTGAAACGCCTTTTCGACAAATTTTATAATTTCTCACCAAAATGTATCATCGACTCTTCTGATTTATCACCGATAGTTTCGACGCTCCTTCAAGTTTTGCGCCGATACATACTTAGCAGAAAAATCAGAAACACTTCAAAAAATTTTAAAATTTTTGAAATTTTTCTTGACAATCAGTGCTGAGTAGGAAGCATGCTTACCTCTGCATGTTGTTAGATGTAGCCCAAGTAGGTCCAATGTTGCAACCTTGTGCTCTGATACCAATCTAGCACGTACCCTCCCATCGATCTGGCGCAAGAAAGGGAACATGACTACAGATCTTGGGCTTTTTACCAAATAACTCAGCCCCATTCATTAGATTCATGCAAGAAAAAATACATATGTGTGCATATGTATAATCAAATAAACATGCACAACATAATTTAACTATCCACACACATTTATCAGCATAATCATAATTGTCTTCAAATAAAAACAATGCAGAAGTAAAACTCATAAAGAATACTCATCTTGATGTAATGTTGTCCCAATCAACTAGCTACGCAACTACAACGTTCCACCCAGCCATATGCCAACTATGCTCATCAATCTCTCACCATAGTTTCCACCCCTGAGCTACGCATGATTTCTAAAAGGAATGGGAACCTACATTTGATGCACAATAAGATGACCATCACATCTAATCCAAGCCATTCCATAGTTGGGTTTATCAGGCTAAATATGAACCCTCTTCATTTATGGATGCTTTCACTCAAGATCAAGCCAAAACAATGGATAAACAAGCTCAAAGGTTGGGCATGGATAAACAATTTTACTATGAGATATACAAAAACAAGGTTCCCACGGATTCTTCCAATTCATGGCACACCCAAAATGAATTGTGAGAAAGAAAATTCGTTCACAAGGAAGAAAACGATTTCACCCACGGGTATATGAGCATTCATATGGCCATAAACGGCCTATATGGACCCCAAACGATTTCCCTTCTTCCCTACTGTTATACAATACAAAAACGACCTTCCCATCTAGAAACATGAAGGAAACCACAACCAAAAACATGGAGGAAAACACCTAGGAAGCGCAGACTGCATGAGAGAGAAAAGGAAATGGGTGAATAATGGCTTGTGGAGCAATTTCCTGGCTCTTTTCTTTCCAAAGAAGCCAAACATGTTTTTCCAAAATGGTGGCTTTCCCATACTCGAATTTGGACAGCCATACCTCCCCATTCCCAATGCATTAATTACCTCAACCAACTCTTGGAAGAAATAAATGATTGGGTACAAAATTCAACATGGGTAGTTGAGGGTTTATGGGTTCTCTCATTGACACTTGGCTTGACTTGATTGGCTCCAAGGGTTTGAATATTTCCCTCCCAATTCCTTGTAAAAATCATGCCCCCATCTCTTCTTGCATTACATTGCATAGCTAGTTGTGGCTATTTTATTAAAATGCATATTTACATGATATTTGCAATTCCATTATGCCTGGATAGCATGTAAAACATATGCATAACTAAATTGATGGAGGGGAATTGGACTTGAGCTCCCCACCATGATTTTATGACAATATTACATCATTTACATTTTAATGTAATGAGGTCAAAATCGGGATATTACACTCAAGCACCATGACATCAATGCCTAGAATTATGCTGAGGAAAGACCATGCATCATTCATCATTTCACTAGTCATTGGTTAACAAGTAAGACAAAAAATCTATACCAAGAAATGACCAACAATGGTAGAGTTTACAGGGTACACAGTCTTCAAAATTCTACCAAGTAGCTCATACGTTCTCCATAGGAAACCCATGCATCCTTCACATCCAAAAATTTTCCTTGGCAAAAATGTGACAATGCCGAATGGGGCCAATTTCCTTCTTTTCCTGCAAATATTTTTTGCATGGCTCCCTAGAATCACGTGGGATCTCCATGAGACCCACATTCCCTTCATTTTTCAATAAATTCCCCTAATCCCCCTCTTAACATATAAGTAAGGTTTTAAGCTTAATAAAGGTGGTTTAAGACTTAATTAATATAAAGGTACTTTTAAGCTCATGTTTAGGCCAAGGTCGTGTTATTGACCCCTTATTACTTCTCAGAGCCCCCTTTCTCGCTCACTGGTGAATTTATGCCCCCCCATACTCTTTCATAGTTTCATCCTTAGATGCAGCCATGTGTAGTTTTTTATTATTTATAATTGTTCATGTACATAAGCATATGTCCCATCCCTTCAGGCCATTTAACTTTAATTATTACATCATTTACAACTTTAAAATCTAAGGTTAAAACCGGGGTGTTACATTCCCCTCCCCCTTAGATTGACACCATTCTCGATGTTTGCATGTAAATCAAAAGTTCCAAAAAATTTACAGAACAAAATTTCAAAATAGATATGGGTACTCTGCCTGCATCACTTCTTCAAGCTCCTAAGTAGCTTCTTTAGGACTGTAATAGGTCCATTGGACTTTTACCTGTCCGATGGTTTTTATTCCCGAGGGTTCAAGAATTCAAAAAATAGTAGGTTAGGCCCTTAAGAGCTTGGAACAATCTCCAGGGTGACTCAAGAGGACAAAGTGAATGGGATTTGTTCCAATAGACTTATGAAGTCATAGCCTAAGTAGGATATATAGGAGAGTGAAACTATAGAGAGGGTCATTATCCTCTAACACCCAACCATAGTTGAACTAGGTGAAAAAAATGGAAATAAATGGGTCCCAACAATTTGCAAGCATGTTAGGTACCCATGTCCAAAAGATTCTCTAAAATTGAGTAATAAGGAAATACCATATGGAAACCCCACTCCCACCTACAAAAAATATAATGTAAATGAGAATTCTGAAGTTCCTACTTAGAAGGAGCCTTCAATTTCAAGGCAATTTGCAGCTTAGTAAATTGCTTCTCAATGATTGGCTTTACGAAGATCCAGAGAAATTTTTGTAAACTCCTCCTTCTCTTAAAGTTCATGCGATCCCATTAAAAAGATCCAAACACTTTGATGTGATTGAATGATGGTTCTTGACTAGTCCTTGGGTTGAATGGAGGAAACCCCTTGAGCTTTTGTTTGAAACTTGGTGAATTGTAGGAGCAAAAGTTGTAGATCTAGACTATGAAGAGAAATTCCAGAGGTCTTCTTCAATGAGTACCTGATTTGTGAGAAGTTCTCTCATAAATCCTGAGTATGAAGATACATTATAGACCTATTCTCCAATGGGAACCTGATTTGGGATAAGTTCTCCAAAGGATAGTAGAACATTGTTGATCACCTCTTCTTTTGGGCTTGTAAAAGGGTCTTCTTCAGTTGAGCGATGGATCATGGATGTGCATATGTCCTTGTAGTCCATATATTGCGAATCTTCTCAATACTCTTTCAGCCTCTCATTGGATGTGAATATTTCCTCATAGAGCATATGTTGTGAAGCTTTTGGGGCATCCTTCAACCTTCAATAAGATTGGATCCTTGTAGAACTAGTATACCAACTATTTAGCACCCATGTAGATTTGATAACATGTAGAATTTGTTGCACGAAATTGCAAGTAGTTAGCGCTCCCTTGTGTATCATGACAAGGGACTAATCGCCTCTCGTGGATCCTTGAAATATGGCGGTGGTGAGTTTACCAATCACCTGCAAGTTTTGGTGTAACGACAGCCGTACTACCAACAATTGGTATCAGAGCTAGAGGTCACGAGTTCGATACATACTCGGCTCGCGCTGAGGGGGAGATTGTTGCACGAAATTGCAAGTAGTCAGTGCTCCCGGTGTATCGTGACAAGGGACTAATCGCCTCTCGTGGATCCTTGAAATTTGGCAGTGGTGAGTTTACCAATCACCTGTAGGTTTTGGTGTAACGACAACCGTACTACCAACATAATTTGAGCATATATAGATCTAGGCAAAAATACTAGAAAGATATAATGTGAAAATATATCAATAACCAAAAATTCATGTAACAAATGTATTAGCATTAATCATCACACAAAAATGTTAGAACATATAATAAGAAGGAATGATGTATTTCATTGAACATTAATGAATGGAGGTGAACAATATTTATAGCAAGGAAGTTCAAATTAGGTCAGGAGGTTGTTCAAATTTCTCATGCAGTGCATGAGGTGATAATGATGCTTAACTAGATCCAAATACCTTCAATTATCCATGCACACTTACCAACCTGCTTTACACTGAACCAGGAGTCCCCAATCACTAGTTATGGCTAGGTGATGTACATGCAAATGACTATATGTGCATAAAAATCCCTAAAATATCTCAATTGAGCAACTTAGGGTCTGTTAGGATTAGTTAGGGTCAGTCAATACCTATATTAGTGGAGCACATATAATCCTCAACTAATTATTGATCCAATCATACTAAACTCAGGGAAAATCTCCCCAAATTAGGAAATGTTCCCCCAAATCAGGGAATGTTCACCAAAATAAAGGAAGCTCCCCCAAAATAAAGGAATCCATCTCAAGGGTGATTTAGTTAGTCAATTTGGATGGGGTTTATCCCATGGGATTCATCAAGTCATGGTATATGTAAGTAGGAAGAGTTTTTTTTGTCTCTAACATGTATTGAGGGGGACTTTGAGGGATAATGGCATTAGTATGACTCCATGGGTGGAACATTATAGAATTATCTGAATAAAGGTGACCAAGGATGCTGCCACAAAATGTGATGATATACAATCTGTAGGATTTCCAAGGAGCACTATTTTTGGATGGTTTCCTTGATGTATGGACATCGAAGGGAGAGAGCAAAAAATATAACTCAAATGCCATGGCTTCTTAGATGTATGAACACTTGAGAAAAACAGGGTGCTTAAAATAATTGTTGTTTAATGGTTACCTAGGTGGGTGGCCACGTAGGAGAGACAAGTAAGGAAAACAAAGATATAGGTGTCCAATGAATTATTGAATGAATCAATGAATAGATTATAATAGATGGAACTGATGGGGAGTAAGACACTAGTGGAAATATCCTTGAGGGATGATGAATGGTTGAAAAATAATATAAATTATGCAATATGGATGGAGCAATGGGCTCATGAGTGTGCAACATGAAACATGAAAATACCATAATGGACATAAGTATGGGATTCCATGGGTAGGCCAATGAGTGATGATGAAAAGGTAATATGTAGATAAGTGCAAGATAAAAACTAGATGGACTACTAATCCTACATAGAGAACAATGACATGGGTGCCAAATGGAAAGGGTTACTACATAATGGAACCAATGTGGGGAAGGCTCTACTGTTGAGTAAGGGAAAATGAAAATGTGGCTTGGATGGGCCACTTATCTGAACAGAGGGGGGTCGTATAGGAATAAAAGGGATGGATAAGGATGATGCATATAATGTTTTGTAGAGGGAAATCACCTATATGCCAGTTTGAGAAAATATACCCGTAGGGAGCGGTCACATGCCGAAATAAAAAGATCCCGTCAAAACCTGATCCTGTGCACATGGAAAGGATACCAAACTGTAAAAATGAATCTAGAAATGAAACCAAATATGCAAGTAGCAATGTGACCTCAAGAAGTGGTCGAGATACAGGATAAGGACCAACCTCCATGCCGTGGGCAAGGGGTTTGTGGCTATGAGTCACATATGATTTGGACTAAGATATGGGATCATTGAAATAATCAATCATGACCCCATCCAAGAGGTGTCAATGTGGTGTGGACACTCTCTTGGAGAGGTACTAACATGACATCGACTAGCAGCTGGAGGGGGCTTGTACCATGAGGAAAATAGCCATGGTGGAACAAAAAATCCATAAGACGATGAGGGGGAATTACATGTTCAAGGGGAATTCCCCCAATATCATCGAATTGAACAATGACACAGACAATGATGAGAAGGCAGGTTTTTGGGCCTAACCCCATGCCGTGGACATGGTATTCCCTCATCGGTTTGAACGAATGGTTGGAGGGACTCACATCCATCGATACAAACATAGTGGTATGGGAGGATGATGAGGAATTATCACTCGTGGAAGAAATGTAGCATATGTTAGTCATCCTATTTGAGGATTACATAGGAGAGGGCACTTCCTCGATAGTGGTGACTTGGTACTTAGGTGAGATTCAATGTAAATTAACCAAAATGGACTAAAATCGAGGAAGATTAGTACAAATATGCTATTGGAACTTAAGTTTATGGAGGTTCATCACACTCCTAAATATTCTGGAGAAATCAGTTGATAGGAAACAATATATTAGCAAAGAAGTCGACTAGGAGAGTCGAAGATTCAACTCAATGGTCGACAAGGCCATGATCAGCTTGAATACAACAACTGACTAAACTATGGGATGTTAAGGATTTCATGGAAACAGTTAGAACCAATGACCCCTATATTCCTCACTTCATGGGAGTTTTTTAGACATGGATACTATAAAATAATGACCCTATGGGTTTTTTTCATATGCTTGATATGTTCGAATCATATCAAATTGTAAGATTTGAAGAATGCAATGTGATGTTCTGATCATAATGTATTGTGCTCACATGTTGTAATGGTGTCTTTAGACACCCCCTCTCTTCTTGGAATATTGTTCCCTTCTACTATTTCCTTTTCTGTTCTATGGTTCAAGGTGAAGAGGTTCCCCAACATGGAATCAAAGCTAATGGTTTTGAACTATCCTTTTGTCTATGAATCATGCTGAGTTGGATCTAGGGTTGATTGACTCCAAGCTGAATATTTTTCGACTGATACATTTTTTCATGAACTTAGATTAGATCCACTTAATTAAAATGATGAATTCCAAGATAGAACCTATTGTTTTGAATAGACACAACTATGTAATTTGGGCACCAAATATTGAGACTTTATTGAAAAGTAAAGTATTGTGGAAGTATACAAAATTCGCTATTTCAGATTCGATAGATGACCGGGCTAAGTTTGTCATTGACAGAAAGAAGGATGAGGATGTTTGGGTCATCATGTCCTACATTTCAAGGGAGATTCACTTTCATACAAGTGGGAACGACTGTCCTCATGCCGTTTGGAGTAATCTCAAGTCACTATTTAGCAAGGTTAATGGAAGTCAAGTAATGTAGATAGAGAAAGACTTGATCTCTATGGAACCCATTTTATTTTATAGGATTGAGGACTACTTAGCTCACATCAAGGAGCTACAGTTGAAATTGAGTGAACGTGGTAAGGATTTTCCGAAGAAGGATGGAAAACTCATTGAACTGATCATGATGATTTTGAGGACACCTTATGATGTCTTTTGATCCTCCTATCATTCCAATTGGATGCCACACAAGCAAGATGGTAAAGACTTCACCTTTGATATCTTCTGTGATTTGTTGATTAAAGACCAAAAAAATTGCTTGAAGAAGAGAAGCTTGGTACCAAACATCAGGATCACTTGCTCAAAGGCATGGTCAAGAAAAATGATACAGAATGTGGTCAAGAAGATCATCAACCAAAATGTATCAACTAACGTACTAAGGGAAAGACCTAAGAATCATCATCAATGAAGAAGGATCAAAAGAAGAAAACCTGGCATTATTGTTGGATAGTTGGAAAATTCAAGAAAACATGTTGGAAGAAGAAGAAGGAATTGAAGGAAAAGGTCAAGCACCTTGAGGATAGCGCGTTGACTGGTTACTCAATCAACCAACCTACTAAAAAATTCACCTTTTCTATTAGCACTTCCCAAGAATTACATGGCCATACCACTAAGACATATGGGATAGTCGATTTTGGATGTACTCATCTTATGGCTAAGGATGTTTCTCAGTTCTCTTCCTTAAGTGGATCTATGGAACAAAATATTTGTCTGATGATTATGCTCTCATATTTGCTATAAGCAGCAACATTGAATCCCAACATGATCAAATATCCAATGTCTATCATGGGCCTAGCTTGAGCACAAATTTGTTGTTAGTGCTGCTAGGTTATTCACACTAGCTAGTGCAGAAATGCACTTACTAAGAGCTGTGAGATGCTTAGTAACGGTTCGTGAATGTGGGTGTGTGTATGCAAATAAAAATAGAATAAAGTAAAAACATGAGAAATTACTACAGTAGGAAATAAAAACTAAACCAAGCATTAAGCATCCATTTCATGAGATATTCAGTAAACAAGGGTTACGAATCAAAGAATGCTCTTTGTTTTTGTATTATATGGAATAAATTGAAAATGGGTTTTTACCTCGAAATGGTGAGGAGATGTTGGGGGGCCCTTGCAGCCGTAGAGATGGTGGTGCTTCGGGTCTCCAGTGCTTATGAATGTCCTATGAATGCTCAATATGGTGGCCACAATTCTATTAAGGGAATGTAATCTCAAATATGGAGGCTAACGGTTCAATAGTAATTCCGATAGAGTAACGGTAGGAAGAGTGAATGATGTGTAATGAGGGGCCTCCACCACCTTTTTATAATAATTTTGGGTGGTGGAGCATTGGCCCGTGGTATTTTAAGTTTTCCCTCCTTTTTCCTTTATTTTGAATAATTTCTCCTTTTCATTTTTTCTTTTATTTTCTTTTTGGTGGATTTTGACGTTTTTTGAACTAATTTAATTATTTTTTGAGGGAAATAATTGATCTTTTGCCCATTTTCTTACCAACTTAGGTATTTTGGGTTTTTGGAGTCCAAATATGTAGGAAAAAGGGGATAAATGGGTTATGTGACTAAGGGATGAGCTAGGTGGTCAAATTTGGGGGTTAACAGATTGCCCCCTGATGTGTGAGGGAAGGAGCTCATCGTATGGCTGATAGAAATCATAGGTTCTGACTTTTTCCAAAGGTGTGAGCATTGTGGTGGCGGAGAGCAGAGACTGGTTGGAGACTGGAACAAGTGCTTCATACAAACTGCAAGGGCTATAACTAGAGATACAACACCTCAATAATGGATGAGGAATGTACAATATAGAATATACAGACAAGGAGGGCATACCCATGCTTGTATCAATATATAAAGGGATACAAATAATGATGATGCCCAAAGGGGACCTAAATAATACATAGAGAATTGTTGTGTACATCATAATGGTATAGAGGGGACACAACTAGGACACACTCACGGTGCAACCATGACTGATCTGAAGAGATGATACATGGAAACAATGGCATTCATTCTGAATGTGGTATCACAATAACTGATGCTCTATTGGATCTGAAGAGGTCCAACAACTATATGGACTCAATGAATGAGAGTCAAAATCTCAAAGGTACATGGACTGAAACTAAAATGGATGCTCCAAGAAGCATATAACTGGAGGGCTTGCAAACACTATCGCCAACACAGCCAGGATATCTGCAGGAACATACAGCTGTGGGGTTCTGAATGGACTCACCAATGTGCTAGAGTCAGGGGATATCCGGGGTATTTGACCAATAACTAAAGGGACCAATACCCTATATGAATGTCGACGATGCGATGATAGAGCTGGAGTTGAGCACGTGAGAAACAACCATGCTAAGAGGCACTAATGAATCCTCTCAGATGGTTCGTAGGAACTCACCAATAATGTATATGAGTCCAAGGTACAGAGACCTATGGGCCTATCCTATGGAACATATGTGTTGGTGTCGATAGAGGGAAATCTACAACTACCAAGGAAATGATGTTTCCTTGATACGAGCGTGGGGGATACAACCAAGATGTGATGGCACTAGATGTGAGAGTGACACACTGTGGGGGGATAAGAGGGCCACAAAGGGATGGAACTCAAACTTCCTTTGTTCAGAGTATGTCGGTAGGGCTGACCTGGAAGCATATGAAATGGGCCTTGGGGGAAGGGGATTGTATCTTAAGGGATTAGGGGTTGTAACTTGCAATGGGGGAGACTCATGGGGGAAACTGATGAGTGATATTAGGAGACTCCAAGGGTGACACATCGTAGAATACTATGAACAAAGACAACTATATTGGGGGTTATTCCATAATGGAGGGACCATATATTATCTGTCGAGGGTGGCAAGAGGCACTCTTTGGGCCTTCTTCATGGTTTAAGGAGCTCAAAGAAGGGATAAAAGTGTGCTCTAGATGATACCGTCTTGTGGAATTGTACGAGCCCAAGATGGTTAATGCTCGTGGTTGCTTTCAATTTTAGAGAGTCTGAAAGAAATAAGAAGACTCCAAGGGGGATCTTTTTCATGTCTTAGTCCCCAAATCCTGAAAAAGCATAAACATATGCAATGGAGAATTCTTTTATCCAAATTTACTGGAGTATTCCTTTTCCGTAATTATTCTACCAAGTACGAAAAAGGGTTAAACTTATACCAAGTAGATGCCCTTTCAGATACTTTAATGAGAATGAAAGGAAGCAATATTGCTTGGCGTTCTTTTCATTCTTTAAGAAGTCAGAAAAGAGATTAACAGAAACTCCCTAAGTGCATTTGTCATAAAAGGAGCTGCTTGCCCTGAAAAAGGGATAAACGTATACCAAACATATATGAAATTCAAGTGGAGGAAGTGTTCAAAACAAGGGACAAGTATGAGTGGCCCAATAAAGAAGTTGAGGGGGAACACTGATGGGGCCTCCTTGCGGGTATATGAATGTTAGAAAAATAATGCAATAAATGCAGTATGGAGGGATTGAAGGGCTCGTGAATATGCCGTTATGGATAAAATGGTAAAAATATACCAGGAGTCATCCTCTTCCTGATGGCACACAAATCTAGGCAGGGGGTCGATAAAAGGACAACTAGAACAAGGGTAAGTGAGAGAGAGAGTAGTCAAAGGAAGAAAAAGAGGGAAAAGAGGGGGTCATAAATGAGGGGGATCCCACCTTCCACATGTAATTTCAACTATTTGGAGTGGAAGGAGTGTGGCGGGCCCTAGGAATTCAACTGCTGATTTCACTCAATTTGACTGGCGTAATCAAATTCTGTAACTTCTAGGTAAATATTGATGCCATTGTCGTCATTTTTCATGGTTTATGAATGAATCTTGGTGCCCAGTGAGATGGGATAGGGAATGGTTGCGTCAGAGCATGCTTTGAGCATGATTTTCAAGGGGAAAAGCACGCTTCGAGCGTGCCTTTAGGACAGACATTTGTGTTCTTGGAGCACACTTTTCAAGGAGTGAAAAGCGTGCTCTGAGTGAAACTGTGGGTCGAACACACATGCTCTTGGAGCATGCTTTATATGAGAAGAGTGTGATCCAAAGCGTTCATGTCGAGAAAAAAGGTGCACTCTGGGTTCACTCTTTTTCCCAACCGGTGTGCCATGGCCCAAGGGGAGCTATTTTCTTTGCATAGTACTGACGAAAAGATTTGATGTGGGTTTGTAGGATGCCGATAGTGAACTGGCGGGAACGTGATATTGGGTCACTGCTAGGTGAGATCAATGATGATTCGGATGCGGAGGATACTTTGGCCCGCTGTCGGCTACTAAAGTTTGTGAGGGTACCGCTTATGCATGTGGTGAAATTGCTGTTGAACAAGCTGATTGAGTTTTTAGATGCTAACGCAGGGGCCTTTGTGATACAGGGGGAGTAGATAGAGCTCACCCTGAGTGATGTGTACTTCTTGAAGTGGCTCTTGGGATTAGGTGTGATATTTGACACATAGTCGAGGAATTCGAGTGATTTTTCCATGGAGGATATGTTAGAGTGACATTTCTATGAATAATCATATGTGCATGACATTGCTATTTTGATATGCGACATCGAGATCCTAGAGAAAGAGCTATGGTAGTGGCGATAGTGCGGGTGCTGGGCTCGAAGTCTCCCCACAAGGTGTTAGGTGTACATTTGATGCTAGTGGAGAAAGCACTGGTGGGGACATACTTTGGGTGGGGGAAGATGTATCTTACGACTGTTCGATGGGAACTGACTAGGATGAGCCATGTGAGAGGGGATTTTTGCTACCCCTCATTCATTTTCTCCTTTTTCTTCGAACAAGTACTGACTCTGTGACCACATATGGCGATACATTACAGTGGGCCCACTGAGACGAGGATGCGGCGGTGGGGGGAGATGATGACTCATGAGGGTGGAGGATTAGCGGGGAGGTTCTTTACCCAGGATCTCTTCACACAGTGGTTGTAGTTACTGGTAGTCATTGAGGACTACCCTTATGTATGGATCGATTACATGGGCGATCCGGAGCTTCCATGTTCTCCCGATTAGGCTTGAGGACTGGAGGATATGTATACATTTGGGTTTTACAATACCATGTTTTTTGTACTTAATAACATATATGGTAGCTATATTTTTTATATGGTGGTGGTATTGATGTCTTGCTTATGTGTGTGTAGATGTGGGACCGAGGTTTCTAGCGGGTTATAGGATATCGAGGGTCAAATTCGAGGGGATTTAACCTCCCGGTCAAGGACATTGCCATCAACGTAGTGCTTCGAGGAATTTGGAGTCGTTGCAAGTGGGGATCGACTAGTTTCTAGAGGGTGTAGTGGATGACGGTTGGCAACAGTTGGATTGGGATTTGATCGACATATTCTATGATGCACCGCGAGAGTGGAGGCTGATTATGCGACATATTTCCATGGAAGCCGAGGCGGTGAGAGATATGTCCCTAGGGGATGCTCCTTACGATGATGAGGTGGAGGATGATGACGAGGAAGAGGACTATGATGACTAGTAGGTAGTTGATGGAACTGCCCCCCGATGCGACGAGCATGGGGAATTTTTGTACTCAACATGTATTTTGATGATAAGGAAGTTGTTGGGGATCCTCTATGCACTCTATGCAGTTATTCCTATATGATGATGTAGACATGATGAAATATATATATATATATATATTCAAGAGGTTCTAAAAATATTTGCAGGAATCCAATATAGTCAAGAATTTGACAATTTCGTAGTTGTTTATTTTGAAGGGAAAAAAAATGTTTGAGGAATAAAATAACAGAATCCAAGGAAATAAATTAAACCAAGAAGTCCCTACTAAGAAAGAGAAAGAGAAATATCAAGTCCAACAAACTCCTGTTGAGGCAAAAGAGGAGAATGGAAAATTTTAGGAGTGTGATGCTCAAAATACACAACAATATGAGCAAATAAGAGAAGATCCCATATGTCAACAAATTCCATATTCCACATAAGAACCTAGTACATAAGCTGATCCATGTCAAGATGTCACAATTGAAGGTTTCCATAATTTTTTGAAGGGTACACAGGTCATGGAAATCACACCAATTCATACTATCAGTGGAGCAACCCTTGAATTAGGTCAATTCAATCTTGTAGAGAAAACAATCATGCCTGTCGGTGAGTATTTCTTTGACATTTCTAATGAAGGGGTCATTAAGGGAATACAAAAGAAGAGGAGACTAGAAAGTCTTGAAAGGTAAACAACAGGATGGCTTCTGATTTGGAATGCAACATACCAAGACCCAAAAAAGGCGGTTGAAGAGACAACTTATTCCTTAAGGGATTTCACAGATGTTAATACCTGGTTTGTTAGTGAACTTCTAGCGATTCTTGAGAAGCAAAAGGTACAGATTACTTATCTAGAGGGGAATTTAAGAAACTAGAAATATATATCTGAGCACAGACTCTGAGAACTTCATATTTTGAGATAGATATTTTAAAAGAACATCACCAACAATAAATCAAGAAAATGGAATAAGAACACTCAGAAGAAATAGCCGCTATTAACAAGAAGCATGAATCTCAACCGAGGAAAATTTATAAACAACACCAAGAACATGTTCAATAATTAGACATCCAAGTTTAGGAATTTAAAGGTGAATAGAGGTATGTGAAATTATTCAAAGTTGAATCCCTGTCCATCAAATCTAAATTGAAATACATTCAATAGGTCTTTTACAGAAAACTAAGCACAATCCAGGAACAAGATAATTATTTAAACAAGTTTTTTGATAAAGAAAAGATGTTATAAGAAGAACAAAAGAGTGCTCAAGGATCCTTTGATAGACTGAGAGCTTGGGAAGCCAAAAATAAAACATCTCCCAAAGATATTGTTAGGTTGACTGAGAAATACAGGATTCTATTTCTAATATCATTACATAATTGGTCAAAGTACTCCACAAAAATTAAAGAATTGATCAAAGAAGCAAATCATTGATGCTCCTCATTATGGGATTCAAGTTTAGATGTGATCAAAGATGTTGACATGCCACTTGTCAAATATTTAGGATGGGCATCTCTCATCTATTTATCCATAAATGAGCTAGAGAAACAAAGGGACATAAGCTCAAGCCATATTGTTGATATCAACAAATGGGACAACTACGGTATTGAAAAATTTGTAACAACCCCCGCAAGGAGTTGTTGGCCACCCTATATGTCAGTTAATGAAAGCTAACACACAAGATGGTCAATATAAATTGTCAAACCCAGGGAGGTATTTTATTTCAATGGTAATAAGCATAATTTGTGCATAAACATGTCAAGAAGTTGATTTACTAAATGTAGATAATGATCCTACCAATTTATCCAGCCAAACTCACTCCATAAAGTAGACTAAGCTAATTCACACATCTAGGGAATTGATTGAAACTACCTTCCTACAAAAATCACCCAATAGTTATAAAATTAAGAATAGAAATAAACCAGATAGCTTTTGCAAGAAGTTAAATCCTATAATTATCAAACTACAATAGTTGATATTTACCAAAATGATCTATCCAGCAGCTACTATTACCCAACCATAATATGCCTACTTTGAATCAATTGAGGATACAACAGCAACCAGAATCTAAAGCTTGAACTCTAACTAATAATTACTGAAAATCCTAGAAAGCATAAACAACTGAAAGATATTGGAATGGAGCTTGGATGTTATAGCTGATTCAAACACACATGCATTAAATGAATTATCCTACATAGTCGACTGTGACACCAATCTGCTACAGCTATTTAGAATGAAATTATGGAATACCAAGGGGAAAGCTAATTCTCTGTTACAGCTACCAATAACATCTGCAATAATTCCACACCACACAACACATGTAAAGCTAAACTATTCTACCTACTTAAACCGGCTATCTTTGTGAGAAGGCGGGCCCTGGCCTTCTAACAGAGACGCCGAGGATCACCACAAATTAAGACACAAAAATGAAGAACTCTTCTCTCATATTAATGATGGAAATTGACAGTGTCAGGACTCTATTACATCTTATACAAAATGGTAATTGTCCAACCCCAGGCTACGAGATCCTTTGCATATTTATACATTAACAGTACAGATAACGATCCACTAAACTCGTGAACCAATGAAGATCTATGATCTTCATGCTGTGGAGTTACAACTAACTGATATAGCCATATTAAACAAGGCTGTTAACCATGAAGGATGCTGTTGCTCTAATAATTAATGGATCAACAGACTCAGTGACTGGAATGCAACCTGTCTGTCGTAGCTAGGTTCTGTTTCATCTGTTACAGTAAGGATCTGTTACAACTCACATGGAGGATGCGCTGTCCCTTGGAGTCATGAGGAGTTGGTGCTTTGAAGAGTAATAGCTGGTGCCATTTGGATGATACACGTGCGCTTTGGAATTTAACTAAATGAAATCACACAGATCAACATAAACCAAGGACTAGGATCTCAAATCTTAACAATCTTAGGCATAAAATAAATAAAGCAATAACGAATTATACCTGTCAACATCATTGATTGATCTGGAGAAAGACATGGATATAACTTATGAAAGTAGGATGAAATCAAGGAAAAATGATGTAATAAAGATGGCCAAAAAGGGGCATTTCCTAGACCCAACATCTCCCCCCAACTATCCATTTTCATGTCCTCATGCAACAACCTCTCCTAGTCCAAATCTGAGTCTGAGTTGAATCTATAGAGGTTTGTAAGATTATAGGCAAGTTCTGATGTCTCCCCTCAAGGCACAAACCAATAGCAGGATATCCAATGCTCCCACCACAACTCTTCTTCTTCTAATGTCATAGCATAGCTGTTTCTGCAAGGACTCACAGGAAACCATATGAGAGAAAATTTGAATCTTAAGCCAATCCACCAAGACCCACACTTTTTCATGCACTGCACATATCTAGGGATCCTTGTCAAAGCTTGCTTGAAATTTTCAAAGCCATATGGATCCATTTCCTTCAGAGATGAGGAAGAGTACAACCATCTGTATTCACTACCTTCTAGGGCATCCCGCTGCATATTAAGAATCATTGGGACACATGTGGTAAGGATTTTATCTCGCAGGATCTCAAAGTATCGGGAAATTGAAGGAACCCTGAGAGATCTAGCATGATTTTCTATGAATGCTTTTGGATTCTAAGGTTCCCCCCTAATCCAGAGAGTAGAATTCTCCTCATTCCTGAGGATGGTTTGGAAAGCATCTCGCCATCTTACATGGTTAATGATAAAAGAGGAAAATTCCCTCAGTTGAACATCCCCCAGACAAGGTAATGGATTAGATGGAAAGTTAATATAACAAGTCCTGTCATGTAAATACAATTCACATAACAAATGTTGATCCTCAAAATCACTCTTCAGAAAAGTCTCCAAAAACTAAGTAGTTGTTTCCAAATCAAATGGTCTCCCTTCCTTAAGATCCCTTAATTTAAATAAAGTTGTCTTCTCATGGAGAAAGACAGGGTAAGAGGGGGATGGAGCCCTGCAACTCAACAATTCTATGGAAAGAGTGTGCATTTTATCTTTTTTTTGTTGCAGGGACTTAAGTTTCTTCAATCCTTCCAATTTTTCTTGAAGTTTCTCCCGTTGGATTTTCTGGAAGAATAACTCCTCAGCCCACTTTTCTCTCAACCCTTTAATGACATTCCTATGTTCTTGGAGAGAGATCATACCTGTCCTAAACTGATCAATCCACTTGAGCCATTTATCCAACTCGAGATTTAACCAGAGGATCTTCTTCTCTAGCCGTTGAAATCTTCTATCTTCTACCTCCTTTTCATCATTAGAGTCAAGATAAATGACTTCCTTGTTTTGGTTTGGCATTGTAACAACTTCATCCTCTATTGGAGTGGTAGTGGTCTGTGCCTGTGGTGCAGTCTCAGCCATGGATTTTGGGGATGTTGGTTTTTGTGTGACAACATCCTTTATTTCTATATCAACCTCAGCCCCCTCAGTCAGTGTCATAGTCTCAGCCAATATTTTTAGGATTGCTGGTTCTTGTGTGACAACATCTTCCTTCTCCATTTCAATCTCAGCACTCTCAGTTTGTGTTACAACTGTAGCAAATGATTTTAGAAACACTGGTTCTTGTGTGACAGTGTTTTCTATTTGATCCTTGATATCAAATGTTGCTATTTGAGTTGCAGCCTCACTAAATAAATTCAAGGCTACTGGTTCTTGTGTAATAGTGCCCTGTTTCTCCATTTCTTTGAACTGCTGAGATTGTTTCTGGGTTATATCGAATCTTTCTGACTGATGAGACTGGTTCTGAAGAAGCTCAGTATCCCCTGATGGCTGGGACTGTACTGTTTCATCTCCTAAATTCAAGTCTGGGATCTCTTCAATTCCTGGCTCATTTTCCCCCATCAATTCGATTTCTGGCATTCCTTCTTCCACCTCTTCTATCTGTACATGCCTTTGTGATACATCTGCCAACACAACAACTCTGTGTCCTGCTGTAAAAAATATATCTCCACACTCTGGAAAAAAAGTCTCTCCATGCTTCTCATTTTCAAATGAAAAAGATGAGTTTTCAAATAACTTTGCAGCATTTGCTAATGTGTTCGAATTCTTATCTAGCTTTTCAACTACTCCCTTCCATCTTTCCAGCTCATTTCACAATATCTACACCTCCTCTTTTAATAATTCATTTTCAAATAGGAGATTTTCGATTTGAGGTTCTTCTCTAGAAGGTTCCTACATAGCAATAGATGACTTGGGGTTCAAAATGGGAATCTCTATATCTACCCCTGTTACAGGTGCTTTCTCTACCACAGGTGATTCCCTATTCTCTCTAGCTACTCCTGCTATCTCTGCTAAGGGTGCTTCAATATTACCCCCAATTGCATCCACTGTCTCAGCTTCTTCTACTGTGTCTGTTACCTCTGCTGCTATTGCAGCTACTGCTGTTGTCACAGCTGCTTCTACTACTACAATCGATCGAGTCCTTATTTTTCTCACCATTCCCACTTGGTGTTCATCAATGCCTACTGCTACTGGTGCTTTGACAGTTCTTATTCTCCTTTTCTTTGTTGCAATGGGTGTCTGACCCCTGTTTCATGATCCTACTCTTCGTTTCTTTGACACAGGGGTCTTTACCTCGGTCTTTTCTTCTTCAATAATGGTACCCCTTATCTTTGGAGAGGATACAACCTCCAAAATTTCCACAATTCCTTCATCTATTATTCTTGTCTGATATGCTTCCTCATGAGTTCTTGTTTCTGCAATTGTAGCTTCTACTATCACAGCTTCAACAGCTCCTCGAGTTTTAGCTTCTTTTATTTGAGTATCTTCTTCTGCAGTTACGACTTCTAATTTTTCTGCCTCCTACTCCACGGTTTTCATCACAATTTCCTTAGCAACAACGTTTTCTGTTACTGTTGCTTCTCCCTTGTCTACTTCCTCTTTGTCATTTGTCTAGTTCTCTAATGCTCCAGCCTCCCCCCCAACTGGATTTGAGGAACGCCGGTCCTCACTATTTTCACTAGCATCCTCCATTTCCAATACAGGTTGTATGATTGGAGCGTCTCCAGCTAGAAATTGTTCCCAGGTTAAATTACGATTTGCAATTGCTCTTAGAACTAGTAATTTAATAAAGCCATGATTAGTAAGGGAAGAAACTGGGTGTTGGGTAGTTCTTGCATATCCAACCATAATTTGTAGGGCTTTAAGCAGATAAAATGGTATATTCACAAAATTGCCATGGCATAAATGAGACAGTAGGGGAAGTTCAGAGAAGGAAAAAATTTGGTACCTACCTCCACAAGAGATGTATCTTTTCACAAAGATTTCCACTTGATTCCAGGGTGGTGGTAAAGATGCCAGTTCCATCCCACGACGCTTTGGACTAACCTGCTCTCCAACTGCCAAAAATTCCCTTACCGCATTTGCATTGTGTGCCTTCCATCCAAATAACTTCCTCCCCACCATGGGTAAGCCAGTTACTTCGGCTATGATTTATTATGTAACATCCACATGCAGTCCCCTGAACTCATAGTGAGTATCAGTCAGGTTGAGGGAAAATTGCAATGCGGTCTCTGTGTGGAAACCGTTCAACCATTCAAAATATGCCATCCAAGCTGCTGCTGTAAAAATATTAAGAACTTCTACATTGGCATGTACCGCTTCTGTATTTACTGGCTCATGTCAGATTGGATTTCCCATTTTAATCCCTCTTCAATGTTCAGAACAACCGCAATAGTTTCCAGTCTAGATGTGGAAGTTGAAGTTTTATGAACATGCAAAGGGTCATTGGGGTTCAAAAATCAGGTTTTAGACAAGTCTGCGCCAGTATGAACATCCCGTTGAAACGACGAAGTTGGCAGAATTAAGGTAACAGGTGCAAATCGGGTAAGGTGACGAGAAATAAATACTACCATGATCCTGACATAATCCCTAGAGATTAATTCGTATGGGTTTGTTAATCGAGGGTTACGACAGTACATAATCGTTATTACCGTATTTAATTTTCTGCCAAATCATGTAAAAGATGCGATCCGTACCTTTGCGTTTATGAGTTTGAGCCATGGATCAATCATTACAGCTGGCCGTCATCCTCGCGGGTATGAATGCACATGTGCAGAAGTGATGTGGCCACCGCCACGCGAGCTGACAGCTACTCAAGACACCAGAAATTTTCCTTCGTGGAGAACCATGGTTGGATCTTGTGGAGTGAGCAACAAGACTGACGCCTAATTGAATCATTATTGGCATCATTAATCGGAGAGCAGAAAAACTGGCGGAGTCACAGCTGCTAGACTTAGCAAAATAAACAAAAATGGCGGAGTCGCAGCTGTACGGAAGGAGCAGAAATGAAGTGGAAATAACGGAGTCACAGTTGCTGGATTTGGAGGATAGTTAAGAATAGCAGAGTCGCAGCTGCTAGGTTTAGTGGAATGGGAAAAGGTGGCGGAATCGCAGTTGTTGGAAAGGGGTAAAAATGAAAATAGCGGAGTAGCAGCTGCCAAACTTAGAAAGGAAAGCGGAAAAAGCGGAGTTGCAGCTACTGCAATTGGTAGAATGGGAAAAAGTGGCGGAGTCACAGATGCTACATTTAGCAGAATGGGAAAAAGTGGAGGAGTCGTAGCCGCAGAAAAGTGAAGTAAAGGGAAAATGGCAGAGTCACAGCTGCAAAAACAGGAAGAATGAGCAAGGCAAGGAGTCGCAGCTGTGTCAGAATGAAGTAACAAGCAAATTTTAGCTATCCGTGGAAGGCTACGAATCATCCATCTTTTTCAAAGAGATTTACTAAATGAGGAAACAATGTGGGGTTTCTGCAATCGTCTGGCCCAGTCACAACTGTTGTTCCTCAATTAGTTCCTGCACACAGTTCTTCAAAACAAACCAATCAAGTGTAAAAAAATAAAATTAGATAAAATACAGAATGAAAGAAAACCCAATTACTTATGTACACAATATGTATGGAAATCGCAGCTTTTAGGAATTCACAGGGTTTGAGAAAGATCCCTGCCCTATCGTTAACTGATAGTCTGGATCACCTGCAACATGCGAAACAAAAGCTTCCCTTGAGATTGGCTTGTGATACAGTTGCAGCCAATGACCATTTGCAAACAATGGTACCTTGTTTTCATCAATGGTGATCAACTAGACTGTTCCATTATCAAATACCCGATCTATCTGATAGGGACCCAACCAACGGGTGCGCAATTTACCTTTAAAGTCCCTCTTAAATCGTGAATCATATAACAGGGCCCAGTCCCCCTCTTGGAAGACTTTCTTCTTTATAAATCGATCATGCCACTTAGAGTGCTGCTGTTGGATTACAGCTATATGATGTACTGTAGCTATGTGCTTCTCATCCAATTCATTGAGCTGATTCAGTCGGTTCCTCTGTGCCTTTGATAAATCCAGGTTTGCTTCCACAGCTGTTTTCAAGGTTCTGATTTCAAATTCTATTGGAAAAAAAACGTTCTTACCATACACTAACTCATATGGGGAAAAACCAGTGGTGTTACGCCACGTAGTACGATAGGCCCATAGTGCCTCTAGAAGCCTTCCAACCCAATCTTTACGATGGCTCTTCACTATTTTTTTCAGAATAGCCTCGATAACCTTGTTTGTGCTCTCCACTTGGCCATTGGCCTATGGATGATATGGAGAGGTTAATCTGTGCTGAATATGAAATTTCTATAACAGTGCCTCCAGCTTGTGAGACACAAACTGTGGTCCACTGTCTGTAATGATTTACTTAGGTACTCCGAACCGAGTAAAAGTCTCTTCAAATAGGAAATCAATCATAGCCTGATCATTGGCCTTAACCAAGGCTACAACTTCTACCCAATTGGTCATGTAATCTGTGCAAACCAAGATGTGAACTTTCTGCTTTGAGGGAGGGTTGATAGGCCCTACAAAATCTAGAGCCCACCTGTCAAACGGTTCAACCACAATATGTGGCTGCAAAGGCATCTCATCTAATCTGTTGGGTTGGTCCATCCTTTGGCAGCTATCACATGCCTGAACATACTTCTTCGCATCCCTGAACAATGTAGGCCAGAAATAGCCCGTTCTCAAAACTTTATGACCTGTCCTTTTGTCAGCAAAATGTCCCCCACAGGGCTCATCATGGCAAGCTCTAAGAATGCTAAAGATTTCATCTTCTCTAACACATCTTCTGATCTCTAAATCAAGCCCTGTGTAGAAAAGATGGCCATCAATCCAGCAGTACCTAGCACTCTGTTGTATGATCTTTCTTTTTTCTCTCTTTAACAGATGTGCTGGGAGCTTACCTGCAGCCAAAAAGTTAGCAATATATGCATGCCATGGGGAATGAGCTAATACTGCAAACAAATGTTCGTCAGGGAAGGAATCTTCGACTGGTAAATTGTCATCACTGTTAGTAAGTCGAGATAAAAAATCTGCAACAACATTTTCCTTTCCTGGTCTATCAATAATCGTGATATCAAATTCCTATAATAGTAGAAACCATCTAGTAACTCTAGCATTCGTGATCGGTTTATTCATTAAATACTTGATAGCAAAATGATCAGTGTGCACAAAAGTAGAATATCCAGTAATATAATGTCTAAATTTGTTGATGGCATAAACAATGGCAAGAAATTATTTTTCTGTGACAATATAATTTAGTTCAGCAGGACAGAAATTTTTACTAATGTAGTAAATGGCATAAGGACCATTACCTTCCTGCTGTCCCAAAACTACTCCAATGGAAGTATCTAAAGCATATGAAGAAATGTGAAAAGACAGAGCCCAATTGGGCCCTCGTAAAATGGGTGCTGTAGACAGCGTTCTCTTTAGCTCAGTAAACGCTGTTTGGCATGCATCGTTCCAGACAAACTATGCATCCTTCATCAACAGAGTGAACAAAGGAGAACCTAGTTTGGAAAAAATTTCTATGAACCTTCTGTAATAGCCAGCATGCCCCAAGAAGCTACGTACATCCTTCTGTGTTCCAAGAGTTGGTATATTTTCAATTACCTTGATTTTGGATGGATCTACCTGGATACCATCAGAAGAGATGAAGTGCCCCAGCACTATGCCTTCACTCATCATCATGTGGCACTTTTTAGTGCTTAAAGAGAGCTAGCTCTGTTCACAACGTTTCAAGACCTTTTCTAAATTTTTCAGTGCTTCTTCATAACTATCACTATATGGAGTAAAGTCACCCATAAAAATTTCCATCCAATCATTCACCATTTCTAAAAAGATTCCAATCACTGCTCTCTGAAATGTAGCTGGTGAGTTGCACAACCCAAAAGGAAGTACTCGGTAGGAAAAAGTTCCCCAGAGGCAGGTGAAAGTAGTTTTATCCTGATCTTCTGGAGCAATCTGTATCTTGTTATAGCCACTAAAGCCATCCAGAAAGGAGAAATACTTTTTCCCAGACAAGGTATCAAGGACTTGATCGATGAAAGGTAAGGGGAAATGGTCCTTCTGCGTTGCTTTGTTCAATTCTCTGTAATCCACGCAAACCATCCATTTCCCATTCTTCTTTGGCACAATCACAAGTGGAGAAACCCACTCATTGTCTGAAATTGGGTATATGAATCCTGCTTCCAAAAGTTTTTGGATTTCTTCTTTCACTATGTCTCTTAGGTTCGGGTTCATCCTTCATTGTGGTTGACATACAGGCCTGGAGTCGCTCTTAATATAAATGTGATGGGTGCATAGATGAGAAGGAATTCCTTTCATATCTGTGTACTCCCAAGCGAAAGCTCCCCTACGTTGTTTTAGCAGAGTGACTAGCTTTTCCAGCTCGCTAGGTGCCAGATTAGGATTGATATTCAATGTTTTTCCTGGCCCAATTTCTACTGGAACACTCTTCGGATTCTTAAGTACTGGAATTATACTGTCATCACCGATTAGAGTTTCTTTTGTAATATTTTCTTGCTCTGTTGCAGCTAGAGTATTGTCCAAGATTTGATAGACATTTTTATTGACTGACATAGGCTCACTGATGAAACTATTAATGGAATCATCCTCTATTTCTTCTTTAAACGTTAAGGCTCTCCCTATGGTTAATAATGGCTGCACACCCTCTTCCTCCTCCAAATCTGCCCATAATGGAGTCTCAGCTTTTGTGCTTGGTCGAGCTGGAAGGTACATGGTTAGATTCTTGATCTCAGTTCCGTCTGAAATGGTCATAGATCCTGACCGACAGTTGATACAAGCATCTGCTGTGGCCAACCATGGTCTCCCTAGGATCAGTGGGTGTCCCCCCAACTGGGATTTCGTCTATAACACCAAGAAATCCGCAGGGTATTCCCACGAATTGACTGAGATCACGAGGTCATCTAGGATCCCTTCAGGCTTGACGTTGATCTATCAGCAAGTTCCAAAATAGTAGGGGTTGGTCGAAGATTAGTGAGTCCCAATTTCTTCATAGTTTCTATGGTCATAACGTTAATAACTGTGCCTAAATCCACCAAGACATTTGGAATTTGTGTGTTCCCTATGTGAACTGTAACAGTCGGGTTCCCAGGGTCATCGTATTTTGCCACAGGGTCCTTCCCCATTATTAATTCTGAAAGCTTTCCCAACATGTGGATAGTGGGGGGATCCCTGGGCCTTCTTCCTAGTTTCTTAACACATAAATCTTTAACAGTCTTGGCATAAATGGGCACATCATGAAGGACCTGTAACAGTGGAATTTTAACATACAAAGTTTTCAGTTCTCCCACGAGATCAAATCGGGGTTGTTCCACTATTTTCTGTAGGGCCAATCGTTCAGGGTATGGTGGTTCTTTATTCAACTGTGTAGGATGTGATACATCATGTGTTACTTTCTGAGTTTCAGCTACTTTCAGTAGGAGTATCAACATCCTCAATGATGGGGCTTGCTGAATTAACCATGTTCTCATAGTGCTGATTTACTCCAGTTTCAATCATTGGGGATGAAACATCCTCAATGATAATAGGTTCCACCACCCTCCCTAATCGTAATTGTATATCATTGCAGGGAACCTGAGTGATGGAATACGCAGGCATGTTGGCAGTCTCAAATTGATGGATTGCTTTATTGTTTGGGTTAGGGTTAGGTTGTGCAGGTAGCTGTGGTCAAAGTGTTGCATTCATAGGTGCGGCATGGTTTTGGAAAGGGAGTTGTGGTTGCTGGTACTGATGCTGATATTGCTGAGGAGGGTACTATTGATACTGAGTCTAGTGATGGGGAAAGTTATTTCCTTGGTAAGAATTTCTCCAGTTGGAATTCCAAGAAGGATGGTTTGAATGCTGTGACCATGGTGCCCATGAATTAAGATTTTGCATTGGGTTATGAAATGGTTTCCACTGGTTGTTAGAATACTATGAAGGGAATTGTGTATTCATATTATGCATATTGTTCATTCCATTCATATTATTCAGAAAAAATGCTGGGTCTGGATTCATACCTTGGTTTCGAGGCTGCCATGGTTTCTTCTGTGCCATGAAGTATGCTGGCTCCACATATGGAATAGATGCCTACAGGACTGCTTTAACCTTAGGTAAGGAAGGACACTCCTTAGTATCATGCTCGAGTTCACATATCCTACACACCTTTACTTTGTCCAACGGACATTCCTTTAGTGGATGCTTTTTCCTACATCTAGGACATAATACAACAAGTGTAAGATTTTCTACCACTTGCTTCTGCTTTGCTCTCATGGAATCTAACTCTGACGAAATGGAGGTCATCATGTCTATTTTAAAATTCTCCAGTAAGTTGCCTATTTTTGCTAGAGTGCCCCCTCCACTAGCTGACTTCTGAGTCCTAGTGAAGACATCCTGGTCTCGATCTTTGTCTCGTTTGCTGGTTCTAGAGGATCCACTAGAGTACCTTCGACATAATTCAATAATATTTTCGAAAGGTTCCTTCGAGATATCCCCTTTTCCCAACAAATTTAACATATCAAGGAAGTCTTCTCTAATTCCTCTTAGTAAGATGATCTTGAGCACATCCTTGCCAATCTCAGCATGACCATATTGTTATAGGTCAAACTTGCACCTCTCCGTCCGTGATCACCCTGAGCTGCTGATCACACAAAAGGACAACTTGGATGGAGGAGCATGTTGACCTTGGATATCATGACAACTCATCCCATTTCCTGAGAATACTGGAAAACATACAAAAATATCATTTTGAGGTATGAGCGCTACTCTATTTAAAGAGACTAGCGCCCATACGCGACTCCAGTGCATAATAGTAGCGCCCATATCAATCTATACGCTACTCCTTCTTATCAAAGTAGCGCTCACAATTTAAAACTAAATGAGCGCTATTGTTTAAACAATAGAGTAGCGCCCTATACGCTACTCCACTGTGTAATAGTCGCGTGTACCTTAAAAAATGATTAAAAAATATATTAATCCATCGAAGAGGATTAGTTGAAGACAGTTTCTTAACTTCCCCAACCTCCTCATCGACTGGAACTGCTTCCTTAAACCTATAAATTCCTAGAAGGCTAAGGGAGAAAGGTTAGAAGAAATTATGAATGCAAATGCTTACTAAAGAATGAGAGGATGAGTTAATGGAGAAACTGTTGCAGAAGACATTCAAACCAGAGCAGAGCCAGAGCCCAGGATCTAGTTGCAGGAGCCTGCTTCATTATCAGGTATATTTGTACTGCATACTATTTTGACAAATAAAGGTTGAAGTGTTTCCTTGTTCCAATCTGAAGGTGTTATTAAATGGCATTTTGAGTTGGATTCATTTTGGTCAATACTGGATATTAAACATAATTTTTGTTTATTTTATGATTTATATGTTGCCCAAAGTGTTTGAGGAAGGTATTGTTGTTTCAGGTTTGCTGAAAGAAAGAAGATTTGAGAGCTGGACACAAGGCTGGGTCAAGGCTAGGATCAGACTCCAGTGAAAGGTATGTTCTCTAAATCTGTAATCTATTTCTTTTGCAAACACTTCTGTAAATGACATAAATACACTTACCTGTCACCCCAACCAAGTTGATAGTTTAGTTTCCTGACTATAGGGTAGAAATATCCGCCAACAGACTGGCGACTCCACTGGGGATATAGTGTTTTTGGCTTTAGGAAACCATTGTTGTTGGTTGTCTTCTCGGTTGATTTTGATTTCTTCGACTTGCTAAGAACCTTTTCAGGTATCTTTTGTCTTGGCTTTCCTGCTTTCATCAATTTCCATACCCCCCAAGGTCAGTTTCCTAGCTTTTTAAAGATGAGCGCTACTATTTCATATACACAGTAGCGCCCATACGCTACTGTACTGTATATACAGTAGCGCCCGTTTTGGCATGGGCGCGAGTTGCTCTACTGCACAGTAGAGTATTTTTTCTGAAGCAGCCATTTTTTGATTTTTCTTGCTTTGGCCCTATGGAGATTTTCTGACTTTGTTGTAGGATTCTTGGGATGATTGCTTAAGGTTTGTAATCGTTGATTCAAGTCATTGAACCACTCTTTAAAGTTTTTCCATGTTTTAAACCATTTGTTGACCTTTGGATTTCTTTGAGACCTTTTTGACCTATTTGGAAGACCTAGTGGTGTTCGGTGACGAACATTTTCACTTGTTTTCAGACCCTGACTACTTTTGCCCATTTACAAACCTGTACACTCCTGTGTCTGTTGTTTGTGGTGAAGTTGTATGTTCTCTACTGTCCATGTCCTTTGTTTAGGGTTTTGGTCTTTGGTGGAGCTTTTAGGGTGTCTTCTTTGTGTCTAGTTTCATTTTCTTCCGAGACTTTTTGTCTTGTGATGGTCACAAATACCTTTTTAACAGCTCTAGGCTAGTTTCACCTCTCAGTTTTCTTCGTATTAGTAGGGCAGCCTGCTTGTCTACGTATACTTGGCTTCGTGGTCTTGTTAGGGTTAAACACTTTAGGTCAGTCCTTGGGTGTTCTCTCCTTGGTTTTCTCCCACTTAGTGTCCAAGTTTATAGGCTTTTACCTGAGTAAAAAACCTGTAGATTAAGCCTTTCTCGAGTTAGATTTCGATAGCCGTAGGCTCAAGAACATTTGCCATATTTCCACTTTTGCATAAGAAGTTTTTATTTGGATTTCCATTTTTTTTTCATAGTTCTTTTTCGGTCATTGAAAAAGCAAAAAAAATTTTGGTACTTTAAGTTAAATAGAACTTGTTTTGTCAATGCAAAATTGCTTAGTATATTTTGTTTAATTCAAAAAGAAAACAAAAAATTAGTAGGAAAGTTTGCTTAGATTTGCATTTTCGAAAAAGATAGATGAAAAAGTAAAAAATAAAAGAGTTTCGTTGTAAGAAAATTTGAATATATTTGCATTTAGTTTTCTTGTTATAACCACATTCACACACTCACTATCCCCTTTGCGTAATAAAAGCCCTTAAAATTTATTAATAAAATGAACTAGAAACCTTTTCTTTTTTAGGGCACACTACACCAACTAGTCTTGGTTAGGGTCTTGGGTTTAAATCACCTTAAACCACCCAAGATCACACATTGCGCAATAATCGTAGTGAGATTATCATTTAGGCAAATCCACTACACTCAAAAATTGCCTGGGAGCATATGCAGTAGGTCAATGTGAGATCGGTTTGTGGGAATACCTCTCCTACTTTCTGATTGAGCATACGCCAGGATTGGATAGCATATTGGGGACTCTTTCGAGTTTCGGGCTTAGCTACCCTGCCCACGCTTTCTGATTCGACCGGTGACTGTTCCCCCAGGATTTTTCGGTGTTTTGGTATCCTTAGTATCAGACTTTTAGGTTCTTACACAGGTGACAGCAGAGGGTATATCTGCTGTACCTAGGACAGACGCGGGAGGAAATCCCTTGCAGGTCTTTGGGAGGGCGGTTGGGTGATTCCAGCGCTTGCACCCTTAGTCATTGTATTGTGGACCCCGGGTAACTGTTCTTCATCCTTCGTTGATCTGTTCTGGGCCCTCATCATCCCAGACTCTTCTCCGGAAGGCACCTTTGTTTGATTGGTTTGAATACTTAGGAATTTTTAGTTGGTGTGCTGTTTGCCCCCTAGTCTTAGTGGCCACTAGGTTCTAGGCTGTTTATTGGATATCTATAATCACGGAGAATCAACAACTCCGTAGATCGAGAAGGATTCAAAACCTTCCTCCTATTAGAATAGGGCCTTTACAACCAGCTACAAGACAGAGGGTAAACCCCAGTATTTCTTCAGAAATTACCTCTGAAATAGAACTGCTTGAAGAAATACTTATAACAGAAAACCTTGAAACTGAGGTTCTTGAGGAACCATCACCAGGTATCACAGAGCAACAACATTTTAGTACTGTTGAGGTGGAAGATCTTACTTCCGCGGAGTATAGCACTCCTTTCAATCCTCCCTTAACTGACACTAGAATTCCGGTGCTGTCATCTGTTGGTTTCTAACAACCTCTTTTCAGTGCAGATCTTTTGTTTCCCGATTATCTGATGACTAACACAGGAGGTGAACCAGGGGGTCCCCAAACTCCCACCTTAGGTATGAATACCAGCACAGTTAACCCTTCTTTTAGTGCTACATCTAGTCAGGCACAAACTACGTCTGTGCCTACTCCATCTTTTAGTTTTAACACTAGTACCTTAGGAATGCCTAGTTTCACAACAATGGCATCTATTCCCACGCCTACTGTTAGACCTAGCAGTATGGCTAACTGTGCAACACCTTCTACTTCACAACCTTTATATCAGATCCCTAGTACTTGGGTTTCCACACCTGTGGTAGGACCAAGTGTTTCAGCAAACATGCCAGTCATGGGTACCATGACTGCACCGTCCACATCAGCTTCGGCTGGTTTCAACAACTTTGTAGGCCCTAACTTGAATCAGGGTAGCATGCCTGCAAATAATGTTCCTTTTTCCTTATTCTCAGGAGGAGGGGGCAACTTTTTCAACCAGCAATATGGCGGGGCTAACACCCAGCCACAATGGACGAACCAACAAAGCACTAATCCGCTCTCGTATGGGTGGGGAAATTTTAATCATTCTTTCTCACAACAACAACAACTGGCAGGGGGCAACCCCTACCAACAAATACCTGGGGGCAACCCCTACCAACAGTTAACTGGGGGCAACCCCTATCAACAGTTGGGAGGCGGAAACCCCTACCAACACATGGCCGGGGGCAACCCTAATCACCAAATGGCTGGGGGCAACCCCTACCAACAATTCATGGGACAAACAATGGGTGCTTTCCCTTATCAAGCTCCATCTTATCGGCCTCGTCTACCTTTTCTGGCAACTTTGAATTTGCCAGACCTTTCGAAATTGACTAATGATCCGGTGTGTCATAACTCAGCATGGCCATCAGTTCCCACCAAATTACCTTCGGATATTCCCAAATTCGAAGGCAAAGCTGGTGAAGATCCTGGTGACCATGTCACTACCTTTCACTTGTGGTGTTCTTCAAATTCATTGAACGAAGATTCCATCAGATTGAGATTGTTTCAAAGGACCTTAACTGGTCCCGCGGCCAAATGGTACATTGAGTTGCCTGCGGCTACTTTCTCTAGTTTTGGGGATCTGGCCACCGTCTTTTTGAACCATTTCCAACTTCCTGTTCGGTATGATGCCGGAACAGAACTTTTGTCTACTTTTAGACAAAACAAAGCCACTCACCTATCTGACCACATTCAGGAGTGGCGAAGACGGAAGAGGCTCATAAAGGCTAATATCCCTCCAGAGTTCCTACTCGAGTGGTACTTGAAATCACTCCTTCCTTATATTTCTAAGGAAGTAGCGACATCTGGAGTCTCCAATGAAGAAGAGGCCATTTTAAGGACTCAACAGTTAGACCTTGTATACGCACAATCTGGTTTATTGTATGAGATTATACCAGACGCACCGAGATCAAACACTGATCTAAGTAGGCCCAAACCCAGACCACATGCTGACGGCATAGTGGGTTCGGTTAACTCTGCAGCTTTCGAAGCACTGACCAAACAGGTCCAAGCCTTAACTGTCAAACATTCGACTGCAGACATTGCTACCGTCACAACCTCTCCTTCTACTTCCGAATCTGTTAATCAGGTTCAGAACAATCAAAAGGGCCCTCGGCAGCCCAACAACAAAAAGAAGGGCAAGAAAGGAGAGGGGAACCAACAAAAGCCCAAAAAAGATAATGCCGAAGAGGGTAATAAAGAAGAGAAGAAGGTTAGGTTCCCTTGTAAACTTTGCAAACAAAACCACCTTACTCATCAATGCCCTCTACTAGAAGAAGCCCAGAAGCTTTTGAAAGAGAAGAAGCCTGCCGTCTTGAAAGATCCATTTCCTAAAGGGCAAGGCTCCACTTCTGGCACCTCCAAAACTGGGGGCACCTCACACGCTTCGGTTGATCAAACATTCATAAACATGGTCAACTCAGATGCACTTTTGCAAACCAGAGCTAAGAACTATACCCCGGAAACGCAGAGAAAGGATAAGGAGATTGCTGAATCCTCCACTCCACTTCACATACCTGTGGACCCAATGCCTAAGATTCCGAAAGGTGTCTTAAAGAGGGCATCGCACAATCCCAACACGCGGGCTGCTTCCAACTACAATGTGGTTGAAGATCTAGCCCAAACTCCTTGTGCCATGTCTACCTTAGAAGTCTTGCAGAGTTGTCCTTTGCAACGAAATGCACTTCTGGCAGCTATTGGGAGTATGGAGTCCTCCAACATGTCTGTGCGATTTGATATGACTGATGTCAAATACCGGTTGCCATATCACGTTGCCCTCCAGATTGAAGTCGTTCATGGTCCAATGACCATAAGACGAGCTGTAGTAGATGAGGGAGCGTCGACCTGCGTAATGTCTATTTCCTGCTGGAAAGCTCTAGGTTCTCCTGAGTTAGTCCCTTCCAACACAATGCTTACTGCATTTGATGGCAGAACTTTCCGTCCACATGGAGTTTTGCCATCATTTAATGTCACTTTGGCCGGTAAGACAGTTGCTGTTGAGATTGAAGTTCTGGACGCTCCGCTCGATTACAACATGTTATTGGGTAGGAGTTGGACTTATGCCATGCAAGCTATAGCATCGGCAGTTTTTCGAGTGGTCATGTTCCCATTTGAAGGTAAGATCGTTACAGTCGATCAACTTTCTTTCACTCAAGGAAAACACCAGACTTCTACAGAAACTACGATTCCTATGATTGATCAAACCACCCCAGTTAGCGAGAGTTTAGGAGCAGGACTTTTTGGATCATTGATTGGCACTTTTGACCTACCCGCTCCTACTTTATTTGTTGGTACTGAAGGATGTTCATCGTCTAAAACTCCTATAATTGGTTCAACAACTAATTCCGAGTTTCTCTCAACTAATACAAACCCCTCCGTACCTACCCCTGTTGTAGAAGTTACCCATTTGGAGTCTCATCAAACTACAACAGGACATATGTCGACTCAATTGGTGTCTGTTGAGTCAAATATAGATTATGCCACTACTCAGATACCCAACCCAATTCATTCTCTCAACAGTTCAGGATTTACTTTACCTTCTGATGAAGAAATGTTAGAAGCTTTGAATGACCCAGACCATCCTCGTGAACCTATAAATCGTGTGTCATTCTTGTTTCCTTTTCTTCACTTATTAGAGAGAGGAGAATTTTGTTCACCACCCGATGAGAACACTGGTCTCACTCCTTCACAAGTTGCCATTGTTGAAGCCAATAGAGCACATACCTCGTTGGTGAACATTTTTACTGGAGTTAACGGAAACATTCTCTTTGAAACGGGATGTTATCTCGATGAAATAATCCCATATGCTAACCTTTTCCGTGAGTTCCATAATACCTTTGCCCGGCCTCCTGAGGAAGATCCAGGCGTTGACCCTACCTGAAGAAGTACTATGCCTAGGTTGAAGTACTTTTTCTTGTAACATAGCTGTATATTTCTGTATAGTTAGTTTTGTTATGCTCGTTAGGTGATCTGATGTGTGCCTCTCGTTTCATGTACCAGATGTCAACCGCACATTTCTTAGGATTTGCTGATGGCGCCAGTCGCCACACCTGTCAGTTGGTCGCAGCAGCTTGGGTCATTTATTCACCCGCTGACCAACTTGTCTCTTCGGGGGGGGTTTGTCTGGGACCTACCACGAACAATGTGGCTGAATACAGTGCAGTTATAGAACTTCTCCGAGATGCCCTCAGTCATGGCATTTCATACCTGGAGGTAAGGCTTGACTCACAACTAATTGTATTTCAGTTAACAGGTGTCTATCGGATCAGAGATCCAGGATTGCTACGACAGTTTCTACGAGTTAGATTATTGGAAAGACACTTTCATTCTATCAGATATGAACACATTCCAAGAAATTTAAACAATTTAGCTGATTCGTTAGCAAACTATGTGTTAGATTGGCATTTGCATCATACATTGTAAACAACATTCCACACATAAGATTTAAAAACACATTCACATGTAAATAACCGATACTGTATATATAACTGATACCGTATCAAAAAATATGAGTTTCGAGTCATGAGTTTCATAAGTCAAGTCATAAAAGTACAAAAGTTGGGCATGGCAGCCTCAAAAATATATACATATAATGTTTTTCTTCTCCTATGGAGAAGGAGGAACCTCCTCATCATCTACCGCATTACGGTAGCATATCACTAGTCTAGCAACCCTACGCAGTAATCTAAGCCATGCTGGGGGCACCCCAACAACATCCTCCTGCATGTCAACAGGTATCTGGTCCATGCGGCTGGTAGGAATCTCATGAGTCAGCCGACTCATTTTCCTCTCTAGGGTTCCCAGCATAGCTTCTGCTGCGGTGATATCAGCTGGCCTCACATAGATAGTAGGATGGCCCTCGGGACGAACAGGCCCAACATCTGCATTGAACACTCGATTAGAACTCCAAAACTCATTTCATAAAAAATAAAATATTTGAAAAGTTTGAAAAAATTAAATAAATTCTCAAAAAGTAAACATACCAATATCCCCCCAGGCACCACCTGGCGGAAGTACCAGCTTTGGGTCATGACGAAAATCTAGTCCAGCATAGGGAAACTGCTCAAAAGCAGGAACTTGCCTCTCCCACCACCCCCAGAAGTCATCTGTATGGTAACAGTAGTGACTCTCCCCACCACCTTGGCGGAGAAAAATGTCACCCCAACGGCCTAGTCTGGGCTCAAGGGGGTTAACCTGTGGTAATGGCATTCCCAAACTAATAGCAGGCATTCTCTCGAAGAAGAAAGTACACAAGATACTCCCGTACCCGAAATTCTTCATTGTACCAGATTTGCAACTTGTCAATTGATACTTCATGTTTGCCAACAAGCTAGTACTCCAATCATAAACATGCCCATGCAAGCACTGTACACCGACATGCATCGAGTTCCTAGAAGCCAAGTGTTGTGATGCACTACCGGATACCCGGTTGATCGTACTCACTATCACTTTCAGCGGGAGACCATCAATAGTTGAAATCAGGACTTGGCTTCCCGATTTTTCTGCTCCAGCAACACAGTAGGTGTTCACATATTCTTGCACGGACCGTGCACCCAAGCGAGATGTCCCTTTTAGATTGATTACGTCTCCTCTTCTTGAGAGACCGGTAATAAAATATATATCCTCAACGGTAAGCTCAAGAGTTTGCCCCCGGATGATGAAGGTATTAGTATCAACATCCCAATACTGAATCAATCTCCGAAACAGCTTGTTTAGTGCCCGCATGTCTACGGTTCGATAAAATTTCAACAAACCGCATCTACGGAGCGCATGAAGGGTAGCAGGGTCTTGCATAGCTAGTCTATCCATGTCTTCATGCTCCCTTTCCCTCCATTGTAAGACCATCCTGCACAAAAACCCCAAAAATTTTGAGTCTCGGCGCTTCATTTTGGCTTTGCAAATGTATACGCTACTGTGTGTATTACACAGTAGCGTGTAGGCGCTACTCTGTTTGAGTAAAGTAGCGCCCATTCGCCTTCATACGCTACTGTTATGTACACACAGTAGCGCCCGTGTATAAAACTTTATGAGCATTGCGTTTCGGGCCTTTTTTCCTCAAAATTTTAAAAATAAACCATTGAAATGCAAGGTGGGTTGATTGTTACTTACTTGATGGAAGTAGTTTGGCGTTTGGATGCTCCGTTTGATCACAAGAGAGAGTTGAAATTCGTGAAAATGTGCCCAATGTTTGCCCTACAACACAAAATGAAAATTGATTTGTTAATATTGAAATTATATATATAATTGGATTTTAATTTTTACCCATAATTTTTAATTTTCTATAGTTTCAAACATTTTCAAAAACCCTAATTAATTAATTGAAACACAAAATAAGGTATAAAACTGATCCAAGTTCAATTTTCACTAAAACGTTGTCGAATTAGTCTCCTGACCTCAAATTTCTTAACGATGAAACTTGTCAGTTAGCTAAACATTTCAAATCCATATATTCTTTAAGATTTTTGCGTCATCAACTAATATTTTGTTGAAAACCTAGTTTTGGCAGGACATGAAGTTATGATCCCAGAAGCTGACCTTTAAGTCATTTTAAGCTCTTGTTTGGACTATTTAAACCTAAACAAGATTGCCGAGCAGACTTGTCCTCTTCAAGCTCGTTAAAGTACCCGAAGGCTCATCCACTCAGGTATAGAATTACCCCTTTTCCGGGCCTCAGTGGATTAACTACGGAAAAGGTATACTCTAGGTATACGTCAGTATGCGCTAGAAGAGTTCTCCTTTCATTGTTTTATACTTTTTCGGGGGAGGAGACTAACTATACGAAAAAGGACCTTCTAGAGTCTCTCTTTAGGGTTTTCAGACTCTCTAAATATGAAAATACCAAGCGAGCATTCACCTACTCGGGCTCGATGTGAAATCCACGAGAGGGTAAGTAGAGGACTGTTTAAGTTTTTCAACTCTATAAACAAGAAAACATCGCCGAGCACAGACCAATCCGGGCTCGATATAAAATCCACGGATAGGTGAAAAGAGGATTGTTTAAGTTTTTCAGACTCTATAAACAGGAAAACACCGGCGAGCATTAATCTGCTTGGGCTCGATACTAAAATCCACGAGCAGATATATGGAGTTATTGTTTAAGTTTTTCAGACTCCTTAAAATTGAAAACACCGGCGAGCAAGAACAGATCTCGGCTCGATACTAAAATCCAGAGATCAGTACATATAGAGTAATCTTCTATCTCTTCTTCGAACTCTTTAAATTATGAAGAAGGTATTGAGTCTTCCTCCCATGGGCTCATTAAACTATTTACATGGTTGGACCTATTGAGTTTTCATTCTTTCTTGGACTCATTAAATCCACAAGAAGGGTATTCTTTTATCTAAAAAGAATAAGGAATGGGAAAACACATCATATCTTCATTGTTAAAGGCAGTATCAGTCAAGTCCTATCCTTGAACACAGCACCTACTTGAGTCTATCTTGTCGGTTGGGTTTAGTTTTTGGCTTTAAGGTGAACCTTTCCTCCGAGTTATTTACTCCCCCGGTTGGTTATTCTTCCAACCATATGGAGGGTCTGCTAATGTCTCTTACGTTTCAGACTTATTTACCCCATTATGTCAAAAACTGCCTGAGTCACTTTGTGTCGTGCTCAATGTTCAAGGATATACCCTGTGTCGGCCATTCTGCAGTTTACCTTGACCTCATGTGTCGGCCTTCCTAGTGTCAGTCTTGTTACATATCATTTCATATCAACTCTTACCAGTTGAGTGTTCCTCGAGTTGGATGATGGAGGATGCCTTAAGGCCTCCCTTCCAACGGACTTCTTCCCATCGACATCAAATCATTATTCTGGGATTGAAGTTTAGAGTTTCGGTTAGTACCTTGGAGATTGCAGTCACCAGTGGCAATTGTCCTCGCTGTTGAATGATGAGAATACATCAATGTCTCTTCTTCGACAGGATTCCCAAGTGTTCGACTCCAAGTCCATCTATTCACATTTGGCGAATCGTACTTGGTACCTTGGACTCCATCATCATTATCGGTGGAAGTCCTCGCGTTTGTTAACGGTATACATCAATGACCGGTAATCAGACGATGCCCTCCATGTTCGACTATCAGCTCATCTATTCACATGGATCGGGTTTGTACCTAGGGTTGTTATGGGATGAAGACCTTGGGATTTGGATGACATAACCCCATTTTGTTATCACCCAAGTTGCGCAAGACTGAGCCTCACTTCTATACGGCTCTCCATGAGACATAGATCCAGTGTGTTGTTATGGCTATGATCTCTTAGTTTGACATGGATCCACGCTTGTATTTCAAGTGGCCATGCTTTTATATACATCTCCTTGTTATGTATCGGAGATCATGTTGTATCACTCTACACATCTATAAGATGTCAACAATGTAATTTCTCGCTGACCTTGATTTTTGTTGCAGGTTTCCTGCGACTTTTGTTCTGCGGTTCTGTGCTCTCTCTCTGGTTTTGGATTATAATGTATTTCGGCCATCGTTACCCTCTGATCTCACACATTAGGGGGCATCTGTTATAGGTCAAACTTGCACCTCTCCGTCCGTGATCACCCTGAGCTGCTGATCACACAAAAGGACAACTTGGATGGAGGAGCATGTTGACCTTGGATATCATGACAACTCATCCCATTTCCTGAGAATACTGGAAAACATACAAAAATATCATTTTGAGGTATGAGCGCTACTCTATTTAAAGAGAATAGCGCCCATACGCGACTCCAGTGCATAATAGTAGCGCCCATATCAATCTATACGCTACTCCTTCTTATCAAAGTAGCGCTCACAATTTAAAACTAAATGAGCGCTATTGTTTAAACAATAGAGTAGCGCCCTATACGCTACTCCACTGTGTAATAGTCGCGTGTACCTTAAAAAATGATTAAAAAATATATTAATCCATCGAAGAGGATTAGTTGAAGACAGTTTCTTAACTTCCCCAACCTCCTCATCGACTGGAACTGCTTCCTTAAACCTATAAATTCCTAGAAGGCTAAGGGAGCAAGGTTAGAAGAAATTATGAATGCAAATGCTTACTAAAGAATGAGAGGATGAGTTAATGGAGAAACTGTTGCAGAAGACATTCAAACCAGAGCAGAGCCAGAGCCCAGGATCTAGTTGCAGGAGCCTGCTTCATTATCAGGTATATTTGTACTGCATACTATTTTGACAAATAAAGGTTGAAGTGTTTCCTTGTTCCAATCTGAAGGTGTTATTAAATGGCATTTTGAGTTGGATTCATTTTGGTCAATACTGGATATTAAACATAATTTTTGTTTATTTTATGATTTATATGTTGCCCAAAGTGTTTGAGGAAGGTATTGTTGTTTCAGGTTTGCTGAAAGAAAGAAGATTTGAGAGCTGGACACAAGGCTGGGTCAAGGCTAGGATCAGACTCCAGTGAAAGGTATGTTCTCTAAATCTGTAATCTATTTCTTTTGCAAACACTTCTGTAAATGACATAAATACACTTACCTGTCACCCCAACCAAGTTGATAGTTTAGTTTCCTGACTATAGGGTAGAAATATCCGCCAACACATATCTTTGTAAATTGTACAACAATCTTTCCACAAAGTCTTCCAAACTTTCTTCATCCTTCTAAACCATTTTAAACAACTCCTATTTTCTATCCCTAGTTCTGCAATATTATTGATACTTAGAAAGGAAGGTGTTTTTGATTTGGTCCCAAGTAGTAATGGTCTCACGACCTAGACTCATGAACCAGCGCAGAGCATTTCCCTTCAAGGTGGTTGGGAATAACTTCAGCTTCTGAGCACTAGAGGTATAATCATAGCTGTGACAGAGGATATCAAACTCAAAAAGAAACTCATCAGGATCCTCAGAGGACTTACCATGAAAATTCGAGAGAACTGATGATGAGATGTTTTTCATAGGAGCTGCTCCAGGTATCAGGAGGATAGGGAATTCTAATGTAGCCATAGTATTACCAGGCTAATTATTTTCTCCTTCTTCTTCCCGATCATTCCCATGCTCATTCTCTCCTTCCTGTTCTCTACCAGCCATGGTTCTAGTCCAAAATTAACAACTTCCTTTATGCGTTCTTCCTCTGCTTTAACATCTTCCTCTCTTCTCCTTTCTTCTTCTCACCTTCTCTCTTCCTCTGCTATTCGACGAGTCTCCAACCACACCTCTTTAGTAACTCTAGTTCCATCGATATGATAGATATCCTCTTTATCTGGTGCACCTACAACGCTTCCCTCATCTTTAGGAGGTTTAATTTCTGTGGATTTCTGTGGTGGTCTAGTGGAAGAATCAACTCTAGCAATTATCTCATCAATGTATGTGTGTCTTCCCTGACCTACATTACGACCTCGACCTCTTCCACCTGCAATGTTAGTATTCAAAGGGGGTTCTCGATTTGTTTTTCTTGTATTCATGCATGCTGTAAATAATTGAACTAAAATAAAATCAAATGAAACCAACTACTAACTCTATCTATCTATTACCATCCCCGGCAATGACGCCAAAATATTGGTCACCCTATATGTCAGTTAATGAAAGCTAACACACAAGATGGTCAATATAAATTGTCAAACCCAAGGAGATATTTTATTTCAATGGTAATAAGCATAATTTGTGCATAAACATGTCAAGCAGTTGATTTACTAAATGTAGATAATGATCCTACCAATCTATCCAGCCAAATTCACTCCAGAAAGAAGACTAAGCTAATTCACACATCTAGGGAATTGATTGAAACTACCTTCCTACAGAAATCACCCAACAATTATAAAATTAAGAATAGAAATAAACGAGATTGCTTTTGCAAGAAGTTAAATCCTATAATTATCAAACTACAATAGTTGATCTTTACAAAAATGATCCATCCAACAGCCACTGTTACCCAACCATAATCTGCCTACTTTGAATCAATTGAAGATACAACAACAAACAAAATCTAAAGCTTGAAATCTAACTGATAATTACTGAAAATCCTAGAAAGCATAAACAACTGAAAGATATTGGAATGGAGCTTGGCTGTTACAGCTGATTCAAACACACATGCATTAAATGAATTATCCTACACAGTTGACTGTCACACCAATCTGCTATAGCTATTCAAAATTCAATTATGGACTACCAAGAGGAAAGCTACTTCTCTGTTACAGCTACCAATAACATCTGCAATAATTCCACACCACACAACAAAAGTAAAGCTAAACTATTCTACCTACTTAAACCAGCTATCTCTGTGAGAAGGCGGGCCTTGGCCTTCTAACAGAGACGCCGAGGATCATCACAAATTAATACACAGAAATGAAGAACTCTTCTCTCATATTAATGATGGAAATTGACAGTGTCAACGCTTTGTTACAGCTTATACAAAATGGTAATTGTCCAACCCCTGGTTACGAGAGCCTTTGCATATTTATACATTGACAGTACCGATAACGATCCACTAAACTCGTGCAGCAATGAAGATCTATGATCTTCATGCTGCGGAGTTACAACTAATTGATACAGCCGTATTAAACAAGGTTGTTAACCATGAAGGATACTGTTGCTCTAATAATTAATGGATCAATAGACTCAGCAACTGGAATGCAACCTGTCTGTCGTAGCTAGGTTCTGTTTCATCTATTATAGTAAGGATCTGTTACAGCTCACGTGGAGGATGCGCTGTCCCTTGGTGTCATGAGATGCTGGTGCTTTGAAGAGTAATGGCTGGCGCCATTTGGCTGATACACATGCGCTTTGGACTTTAACTAAATGAAATCACACAGATCAACATAAACCAAGGACTAGGATCTCAAATCTTAACAATCTCAGGCATAAAATAAATAAAGCAATAACGAATTATACCTGTCAACATCATTGATTGATCTAGAGAAAGACATGGATATAGCTTATGAAAGTAGGATGAAATCAGGGCAAAATGATGTAATAAAGATGCCAAAAAGGGGCATGTCCTAGATCCAACAGGAGCTCCAAGAAAATTGAGCATTTATTTTACATGTTTAGGAAAAAGAACACATAACTTACCAAAATAGTGTACAATGTGAATTGAGCCTCGAAAATATGAACCCTCTGCTCATCCCATCATTGGAATGTCTATAACTAATAGGAATTGTTCATACAAGGAAAAGAGAAATCAAGTGAAGCAACACCTTCTTCTTAGCAAGCAAGAAGGAACTGATTCACTATTATTAGAAATTAGTTGTAACAAGAAAATATGAAACATAATTTTTTCTAAATGTCAAAGTAGGAGGACTTTATTGAAGATTGGGGGTTGCAACTCTTTAATTTGGACCTGCATATTATTATTATAAGTTGAGAATAAAAGAAGGAACTATTAGGATATCTCATCATTCAATTTTGTACTGTGCATGCATTTTTGCATGCATGCATCCCAGTCACCATTTTGATGCCTCCAGCACCTTGTCCCCAGTTTTCCAGCACCCGGGAGCTTCTTTCCTTGCAGTTTTAGCCCTCCTAGTCAATAAGGCACCCACTTCTCACCTACCACCTGAGAAAGGCGCACTCCTTCACCTACCACTCAGTTCACTTCAGTTAGTTGAGTTCTTTCCTTGATTTAAGGCTAGATTGACTCGTCAACTGATTGTATCACTCCGTTGGACCCCCAGTGAGACTAGATTGCCTATTTTGACTCCAGTTAGCTCCCCATGCACCCTCCACTAAGCCTCCTTCATTGAGTTAGTGCCTCCATGTGCCAGTTACACCTACCACACTCAGTTAGACTCAATTTGACACCTGGTTGACTGTTACTTGTGCATTGATGACTCCACTGATCTGACGATGAGGACTCCTAGTTGGAGCCAAGCTATTCCATGTAGTATTTCGAATGACCTCCTTATGTAATTCGAATTCATTCAATCATTGTGAATGCATCTTGTATTGTATTCTACTTCTGAGTTCAATAGAGTACTGCTGCAAGCCTTTTGCACAGTTTACACAGTTTCATCTTTGTAATTGGTTTACTTGTTCAATTAGATCTGCTGTGCTTAATTTCACATGGTATCAGAGCCATGGAAGGGACAAGACTTCTTTTCTACACGTGTTCTACATGAATATTGAGTGAATTGCTCACAAAAATATTTCAGCAGCGGCATGCAAAATATCATGTGCATTCGCTCTTGGTCACGCAGTGACAAAAATTCTCTTCCAATTCACTCCAGAAGCCGAGAGTCTTCCACATAATTATTGGATTTGAATGATTGGATCTTCAAGCTTGCTTGATTTCCTTATGCCGGGTGTGAAGTGACTTGAAACGGGTGTATTGTTTGACCTTATGGTTCTTGTTTTCTTGTGATTTGCAGGTTATTCTACACTTCTATTGCATTCGATCCTCTTGAAAGATGGAGACTTCTTCATCAAATCTCCTCACTCCTTTCAATTATTTTCAATGGAAGGCTGATATGGATATATTACTACAGTCTAAAGGTTTCTACAGAGTTACCATGGGCATAGAAGTTGAAGCTACATCAACAGTAGAGAAGGAAACATATTTCAATAAGCTTGATGAAGCTTATGGTTTCCTTTGTCTCGGCATCTCTAAGGATCTTATTTTCCATCTCATTGGATTGAATACTCCGAAAAGGGTATGGGAGAAACTTGCCACACTCTTTGGAAAGAAGGATGATATGAGATCTTATTAGCTAGAGAATGAGTTGATTTCCCTCGATCCTGAAAATTTCGAGACTATCAATGACTTCGTCACTAAGTTTAAAAGCTTGGTTATGCTATTGAAGTAATGTGGAGTGGACAAAGAAGATAAACAATTGATCCTATTCATTCTTTCAAAACTTGGGAAAGATTATTCAGTTTTTGTTTCAAATTTCAATACGGGAAAGCTCACAATCCCAAATTGGAAAATGCCTACCTTAAGTGCCTTCATTGAATTTGTGACGAAGGAGCATGATAAAATCATTCAAATGGGGAACATATGCTCCAAAGACCAAGCATTATTTGTTGGAGGATCCAAAGCTACGAATGACAAAGGGAAGAAAAAGAAAAAGAACCCAAAGTTTGATTCATCCAAGCAAAGAGAGAAGACAAAGCAATCGGATGAGCCATCCGGTTCAAGAAACAAGCAAAAAGGGAAAGAGGGAAAAGAGAATTCTAAATGTTCTTACAGCAAGGGAAATCATCCTGAAAGCTCATGCATGAAGAAAACCATAGATCCGATGGCCCTTCTTTTAGAGAAAAACAACATAACCCTTCCTGACGGTGCATGGAAGAAGGAGAAAAATGATCATCCCGATAGGTGTAGTGGAAAGGAAGAACCGATCACTGAAAGAGATGGCAACCTGTATAATTGAATCAAAAGGTTTGGCTGAAAAAATTTGGGCTGAGGGCATGAATGTTGATGCATACATTCAAAACAGAGTTTCACATTCATATTTGACTGATATTACAACATTCGAAGCTTACACTGGTCACAAACCTGATTAGTCAAATTTCCGTGTTTTTGGCTCAACCGCTTGGGCTAGAATTCCGACTGAAAAGAGAAAATATTTGGATCCGCAAAGTGTTGAATGCATCCTATTGGGATATTCTGAATAATAAAAAGGCTACAAAATAATGGATATCATATCCAAAAAGATATTCATTGAGTGAAGTGTCATATTTGAAGAACCGCTTCAAAATCTAGAACTAGTCGAGGAAGAAACTGTTGATTTACCGCCTCTACAAGAAGAATAATTTGAAGAAGATGATGAAAATATTGGTTCTGATATTTCTGATATTTTATCAGACTTTTATGAACATGATATATCAGGTTTAGAATCTGATCTAGTTGTGCCCCAACACTTTCCCAAGTGGGCTTAAAGTACTCTCAATTTTGCTGGTCAAAACATTGGAAATCTTGCCGATCCAAGGAGGACTCGAGCAGACTTTCAAAGCGAAGGTATGGATATTTCATTCTATGATCCTTTTCTATCTGAGAAATTATTTTTGATGATAGGTTCAGATCCTAAATCATATTATCATTCCCACCGAGATCCGAGATGGAAAACCGCCATGGATGAAGAGTACAGTTCTCTTTAAAAGAGTGCTACATGGGAGCTAGTTTCTCTTCCACTTGGGAGGAAATTAGTCCAATGTAAATACGTCTACCGCAAAAAGGTTGCTGCTGATGGCTCAAACTGCAAATAAAAATCTTGGTTTGTTGCAAAAGGTTTCTCCCAAGTCCAAGGAGTGGACTACACTGAGACCTTTGCACCGGTTGCAAACATGGATTCTATCCATCTAGTTTTGGCCATTGTCGCATCCAAGCACTGGGAAGTGCACCATATGGATGCGAAGAGTGCATTTCTCCATCTAGATATGAAAGAAGAAATATATATGAAGCATCCAGAAGGATATATATCAGATCCAAAGTTAGTATGCAAATTGAAGAAGTCATTGTATGGCTTAAAACAGGCCCCAAGAGCTTTGTATGCTAAGATGGACTCCTTCCTTCTCTCACAAAACTTCGGAAGGTGAAAATCAGATCCAAATGTGTACCTAAAGAAAACTGAAGTTAATTTGCTGATTATAATTCTTTATGTTGATGATATTTTGATAATTTGTAGCACTCTCAGTTCAATCAACAAGCTAAAAAATGCTTTAAATCTAGCTTTTGACATGAGCGATTTGGGCTTCCTAAAACAATTTCTGGGCCTTGAGATTGCTCAAAATTTTGATGGGATCACCATATCTTAGAAAAAATATGTTTCATACCTGTTAAACAAGTTCAACATGTCAAATTGTAAGGCAGCCCCATTCCCGTTCCTCTCAGGAATCAGTCTTGAGGAGGGAGATTCTACACCGCTTGCAGATTCTACATTGTATCGACATTTGATCGGTTCTCTTCTATACTTGACACATTCAAGGCCTGATATATATTATGGTGTGAGTGTTGTATAAATATATATGCAGCAGCCCCATGATCTCCATTGGCGGGAAGCCAACAGGATCTTACACTATTTGCAGGGTACTCGACACTTTGGCATACACGATGCTGCAGATTGTGAGCTAGATTTGGTTGGGTACATTAATTCAGATTGGGAGGGTGATAGTATTGATCGAAAGTCCACTTGTGGTTATGTTTTCATGATTGGAACTGGGATTATTTGCTGGTCAAGCAAAAAAAAGGAAGCCATTGCATTATCTTCAGTAGAGGCAGAGTATCGAGTAGCAGTCAATGCTTGCATTCAGGCAGTTTGGTTGCGGGGTATTTTGTCAGAGTTTGATATTGGTAGCACTACTTCGACTGTCATTTTTTGTGACAATCAAAGTGCTATCGAGATCTCAACGGATCCAGTTCAGAGACAGAGGACCAAGCACATCAAGATCCACATTCACTACATCTGAGAGCTTGTGCATGACAGAACCATTGTTTTGCAATATTGCCCTACCGACGAGCAAATTGCAGACATATTCACCAAGAGCCTCACTGAGAATAAGTTCTCTTACCTATGCTCATTGTTGGGGGTGATTTCCATCATGGTGGAGACATATTAGATCCTTCTATGTTCAGCTTGAGGGGGGGATTTCTTCCCATTGGATTTTCCCTCTTTCCTCACTTAGATTGATTTCAAGCATTTTTTGATTATTGTATACGGGTGACCTTTGGTCTCAGTAACCAGGGCCCTATTCAGTTATTATTTTTTACATCATAGTATAGCTTGAGGGGGGGGTGTTAGGATATCTCATCATTCAATTTTGTACTTTAAAGGAATTTTTGCATGCATCCCAATTATTTGCATGCATCCCAGTCACCAGTTTGATGCCTCCATCACCTTGTCCCCAGTTTTCCAGCACCCGAGAGCTTCTTTCCTTGCAGTTTTATCCCTCCTTCTTAGTAAGGCACCCACTTCTCACCTACCACCTGAGAAAGGCGCACTCCTTCACTTGCTACTCAGTTCACTTCAGTTAGTTGAGTTCTTTCCTTGATTTAAGGCTAGATTGACTCCTCAACTGATTGTATCACTCTGTTGGACCCCCAGTGAGACTAGATTACCTAGTTTGACTCCATTTATCTCCCCATGCACACTCCACTGAGCCTCCTTCATTTATTTAGTGCCTCCATGTGCTAGTTACACCTACCACACTCAGTTAGACTCAGTTTGACACCTGGTTGACCGTTACTTGTGCATTGATGACTCCACTGATTTGACGATGAGGACTCCTAGTTGGATCCAATCTATTCCATGTAGTATTTCGAATGATCTCCTTGGATAATTCGAATTCATTCAGTCATTATGAATGCATCTTGTATTGTATTCTACTTCTGAGTTCAATAGAGCACTGCTGCAAGCCTTTTGCACAGTTTACACATATTTTCTGAGTTTCATCTTTGTAATTGATTTACTTGTTCATTTAGATCTGTTGTGCTTAATTTCACAGGAACACCCGACATATTTTGGATAACTCAACTAAATGAATGGGATGCATTGTATTATGACATTAATGTGAATTTATACAATTTTTACATTTGTTCTTGTTTATGTAAAATTCCTTTCCATAATGAGTTTGAGTTCTATTTTAATTAATGTCAAAATTGAATGTGAAGATGTATGCAATGTTTTCGAGTGATTATTTGTTTGAAGAAATAATATTCATATGTGTTAACATGTTATTAAACTTGCGAACTTTTTCCTTTTGAATCAATAACATATCATTCAATTTTATATCTAATCCCTACGATAATTCTCTTAACTAGGATATGTTTAAATAAGTTTCAATAGAGATAGATTAGATCTATTTCAATTCATTGATTAAATACGAATTTATTAAATTCATTTGTTTTGTTTATTTTGTTGGCTATCCAAGGCCACATATTGGTTTAAATAACTTGAAAAGAGATACATATGACATTGGAATTGAAGCCAAGGCCATTGTAGAGCATGCATCATTGCTTGTGTTTGTGCACAATAGGTTTCTCATTTTCCACAATGAATGTTTTTAAATGCCTAAGTAATGGGAAGATATAAAATAAGGAATTTGCATATCTAATTATTGATGTAATATCATTTCCTTTATGCACCATTCTTATCTTAACATTGCTTGAACAATGCTAAATATAAACATATTTTCATTTCTTTTCTAAATTAGATAAATTGAGTACTTAGTGCATTGCATTGGTTTTTTATGTGTAATCTAATGTTAACTAGTTTTTTTGTTGGAGGATAAAATATGTTCTTATTAGCATTATTCATTTTTAACTTGAATCCATCAACCATTTAGTTTGGTTATGTTTATTTGATCTATTGCATGGGAACCGTTCCTAGTGTTTAGGAAACTTGTTCTTAATGTTTCGACATTCTAGGGAACTTGGGAATGGGAGATAAATGTTCAAAATTTAGTGGGAACAGTTTTGAGATCTTGGGATTTAGGTGGGAAATCCCCCCCCTAAAATCAAGAACATGGGGACATTTATTTAAGTGTTTCCTTCACCAAGATCTCCCACACATTCATTATCCAGTGGGGAACTTCCACACATTCCTCGTCAAATAGGGAACCTACACACTTTCCCAATCTTATGGGCTCAATTTTTCCATGTTTTTACTTCAATTTGGGTGCCAAACACACTAATATTGATTTCCAAAACCTTATTTTGAGCATAGAACCTAAAATTAATCTATAAATAAATCCCCCCATTCCCATGAATCATTCACGATTCTAAGTTGATCATAATCCACCCTCCACACTTGCTTGATTCAAGACTAATTGCCTGGTCCTTGTGTGAGTGATTGAGTCTCCAAGAAATGCTTGTTGATAACGACTGATTTTGGACCACAATCAGTATTTCTCTCTGGGACGATTGGAGGTGGTGTAAAGAAGTCAAACTAAACATTGGTGGGATGGTGGGTCTGCAGGGGAGGGGCCTCTCCCCTCCTCCTCTTCAAAGCTCTGTGGCTAGGGTTTTATCCCTAGCTTGTGCAAATGAGCACCTACTAAGGAGAATGGACTCCTTAGTAGCAGTTCAGTAAATGTAAATAATTAAGCTAAAACAAAGATATAAACTAATCTAAAATATGCATGAAACATAAAGAACAATTTGTAAACAAGGGTTTTTATATTGATATTACCTCCAATGTGGAGGTTGATGAAGCTCCTTGCAATGTCCAAGAGGGTTGCTCCAAGCTCCAATGTGCTCCTTCTCTTTCTCCAATGGTGGGGATGGGCCAAAAGTGGCTCTCAAGGTGAAAGTAGTTCAATGGTGAACTAGGGTTTCGAGAGAGATTTTGGCAGAGTAAGGGTATACTTGATTGTGGATATGAAATAAGGGATCTCCATCACCTATTTATAGTTTTTTGGTGGTGGAGTGCTGACCCATGGTTTTGGGAAACACATGGTTTTGGGCAGCTGTATAGGGTTTTTTCCTCCTTTTCCTCATTATTTTATATTTTTCTTCCCTTTTTAGGGGTTTTTTTTGCCATTTTTAGAGGAATTTTGGATATTTTTGGACGAAAAATGGGGTTTTTTAACCTTTTTGAGGCTATTTTAAGGGTTTTGTGGCCTTTTGGAGGCATTTTAGGCCTTTTGGAGGCTTTTTAGTGGGATTTTTTGGGTTTTTAAGGGAAATATGGTAGGAAAATGGACAAATGAGCCATATAATGTGGTAGATGAGGTAGTGAACACTTTTTGGGTGTTAACAGATTGCCCCCTGATGTGCGAGGGCAGGAGCTCATCGTATGGCCGATGGACATCATAAGTCATGAATGGTTTTCCTGGGGTGTGGAGAGAAGAGAAGAAACAAACTGAAGCCTGGAACGACGATCCCGAACAACTGCAAGAACTAAAAGTACATAACCTCAATAATGGATGAGGAATCATCTGATCATATGGACGAGGCGGGCATTCCCATGCTCGTATCAGGATATAACATAACAATAACAATGGGGTCCAAAAAATGGGGACCTGACATATACATGACCGCAAATACTAACTGAGGAATAATCTCAATATATGGACGAGGCGGGCATACCCATGCTCGTATCAAGATACATAAACAGAACTGTGAGGCCCGAAAAATGGGGACCTGTAAGATACATAGAGAGCCACTGTGTACATCATAAGGGTCCATAGGGGACACAAATCTGGGACATACTGCTGGGCTGACCATGTCTGAGCTGAAGAACTGGTGCACTGGAACAATCAACAGTGCTACTAAGTGTGGTACCAAAAGAACGGATGAGCTGCTGGATCACAATGACAAGGGTCACACTCACAATGGTACACTGAACTGGAACTGATCTGGGTACTCAAGGAAGCATATAACTGGATGGATTCCAAATACAAACGCCAACGCAGCCCGGACATCCACAGGAACATATAACTAGTCGTTCCGAAGGGACTCACCAATGTGCTAGAGTCGGGGGAAATCCGGGGTCTTCGACACATAATGTAAAGGATATAACCCTACGCGATTCTCGACGATGCGATCAAGGTGCTGAAGTCGAGCATGTGAGAAACAACCACTCAGAGAGGAAATGATGACTCCTCTCAGAATGGTCCGTAGGCACTTACCACAGATAGTGATAAGTCCAAGGCGTAGGGACCTCTGGGCCTATCCTCTGGAATAGAGGGGCTGTCGTCGACAGAGGGAGACCTGCAACTATCAAGGCAATGATGTTTCCTTGACAGGAGTGCGAGGTGAAGAACCGAAATGTGATAGTACTGAGGGCAGGACTGACAAACTGGGGGTGACAACTGGGAAAGTAGAGTGGGTGGACTCAAACTTCCTTTGTTCAGAGTATGATAATGGGAATGATCTGGCAGCATATGAAACTGTCTAAGGGGAAAGGGATCATCGCTGTATTGGATAGGGGAGGGTGACTGGTCTGAGGGAGACTCAAGCTGGTGTAAAATGGCAGGAGACTGCAGAATACTCTGAACAAAGGCGACCTGATTGGGGGTGCTGCCGAGATGATCGATCATAGTGCCAGGAGGCACGGGGGGGGACGTCTTCATGGGTTAAGGAACTAGAAGAAGTTTGTGTAAAATGATACTGTCATGTGGATTTTACGAGCCCAGGACAGTTCATGCTCGTGGTTGCTTTCAATTTTAAGGAGTCTGAAAGCGATAAGAAGACTCTGAAATGATGGAATGGTACTGTCGTGTGGATTTTACGATCCCAGGACAGTTCGTGCTCGTGGTTGCTTTCAATTTTAGAGAGTCTGAAAGCAAATAAGAAGACTCCAGGGGGTTGCTTTTTCATAGATTTAGTCTCCAAGGCCCAAAGAAGCATAAAAGGATACAATGAAGAACTCTTCTAGCCGGTGTGACTAGAGTATTCCTTTTTCGTAATTAGTCTACCAGGTCCAGAAAAGGGTTAAACTTATACCAGATAGACGCCCTTTCAGGTACTTTAACGAGCATGAAAGGAAGCAAGATTGCTCGGCGATCTTTTCATTCTTTTAGGAGTCAGAAAAGAGCTTAACGGAAACTCCCTAAGTGCCTTTTTCGTAAAGGACTTGTCCGACCCGAAAAAGGGATAAAATTATACCGAACAAAAGGAATGGCCAGGCAAGGAGGAAGTGTTCAATCAAGGATCAATAATGATGATCAAGAACGAGGGTAGTGGGGAACACTGGTGGGCCTCCTGTCGGGGTAGATGAAATGGTGGCAAAATAACGAAACATTTGCAGTATGACAGGAGTAATGGCTCATGTAAAAATGTGGAACAATCCGATAGCGGCCGATGTGGCGCGCAAACCGAGGCAGCAAGGTGTCGGGACACAATGTGGAAATTGTACCAAGTGAGAGCGAGAAATGATCTCAAGCATCATCACAAGCTCAGAAAAATGAATCCGGCGATATAAAGGGTGTCAAAAATGGGTAACGGCTGATGTGGCACGCACACCCAGGCGACGAGGGCGTTTTGGAAAAAATACCCGAAAAATCTGGGGGTGAGAGCGAGAAATGATCTCAAGCATCATCACCACCTCGGAAAAATGAATCCGATGATATAAAATATGTGACGAACAGAGAACGACCGATGTGGCACGTATACCGAGGAGACTAGTGGCATCTGAAAAATGGGTAAAACATGACAGTGTAAAAATAATGCAACGAGGTGACCATCATGACGGTCTCGGCGTGCTGATTCCAATGGTGGAAACGGTGCGAAAAATGGACTCCATATGGGGTCAGAATGGCCAAAACAAGAAAAAAGTCAACTGACTATAAATAGTGGTGGGTCCAACATGACATGTGTCATTTGTACTTTTTTGACTTTGACTTGTGATCAGAGTGGACTAGAGCTTAGGTGGCATTTTTGGACGATCCGACCGGCCGATTTCAGATCCGGGAGATACAGGTATTCCGTCAAACTCATATCTGCATATTTTTTAGGGTCGGGGGTTGGGTAGTGGGTCCCAGGGCTGATTTGTACGGTTCACGTGGGTTGGACTGCGGGTTAGGGGGTCGAAACCGCGGTTGGCGACCGCGAGTTTCGGGGTGAACCACGCAGTTTGCGACCGTGTGATTCCTGGATGGACATGCGGTCCAGTACCGCGAGTTCGAAGGAGGAACACGCGGTGCTAAACCGTGAGGTTAGGGCTAACAGGCGCGGTCAAGTACCGCGGCTATAGGCCTGACAACCGCGGTCGGAAACTGCGGCAGGAAGCCCGAAAGCCGCGGTTTTGGGCCGAGGTTTTAGGGTCTTCCGGGAGAGGGAAAAGGATTTATTTATGGGACATGAGTTTGATGATTTGCCTTTGTGTCATTGACAGGATGCCGCAGGCTCTATGGAGAGAGCGGGAGATTCCCGACGAGATCATGACCGTCATCCGAGAGGAGCGCCATGTGCGATCTATGTTGGGACTGTGCGAACTACTGAAGTTCGCACAGATACCCATGATACGTTCAGCAGCATTGCTTCTGAACCGGCTGATCAGCTTCTGGGAGCCAGACATACAGGCTTTCCGGGTACAGGGTGAGAGGGTGGACCTCACCCTGACCGATGTATATTTTCTGACGGGGTTGCCCTGTCTAGGAAGGGTAGCAGACACACAACTGCGGGTCACCGCGGACGTCGACATGGAGGACATGTTGGAGAGATACTGCGGTCCTGAGGCGAGGGTGCATAGGAATGCACTCCTGGTGAGGGACTTACAGGAGCCGGCCGTGCAGGCTATGGCGGCATGTGTGGTGCGGGTATTGGGTTCCCAGTCACCTGAAAAGGTGTCTGGGGGCCAGATGCAGATGATAGAGCGCGTACTGGACGGGGTGTACTACGCGTGGGGCCAGATGTTCCTGACCTGCGTTCAGCGGCAGCTGACGTCAGCGAAGGAAGCTGGCAAGGGTTTTTGTTTTGGTTCCTTCTTGTGTGCTTTCTTTATGGAGAGGGTACCCACACTGCGGCAATGGGTGCCGATCAGGGCAAGAGGTATGAGGGAGCCGCGGATGGTGCGGTAGGGTGAGATGATGCGCCGCTGTGGTGGCGACGAAGTGGGCAGATATTTCACGCAGGAGTTGTACCTGCAGTGGCTCCAGATACCACTGACACTGGACGACTTCCCGTATCGGGACATGGACTTCACGGGAGATCCGGAGGCGCCACGAGCGCCAGGACAGGCATGGGGTCCCGACGGTACGTATGTGTTTCTGCTTGCATGTTATGTATGTCAAGTTTTATTTATATGATAGTATATTGATATACTGTGACTGAAATATGGTTGATCTTGCAGATGTGGGCCCGAGGCCGCCTCCAGGACATGTGGCACGGAGGGGTATTGTGGCCGTCCCAGCTTTTCCTGGGCGAGGTGAGGTCCGTCGCCATGATGCGGAGGGGACACTGGAGTCAGTGCGGGCACTACTAGACCGGTTGTTGATAGGGGTGACCGACGAGGGATGGCGGGATGTCGATCCTGATGTAGTTCAGGATTGCATGATGGCACCCCGGGAGTTCAGATCCATCGTGTTCCAGGTGGCGATCTTGGTGGACCGGGTACGGGAACAGGAGCCCGTAGGAGATGAGGACTTGCCGGAGGAGGAGCAAGGGGAGGACTCAGAGGCAGCGGATGCAGGCAGTGATGCAGGATACGACTCCCATTAGGGAGTACAGGGGACTCCCCCCGAGTTTTGTAGCTACGACATGTATGTTGATGAGGCTGTTAGGGATGTATAACCATTTTTTGTATAGCTCAGTACAGGGGTACTCAGGACATGTATAGTACTGAACATGTATATTTTTTGATATATATATATATGCACGTGGATGCACCTTTTTGTATGATGTTGTTTTATTTGTACGCACGTGGATGCGCTTTATGAGTTGTGATATGTTTACATTGCACGTGGATGCAAGTAGGTTAGGATGTTAGGCACGTGGATGCCCCTTGTGTATGTTATGTGATGTGACATTATATAGGTATGTTTAGGCACGTGGATGCCCCTATGGATATGAATGTGGTGTATGTACATGGATGCAAATGTGGATGCGATGCAATCTTTTTGGGTTTTTAGATATTTTTATGAGATGTTATGGGTTTGTGATGCATGATGTTACATGGTGTGATTGATATGCCAATCTAGGATGTTGTTGGCCATTTGGTCTGCGACAGTATTTTGGGCTCTGGGGACATGTGTGAATGTGATGGATTCAAACTGTCGGCTGAGTTGTTTTGCACGCAGGAATTTTCTATAAAGGCAGGGATCACGCACCTGGTAGCAATTGTTGAGCTAGGAGACAAGTAGCTGGGAGTCAAGGAACACATGAAGGTGACGTATGCCCATTTGGAGGGCGGCAGTCAAGAGACCGGTCACAGCATCATACTCCTCCTGGTTATTGGTAGCAGTGCCTATACATATTCCGTCAAGGTGAATCATTTCATTGGAAGGGGAGTACAAGACCCATGCTGCAGAAGCCAGGTTGGGAGACCAGCAGCTTGCGCCATTAGAGAAGCCAGGTTGGGAGACCAGCTGCTTGCGCCATCAGCGAAGCCAGTGTAACCAGGTGGACGATGGTCCATCTCCAATCATGCAGAAAGAATGAATGTAAGATGATAGTAAAAATGTGAAAAACAAAAAGATAGCAAACTGTACAATGCGGACCAACGAGGTCGCGGTGTCATTTATGGGAAATAACGCTTAAGATGCAACCCATTACGGGGGTTGCGCAAAGGATGGCCTTCAGAGTCTGCTAAGATGTATGCCCCCTTGCCGAGGCAGGTCTGCACGATGTAAGGGCCTTGCCACATGGATTCAAACTTCCCTCTGCCAGTTTTGTCAGGGGCTTGGCCATAGGCGAGGACGAGGTCCCCTTCATGGAAAGTTCGAGGGTGAACATGTTTGTCGTAACCGGCTTTGGAGCGGTTTTTGGCAGCTTCCATGTTCTGGAGGGTGGCGCGACGGTCTTCATCAGTTTGTTCAAGTGTCAGCAGACGCTGCTCGAGGGGGGAGGTGAAGATATCACGGAACTCGTGGAAGAGTTGTTTGTAGTCCTCAATCTCCTGCTCGCTGCAGGAGGATCCTAAAGTAATGAGTTCAGGGGCACATCCGGGGGAATAGGGTCCTTGAACCAGTATACCTTGGTGGGGAGGAAGTCTTTGGACTTGACCGTGAATTGGGTAGCTGTGCTAGAGGAAGATGCTTCTGGGATGAAGTAGGAACGATGATGCATATCATCCCAGGGATAATCTGGGGCGGTGAGGGCGTCAAGAATCTCCTCATCGGTACGAAAAGTTTGCGTCGTCAAATTGTTTGACGAGGGGGTAGTGGTTGAAGAGATCATATAGATGATATTAACCTCTCCAGAAGGGGGAGAAACCGGGGGGTAGATCTCCTCAATGGTGGGTGGTGCCGTCTCAAGATCCAGATTGTTCATCTCATAGAGAGCCGCTCTGTAATCCAGGAGATCAGGACAATGATGGGAGTAATGCCCGTAAACACCGCATATGGCACAGGGGTGGTTAGTGCGTAGGGATTTGTCTTTGGGCTTAGGGGTGGGGTTTAGTTCGACAACCGGGATGTTGGGGTCATCGTCGAGCATCTGCATGTGCTTCTGTAGGGCTGGTAACTATGGAAACTGATGAGTCGCATGGCCCAACTCGTCGCACAACGAGCATTTGGGGGGAGCACGAAATACTGGGGGGTTTTTGACTGTCTTGGGAGGTGGTACAACAGTGTAAGGTTGTGGACCTCTGCCCCCAGTGGGTTTGGGAGTAGGAGGAGGAGTCGTAGAGGACGAAGGGGTAGAGACACTGGGAGGTGGCTGAGAGGTAGTAGCCATGGGTTGCACCGGTTGGAGGACGACGTCTGGGGTTGAGCCAAACGACTGTCGTAGGCGCGTAACGTAGTGGTGGACTGCTGGAGAGTGGGGGATCCCAACTTGTGCCACACGAATGTAGACATGACGCATGTGTAGGCACCTTCATCGATGATGCATTGATGGATGACAAGATTCCGAACGGAAACAGAAACTTGGAATGCTAAGGAGGAAGGCAGGCGTGGTTCGGATTGGTCCAAATCAAATGCCATCAGATTTGAATCATTTGGGTCAATCCCCCCAATGGCGGAGAGTAAGGTCTTGCGCTGGGAAGGGAAGTTCTTCAAGACTTCTAACGCAGACATGGCTGCGGGAGATTGGGCTAGGTCGTCTACAATGTTGTAGTTTGACGCAGCACACGCATTGGGGTTATTGTTGATACGGCGAAGTGGGAAACAAGGGGCTTCGGGAGCGCCATATAGTGGAGGTGGAGGAATACGTAACGCTTGATTGGTGGGATGAGCGTTAGTAGGTTTATCTGTGGGAGGTACATCAGTGGTGGAGCCATATTGGTTCCGACGGGTCTGAAGGTTGACGTCAGCGGATGACATCATCAACAAGTGGTGAGTTCCCGAGTCAAACATGGTTTGATCAGGAGCGACGTATGTGATCTGTTGTTGTTGGGGTTGCGTGTTAGCTTGAGGGGCCAACGGCTGAGTGTTTATCACGCCTTGGGTTGGTAAGGGTTTTTGCAGCACCAAAGGTGGCTGCTGAGGTTGAGGGGGGTTAGGTGGCGCCTGAGGAGCCGCATGCCCTTGGCGGTGGGCATCGTCAACCCAGAGCTGCCGAGCTCGCTCTAAGTGTGGGCAAGTATGCGTGTAGTTTCCATAGACCCCGCAAATAGAACAAGGGTGGTTTGTTTGCAAATTGGGGTTTTTAGCCTGCTTGGGTGGGCGATCAGGGTTTTGATTAGCGGGGGCCGCATTGTTGTTATCTGGGGGATTAGCTGGTTGACCGTCTTGGTCTGCAGGTTGGTTGTTCCCACGATTACGGCCCTTGCCGCGGTTCTGTTGGCCCTGGTTACATTGGTTGTTATGGTTTTGCTGCGGGTTTTGTTGGGCGTAAACTTGCCCTTGGGCAGCCGGTGGGTTCTGAGGTTGCGCAGGTGCGGGAGCAGGCTGCGGGGGATGATATGCAGGTGGAGGCTGAGCAGGTGTAGTAACTTGAGGAGGTTGCTGATATGGCTGCGGAGCAGGTTGTGGGTTTGCCGTAGGGGCTGCCTGTGGCGGATAATAAGCAGGTTGGGCTTGTGAAGGCGCAGGAGCTGGGGCAGCCTGCTGATAGTAGTAAGGCTGAGGTGCGACTGGGGGGGCATAAGCGGGAGTCGCATGACCGAAGCACTGAGGAGGACATGAGGGTCCATGGTGATGGTGATGTGCCATGGGAGCATATGAGTTGGTTGCTCCAGACTATGAGGTAGCCCGTGAAAGGTCGGGGCCAGGGGAAGGACGTGTAATAGAAAATGGTTGAGGATGCGAAGAAACATGGCCAATGATACCGTCTGCAGCGTGGGATGCCCCTGGGGCATCATGCTGGGAGGACTCACCGCGAGGGGCGTCAGGTATAATGGTATAAAGGTAACCCGACTGGGCATAAATGAGGTCGAACTGCTGTGCCTTAAGGATGGCCTCTTCTTCAGACTGGGGTCTTTCTGATGCTACATCCTTAGCAATAACAGGGAGAAGGGATTTGAGGAACCAATCTAGGAAGATACGGTCGTCTAGTTTGATATTGCATAAGCTACGGCGTCGACGCCACTCATGGATGTGGTCCGTGATATGGGTAGCCGTGTTTTGTCTGTAGGATAGGAGGATCTCAACGCCCGCGTCATAGCGGACAGGCAACTGGAAGAACTGCAGGAATGTCGAGGCAAGGGAAGCAAAGGTGGCATGGGTCCCATGAGGTTGCTCGATATACCATTTGGCTGCAGAGCCAGTGAAGGTGCGCTGTAAGAGACGGAGACGAACAGAGTCGTCCACTATGAAGTTGGAGGAACACCATAGGTGGAAAGACATGATATGGTTTTTTGGGTCCTCACCTGCCTTACCCTCGAACTTAGGGATGTCAGAGGGGAGCTTTGTAGGCATATGACGCCACGTAGGGTCGTGTCGAATAGGATCGTTGGTCAATCTAGCCAGGTCAGGTAGGTTGAGGCTAGCCATGAATGGAAAACTAGAAGAAGGATGTGACACATTAGTGGGTTGGACCAAGCTTGGGCCAATGCCCCCAAGTGGAGGGACAGGATTTGGGATGGTGCCCCCAAGTGGGGGAACTAAGGTGGTGGAGGATGGTCTGGCACCACCGTGGGTAGTGTGAGCCACTGATGTAGTGGGGATAGGGATTCCCGCTGCGGGAATAGGTACCGTGAGGGGAACGGTAGACGAGGGTCCCATGGAGGGCATACCCAAAACAGGTGTAGTAACTGGTGTAGTGGTGGATGTGCCACCAATGGTCCCTATAACAAAAGGAGTGGAAGTCGTGCCAGCCATGGGGCTAGTAGGGGCAGTGTAAATAGGGTTCTCAGATTCTTCATCAGAATCGGAGGTAAAGTAAGGAGCGTCAATATCTGGTGACGGAGTCCTATGTCGCTGACGAGTGGAGTCAAGTGAAAAGGCTCTAGATCTGTGATGAGTGGTATCAACGGATGATGATCGGAATCTATGACGTGTGGTGTCAAGAGAACCGTGCTGTGGGGGCTCGCCCCTGAGGCGCCTAGAATGTCTCGGGGACTCAATGGTGACAGATGGTGTCAAATCTCTATGGGTTGAGGTGAGTAGAAAAATAGCTCAAAAATCCTAATGCAACCGAGTGGGCAGAAGGAGAGCTCAAAAACAAGTCACTTAGGCTAACAACCAACTCAAAACACCCACTGCAACAGCTGTGCTACAATAGGTGGAGTAACAACAAAGATGGTCAGAATACCAACAAGCAGCAGGTTTCCTAAAAAGAAAAAATGGTGGACTCACTAGACCAAAGGGAGGTAAAGGAGCATGCAAACACCTAACTAAAAGTATTCTAACTCAACTAAACATATCCTCTGCAAGGTGATGAAATCCAAGTCAGACAATATGAGTAGGAAAGCCAAGTGGCTATGATATCCCCCTACCGGGAGGGATACCGGGTAGTCAATCCTAGAAGAATGGCAACTAAGATACCCCGTTCATGACACGTCCAGAAAGGTGAATCTGCCGTTTAGTCCGTTTACCGCAATACCCCTATACAGGGATATCCCGCGAACCGCGAAAGGTAGCCCTTCGGTTACTGAATGGAGTGCGGTATTCCACTCAGGCCTCCGGAACCAGTCTCCCGACTTCAACCCTCCTAAGGGAGAGGCCCTCTGATAAACTGTTCGTGACCGTGCCAAAAAGTACTAGGGGATTTTGGTTCCCTATTTGGACAACAACTATGTCTCAAGTGAAAGTAACCGAGGGGTGTTATTGGAAGCCTATCCCCCCGATCTTACCTAACCACAATGATTCTTTTGTGTTCCCCAAGTGGGGTTAGAATGTTGGTTTAGTTAGGTATTTTTTCTAAGGCTCACTTGAATTATGTGACAGAGTGTGTGCTCGTGAGGTGATGAACCCAAAATAGAAGTGCCACAAGGGGGGCAACTTCCAACTGTCAATAATGCTGGAATTGAAACTTTAACTTGCAAAATTTTCTGAATTAAAAATACTGAAATTTTAAAAAGAGTCTGTAAAGGGAACAGAAATTATGTTGCAGAAAGGCTGTAAGGAAGTGGGACTGTAGGTAGGACAGGGGGCTGTTCAGATGCAGAAAATATTGTAGCAAAAGGGGCTGGGCTCAAAACAGGAAAAATGCAGAAATCAGACCGCGGGTCTGTGGCGAAACAAAAGAGGCAGACCGCGGGTTTGAGGGAAATAGATGCGGTCAGGTCGCGGTTATCGGGCCAACAGAGGCAGTCGGGACGTAGGAAACAGGGAAAAAGACGCAGTCGGGTCGCGGCAAAAAGGCTAACAGACGCAGTCGGGACGCGGGAAAGAGGCTGAAAGCCGCAGTCGGGACGCGGGAAAATGGCCGACAGGCGCAGTCAGATCGTAGCAAACAGGATGATTAGCCGCGGTCGGATCGCAGGTAACAGACTTGAATCCGTCGGCAGGGCGTTGGAAACCGTCTGAGAGCCACGGTCGGGTCGCAGGTAAAGGCCTGAAAGTCGCGGTCGGGACGCGATTGCAGAGGGAAAAAGCGCGGTGTGCGGCGGCCGAAAGGGACAGCCGAAAAGAAAAAAAATTTTAAAAACGAAACCAGAAATTCAAAATCTAGGGGAGTCGCCAAAACTGTGGCTAGGGTTTTATCCCTAGCTTGTGCAAATGAGCACCTACTAAGGAGAATGGACTCCTTAGTAGCAGTTCAGTAAATGTAAATAATTAAGCTAAAACAAAGATATAAACTAATCTAAAATATGCATGAAACATAAAGAACAATTTGTAAACAAGGGTTTTTATATTGATATTACCTCCAATGTGGAGGTTGATGAAGCTCCTTGCAATGTCCAAGAGGGTTGCTCCAAGCTCCAATGTGCTCCTTCTCTTTCTCCAATGGTGGGGATGGGCCAAAAGTGGCTCTCAAGGTGAAAGTAGTTCAATGGTGAACTAGGGTTTCAAGAGAGATTTTGGCAGAGTAAGGGTATACTTGATTGTGGATATGAAATAAGGGATCTCCATCACCTATTTATAGTTTTTTGGTGGTGGAGTGCTGACCCATGGTTTTGGGAAACACATGGTTTTGGGCAGCTGTATAGGGTTTTTTCCTCCTTTTCCTCATTATTTTATATTTTTCTTCCCTTTTTAGGGGTTTTTTTGCCATTTTTAGAGGAATTTTGGATATTTTTGGAGGAAAAATGGGTTTTTTAACATTTTTGAGGCTATTTTAAGGGTTTTGTGGCCTTTTGGAGGCTTTTTAGTGGGATTTTTTGGGTTTTTAAGGGAAATATGGTAGGAAAATGGACAAATGAGCCATATAATGTGTTAGATGAGGTAGTGAACACTTTTTGGGTGTTAACAAGCTCCATGACGATTCGAACGTGATGAAGGAGTGGGTGAAGCAACAGGAAGAAGTACAGAGCTTGGAGAAGCAGGTTGGGATAGGAGGAGAGGGTCCGGATCCGCGGCCTGGGAATCCGGAAGTGGACAGGGAAGGAATCGTAGGGAGTCCGGGAATCAAGAAGAAGGAAACAGGTTGAGGTGATATAGGAGCAGGAGCCTGTATACCGAAATCCGGTCGCACTCCGGCTATAATGGTAAACTCCTCCAAAGTGAAGGAATGAATTCAGTATATGACGGACCATGCTCCCATTGGAAATTTCATGGGGATATGGCCTACGGAGAAAGCTCTGATATGGTGGATCAATGCGACCTGGAATAAGGGACATTTTGATCTCCTGTTGGGCTCCAAATGCTTCTTTACGGTGGTGTTCTTAAATGTGGAGGATAAGGATTGGGTATTTGAAGGAGGGCCATATTTTTACTATTCTGCGGGTCTTTTTCTCAGAATATGGAAGGATCACTTTAACCCTGATAAGGAAGATATTTCTATTGCTCCGGTCTGGATTCACCTTTACTCTCTCCCGGCAGAGTATTGGGACCTAGACATTCTAGCCATCGGTGAAACCCTAGGCCATTTCATTAATATATCTGATCAAACCAAACATGGAAGGTATGTATCCTATGCCCGTATATGTGTTTATATGAATATAGCCAAAGCACTCCAGGAAGGGATTACTCTAAACTGGGATGACTCGAAATGGTTCCAAACCCTGGATTATTAACACATTCCCTTCCGATGTCGCCGTTGTCACATCCATGGTCACTTGGCTAGGGATTGTCACCTCAACCTCCCTACTAAAATCCCGGGGAGCAGTACTCTGGAGCAGAAAGATAAGGATGGTTTTGTTAAAGTGGGTACCCGCAAGAGGTCAGGGAGGTGACATACAAGTTCAAATCTGGGGAAAAAGATTGTTCAGACTAATAGTTTTGCGGCCTTGGAATCTAGTTCAGTGGAAAACCACCCTCTTGAGAGGGAGAAGGAACAATCCCAACCAGTGGAAGGGAAACCGGGAATGGAAGCTGTGTAAGATATACCTTATGGATCAGGGGAAAATAAACAGAAGGAGACTGATTGTATGGATGAAGATCAAGATGATATGGCCCTTGGAGAACTGGATCTAGATAGTATGGAAGAGGCCTGTAAGAACATCGAGGTCCACTCCATCATTGACAACCAACTTCAACTGTTGAAGGCATCCATTCTGAAAACCAAACTGACTCCTAGCCTGGGGATAGGTCCGCTGAAACTCAAGGAAAACAAGAGAAAGCCGAAGGAAGGAAACTCCAAAAGGGGAAGGCGGTCAAATAGAGACAGGATTGGTGAAATTGGAGCAAGATTGGTCGATTCTGGACAATATCCGACAATACAAGAGGCTCTTCTTACTGCTTGATATAGTGCATGATGAAAATTCTAACTTGGAATATTCATGGGCTCAATGGCCCCCATAAAAGAAAAACCCTAAAAAGTAAGATTGTGAAGGAAAAACCCTCGGTGGTGTTTCTACAAGAAATGAAATGTTCTGGGAATCAATTAGAAACTAAGGCTCAAATTCTTTGGAAAAACTGCAAATGTATGGCTATGGATGCGAAAGGCCACTCCGGTGGGTTGGCAGTTCTATGGAATCCAAGGCAAATATCTTTGACAAATTTTCTTTCTACTAAGTTCAGCTTATCTGCTGAATTCCATGTCATTGGTTCTTTGGTTAAAGGAATCTTGACCAATGTTTATGGGCCCTGTAGTTATGTAGAGAAACAAAATTTTCTGGGTAGTTTTTCAAGCCTTAGGAGATTGTTTGAGGGTGTCCATTGGATTGTTGGGGGGGATTTTAATATGATCTAGACACTTGCTGAAAAAAAGGGGGGGAGATACTATCTGACTCCTGAAAATACTTTGTTTGATGAATTCATTGAGGACAATAGTCTTATTGATGTAGATCTTGGAAGCACGATTTGTACTTGGAACAACAGAAGGAGAGGGGAACATTTGGTAGCAACAAGATTGGATCGCTTTCTTCTATCTGAAAGCATCATGCTTCTAGGGGGAACTTTGACTTCTCTCCCTATTTCCTCTTTGGGCACTGATCACTGGCCGGTCTCCCTACTTTGGAGTAAGATAGGTTTCAAAATGACCAAGCCTTTTCATTTTGAAAAGTTCTGGTTAACTCAAATTGACTTTGCCTCTCGGGTGGAGGAATGGTGGCCTACCTTAATCCCACTGGTAGAAACAAAAATGTATTGCTTCCAACAAAAGTTGAAGATGCTTAAACAAAAGATTAGGAAATGGAATAAAGAGGTCTTTGGAAATATTCATTTGGACAAAGCCAATTTGGAGGTAAGAATGGAGCAGATACAGAAAAGGATAATGCAGACTGGCGTTACTCCGGAGCTTGTTGAGGAGGAGACCCGAATTGCTGAGGACATCTTTCAAAGAAAAAAACAGGAAGAGATACTTTGGAAACAGAAGTCTCGCAACCTGTGGTTGAAAGATGGTGACCATAATACTCAGTTTTTCCACAGGGCCACAATCCAACAGAGACATTATAACCAGATTATTAATCTCAAGACTGAGGAAGGGGTGGTGTTGGAATCTCATGAAGAAATTGAACAGGAGTTGATTGATCATTTCACTGAGGTGGCTACGGAAATTCTGGAGGATCGTACTACCGCATGTAGGGTGATCAAAGGGGTCATTCCTTGTCTTATTTCTGATGAACATAATGCAATTCTGATTCGCCCTATTGATTTTGTGGAGGTAGAGACAACAATTTTTCAGATGGAGGACGGGAAGTCCCTGGGACTGGATGGATTCACTGCGAATTTCTTTCATGCTTTCTGGGATTTAATTAGACAGGAAGTGTGGCAGGTGGTGGAAGAATCCCGGGTAATGAGAGGGGTTCTCCCCGATTTAAATTCTACCTTCCTAACACTGATTCCTAAGTCTCCGATGGCAGAGACCGCTAATTTGTTTTGGCCTATCTCCCTGTGTAATATCATTTATAAAATTATTACGAAAGTCCTTTCAAATAGACTGAAGCCTCTCCTCCCTTCTTTAATATCCTTAGAATAATCAGGGTTTGTGGAAGGTCGTGAGATTATGGATGGCATTATTCTGGCTCATGAAGTGCTTCACTCCCTTAAAAGTACTAAGAAGGCTGGTATGATGCTTAAATTAGACCTGTCTAAAGCCTATGATAAACTGAACTAGACTTACATGAAAGAGATAATGAAAGCCTTTGGCTTCAGTGATATTTGGATTAGATGGATAGCCAATCTCACCTCCTCAGATTTCTTCTCCATTTTGGTTAACGGGCATCCCTCCAATGTGGTCAAACCATCAAGAGGCATTCGACAAGGGGACCCTCTTTCTCCGTTCCTTTTTGTGCTTATGACAAGGTCTTGGGAGACTTATTTCTCATCTTGTGGACCAGGGGAACATCAAAGGTCTGAATTTTCCTCCCTATGAGAAGGCGATAACTCATCAATAGTTTGTGGATGACACTCTACTAATGGGACACTCCTCTGTCCAGGAGCTCGTCAAATCAGAAATGCTCTGAACATTTTTTTACAAGCTTCGGGGCTAACGATTAATATGGATAAATCTCTGGTCTTTTTCTTTAATACTCCACCAATTTGTCATAGGAACATCTTTCGCATCCTGGGATTTAAAAAGATCTCCCTTCCAACCAAATATCTCGGGGTGCCCTTATCTGAGGGGGTCCTTAAAATAGAATCATGGGAAGACCTTTTGAGCAAAATGAAGAAAAGACTTTTGAATTGGACTCTTCGATTGCTTAATTTCCCAGGACGAGTGGTCTTGGTTAAGTCGGTTTTGCAAGCCATGCCCTTGTACATGTTCTCTGTTTTGTCGGCTCCAAAGGATGTGTTGAAGGAAATAAGAAACATTCAAAGAACCTTTTTGTGGGGTGGAACGGGGGATCATAGGAAATGGCCCATGGTGGGGTGGAAAAATTTATGTCTAACTAAGCAAGAGGGGGGCCTGGGGCTTCGAGATCCCAAGGAGCTTAGAAAAGTGTGTGGAGAAAAAATTTGGTGGTGTTGGCTCACTCATACGAACGAGCAATGGGAAGTTTCTGGGGGAAAAAGTACATGCTGACAACCGAGCAAGAAGACTGGATTCGGGAGGAAGGACCAGTTCAAGGATCCCATATTTGGAACATGGCTCGGGCCGGCAGTGAGATCATAAGGAAGCATAGTTTCTGGGAAATTCGGGAGGGAACGTCGGTGAATCTTTGGTTGGATGCATGGAAACAGGAACCACCCCTTTTGACTCTCGTGACTATTCCGAAGGGAAACAGGGTTAGGCATCAAAACTGGTTAACAGTTAATAGGTATTGGCAAGAAGCCTATGAGGACAGAGGTTTTCACATTTGGAAGCCACTTGAATGGTGGATAACCTCCTATGGGGAAGACATAGGAAAGCAGATTTATGAAATTGTGATCAACAGGCAAGTTAAGATTCAGGGGGGAGGGATACCCTTCAGTGGGGTCATTGTCCTCTAGGAATGTTTTCCATGAAAGAAGCATACCACCTTCAGACCGGCTTGGCTAATTCTATGGAAGATAATACTTGGAAATATTTATGGAAGGCCGAACTCTGGCCTAAAATCACTCTTTTTATCTGGTTGGTTTTAGTGGGAGAATCTTGACATGGGACAACATCATGGAGCATGGTTTTGAGGGCCCGTCAATATGCGTTCCTCATGGTCAGAATAGTGAGACTACTGCACATCTTTTGGACGAATGCAACTTTGCAGTAGCATTATGGGATGAAGGTGCTATGTTTTTTCGGAAAACTACCCGAGTTAGGACAAGCCTAGAGCAAACTGTGAGACAGTGGAACAGAAAACCTTTTCAAGGGAATATCCTGAACCGCATTTGGCAACTATATCTTGGTTTTCTCCTCTGGGAGGTGTGGAAAGAGCGAAATAATCGCTTGTTTTAGGGGAGGAAAAAATCGTGGAAGGACGTCTGGGTGCATATCAAGCAAGTGATAAATGAAATGCTGAAATTAACCAGGTTGAATGAACAAGATATGAATGTTCTGACTAATGAACTGAATTTTCTCCATACCTGGGGTATCATGGGCCTTCCACAGTTCATCGGCTCCATAACTTCTGGTAACAAGATGTAGGAAAGTCCGTCGAAGTGGGTACCACCTCAGCAGGGGTGGCTCAAGCTGAATTTTGACAGAGCTTCTAAAGGGAATCCGGGTATGGCTAGGTATGGAGGGGTGGTGAGAAACAACCAGGTCCAAGTCCAGTTCATCTACTATGGGAACTTAGGATGTGAAACTAATAACATCGCGGAATGTGAAGCTCTACTTCAAGGTATAAGTATCATGGCTCGGCGTGGTATTAACAGTTTCATTGTGGAAGGCGACTCGAGAATGCTTATACAGACTGCTATAAAAATGTCCAACGGTACTCAGGTTGTGAAATTGGCTACCTCGTGGCATCTAGCATGGCGCGTGACCTGTCTAGGAACCCTCATCAGAACATTTAACTCCATTGTTTTTCAACACGTCAGGAGAAGCGCCAATTGCTTGGCTGACGAGCTGGAAAATCAGGGGGCAGGGCAAATTAATGAACAATGGGATGGAATTGCCTTGGAAGTTCCATTGGATATGTGTCATATGAACTGCATTAGGATCGCCGCGTGTGACTATGGATAACTGCTGCCAAACGGTGACGACAGATCTTGTCCTAAGAATTAAGTTTGGGTTAATGAGGGTACACGTATATGATAATCGGGACAGATGGAGCTTTGATAAGATGTATAAAAGGACTCCTGTAATGGTTCCCGGCTATAACATCTTGGATGATGATTTAAAGTCATGGGATTTGAAGCGTGAGAGAAACATGGAGGATCGTTCCTGCATAATCCCGATGGATTATCATGATCAACATAGGACGACTGTCACGAATGATAAGGACTGGTGCAATTATTCCAGTGTCGGATACATGATGAAGGAGTTAGTGCAGGAAGGGGGCGGCTCTCATTTAAATTTGGAGTGCAGGGATGGTAATAGTCATAAAGTTTCTTGGCTGGAGCTCCCCTGTGCTTGGCTTAGTTATTATTTTCCGGTTGTAAGTTTGCAAAGTGTTTGTAAGGGGGGGGGGACCATGCCTCAAGAGGGTCGAACCTCGAAGCGAGGTCGTCGTGTTCATGGGAAGACTAACACTGTTGGTGGAGGTGCAACGCCTCGGACTAGTCCAAGCCGGGACCAATGGAATGCTGCTGCAACTACTGTTTTCTTTCACCGCTTCTTCCCACTAGGGGTCAGGAAGGAGGTGGAGGATATTGAAGCGGACCTGTGGAGTCTCATGGGGGAGGAGGAGATACCTAAGGAAGCAGTGGCCATGGCCAACTGGATTCATGATCCGGGGAACACTATGGGTCGTATGGCCTTGTATAACCGGGCGATAGTTACCCTGTGGGTGACGAAGTCTTTGATTTCTTAGGGTTTGGATACTCGGGGGGATGCCTTATTGGGTTCTCCTAGGCTGAAAAATATGGAGGACCTGTGCAAGGACATGGCTGATAATTGTAATTGGATCCATCTGAAAGTCGACGTATTGGTGGACAAGTTGGGAATCTCCTACCTGGATCTCCCGACGAAGGTGGCAAACCCGCATGGGTCCATCTCCAAGGACAAAGGGGAGGATGCGGTGACTTCAATGGTGGTGAATAATGATGATGAGGTGGGCCCATCTGTGTAACGTGCTGTCTGTTCGTGATCTCGGCGTGGCGTCTACCAGTGGGATGCTTCTCAAACAGGTGTTGATTTCTTTATCTTCTGGGCTTAGGTTATTTGGGCTATGTAATGGTCTTTTGATTTTGGTTTTGGGAACGGATGATTTATATGTATAGGATCTTTTTTTGAATTCCTGGGGATTATTACTGTTGAATCGTTTGCGACAGCTCTCGGTTTCGGTTATAGTCTTTGTATAAAGTTTCTTGGCCTCCTTAACAGTCTTTTCGGCTTTGTGTAATTGTGGTTCTAGGTATTTCGGTTAATTTTAGTTTGGTGCTGATGGGATTCTGGGTATGTTTGTGGTTCTGTGGTGGCTTACATAGCACCAGGTCTATTACTTTGTGGTAGCTCGGGGAGCACTAGAACATATGAAAATATGACAGTTTGTAATTTTGGGACTATGATAATAGAATGAAAGGTTTATTTTTTGCTTAAAGAAAAAAAAATTCACGATTCTAAGTTCGATTTAGCTTTCCTTCTTTTTGTGGTTTGATAAGGGTCTGTGTGAGCGAGAAAAAATGTGAGTGTGAGAGGTAGGAAAGAGATGTGAGTGTGGATTGAATTGAGGGTGATAAAGGCACCTAAAGCATTGAGCAGTTGCCAACAATCATAGATTAGACTTGTATAAAACATTCAATATTATGAGTAGCAACCAACGTCGTGATCAACAACTTATGAGGGGAGGTATCTTGCAGTAGAGGAGACATCTTGTAGTGTGAGAAACAACATGTGAGTTATTTGATAATACTTTTCATAGATGCCAATTCAATTTAATTTAAAATTGGAGAATAATCAGAATTTAACCATATCAATTTATCAATATTATGAACTTGAATTGAAGCATAATTGAGAGGATTTTCCAAAAACCACATTCTCATGGATGCAAGGTTTAACTTGTAAGTAAGTAGGTTGTTTTTACCTATTCTTCCCATCCAACTAGTTCAAGCATCCCTCAACAGAGTTGAAGTGGTAAGCATAGTAGCAAGATTAGACTATATTGGGAGTTCATGTATGAAAATTTGTTTGGAATTCGAAATTTAGCGAATATTCGACATAATATGGATATAATATGGTAAAGTTGACTAAATGATTAAATATTTTTATATTTTTATATTTTATAAATTAATTAAATGTTACTACTAAAATTTACTTTTAAGATAAATGTGGAATTTCAACTAGAATAACTTTTAGCGTATATTGTTTTTCTTATAAATAAATATAAACTCAAATCACATAAAAAATGATTTTACAAAACAAAAAGTAAAATTTGCACACATAAAAACTCGGGAAACATTTAAAACAAATTTGTGACCATTGTTCCACGTAATTAATGTTTAAGTAACGCACATTACTTGATCACATTAAAAAAATGTGTACATTAAGTCCGTGAGCATGTACTTATTACTTAATTAACATTAAAAAAATACAGATAATGAGGCCACCATACTTAACTTTTAAACTGTATTTTAACATATTAAACTCTTTTTCCACATTATTATATTATATGTTATCATTCAAATTTGAGATATGCTATAAGTTATTTAGAATGAAAAAATAATATTACTTTAAAATTTTGAATGTCCACGTATATTTTTAAATTTTAAAAAGACATTTTTGTACTTATGAGATGTCTACTTTCATATTTTAGTCGTATTGGAAATTTTCTTTACGTATTTTTTCTATATTGAATTGTATTTGAACTTTAATATTTCTACTATGGTGGTAATTAGTGTTGTCCCCTGAGATGTCCTAGGCTCAATTTAGTACATGCCAAGGCATGATGAGGCTTAATTTTTAAATTTTTAGAGCTAAATATTTTGTAATGAGATGTGATTTTGTTTTTTCTTGAAAATATTTGCAGGTAAATAATTATGAACTATCATGGATGCAAAAAATAATTTCAAATGAATCTTATGAAATGTATTTTTCATTGTAGGTATATATGAAGGTGAATTTTAGAAGATGAGAGAAATTAGAGATGGAAGAGGAGCCTTAAGGACAAATCTCTCACATTCAATGGAAGAAAAACCTATTGAGATTTTATGGAAAAGAATTCAGCAGTTTAATACAAAATGAAAATTGGTCTTGAGTTCTTGTTAAATTCAAATGGAAACATGGAAATACATTCATGACATACAATAGAAGAAACCTTCAACTATTGTTAAATCACATGAAGATATCATAAGAATGAAACGAAGGTCATACATGATGGAATATCTAATTCAATATCAACATTCTACTATATATTCACATCATTGATACAAGTATATGGGAATATGATGTTGAAGATTTTATTGATCTCTCAAGAAAGGTTTACACGGAATATGGAATTAGATTTGGAAACAATTGGAGGAAATCACAATTACAGAGGAAAATTTATTTGGGACGTACATTCCAAAATATTTATATTAGAAACAATTCTTACATACAAAACAATACATCTGACTCAACAATTTTAGAGAACCTCTAAAAAATGCCAGCCTCGATTAGTGAGCATGAATGGTATTTTTATATCCTAAGAAATTGTAACTTCTTTTTGTTATTCTCAATTGATTTTTTTAACCACCTTTAGTTCTGTCACTATCAACTTTTCACTCGATTGCTATAACTTTTGACTGTTTTATTCTTACTTTTTCTTACGTGGTTGTATCCCTTTTTCTGAATTGGAGAGGGGGACTATCTTTCCACTTTCCTACCCTCTTGGTTTCCCATTAGTCTGACATCTTTATTCCCTAGAGGCTGATGCATCATTTGAACATTTTCTTGTCATATTGGTGGGATGAAGGCTTGATGACTTGTATTCCCCGTTGACTGTATTGGTGTTCATCCTGATCACTGTCCTGGTAATTTCCCTTGGGGTGGAAAAATGAGTTTGTGATACTTAGATATTCAATGAAATTATCTTTTTATAGTCTAATGATGTTATTTTAGGTTATATAATGCTATCTTAGCATTAGAATTTTTCTCATATGATATTGATTTAAGCTTTCCTAGCATGTTCTTAATAATGAACCAGATCTCAAACTCAGTTCTCAACCTATCAAACACTTCATCTCCACTTATATCTCCTTCTAGTACACCAAATTGTAGTACTTAATTCTTATTTTGCATCAGCTTTGAATTATATTCATCTTTCTTATACATTTCCCCATTGACATCCCATGGACGCAGTAGGCCTAATTCGTTGACATCAATGAAGATACCTTTGAAAGAAGACACTTCTTCAGTGAGGGCCTTTATTATGCTCTGAGTATTATTTATCATTATCGGATTTGGGATCATTTGATTTTCTAGCTTTATTAAGTGAGTTTTGTTTGAAATATGTAGCTCATCCAACTGTTTTCTTGTTCTATTATTCAAGTAGTCAATTATTTCTACTACCTGCTTGGGAATTTTCCCAAGCTCTTTCTCTACTTTATTCACTTCTTCCTCAGCTATTTTGGCCATATAAAATTCATCTTGGATCACATTATAGTGATCCCATTTGTTTAGAATCTCCAGTGCTATTTTATCCCATGTTGGCATGGGATAGATCCACAGGAAGTACGAAATCCGACAGGTGCGAAAGGGTCATTCCACGAAAGAAGGATCATTCATGGCTTTCACAGAAGCACAAGAATTGATAGATTAGTTAAGTCGGTCATGTGAACCATTTTTTAATAGAATAGAAGCATATATATAGAGTAGGATTGTAAGTGTTGGCTCGGTTTTGCAACCAAGCTTAGTGCTATGGGCACCTACTAACTAGTAGTAGCAGTTTCAATAGAAATAAAAGCAATAAACTAAATAAACAATACTTTTCATGGATCTAAACAAGAATCTAAGCAAATAATTTAAATATTTCAAAAATCAAGAACAAGAAACATAAGAAATAATTTTTGTATTGAAAAGTGGGGGGCAAGCAAGTGCTTGCGATATTACCTTCAATGGTGAAGGTTGATGTTGAGCAACTCCCAAGATGAGTAGCTCCAAACTCCAATAGGTCTCTTTCTCCAAGGTTGCTTCAATGGCTAAAAGTGCTCATGGGAGATTTCAGCAGCATAAGGATGAGATAATGGAAGGATCTGAAATGAGGAGCCCCTACCACCTTTTTATAGGTTTTGGTGGTGGGAGATACCATTTGTGGTTTTGTGGAAACCAAATGGTATTGACCAACATGGTTTAGGTACTTTTCCCTCCTTTTTCCTTTTTTGAATAAAAATAATATTTTAATTCCCTTTTTAATATTTTTGGGAATTTGGACCCTTTTTGAGGGTTTTTTATGATTTTCTTGGAAAAATAATCTTTTTTAATGGAAAAAGGGGTGTACTAAGGTCTTTTGGTGACCTTTTGTTGGTTTCAGAGGCTCAGATGGTGGAAAAGTGGACAAATGGGTCATGTGAGTAAGGGAATGAGCTAGTGAGCACTTTTTAGGTGTTAACAGATTGCCCCCTGATGTGTGAGGGCAGGAGCTCATCGTATGGCCGATAGACATCATAGTTCTTTTGTCCTTTTTTCTGGGGTTTAGGGGAGAGAAGAGACCGGTTGGAGACTGGAGCCACGGCCCTTGGAAGCTGCAAAAAACAAAAATATTACATGGCCTCAATATGAATGAGGTATAATCTCTGATAAAGGACGAGGCGGGCATTCCCATGCTCGTATCAAGACATATACAAAACAATTAGTCCCAAGAAGGGGGATCTAATACGTAAAGAAATATACTGGTACATCATAATGGTCCAGAGGGGACATGATTGTGGGATATACTCATGATCATGAGTGATCTCAATAACTGATACACTGGATTAACTGTGGAACTGCTGAAACTGAAGGTGTCCAACATCTGTAGGGACTCAAAGACTATGAGTCATCTCTGAGAATTAATGTAACTGTATACTCAAGGGAGTATGAAACAGGTGTAAATCTGAATACTGTCGCCATGCGCAACCCGGATATCCATAGAAAAAAGTGTAGCTGGTGTGATCCATAGGAAGACTCTCAAATGTGGAGGAGTCAGGAGGTATCCGGGGTCTTCGACTAATAACTGAACGGACCAATACCCTGTGCGAGTCTCAACGATGCGATCAAGGTGTTGAAGTCGAGCATGTGAGAAACAACCATTTGGAGAGGCACTGAGGATTCCTCTCGAAATGATCCGTAGGCACCCATTATAAATGGTAATGAGTCCAAGACACAGGGACCTCTAGGTCTATCCTCTGGAATCAATGTGGTTGTCGTCGACAGAGGGAGACCAGCAACTAACAAGGCAATGATGTTTCCTTGACAGGAGCACGAGGTGTAGAACTGAAGTGGTGTAGTACTGCTGGTAGGACTGACATACTTGTGGGGATGGGAAATAACTGGGTCAAAAATGGGTAGACTCAAACTTCCTTTGTTCAGAGCATGATGACGTGGTTGACCTGGCAGCGTAGGGAACTGACTTGTAGGTGTGGGGATCATCTTTTAGGGACTGAAGGGTATGTACTGACTCTGGGGGGGTGAAGCTGATGGTAGCTGTCGAGGGAGTTTCCGGGTGACATACTGCAGAATACTCTGAACAAAGGCGACCAGAATGGGGAAGCTGCTATGTGAGTAGACATGATCTGTCGTGGCGCCAAGAGGCACCATTCTTCCTTCTTCGTAGTTTTAATGAGCTCCAAGAAGGGATAAAAGTGTGCTCTGAAATGGTACGGTCCTGTGGATTTTGTGAGCCCAGGACGGCGCATGCTCATGGTTGCTTTCATGTTTAGAGAGTCTGAAAACGGTAAGTGGACTCTGTTGGTGTTTCTTTTTCGTAAGTTTAGTCTCCAAGGCCCGAAAAAGGATAAAATGATGCGGATGGAGAACTCTTCTAGCCGATGTGACTAGAGTATACCTTTTTCGTAATTAGTCTACGAGGTCCGGAAAAGGGGTAAACTTATACCAGGTAGACGCCCTTTCAGATACGTTTATCGAGCATGAAAGGAAGCAAGATTGCTCGGCGATCTTTTCATTGTTTTAGGAGTCAGAAAAGAGCTTAACAGAAACTCCCTAAGTGCCTTTTTCGTAAAAAGGGGTTGCTCGGCCCCGAAAAAGGGATAAAATTATACCGAACAAAAAATGGATTGATGAGGGCGAGAAAAGGTCTCAAGCATCATCATCAGTGCGGAAAACTGGATCCGGTGACATAAGGATTGTCGGAAACGGAGAACGGCCGATGTGGCACGCAAGCCGAGGTGACGAGGGGGCATGGAAAAAATGCCCGGGAAATCGAAAGGTGAGAGCGAGAAATGATCTCAAGCATCATCACGAGCGTGGAAAACTGAATCCGGCGATATAAGGCACGTCAAAAACGGGCTATGACCGATGTGGCACGCAAACCGAGGTGACAAGGTGTCGGGACACAATGTTGATATTGGTCCTGGTGAGAGCGAGAAATGATCTCAAGCATCATCACGGGCACGGAAATATGAATCCGGCGGTGCACATGGTGCGAAAAACGGAGGTCATAAGGACTCCAGAATGGTGAAAGGAAATAACTAAGTTAAAAAATGGTTGTAAATAAAGGTGAGCCCACCAAGCCAAGGATGTAATGGTGGGGAGAAATGATTACCCGTGGGGGAAAAATACTAAGTGTATCAAATCAACTGAAATATACAAGTGACACGTGACCTCAAAAATGGTTGAGATCACGAATATGAAAAAGTGAGCAGGGTTAATGGTCTGCCCCCATGCTATGTGCATGGGGTTTGTGATTGTGGATCACATATGTGTTGGTTTGAACGATGGGCTCATTGAGGTGTTGAGATAGAGATGATGGGGAAGGTTCAAAATAATTGATCATGCCCCCTATCCCGGGGTCGAGGTAATCTATTATGCCCCCTAACTCAGAGGTGTCAATGTGGTGCAGATGTTGTCTCATAGAGAGATCAATAGGGCATTGAGCAACTGCTGGCGGGGTGTTATACCATGAGGCTGTGGGTCATGGTGGCATACTGAAGTGATGATATGATAATGGGGGATTCCCTTTGTGGGGTGGATGCCCCCAGTATCTCCGACGAGGATCACGGTGATGATGAGTAGGCAAGGTTTTGGGCATGCCCCCATGTTGTGGACATGTGGTTTCCTGGTTGATTTGAAAGGGTTCAACCTGTGTGTCAAAGGGATCAATGGAAGGGGCCGACCGGACAGAGGGGTATCCAGTGGAGATCATATAAATGGCGGGGTCAAGGCCAGGCATTTCGGTATCTGACCAAGTAAAGACATCAGTGAATTCTTGGAACAGTTGTTGGTATTCTCCGATCTCATGCTCACTGTGGGAGGTTCCTAATGTGATGGTATGAAGGGCACCAAGTGGGTCAGAGATGTCAATGTGGATGACGGGAGAAATATCGGCCATGGGATCCGTTAACCAGTCGATTTTAGTAGGAAGGAAATCCTTGGACTCAACCGCGGATTGGGTAGCGGTGGTGGATGAAGTCTCTTCCAGGAGGAAGTATGGACGATGGTGCATGTCTTCCCCGGGATAATCAAAGGTAGTAGGAGTCTCGAGAACCTCTTCATCATTGCGGGACCTTTGAGTGGTCAAATCGAGTGATGAGGTAGTGGTAGTCGAAGAGATCATGTAGATGGTGTTAATCTCTCCGGATGAGGATGATGCGGGAGGGTAGATCTCCTCGATAGTAGAGGGTGCCGTCTCTAGGTCCAAATTGTTCATCTCGTAGAGAGCTGCTCTGTAGTCTGGGATGTCAGGACAGTTATGCGAGTAGTGGCCATAAATACCGCATATCGCACATGGGTGGTTGGTACGCAGTGATTTATCACGAGGCATAGGGTTTGGATCTAGTTTGACCACCGGGATGTTGGGGTCGTCGTCCAACATTTGCATGTGTTCCTGCAATGCAGGTAACTGTGGGAACTGATGGGTTGGATGGCCTAACTCATCACACAGCGAGCATTTTGGAGGAGCACGAAATATGGGGGGAGGTTTAACTGCCTTGGGTGGGGGAACCGCAGTGTATGGTTGTGGGCCTCTGCCCCCAGTGGGCCTGACGAATGGAGGGGGATTCGTCGACGACGAAGGAGTCGTGATACTGGGAGGTGGTTGGGTAGAAGTAACAATGGGTTGCACCGGTTGTAGGATGACATTTGGTGTCGGTGGAGGAACGGGAGGCGTAATATACCACACGGGTAATCCCAATGTTAACCCGGGGAGACTAAGGGTAGCCATAACCGGGGCGCTTACTACACCCGAAGGAGGAAATAGAAAGGGGATTGTGTGGATAGGTGTAACACCGATGTGACTAGGGACCAATGGTGGTTTGGGTAACAAGGAGGGTTGATTACCGGGTGTTTGTGAAAGAGTGCAGAGGTTAGCGACCTGGGTCTCCGGTGACGGTGGTGGAATGGCCTGGAATGTAGAGGTTATCGACGCCTCGGAGTAAAGTCTGGGTCCTACTGAGGAAATGAATGAGGTAGTTGCACCACAAACAGGTTGTTCAACCATGGTGAGACCATTTTTAGGTGTGGTAGGGGCCTTGGGATCGTAATAGGTGAGCTGGTCGACCTTGACCACGCGTCCCTCATGGGGGAACATCATGGTACGAAAAACGGATGAGGCAACCGCTTTCATGGCGTACATGTAGTTGCGACCAAGTAAAAGGTTATAGTCTAGTGGGGCATTGATGACCTCAATGTCAATGAGCACGGTTTTACCCGCCAGCTGGACAGGGACATTGGCTAAAAGACCTAGGGGTTGAGCCGAACGGCCGTCATAAGCTCGTAATGCAGTGGTGGACTGCTGGAGAGTAGGGGATCCCAACTTCTGCCAAACAAATGTGGACATGACGCATGTGGAGGCCCCTTCATCGATAATGCACCGATGGATGACAAGATTCCGAACAGAAACGGAAACTTGGAATGCTAAAGAGGAAGGCAGGCGGGGTTCAGACTTTCAGACTGGTCTGAATCGAATGCGATCAACTGTGAATCATTGGGGTCAATGGCGCCAATGGCAGAGAGCAAAGTTTTGCGCTGCGAAGGACAGTTTTGCAAAACTTCTAAAGCAGACATGGCTGCAGGAGACTGGGCTAAGTCGTCTACGATGTTGTAATTCGACGCAGCGCGAGCATTGGGATTACTGTTGATGCGACAAAGTGGGAAGCGAGGTGCTTTGGAAGCGCCATCAAGTGAAGCCGGAGGTATACGTAACGTTTGATCTGTGGGATTAACGTTAGTGTTCTTGTCGGCGGGTGGGGCTTCAGAGGTGGAGCCATATTGGTTCCAACGAGTTTGGAGGTTAGCATCGGCAGTCGACATCATCAACAAATGGTGAGTACCTGAATCGAACATGGGTTGATCAGGGGCTGCATAAGTGATCTGCTGTGGTGGCACGTTTCCCTGAGGGGGGGCTAACGGCTGAGTGTTCACTACACCCTGGTTTGGAAAGGGGTTTTGCAGCACCAAAGGTTGATGTTGAGGTGGTGGAGGGTTGGGTGGTGGCTGAGGAACCGCTTGCCCTTGATGATGGGCATCGTTGGTCCAGAGTTGACGAGCTCGCTCCAAATGTGGGCAAGAATGCGTGTAATGACCATAGATCCCGCAAATAGAACAAGGGTGGTTTGTTCTGAGGTTATTATTTCTAGGCTGCTTAGGATTCCGATCCGGATTGCGGTTGGGAGGAGCAGCATTGTTATTTTGCGGAGGATTGGGAGGTGGAGGACCTTGCTGATGTTGTTGGTTATTACCATGGTTATGACCTCTACCACGGTTCTGTTGCGCACCTTGGTTGCGCTGGTTGTTTTGGTATTGGGGCTGATGTTGTTGTGCGTACACGTGCCCTTGAGCATTGGGGGGATTTTGGGGAGCCGTAGGTGCGGGAGCAGGTTGCGGTAGATAGTATGCAGGTGGAGCTGGAGGTTGTCCAGTTGCCTGTTGGGGTTGTTGGTACCCCTGAGCTGGTGGAGGTGTGAGGTTAGCTGGTGCAACCGGTTGTGGGTAATGCATGGGCTGTTGTGGGAACTGCATGGGGGTCTGAACCGTAGGTTGAGCATAGTATGTAGGAGGTACATATGCTGATGGCGCTTGGCCATAACAATGTTGTGGACAAGAGGGTCCATGAACGTGATGGGTCTGGTTTGTTGCAGCATAGGAAGTCGTCGCTCCGGAACTAGGTGTAATTTGGCCAATAATGCCATCAGCGGCATGTGATGCCCCCGGTGTGTCACCGCGTGCAGAGTCACCTCGTGGGGCGTCCGGTATGATCGTGTATAGGTAACCCGACTGGGCGTAGATGAGATCAAACTGTTGGGCCTTGAGGATGGCCTCTTCCTCAGACTGAGGTCTTTCAGATGCTACATCCTTCGCAATGAGAGGAAGGAGGGATTTAAGGAACCAGTCTAAAAAGATTCGGTCGTCTAATTTAATCTTGCATAGGCTTCGGCGCCGACGCCAATCATGGATATGGTCAGTGATATGCGTGGCCGTGTTCTGTCTGCAAGACAGTAGGATCTCGACACCCGCATCATAGCGGACAGGTAGCTGAAAGAATTGTAGGAAAGTCGAGGCAAGGGAGGTAAATGTGGCATGCATCCCATGGGGCTGCTCGATATACCATTTGGCTGCGGAGCCAGTGAAGGTGCGTTGTAAAAGCCGGAGGCGGATTGAGTCATCCACTATGGAGTTGGAGGAACACCATAAATGGAAGGACATGATGTGGTTTTGGGGGTCTTCTCCTGCCTTACCCTCAAACTTAGGGATGTCAGAGGGAAGTTTAGTGGGCATATGGGGCCAAGCAGGATCATGCCTGATGGGGTCATTTGTGAGCCTAGCTAAATCTGGCAGGTTGAGACTTGCCATGTATGGTAGACTAGCGGATGTGGTGACCGGAACCGGGACCTGCCTAGCCATTGTGGTATGGTGTAGGGGTCCAGTAGCGCCTATAGGTATGCTAGGTATGGAGTGTATGTGCCCTCCAAAAGGTGTGGCCTGATATGGGTTAGCGCTCCCAAGTGCAACTTGGGTTACACTTGGGTTAGGAATCGCAGTAGGGATTCCTGGTATAGCACTACCGAGTGCAACATGGGTTACACTTGGGTTAGGGATCGCACTAGGGATTCCTGGGATAGGGTTTGTGGAAACCGAAGGGGGTATGACCCCCATGTTGGGCATGCCCATGACAGGTGGTGGTCCTGTGCTAGGCATTCCTGAATGTGGAGTGTTACCCATATTGGGCATGCCCAAGGGGGTGGCTGTTGCCGTTGATGGTACTCCCGCAGAAGGGTCTGCGGATGTCTGACCTATGGTTAATGTATATAGTGGATCAACTGGTGTTCCAGACATAATTGTGGTTGGTGGTAACTCTGTGGGGTTTTCGGATTCTACCTCCAAATCAAAGGTGAAGTGGGGTATGTCAGAATCGGATGACCGTCTAATTGATTGACGATGTGTCGAATCAAGGGATAGTGCTCTGCGTCCGTGACGTGGAGAGCCAAGTGGACTAAACTCTGGGAGTTCGCCCTGTAGACGACGAGAACGTCTAGAATTCTCAATGGTGAGAATATGTTTTTTTTTATGTAAAAAATTGTTTTAAGTATCAGGTGGTGATATATATGTAAGAGACTCAAAACCCTAATGCAACCAAGGGTGCAAGAAGGGGAGTGAAAAAAGAAGGCTCACAGGCCAAAAAATCAATCCTCAAAAAATGCACTTATTCTAGCAGCTGTGCTACAATAAGTGGAGGAATGCAACAACTGGTCAGAATACCAACATGCAAGCGGCTCCTAGAAAAAATAGGTGTAACTAGACTCAAAAGGTGGTAAAGATCATGCAAACACCTAATCTAAAAGTATTGTGACTCAAACAGACGATATCCTCTGCAAGGTGATGAAATCCAAGTCAGACAATATGAATGTTGAGACAACGGCTAGATATCCCCCTACCGGGAGGGACACCGGGTAATCAATCCTAAAAAGACAGGCTACTAGGATACTCCGTTCATGACGCGTCGAGAAAAGGTAAATCTGCCGTTTGGTCCTTTGATCGCAATATCCCAATACAGGGATATCCCGAGAACTGCGAATGGTAGCCCTTCGGTTACTGAATGGGTTTCGGTATCCCACTCAGGCTTCTGGAACCATCCTCGCGACTTCAACCCTCCTAGGGGAGAGGCCTTCCCACAAACCGGTTGTGACCGCGCCAAAAAGTACTAAGAGATTTTAGCTCCCTAATTGGACAACTTCTATGTCTCAGATGTATGAACTGAGGGGTGTTTATTGGAACACCTATCCCCCCAATACTACCTAGCTACAAGAATTCTTTTTGTGTTCCCCAAGTGGGGTTAAGAGTGTGTTCAAATTAGGGTAAGTTTTAAGTCTTAGTTCAATTAAGTGATCGTGTGAGTGCACGTGAGGTGTTGTAAACTGAACTTGAAAAAATTAAATGCTTTAAGGGAAATTTTTCAAAAAATAAAGGACTTTTCGAAAAATAATAAGCAAATATTTAAGACTTTTTTCACTAAAAGAAATTAAATTGCTTTTTCAAAAAATAACTCGAAAAAATAATGGATTTTTTGGATTTTTGAAAGCAAATAATAAACTTCTAAAAGAAATAAATGGATTTCTCGTTTCAATAAAATTTGCTAAGGGCAAGATTCTAAAGAAGTAAACAGGAAAAAATTTGAATCTAGATAAAGAATGCAAAATGAATCTTTCTTTCACTTTCTTGAAAATTTTTAAAAAGATTTCTATGTATGCACTTTTAAATAGTAAAAAATTTTTCTAAATCTGGAAAATATGCAGAGTTTGATACTGTAAAAAATGTGCTATGGGCAGAAAGTACAGTAAAAAATATTTTTCAAAATCGGGATGGCCGAATGAAAAAATTCAGCCGCGCGGGTTTTGGGACGAACAGCCGCGATGGGCCGCGCGGGTTTTGGCCGAACAGTCGCGATGGACCGCGCGGGTTTTGGACGCACAGTCGCGATGGACCGCGCAGGTTTTGGGCGCACAGTCGCGATGGACCGCGCGGAAAAACACAGAACAGTCGCGATGGACCGCGCGACTGTCTGGAAAAAGGCCGCGATGGACCGCGCGGAAAAATGCAGAAAAGTCGCGATGGACCGCGCGACTGTCTGGCAAAAAGCCGCGAGGCGGAAACCGTGCACGGAAAACGAGAAACGAACTCGAAAATTTAAAATTTAGGGCTGTTTTTTGGGGCCAAATCTCAGAACAGCAATGGATCTGCTGTCTAAGATGGCAGATCTATGGATCTAATGGTTAAAAACTCATAAAAACTAAGATTTAATGGCAAAGCTAGAGATCTAAAGTTCAAACCAAAGCGGAGTCGCCAAAACTGTTGGCTCGGTTTTGCAACCAAGCTTAGTGCTATGGGCACCTACTAACTAGTAGTAGCAGTTTCAATAGAAATAAAAGCAATAAACTAAATAAACAATACTTTTCATGGATCTAAACAAGAATCTAAGCAAATAATTTAAATATTTCAAAAATCAAGAACAAGAAACATAAGAAATAATTTTTGTATTGAAAAGTGGGGGGCAAGCAAGTGCTTGCGATATTACCTTCAATGGTGAAGGTTGATGTTGAGCAACTCCCAAGATGAGTAGCTCCAAACTCCAATAGGTCTCTTTCTCCAAGGTTGCTTCAATGGCTAAAAGTGCTCATGGGAGATTTCAGCAGCATAAGGATGAGATAATGGAAGGATCTGAAATGAGGAGCCCCTACCACCTTTTTATAGGTTTTGGTGGTGGGAGATACCATTTGTGGTTTTGTGGAAACCAAATGGTATTGACCAACATGGTTTAGGTACTTTTCCCTCCTTTTTCCTTTTTTGAATAAAAATAATATTTTAATTCCCTTTTTAATATTTTTGGGAATTTGGACCCTTTTTGAGGGTTTTTTATGATTTTCTTGGAAAAATAATCTTTTTTAATGGAAAAAGGGGTGTACTAAGGTCTTTTGGTGACCTTTTGTTGGTTTCAGAGGCTCAGATGGTGGAAAAGTGGACAAATGGGTCATGTGAGTAAGGGAATGAGCTAGTGAGCACTTTTTAGGTGTTAACAGTAAGCCTAAGGGAATCAAAGTTTTGGAGGATTATCCTATCTTTTGGGTTCGTTTTGTATCCGCGATATGATGTCTTGACAATTTCTGCAAGATTTCTTCCGCAGGGTTGGTGAATGAATGGACATGTTTAGTTATAGTGTAATTTCTGTCTTTAATCTTATACAATGATGAATGCGAACTATGTTGTGTGAATGTTTTATGTTATTTGATGTGAATATGATGTGGAAATAATGCTAATCTGAATAAGTATGTCGAATATGTTGTTCTGAATGTTTATTGAAATCTGCAGATGATAAGATAATGATATGTGGTAAATATTATAATATTTGGTTAGTGCGAAGGTAATGTGTGAATATCCTCTACATCACTGTAGAAACTTGGTTCCAGCATCCCCCTTATCCATCTCGGGTGAGATTGCACTTGCTCCGCAAGTGTTACTGGGAAGGGTTACACCTTTTCGGGCCGGTGTATAAGGGAGTCTGGATTGATAGTTTGTTGGAGATAGTACAAAGTGAACCCCTGTCGATAGACACTGTGTCAACAAATGGTTCCGTTTCCGAGACCCTAAGGAAGAAGAAAAGAGGATATGTTGCGGCATCCAACAAAACCAGAGATCCAAGAGTGGTTCGACAAGAAGGTGGAGGAATTCGCACAAAGTGAGAAGCGAGATCCTAAAAAGGAAACGACCAGTTGGTTAGAAAGATACAGTTACTCAGACATCCAAAAAATATTCTTCTGTGAATTCCCGGTGTTATTGCATGAGTGGATAGCACAGCTGACGTTCCGAAAGAACCACTTCCAGAAGACTGAACTTGATTGTTGGACCCCAAAGTTGGTGCAACAACTGAAACAAGTCGATAACAAGGTAGTGTGAGCTGTTGATTTTTGGGTAGACAATATCCTTGAAGGGTATGTAACTGAGTTCGTGGTAGATACTATCAAGTCGTACATCAACGCCGAAAGGAACTTCTTTAGGGGGGAAAGAGGAATATTTTTGTCATCATTGAAACTGTGGATTAAAATGCTTGTCTGTGAAAAAGGGATATTGAGGATGTCTTCTGACAAGTAGAAGAATCGGTGTGTGGAGGGTGAAGGTATCGCATAAATGCGAGTTTGACGGAAATATGTGGTAAATGGACATGAGCGACGACGAGTTTCTAAGGGTGTGGTACCTTGAGGAGTGGAGAAATATTCCGACGTCTTGAGAAGAAGAGGAGGACTGAGAAAGAGTCTCCTAAGAGGATCAGAATAGAGAACTCCAAGACAGGACCACAAGGAAGGAAGTGACCTTATTGTGAAGGAGACGTCGACCAGGATACCCCAGAGGTAGAAGGAGGTCATATCGTAAGGTACCACATACCTTCGACCCAACACACTACTACGAATTTTATAGTAAGAAATCCAAACTTCTCGCGGAGTTTCCCTACATGCAGTGGCAAGAGTAGCACTTCAGTGAATAACAATACTAGCAATGTTAGGATGGAAAACGAGGCAAATATGCCCACCTTTGAGGGGAATGGGACCGAGGATACTGAACAATATTGGTTTATATGTGAAGCAGTCTGGACCATGAAGCAGGTTCAGGATGATGCTATAAAGATGGGACATCCAGCGACAACCTTTAGGGGTCGGGTGTTAGACTAGTACATGCATTTTGTAAAGGTTCCAGTGGGAACAATAGCTAAAAAACTGGTGCAGGTCAGAACGACGATGATTGACGAATTTAAAAAACCAAAATCCGAGTCACAATATGTCATTGAGCTTAAGGAGATTAAGTAATTCCCGAATGAGTCAGTGTGGGAATTCGATCAACGATACAAGATGCTGATTGTGAAAGTGAGCTTTCCGATAAATGAGCTGCAACACAAAGAATGGTTCATCGTAGGACTAGTACCACATATTTGAGGGCCACTGATGCAACAAAAAGTTGCAACACAGGTAGAAGCATTAAAAATCATGATGAAGCTGGAGGCTTCACCAATCGACAAAGCAGGGATGGGAATGGACAGAGTTCAAGCACAGTTGGCCAACTTAACACTTCAATTGGAGGATATCAAGAAGGGCAAGGAAACCCACGGAGACATATGGTGCACCAGATGCAGAAGTGAAGGGCACCATAAGGAAAATTTCCCACAATTCCGTGAGTATTTACAGTCGGGGGCACAAAACCCCCTTCATCAAGGAGGCATGCCATGGTGTACTGTTTGTCAGACTAGAGGGAATCAACCGGAGGAATGTGTATATCTGCAAAAGATGGTATCAAAGCTAGTGAACTTATACTGCAAGTTTCACCGATCGCTTGGCCATGATGAGAAGGACTGCAGGGCCTATGACCTGCTGCAAGATCGAACAACTGACACGTATTTTATGAAGGGATACGAGCCGCCGGTGGTGCAGCAACAATCGCAGTTTAACCATCCGGAACAATATGACCAGGGGCAATACGGGCAGCCGTAGTATGGGCACCTGTAGTATCCACCACCACCGTACGGCCATCCACCGTATGGGAAGCAACAGTATCAACAACCGCAGTACGGGAAACCGCACTATCAACAATATGGACCACCACGCGGAGGTTTCAGGGGAGGATTCCGCGGAGGTTGAGGCATCGGTATGGGATGCAGAGGAGCTACTGGATGAGGAAGAGGGCCAATCATCTGTTACAATTGTGGACATCAGGGGCACTACTAGCGGGATTGTTCAAACCCTGCGTTGCAGTGTACATACTGCACTGTTGTATGTCATATTATAGAAGACTACCCTCAGCTTATTGCAAAATTAAAAACTAAGCATCCACCACAAAACCAGAACCCAAATAATACGAATGTGCTACCTGTTGTACAGATGATTTCGATAGAAGCCAGAGGTAACCACGCAATGGTCGGGATAGTGACACAAGGAGGGGTGGTGATAGGTGGCGATAAGCCACACACCAATGTCAAACAACCACAAACACAACAGAAGTAGGTCACTGTTGGTGCAAAAGGGGAAAATGACATCTTTTTGAAGGCACAAGATGCAATGAGGAATAGGAGACAAATACCTATTGAAGAAGAAATTTATGACATGCCACCGATGTTTGACTCGACAAAGTCACGAAGGAAGGAAAACACTCTAAAAGCCTTCTTGGGGATTTTCCTGGATTTGGAAAAGGACCCAGAGGTATTGGAAGAGATAGCTATTTTACTACAATGACGAGGAGGTGCACGAATGGAACAGAGAGTTAATTGCATACATAAAGAAAATACAAGAAGGGAGATGCGGATGTTAGCACAGATCGAAGAATTTGATGTCGACTCCATCATTCTGGATTTGGGTTCTGTCGTGAATATCCTGACTAAATAGACATGGGAGACAATGGGGAAGCCGCAGATGACCTTGTCACCAGTACAGCTGTGACTGGCGAACCAGAGCAAGGTCACCTCGCTTGGTTGAGTATGTCAACTTCAGGTTGAAATTGAAGGGCTCTGAACGTATGCGGATTTCGATGTCATTGAAATTGTGGATAACACCAGTCCGTATCTGGTACTGCTGGGGATAAACTAGGCCATGGAGAATCAACAATTATCAACTTTAAGAAAAGGATAATGTCGTTCGAGAATCAAGAAATAAGGGTTATCACACCACTGGATCCCGCGAAAGGGCTGCGCTATATGGAGCCATCCAGAGACAAGTTTACGGAAGGATGGGAAAATGTGTATAACATTTATGAGGATTATGTTAATCCTACTATGAATGGAGAACTAGGATGGCGCAGTGATAGCTCCGCATCCTCGGATTTAGATGAGGCCCTTGAGAATTGGTAGAACCGGTTGCATGAAGTGTCCTTTCAAAGATTCACACGGATAACACAGTCTTTGCGAAGGGTAGCTGCCACAAAGGAGTATGTGTTACCTACCTATGAGGGATTTCCCATCTTGGGTACGTTCCTCACCGAATTTGAAAAAAAAGTGGTAGAACCACAACGTCTCCTGGCACTAGAGGAAGCCCTGAAGGCTACTCCCGTGTGATGGTGTTCAACGCATAAATAAAACATTACATCTTGGCCACTATGTCGATGCCTCATGGAGGTTCGGTTTGGAAAAGCTGTGGAGAATGACCATATGCAATATGACGGACGAGGAGACCCAAAGGCGCATCTGAATTCCTGTCAACATCAATGGGGATTGAGAGCACGGTAGGAGTGGGTACATGCATTCGTACACACATTGGATGAGGTACCACGGAGTTGGTATGTCGCAGCAGAACTGCGACATGGGACAACATCTTGGGAATAGCTTAATATTGGCTTCAACAAATCATTCTCATTCTCAGATAAAAATCCCTTACTTCACACCACGCTACAGGTGATCCGCAGAAAGATATTTGAAGTGGTACCGACCGGACAACCAATGGCACTCCAACGAACTGCGACACCAGAAATGATGATGGAGTGTTACAACATCACCAAAGAGCCCGAAGATGATGATGATACTAGGGCTACATACGTACCAGAATTATAGGGTAGTCGTAGTGTGGTGGCACCAGATATCCCATCGGGAAAATTTCAGCAACCATTGAAAATCAAGAAGGTGAACATTGGGTCGGAGGAAAACCCCAAGTTCGCAAGCATTGGTGACTACTGGGACGAGTCGACCATTACGACCATGATTGACCTACTGCATGAGTTTCACAATTTGTTTCCAACAAAATTCTTAGAGATGAAGGGAATTTATGGAGACTTAGGGGAAATGAGGATCCCCCTGAAACCTGATGCAAAGCCGGTTAAGCAACGGCCATATTGATTGAACCTGAGATACAAGGAATGAGTGCAAGCCGAAATTGAAAGAATGTTGGAGGAAAGAATTATAGAACCAGTGGATGAATCAGAATGGATTAGTCTAATGGTTGTCCAGGACAAGAAAACCGGCGAAGTACGAATATGCGTTGATCTAAGAAAACAGAATGATTCCTGACTACATGATCCATTCCCTACCCCATTTACGGATGAAGTGCTCAAAGGAGTAGGAGTTCAGGAGATATATTCCTTTATGGACAGATTTTTGGGCTATCACCAAATCAATATTGCGAAAGAAGATCGACACAAGACTACATTCATCACGGAGTGGGGATGCTTTAAGTACACAGTGATGCCATTTGGATTAAAGAACGCTCCCATAATCTTTTCCAGAATAGTGGTAGCATCCTTCAAACATTATATTCATAAGTTCCTCGATGTCTACATGGATGATTGGATGGTATATGGGTTAGTTAAGGATCATGTCGCGAACTTAAGGCTCATGCTAGAACGCTGTCGACAGCACCAAATATTCCTAAAACTCAAGAAGTGTATCTTTTGTTCTCCGTTCGACATTCTGTTAGGACACATTGTCTGCAGAGAAGGAATGTTGGTAGATCCAGCGAAGATTTCCATCATTTTCAACCTCCCACCACCAACAACGACCAAACAACTACAAGTGACATTGGGACACATAGGTTACTACAAGAAATTCATTCGAGGATATGCAGCTATCACAGCACCCATGGAGAAGTTACTAAAGAAAGATGCTAAGTTTGAATGGACCAAGGAATGCTAGAAAAGCTTGGACATATTGAAAGAGAAGATGGTTGCAGTGCCAATACTTGCATTTTCGTATTGGACGAAGGAATTTCATGTACACGTTGATGCACCATCAGTTGCACTTGGAGTCATCTTGGCCCAACCAGGAACCGACGACATCGACCACCCGATAGCATTCACAAGTTGAAAACTGTTTACTGCGGAGAGGAACTATACGACCATCGAGAGGGAAGGTCTGTCGATGGTCTATGCTTTGCAGAAACTCCAACATTACCTCTTAGGGGGCCACTTCAAGATGTTTAGATATCATTCCGTGCTAAAATACTTGGTGAACAGGCCTTCGACAAATGGGCCATTGATTTTGTGGGACCTATCAGCCCACATGGGAAGAGAGTAGGATCACGTTACATCATCACTACATCAGACTACTTGACGCGTTGGGTAGAAGCTGCACCAGTGAAAGATTTTTCTACTGCGACTGCAACACGATTCCTATTTGACAACGTGGTCACTAGGTTTGGCTACCCAAAACTATTATTAAGCAACCAAGGGACGCACTTTGTTAACCAAACAATTGCCACGATGACCGAAGAGTTTCAGATCCAGCAGAAGAAAAGCACACCTTACCACCCTCAGGAAAATGGGACAGTTGAGGCGTTCAATAAGATATTGGAGCATGCCCTCACCAAGGTGTGCAATGTGAACCACGATGACTGGGTCCTAAGAATTCCAACGATCCTTTGGGCATATCGTACCATGTTAAATTTTGAGCATTAATTCACAATACTCTTGGATCTTTACTGAGAGAATAACATATATAGTATATCAATGCATAACAATCACAATAAGTATGACAAGCATCAAAAGAATCAAAAGTATGAGAGACAAGAGACACAAAGTTTCTGTGGGGAAAACCCTAAGGTGAAAAACCCCACAACTTCCTCAGAGATAGAGAGAGCAATGGCTCAACCAAAGTACAACCAAAATACACTTGAGATAGTCTCCTAGAGAAGATGATCCTCCTCCTCATTAGTGCGCCACTTTCTAAGTGAGAGAAGTGTGACTTACTGAATGATCCAAATAGAGATCTCGCGATCTCTATTTATACTTAGCCTATTTTCCCAATTACACTATTGGGCCGACTTGTCTGTCTAGATACATCCATAATATAATATATATTTCTGGGCCGACCCCACACATGGTGGTCTAATAACCCATCAGCAAGTACACACACTTGCGACACTTGTCAATACACATGACGACACTTCCTTATAGAGGAATAACACATCTCTAATAATGGTACAATAAATATATATGAAATACATAGATGAAATAAATTCCGAAGTTACATATACATCAACACTCCCTCTTAACTAGGAAGGTATTTCTCGACACAGATCTGCTAGACAAGTCTTCTTCTCGGGATCATCATCATCGATGAATCGTCATCATCATCATCACTGCTGCTGCTATCTCAACCAATCTCTAACTCTACTCATCATAGGAAGTTCTATAGAGCCGTTCCTTTTTCATATTGGATGTAGGCCCACCACCTGCAGGTCTTCTTCATCACTGGCCATACTGTGGAATCCTCAGGACTTATTACGTGCGTCACAAAACCTCGAAAGAGCATCCCAGGCTGTTACGAGCACATGGCTCTACCTATAGGATATCCCAGGGCCATATTATATGTGACCTTACCACAAAACCTTGCAAGAGCATCCCAGGATGTTACGAGCACACAACTCTACCTATAGGATCTCCCAGGGACAGATTATATGTGGTCACCACAAAACCTCGCAAGAGCATCCCAGGCTGTTATGAGCACACAACTCTACCTATAGGATCTCTCAGGGACAGATTATATGCGGTCATGGAAAAACCTCGCAAGAGCATCCCAGGACTTATTACGGGCACACAACCTAACCTATCGGATCTCCCAGGGACATATTATATGGCATAGGACAAAACCTCGAAAGACCATCTACCAGATATCCCAGGGCCAAATTATATGCCATAGGAAAAACCTCGAAAGACTATCTGTAGATCTCCCAGGGCCAAATTATATGTCCTCCGAGAGCAAAAACTCGAAAGAGCATTTTCTAGATATCCCAGGGCCAAATTATATGCCATAGGCAAAAAATCGAAAGACTATCTGCAAATCTCCCAGGGCCAAATTATATGCTCATCTGCACAACCTAATCCACAACCATAGAGTATCAACCTGATACTCACTATACATCATCGCGATGTGCACATGATCATCCTGATCATCATCACTGCAACATCCTGCTGCATGTCATCTGGAGCAACATCCTGAAGCTCGTCATCCATGATCATCCTGATCATACAATGCATCTACCTGATGCATACCAAGTATCTACCTGATACATATCATCATACATGATCCACCTAATCATACAGTGTATCCACCTGATCATATAGTGTATCCACCTGATACAAATACAAATACATGATACATATCACCATACATGATCCACCAGATCATACAATGTATCCACCTGATACATATACAGATACATGGTCCAAGCATCCAACATGATGCATATACAAAATACATACAAATGATCCTACTGATCATATCCAACATCCAACATGATGCGTACATACATATAAATGATCCAACTGATCATATCTAGCATCCAACATGATGCATACATACATATAAAAATGATCCAACTGATCATACAAAGAAGAAACCAGAACATCATCTTGATGTTCATCATCCAACGCTTACATCCACAGCCATGTGAAGGATCCTCCTTCCAACATGCTTGGAATGGCTTCAGCAAATGTGTCCATCACTTCTTCCTCGAAGTGTCATCAATTTGAAGAACGCCAAGCCTCTCCCTGAAGTACTCGAACTTCACCCTGGCTAGTGGCTTCGTCAGCACATCTGCAATTTGCTCGTCCGTCGCAATGTACAGGAGCTTCACAGCTCCTCTCTGCACCATATCCCTGATATAGTGATATTTGATCTCTATGTGTTTCGACCTGTCATGAAACGCTGGGTTCTCGGACAGCTTCACACAACTCTGGTTATCACAAAAGATACCAGCAGCATCCAACGGGAGATCAAATAACTCAGACAGTAGCTTCCGTAGCCATACTGCCTCACAACTAGCTGAACAGGCTGCAACATACTCTGCCTCGGCTAAACTCAGTGCTACGCAGGAATACTTCCTGCTAAACCAAGAGATCACACCTGATCCCATACTGAAGCAGCATCCAGATGTGCTCTTCCTATCTGCAGCACTACCAGCCCAATCTGAATCAACATAACCCTCCAGGTTAAACTTTTGATTTGCTTCAGACTTGAGCCCATAATCCACTGTACCCTTCAGGTACCTCAGAACATGCTTTACAACAACCAGGTGAACACTCCTTGGATCCGTTAGGAACTGGCTCAATGTGTTCACAACAAAGCAAATATATGGTCTCATGTTCGTCAAGTAAATCAAGGACCCAATCATCTGACGATACATAGAGACATCAACCGGCTCAGATGAAGCATCACATAGAAGCTTCAGATTCGATGCCATAGGTGTGGCCATGGCCTTGCAATCCATCATCTCGAATCTCTTCAGGATATCTACTATGTACTTCCCTTGACCAAGGAAGATCCCACCTGCACTCTGCCACACCTCCATACCTAGGAAATAATGCATCATTCCCAAATCTTTCATATCGAAGTCGACATCAAGCTTCCTTTTAGTATTTGCAATCAATCTATCATCTCATGTTACGAATAAGTCATCCACATACAGGAGTAGAATCACACGATTCCCTTCTTCAACCTTGTAGTAAAGGTTGGAATCTGCTTTACTCTTGGTAAAGCCTAAACTAGATAGGAAACTATCCATCCTACCATACCAAGTTCTAGGAGCTTGTTTCAAGCCATACAAGGCTTTCTTCAATCTGCACACATATGACTCCCTGTCATGTATTTCGAAACCAAGTGGCTACTCCACATATACTTCCTCTTCAACTACACCATTCAAGAAAGCAGTCTTGACATCCATCTGGTATATTTTCCATTTCATCGCTGCAGCCAGGGCAAGTACTGTTCTGATGGAAGTATACCTGGCTACAGGTGCAAAAGTTTCTTCAGAATCTATTCCCTCTTTCTGAGAGAAGCCACAAGTTACAAATCTTGCTTTGTATTTTTCTACGCTGCCATCTGCAGCATGCTTGATTTTTTAGATCCATTTGGAAGTCACAATAGACTTTTGTTTAGGTCTTGGGAAAACATCCCAAACATCATTCTTTATTATTGATTGGTATTCCTCGACCATGGCATCCTTCCATTCTTTCTTTTCCGCTGCTTTTTCATAATTGAAAGGTTCTTTGTTCATAATGTCACAGAGTAAAGCAACATAGCTGGTATGTGATCTGGTTCTCTTCCTTGCTTTGTGTTCTTCTTCTGGAATGCCAAATCTTTCTGCATCTTGAATGAGCTCTCTAGCCCATGTAGGTTTCCTCTTTTGAGAGTTAACCTCACGAGGTGGATCTACAAGTTCTTGCAGATCTTCAAACTCACGAACAACTTCTGGAATTGCTTCAGTCATGGTAGTGTCTTGAAATCTAGTTTCTTTAGGTTCTTCATAAACTTCGATAGGTTCCTTCCCTGATTTGATGAATGTTGAGTTTTCATCAAATGTTACATCCCTGATGACATCAATCTTCTTGAACCCTGGAAAGTATATTCTATAAGACTTCGAGCTTTCACTGTAACCCACAAAGATACCCTTCTTTCCTGAAGGATCTAGTTTGGTCCTCTTTTCCTTTGGGACATGAGTGTATACTCGACAACCAAATATTCTGAGATGGCTTACTTCAGGTCTCTTACCAGAAAAGACCTCTTCTAGTGTCTTGTTGTCCAATATCTTGTGGGGTGTTCTATTCTACACATATACAGCTGTTCTAGCTGCTTCTGCCCATAGATGCATAGGTAGATCCTAGTCATGCAGCATTTCCCTTGATGCTTCCATGATTGTTCTGTTCTTCCTTTCTGCAACTTCATTCTGTTGAGGATTATAAGGATTAGTCAACTCCCTCTTAATCCCTGAATCACTGCAAAGCTTCTTGAAGTCACCTGAGGTGAATTCTCCACCATTGTCGGATCTGAATGTTTTGATCTTCTTGTTAGTTTGATTCTCCATCAAGGTTTTGAATTCATTGAACTTATCAAATGCCTCATCTTTGTTCTTCAAGAAGTATACCCAAGTATTCCTGGAGAAGTCATCAATAAATGAGACATAGTAAACATACCCACTTAGAGAACTGGATGACATAGGACCACATACATCTTAGTGGATGATCTCCAGTATATCTTTTGCCTTGCTTTCACCGCTTGGGAAATCCTTCTTAATGTTCTTACCTTTTGCAAATCCTTTGCAAACAACTTCATGCTTGGTCTTGATTTCAGGAAGACCCTCTACAGCCTTGCTTGCAATTGGAAGTGTCCTATAGTGCATATGAGCAAGTCTTCTATGCAAAAGTTCACTTGGCTCCATGGATTCATGCACCATGGCATGCTCATGTTGTCCCTTCAATTTATACAAACCTCCCTCTTGCTCTCCAATCACTACTACATCATCTATGGTCTTTTCCTTTGGCCACATTAGGACTTGGCCATCCACAAATGCAACCCTCATACCTTTTGCATCCAATGCAGATATGGAGAGTAAGTTCTTCTTGAGCCCAGGTACATAAAGGACTTCTTTCATCTTCAAAGATTTTTCAGAATCTAGGTTGTAGGAGGCTTCACCACTTCCTTTGATTGGGTATTGATAATCATCCCCAAGTTTCACCTTATGGGGTGATTCATGTTCAGATAGATTCACAAAAGATTCCTTAAACCCAGTCATGTGTTTGGAATCCCCACTATCAATCAACCAATCATTACAACCATGGGAGATAGTACCTGTGAGAGCAGAGATTAGAACATACTCTTCTTCACTTGATGAGTCATCGTCACTATCATCACTTTCTGCCCTAGCCTTCTTCTTTGGAGGTTCATCATCCTCAGCAGCATGAGCATGGAACTTTCTTTTGCTGCCCTTCTTCTTCTTGCTGGAGATGTTGTTATTATCCTTTTTGTTCTTGGGACAATCTGAAGCAAAGTGACCCTTCTCATTGCATGTGAAGCATCTTAGATCCTTCTTATTCTTTTGATAGGATCTCTTGTAGAGAGAGTGCTCATTCTTGGGCTTGCTTCTTTTGGTGTGAGCTGCAAGAACTTGATCTTCAATCCCCATCTTTTCTTCTCGTGCCACAAGCCTTGCTTCTTCTTGTGAGCATTCTTCTCGTAGTCTGTTGAAGGATACCAACTTCTTTCTTGCATAGATTCCTTGAATAAAGGAGTCCCATGACCTAGGTAGGCCATTCAGAGTGGTCATGACAACTTCACCATTCTCCACTATTTCATCTACTACTTCCAGTTGTTCCTTAATCTGGGAGACCCTAGAAAAATAAGATTGAATGGTTTCTCCATTCTGAAACTTTACTCCTTTCAATTGGTTCCACAATGTCATCTTCTGATTTATGTTCTTCCCTTCAAATAGCTTGGTCAAAGAGTCAAACATCTCCTTGGGTGTCTTTAGAGAAGACACATGGGGTACGAGATGGTCTTTAATAGAATCAACAATGATTCTCTTTGCCTTGACCAAGTTCTTCTTATGCAATACCTTGGCCTCTTCATCCTCTGGGATAGGGATGTCTTCTTTTATATATGAGTCCAACTCATTCTCTTCCAGGATTAACCCAATCCTATACTTCCAAGCTTGGAAGTTATCAGCCCCTTCAAGCCTATCCTCAAGCTTGGTGTGGTGAGACATCTTAAAGAGTACTTCAAATGGAAATAGAAAAGATTTAGGTCTTACCACTTGAAATGCTGAAAACTGGATCTGGTCCTGGATTAGGGTTTGTCAGAAAAACCCTAATATTTCAAAATGTGAATTTCAACTTTCTAAAAGGATAGAAAGATGAGCCTTGATGAGCTGATCATCCTGGTGCATTCAGAATTTGAGATCAGCAAATTTTTACCCTTCAGATTTTCCTTTTTGTCCTCCCGGGTTCACTAGGGAGAGCCCTGAATTAGGGTTTGAGTTTACCGGAGATCTACTTAGCCAAAAATCTTGATCCAAAGCTCTAAACTTTGATTTTTGCAAGGAGCTTCCAGCTATGTCTTCAGATTCCAGAAATTCCTATTTTTGTGGAAACCCTAATTTTTAGGGCCAAATCTGAAAATGCTCAGAATTGAATTATGATTGGATAGATAGATTCTCCTTGATGAGTAGAGTCAATCTACTATGCTGCTTTTCCAAAATCTGTGGAGAGAAACCCAATAAACAAGAAACTCAAGTTTCTGTCACTGCAAAATGTCTTCTTCTCAGGTTAGCTCAGATACCATGTTAAATTTTGAGCATTAATTCACAATACTATTGGATCTTTACTGAGAGAATAACATATACAGTATATCAATGCATAAAAATCACAATAAGTATGACAAGCATCACAAGAATCAAAAGTATGAGAGACAAGAGACACAGAGTTTCCGTGGGGAAAACCCTAAGGTGAAAAACCCCACAATTTTTCGCAGAGATAGAGAGAGCAATGGCTCAACCAAAGTACAACCAAAATACACTTGAGATAGTCTCCAAGATCAGATGATCCTCCTCCTCACTAGTGTGCCACTTTCTGAGTGAGAGAAGTGTGACTTACCGAATGATTCAAATAGAGATCTCGCGATCTCTATTTATACTTAACCTATTTGCCCAGTTACACTATGGGGCCGACTTGTCTATCTAGATACATCCACATTATAATATATATTTCAGGGCCGACCCCACACATGGTGGTCTAATAACCCATCGGAAAGTACACACACTTGCAACACTTGCCAATCCACATGACAACACTTCCTTATAGAGGAATAACACATCTCTAATAAGGGTATAATAAATATATATGAAATACATAGATGAAATACATTTCGAAGCTACATATACATCAACAACCATGTGTCGAGAGGTTGACGCTGGTGAGAATTTTCGACGAAGTCGAAGTGATGCTCGATGAGTTCAAGAGCATAGTAGTCGACGAAGTGTCGACGGGATTGCCACCGATGAGAATCATATCCCATCAGATCGACTTGATTCTAGGATCGATTTTTCGAAACAAGGAACCGCATAATAAATGACTCTGGTTGAGGGTCAGGAACTCAATCGACAAATCCAAGAGTTGTTAGATAGAGGATTGATCAGAGAGAGTTTGAGCCTATGCACGGTACCAACAGTATTAATGCCGAAGAAGGGTGGAGAATGGAGGATGTGTACAGACCCCAGAGCTATCAACAATATCACGATCAAGTACCGGTTTCCATTTTCGAGAATGGACGACTTGATGGATTGTTTAAATGGAGCGAAGTAATTCATGAAGATCGACCTGAATAGTGGTTATCACCAGATTCAGGTTAGAGAAGGAGATGAATGGAAGACATCATTCAAGACGAAAGAAGGGTTGTATGAGTGGTTAGTCATGCCATTCGGATTGACTAATGCACCCAGTACATTCATGCGGTTGATGAATTAAGTACTAAATCCATTCTTGGGAAAGTTCGTCGTAGTGTACCTAGACGACATCCTAATATTTAGTCAAACCAAGGTTGGACACTTGGAGCAAATTCGACAAGTATTGTAGAAGTTGCAGGAAGAGAAGCTGGTGGTCAACCTGCAAAAGTGTTTCTTCATGAAGGAAGAACTGGTATACTTGGGATTTGTAATCTCAAGTAAAGGGTTAGTGATGGACCTAGATAAGGTGAAGGCTATATTGGAGTGGCCAGAGCCGACAAGCATGACTGGAGTGTGAATTTTCCATGGACTTTCTAGTTTCTACAGGGAGTTCATCAGGGGATTCAATCGTATATGTGCACCTTTGATAGAGTGCATGAAGAAAGGGGAGTTTAATTTGACGGAAGCTTCCCAGAGATATTTCGACAAGTTGAAGGAAAAGGTCACTGAGATACCAGTGTTAGCACTCCCATATTTTGATAAATTTTTCCAAGTTGATTGCAACCCGAGTGGAATAGAAATTAGAGTAGTGTAGAGCCACGAGGGCCGATCAATTGAATTCTTCAGCTAGAAGTTGGATGATGCGAAGCAGAAATATTCGGTCTACGACCATGAGTTCTATGCTATTGTCCAAGCATTGAAGAAGTGGAGGCATTATTTGTTGCCCAAGGAATTTGTGCTATACATAGATCACCAAGCACTGAGATACTCGAATATTCAGTCGAAGTTGGATCAGTGGCACATGAAGTGGGTCAAGTTACTGCAGGGATATACCTTCATGTTGCGACTTAAGTCAGGAAAGTCGAACAAAGTTTTCGATGCGCTGATTCGAAAAGTTGCATTGTTCAACACGACGATAGTTCAAGAAACAAGAATAGATTCAGTGAAGGCAGAGTATGAGACCGACGAGGATTTTGTGAAAGCATGGAAGGCGAGTCGACAACCGTGGAGTGTCGACATAAAACCATACTTGTATTATTTCGTCAAAGAAGGATACCTATTCAGGGGAAAATAGTTTTGTATTCCCAGAGGATCCGTAAGAGAGAACCTAATCCGAGAGTTTCATAGTGGAATATTAGCAGGTCATTTTGGCATCGACAAGACCAAGGCATTGGTCGAAGAAAAGTACTATTAGCCAGGAATGACGACATATTTCGGTATGTGGGTATGACAATGTCAATTTTTCCAATTTGAAAAAGGAAGAAGTAAGAATACAAGGTTGTATACGCCATTACCAGTACCGAATACCCCATGGGAGCACCCGAGCATGGATTTTGTGCTAGGATTGCCAAAGATGTAGCAAGCTAATGACTCAATCTATGTTGTAGTCGATATATTTTCGAATATGGCATACTTTATTCCGTGTCTGAAGACAAGTGACGCCACAAGTATTGCTGTACTATTCTTCAAGGAAATAGTTAGATTGCATGGGTTGCCAAAGAGTATCACGTCGGATAGAGATACCAAGTTTATGGGTCATTTATGGAGAACCCTATGGAAGAAAATGGAAACGAAGTTGTAGTTTAGATGAGCATATCATCCGCAGACAGATGGACAGACCGAGGTGGTGAACAAAAGTTTGTGAAACCTTCTGATATGTTTGACGACCGACAGACCCAAGCAGTGGGAGAACATGTTGTCACAAGCAGCATTTGCATACAACAATTCTGTGAATCGGTCAACAGGTTTGATCCCATTCTAGATTGTTCAAGGATGAATCCCACATGGAGAGGTGTATTTGTTCAAGTTATCGACATAAGTCAGGAAGAGCGTGGATGCAGAATCATTCGCAGAGCATATGAAAGAAGTGCATGAAGATGTGCGAAAGCCAATAGAAAAGAGAAATGCAACATATAAGTTGAGAGCTGACAAGAAGAAGAGGCTACAGTCGTTCAGTTAAGGAGACTTAGTCTATGCACACTTGCAGAAGGAGAGATTTTCTACAAGAACCTATAACAAGCTGAAGCTGAAGAAGATTGGACCGTGTAAGATCTTGAAGATGATTTCCGACAATACTTATGTGTTGGAGCTGCCGAAAGACTTGATCATTTCACCTACGTTCAATGTCTTAGATCTGTACAAGTTTGAAGAAGGTTCAACCAGTAGCAGCGCAGAAGGGTCGAACATCGACTGGACAGTGCAGATTCTAGGTTGACATGACAAAGAGGAAATCATCGAAGTGTTGGAGGAAGGCGAAGTCGGGCGTATGCACAGTTCGCGAAAGAAAGAATACTTAGTGCGATGGAAGGATGATGAGTTGCAGGAGGTGACATGGATTTCCAAAGAATAATACAATAGACTAATGAAGCAGTTGAGTTCTTTTTCACTTGGGGAGTCTGATGCAGGAGCATTGGGGCCTAGGAAAAACAATCGAAGATGATCGACAGGAGAAATCGACCAGGGGTATTTCCGATGACCACTGGTGCGAAGGAAGACTGGCTGTCGAAATCCATGTAATCGAGAAGAAACTGTCGAGGTGTGGTCGACAGAAGGATAGGTTGAAAGTCGACATGTTACGATGTCGATAGACGACATGTTTGCAGTGAAAGAGGTTGGGTGTCGACAGGTTTTCGAACAATGACATCGATAGGTTTGCAGCGGAATTCAAGCGTGGAGGAAGGGGCGGATTGGACTGGTAGCCGTGGAAGCAAAGTGAAGCTGACAAGTAAGGTCGAAAGGTGACGAAGTGAAGTATGGTCGAGACATGGGGCCGACAACTGTCACAGAGTCCGATTTTTGCAGAAGTAAAAGCAGAGTACTTGATAGTCATTCTGGGTTGCTAAGGAAGTTATGAGCAGTTAAGATGGTGGTTGGGATTAGGAAAGATGTCACCACAAGAAATGGTTGTGCAACACTATCGGAGGGCGCTGACAACTATAGGTCTGCATGATTGGGAGGATTTGGTGAACATAGGAATAGTGTCTCGAGGAACAGAGTGGACCTTGGGAAGAGCACCAGTGCAGGGTAGAAGATCAGTGCACAAGCATAAGGAAGGAGGTCTGGTCACAGCAGATCGACGAGAGTTCCATTTGGGAAAAGATAGATCATTCATCCATAGCTCAGCAATTTCTTGCATTCAGCATAGGCTGTGAGAGGGAGAAGATTGCACATAGAGAAAACACACCATTTACTTATGTATATTGTATAAGGCTGAGGCCGACTAGATAGTTTTTTTGCATTTTGCATTGTAACCATTGTAATTGATTGAAGTAATAGAATCCAACTTCTATCATCCTGTTTACATCTAGCCTATGTGAACATCGTGTGTTGTGTGTTATTGTTAAGCAAGAAGGTCCGACCAACCTGCCCTTGCATCACATGGTGGAATATCACTAAAGGATCGATGGTGATAGAAAAATGAGATAGGATAGGTATGTTGTATTTATGTCTTCATAATACAGTGTGTTCTATATTTTTAGCTTCCACAGGAACATATACAACATTGTGGCATCATAGGCTTGGCCACATGAGTGAGAAGGGGATGCAGATTCTCCACTCAAGGAAGTTGCTTCCAATCTGAAGCAGGTAAGTTTGAAATTCTGTGAGAACTGTGTTTATGGAAAACATAAGAGAGTCATATTTCTTAGTGTTGGGAAATAGAAGAAGAGTGAAAAGTTAGAGCTTGTGCATATAGATGTATGGGGACTATATCAGGTACAATCTCTTTGTGGATATAATTATTATGTTACTTTTATTGATGATGCAACTAAAAAAAATTAGATTTATTGCATTAGACATAAATCTGATGTGTTTTCTACTTTTAAGAAATGGAAATTTTTGGTTGAGGATGAGACAGGAAAAGGTTGAAGTGTCTCGGATATGATAATGGGGGTGAATACTATAACAAGGATTTTGATAGTTACAATTCATACCATGGGATCTATAGAATGAACAAAAAAATCATGGAGCATGCAAGGTGTATGAGATTGCATGTACGGTTTCCCTTACAGTTTTGAGAAAATGTTGTAGATATTGTTGTTTACTTAATAAACAGAAGGCCTTCAAGTGCTTTGGATGGTGGTATTCCAGAGGAGGCATGGAAAGATAAAAAGATAAACTACTCATTTCTGATAAATTTTTCTTGTGAAGCATTTGTCCATATTTATAAAGAAAATAGAATAGATCTTGAGGCTAAACCCAAGAAATGTACCTTTATTGGATATGGGGTTGATGATTTGGGTTATCACTTATGGGATTACGAAAATAACAAAATAATTAGGAGTATAGATGTGGTATTCAATGAAAAGGTCATGCATAAATATCAGTTGCAGGGAAAGAAATATGAAAAGGAGAACACAGAGTACACAGTGCTTAATGAAATCAAAGAAAATGAAGTTCCAAAGTTGCCAAAAAATCAAGAACAGCAGCAACTACCTCAAACTCCTTCAAGTGTTAGAAGATATACCATGTTAAGTAGACCCCATGAATGATTCTCTCCTTCACTGTATTATTTTTTGATGTCTGATTTTGGTGAACCATAATGCTATGAAGAAGCAATGCAAGTGGAAACTAGAAAGAAGTGCGAGTAATGAATGAATGAGGAGATGAACTCATTGGTAAGAAACTAGACTTGTGATTTGGTTCAGTTTCTTGCTGGTAAAAGAGCATTGCAAAATAAATGGGTTTATAGGTTGAAAAAAGAAGATGGTGGAAATAAGTGGTACATGGAAAAACTTGTTATAAAGGGGTTTTCACAAAAGAAAGGTATATATTTTAATAAAAAAAATTCTCTTATTGTTAAAATGACTTCAATTAGAACTATTTTAAGTCTAGAGGCGGTTAAAGATTTGCATATTGAACAATTAGAGGTAAAACATCAAATGGGGATTTGGAGGAAGAGATTTATATCTAGTAACCATAGGGTTATAACATCAAATGGAAGGAGAATTTTGTATGCAGGTTGAAGAAGAGCTTGTATGGCTTGAAGAAAGCTCCAAGGCAGTGGTATTTGAAATTTGACAGGTTTATGGTAGAACAAGGTCATAGTAGATGTCATTCTGACTACTGTGTTTATTTCAAGAGGATACATAATGGAAGATATATTATCTTGTTATTGTATGAGGATGACATGCTTGTTGTAGGGTCTAGCATGCACGATATACATGTGCCCAAAAGGAAGTTAGCTAATTCATTTGCGATGAAGGATTTGGGTGCTGCAAAGTAAATATTTGGTATGAGAATAACAAGAGACAGGAAAAGTCACAAATTTACATTGTCTCAAGGTGAGTACATACAAAAGGTGTCGGAAAGGTTTAGAATGCAGAATGAAAAACTAGTTAGTACACCTTTGGCCAACCATTTCAATCTAAGTAAGGAGATGTGTCCCAAGACACAGGAAGAGATATATTACATGTCCAGGGTTCCCTATTCATTATAAGTTGGCAGCTTGGTGTATGCCATGGTGTGCTGTAATGTCCCTTGTTAGGAATTTTATTAAAATGGCAATTTTTCACTTTTTTCCCTAGTTTGACCTTTGACTAGTTTTGAGCTCTAGGTCCCCAAATTGCTCCAATTGCTCCCAAATATTTTGAGAAGGTATATGGATTATGTTAGAACATAAATATGTATTTCAGGTATGCTTTTGGACGTTTAAAATACTTCTGCAAATCCTCTTTCAATTCTTTCCAATGTAGGGAACTTTACTAGTAATTTCCCTTTGACTAGTATTGGTCTTTGGGTCTCGAATTGACTCCAAATGCCTTCAAATATTCAAGGAAGGTGTATGAATGATATTAGGACTTGAATATGATGTTCAGAGATGATATATTACCACCAAAATACCTATGCAAACTCTCTTAAGATTCTGGACCAAGTATGCAATTTTACTAGTAACTTGGGGGTCAAATCCCCCTGGGGTTAGTATTGAAAATCGCTTCCCAAATGCCTCCAAACCCACTCAAATATATGAAAAGAGGTATGGAATGTATTAAGTATATTATTAAGGTCTCATGTGCACCATTAATTGATTATTATATATGTTCCAACCCTCTTCCATTCAACTTCAAAAATCACCAATTCGACCCTTGGGGAAATGGCACTATTTCTTCTCCCAGGGCAATTAAATTGAGTAAAAATACTTCAAATGCTCAAGTACAGTACATGAAACTTGTAAAATACATTCATGGAAGTCCATTAATTACAAATTCATCATAGAATCATCCATTCATTCGAAATCATCATCAATGTACATTGGTTCACAACAAGGTAGTGGGGAACTGACATTGTTCTTCCATTAAAAATGCGATTTATACATTTCTACGTGGAATTTCGACCTGAAAATATTTGGAGATGACGAAAAGAGTATTTAATTCATATTACAAAATAAATGGGGCATGAGAATCTCCCCCAAAGAGTACAATAGCTCACCAAAAACGCCCTCCCTCAAGGATCAAGAATATGCCATCAAAACTGGAAATGGTTGAGAGAATGTGCTGTAATAGAAGAAACCATGAGCTGCCCTGTAGCTTACACTTACAAATAAATACTCCATTAAAGCTCCAAATGAAAGTTCTGAATGGCCTTTCCAATTACCAACTTGGATGGGAATCTTTCACCCTTGAAATTGGCTAAGGCAAGAAACTAGTCATCCACTAGCTCTCCCTCTACACAAATGCAATTGCAAATTCTACAAATGATCAAAAGATTGTTTCATTCTTTTTTATTGACATTTATAAACTTCTAATGTCCTCCATGGGTCGAATTCCTTCAAAGAGACTCATGCCAGCTCAAGTTGGGAAGAGATTCCAAAGAACGCCACTTGTACAACAATTCCTAGTCTTCCACTTCCACCAAATCACATGTGGAAGCATCTTAGCTGCCCTAACACCCTTGAGCGCCCCCTTGGAGTCTATTTTTAGCCCTGACATGTCATATATGTCATATTTCATCCTTCAGGTCTGATTTGTGTCATAGGTGTCATAGCATCTTCATCATTGTTGTCATAGAGCTAGGGAATCTAGCCTAAGTGTCTCACTAGCTCCAAATTGCCTCTTCCTCTTCCATGGGAGTTACTCTTCCTCTATATTTTGACCTTGGATGAGTCATGCAATTAATAATACCTTTTGGACTCCCCCAAGTATGTTACCATTCACCTTGAATTCGAATTGGTGAGAGAATGATGCCAAGTGTAGTGGAGAAATCTAGCCATATGTGGGTCCCACTTCCTCCATGTGTCTTCATGATCAAATGCCACTTTTATTTTCACTTGTATATATTTATTTATCTCCTTTATTAAATATTTATGCCATTATAATGTTCAAACATCACTTATTATCCTCCTTATTCCAAATCCCAAAGCTTCCACCCCAAACCTAGGAAACTAGTAATTTTCCTCCTTGGCAATTATTTGACCTTTAGCATCAATTTGAAAAACACTAATGAATATGGCCATTATAACCCAATGCAAATTTTGGGACATGACAAATCCTCCCTTCTCAATATTCAAACATGGGTGTTGAAGAACCTGCTTTCTGTATAATTTTTTTGAAGTTGCCATTGAATTGCCCAACCTTGAGTCTTTGAGTTTCCATGAAGATTTTAGAGAGGAACCACCATGCTTGCTGCTGCACTACTCTGATAAAAATCACTTTATTAAGTTGGAAATCCATCTCCCATACTGTTTGTTTCCCCAAAAAATTGAAACCAATGAAACAAAAATTATTCCAGGGTCCCACTGCTTGTATTGCACCCCAACAATTAAGAGTGCTCTCCAACCCACACCATTAGATAAGAGGATTCCTGGATCCCATTTTCTTGTATGCATCCTTCCAAACATCATGAGTACCAAATATATATCATCAAAGTACATAACAACATAATGAAAATGTACATCAAGGAGATGCTTCATCAAAGAGTCATGAAAGTGCTTATACCTCCAAGCAAGTAGACCACCATTTTCAAAGTGCTTACAATCTTCAAGTGGCCCATCAAATCTGCTCCAATGACATAGGTGAAGATCCCATGTCCTATAATGCTGCTCCAAAAGTATGTGATATGCATCAAAATATTCACCCACGTATTCTTCCATCCAAGAAGTGAATGAAGAATCTCCACTAAAATCTGAACCAATAAATGAGCAGAAAAAACAAGGAGACTTCAAATTACTCAAAGAAGTCTCACCGATACATCCCTGAATGTGATAATCATAAAGATATAACAAAGTATGTGGCTTCCAACAAAAATGTTCTCCAATCATAAATCTATTCACCCAAGTGCTGGATGAAGTTCCTCCAACGTCAAATGAATCAAGTATTGAGAAAGAAAAACCATGAGTCTTCAAGTGACTCAAATGCATATCATAGATGCATACATGTAGATTTGCATCATCATAAAGTGACAAATAATGTTGCTTCAAATGTGAATAAGAATGTGCTCCAACCATGTCATCATAAAAGGTAAATCTAGGAGTTCCGTACTCCTCATGTGGCACCATTAAAAAGAACCCTTTCACCCATACTTCATTGAGACTAATACTGCAAAACATGGAATTGTAGGATGTAGGAGAATGAACTAACTCACCCAAATGATCAAAAAGTGCAAAAGTTTCATCATGGGAAGGATCCATGTGGCTAGTATCATGCAGCTCTTTCAAAAGTGGGAAACCTTTGTCATAGATTGGTTCCAATGTAGAGGAATCATGCTCTTCTTTAAAAATTGCATAACCGTCATCAAGAGACAATTCAAGTTCCTCTTCCACCACATCAAGTGTTTGGATCTCTTCAAGTTCATATTCAAACACATTAAGCAAATTCAAATTTCCACATTTCTCATGATCCACCATGTCATGAGAATCCTACAAACAATCTACCATTTGACAATCTAAAACATAGGAGGAAAAACAAGTATCTTGCAACTTTTCAAGAAGTTGCTCATTTTGAGTTGTGAGCTTATGAATATCCTCATTATTCTTCAATTATGGATCATGTAACAATTCATTAAGCTCAAACAAATGGTTTCTATAAAAAATCAAAGACATGAAATTACCTTTGATGTGGCACATTGCTCTTTGAATCTTCTCCATGTCTTGAAGGATGGATGTTTCCTCCAATGAAGTAGCTCTCCAACAAGAATTTGACACCAATGCTTGAGTGTGATGGAGAATGCTGAGGGACTCTTGGATCTTATTTTCATTCATGTTTAAGGACCCTTCAAGAAAATGAGGCTCTTGCAAATGAACCTCCTCATCTTCTTCAATTTTTCTTGGACCAACTTCATGAAGCTCAAGTGGTGATGGGGAAGTTGATCTTGGTTATTCTTCAACTGCTACAAGGTCTTCATTATCATGCTTAATGGAACTTGGTATTGCAGCAACACTTTCAAAAGTGATCTATATGTCACCAACATAGAGGTGTGAGCACCCATCAGTAGGTACTCCTTCATATTTTAAGCATCCATCAGTAGATGCTCTTTGGTTCATGTCTAAGATAGAAGGTGTCTCGAAATGATATTCCATATTTTCAATAGAATCTTCTTCATGCTCTTGTGATGTCTCTTCATTTTTATCCTTCAAGTAAGATGATGCATTTTGCCCCTTGTTTTCTTTATGATCAATCTCTTTGGAATCTCTTATTGAAGAATTCCCAAAAGCTCTCCTCAAGTGGGACATAATTTCATGCACACATGTATGATACTCATTCCAAGGTTCTTTACAAGAAGGGCATAAACCTTTCTTTACTAACTCTACATCTTCATTTTTGGGCCTATTTTCAAAAGCGTGTTCAGCAAAGTACTCAAAAGACATGGTATTTTGTGTATTTTTGCTAAAAGCAAGATATTCTTGATATTTTTGATATTGTTGGGGCAAGGTTTTATATTTTGCTCTCCATCTTTGGAACTCACTCATAGAATTATCCTTGGTTGGTGTAACACACTCATATTCATCGGATTTAAAGTTATAAGAATAATCTTCATTTCTCTTGAAATTGTAAGAAGTGTTGCATGATGGCATCTCTTCCTCGTACCATTCACATTCTGCTTCATATTGCTCATAAGCATCTGCATATTCCTCATAAGAATTGTACTCATAGGATTCATCATAATAGTAAGACATGGCTACCTATTATTCTTGAATGTATGTACCTAATACACAGGTGCAAAGACCATTCTCTGATACCATTGTAATGTCCCTTGTTAGGAATTTTATTAAAATGACAATTTTTCACTTTTTTCCCTAGTTTGACCTTTGACTAGTTTTGAGCTCTAGGTCCCCAAATTGCTCCAATTGCTCCCAAATATTCTGAGAAGGTATATGGATTATTTTAGAACAAAAATATGTATTTCATGGATACTTTTGGACCTTTAAAATACTTCTGCAAATCCTCTTTCAATTCTGGCCAATGTAGGGAACTTTACTAGTAATTTCCCTTTGACTAGTATTGGTCTCTAGGTCTCGAATTGACTCCAAATGCCTTCAAATATTTAAGGAAGGTGTATGAATGATATTAATACTTGAATATGATGTTTATAGATGATATATTACCACCAAAATACCTCTAAAAACTCTCTTAAGATTCTGGACCAAGTATGTAATTTTACTAGTAATTTGGGGGTCAAATCCCCCTGGGGTTAGTCTTGAAAATGGCTTTCCAAATGCCTCCAAACCCACTCAAATTTATGAAAAGAGGTAGGGAATGTATTAAGGATATTATTAAGGTCTCATGTGCACCATTAATTTATTATTATATATGTTCCAACCCTCTCCCATTCAATTACAAAAATCACCAATTCGACCGTTGGGGAAATGGCACTATTTCTTCTCCCAATGCAATTAAACTGGGTAAAAATACTTCAAATGCTCAAGTACAGTACATGAAACTTGTAAAATACATCCATGGAAGTCTATTAATCACAAATGCATCAGAGAATAATTCATTCATTTGAAACCATCATCAATACATTGGTTCACAACAAGGTAGTGGGGAAATGACATTGTTCTTCCATTAAAAATGCGATTTATACATTTCTACTTGGAATTTCGACCTGAAACTTTCTGGAGATGAAGAACAGAGTATTTAATTCATATTAAAAAATAAATGGGGCATGATAAGCTCCCCCAAATAGTACAATAGCTCACCAAAAACGCCCTCCCTCAAGGATCAAGAATATGCCATCAAAACTGGAAATGGTTGAGAGAATGTGATGCAATAGAAGAAACCATGAGATTCCCTGTAGCTTAAACCTGCAAATAAATACTCCATTAAAGCTCCAAATGAAAGGTCTGAATGGCCTTTCCAATTACCATCTTGGATGGGAATCTTTCACCCTCGAAATTGGCTAAGGAAAGAAACTAGTCATCCACTAGCTCTCCCTCTACACAAATGCAATTGCAAATTCTACAAATGATCAAAAGCTAGTTTCATTCTTTGTTATTGACATTTATAAACTTCTGAAGTTCTCCATGGGTCGAATTCCTTCCAAGAGACTCATGCCAACTCAAGTTGGGAAGAGATTCCAAAGAACGCCACTTGTACAACAATTCCTAGTCTCCCACTTCCACCAAATCACATGTGGAAGCATATTAGCTGCCCTAACACCCTTGAGCACCCTCTTGGAGTCTATTTTTATCCATGACATGTCATATATGTCATATTTCATCCTTCAGGTCTTATTTGTGTCATAGGTGTCATAGCATCGTCATCATTGTTGTCATAGAGCTAGGGAATCTAGCCCAAGTGTCTCACTAGCTCCAAATTGCCTCTTCCTCTTCCATGGGAGTTACTCTTCCTCTATATTTTGACCTTGGATGAGTCATGCAATGAATAATACCTTTTGGACTCCCCCAAGTATGTTACCATTCACCTTGAATTCGAATTGGTGAGAGAATGATGCCAAGTGTAGTGGGGAAATCTAGCCATATGTGGGTCCCACTTCCTCCATGTGTCTTCATGATCAAATGGCACTTTTATTTTCACTTGCATATATTTATTTAGCTCCTTTATTAAATATTTATTCCATTCTAATGTTCAAACATTATTTATTATCCCCCTTATTCCAAATCCCAAAGATTCCACCCCAAACCTAGGAACTAGTAATTTTCCTCCTTGGCAATTATTTGACCTTTAGCATCAATTTGAAAAAAATAATGAATATGGCCATTGTGATTAGGCCATTGTGACCCAATGCGAATTTTGGGACATGAAAAATCCTCCCTTCCCAATATTGCTTGTCCTCAAGCAATTTCAAACATGGGTGTTGAAGAACTTGCTTTCTGTATAATTTTTTTGAAGTTTCCATTGAATTGCCCAACCTTGAGTCTTTGAGTTTTCATGCAGATTTTAGAGAGGAACCACCATGCTTGCTGCTGCACTACTCTGATAAAAATCACTTTATTAAGTGGTAAATCCATCTCCCATACTGCTTGTTTCCCAAAAAAATTGAAACCAATGAAACAAAAATTATTCCAGGGTCCCATTGCTTGTATTGCACCCCAACAATTAAGAGTGCTCTCCAACCCACACCATTAGATAAGAGGATTCTTGGATCCCATTTTCTTGTATGCATCCTTCCAAACATCATGAGTACCAAATATATATCATCAAAGTACATAACAACATAATGAAAATGTACATCAAGGAGATGCTTCATCAAAGAGTCATGAAAGTGCTTATACCTCCAAGCAAGTAGACCACCATTTTCAAAGTGCATACAATCTTCAAGTGGCCCATCAAATATGCTCCAATGACATAGGTGAGGATCCCATGTCCTATAATGCTGCTCCAAAAGTATGTTATATGCACCAAAATATTCACCCACGTATTCTTTCATCCAAGAAATGAATGAAGAATCTCCACTAAAATTTGAACCAATCAATGAGCAGAAAAAACAAGGAGACTTCAAATGACTCAAAGAAGTCTCACCCATACATCCCTGAATGTGAGAATCATAAAGATATAACAAAGTATGTGGCTTCCAACAAAAATGTTCTCCAATCATAAATCTATTCACCCAAGTGCTGGATGAAGTTCCTCCAACGTCAAATGAATCAAGTATTGAGAAAGAAAAACCATGAGTGTTCAAGTGACTCAAATGCATATCATAGGTGCATCCATGTAGATTTGCATCATCATAAAGTGACACATAATGTTGCTGCAAATGTGAATAAGAATGTGCTCCAACCATGTCATCATAAAAGGTAAATCTAGGAGTTCCATACTCCTCATGTGGCACCATAAAAAAGAACCCTTTCACCCATACTTCATTGAGACTAATACTGCAAAACATGGAATTGTAGGATGTAGGAGAATGAACTAACTCACCCAAATGATCAAAAAGTGCAGAAGTTTCATCATGGGAAGGATCCATGTGGCTACTATCATGCAGCTCTTTCAAAAGTGGGAAACCTTTGTGATAGATTGGTTCCAATGTAGAGGAATCATGCTCTTCTTTAAAAATTGCATAACCTTCATCAAGAGACAATTCAAGTTCCTCTTCGACCACATCAAGTGTTTGGATCTCTTCAAGTTCATATTCAAACACATTAAGAACATTCAAATTTCCACATTTCTCATGATCCACCATGTCATGAGAATCCTCCAAACAATCTACCATTTGACAATCTGAAACATAGGAGGAAAAACAAGTATCTTGCAACTTTTCAAGAAGTTGCTCATTTTGAATTGTGAGCTTATGAATATCCTCATTATTATTCAAGTATGCATCATGTAACAATTCATTAAGCTCAAACAAATGGTTTCCATTAAAAAGCAAAGACATGAAATTACCTTTGATGTGGCACATTACTCTTTGAATCTTCTCCATGTCGTCAAGGAAGGATGTTTCCTCCAATGAAGTAGCTCTCCAACAAGAATTTGACACCAATGCTTGAGTGTTATGGAGAATGCTGAGGGACTCTTGGATCTTATTTTCATTCATGTTTAAGGACCCTTCAAGAAAATGAGGCTCTTGCAAATGAACCTCCTCATTTTCGTACATATTTTTTTATTAATGCTTTTAGTGTTGCTCTTTAGTTATTTATGCATTTAGCTAATTTAATTTAATTTCATCTATTTCATAATTTCATTCAAAATCTCATTATAAAAAATCTTTGAATAATAAGGTAGATTGAATTCACAATGAGGGATTTAAGCAACACCTAGGTTTATATCCCCATTTTCCTCTTGACTAGCCCTCCAAGGGTGTTCTTTCAATGTTCTTGCCTAAGTAAATTTGAGCATCAACATAAATGGTGAGTCTGCTGAGGAATGAAGTTCCTAGTTTTCTTTTAAATTTTTGCTAATCTGAACCCTCAGAGGTTAACTTTTTCATATCTCTCCCTATCTCATATTGTTTGATCATGATTGATGTTTAATGGCCAAGAATCATACATGTTAGCACTCCAAGATATCTTGGGCTCGAAGGATATCCAAAAGTTTCAATATGACATGAAGAACAAGATGAAATCCATGTAGGGGCTGAGGGTATCTAGTAGAGGTGTCTAAAATCCCAAAACATACGGTAAAAGAATAGAGGGGCTAAGCAAGGGGAGCAGGGATCTATGACCAAGAGCTAAAATAATAGTCATTGGGTGCTAAGATATAGAATATCAAGGGATCAAGGGCAGAGAACGAGCGCTCGAGATAAAAATGGGCTAGAGAACAAGTGAGCAGATCTGAGTAAGGTCCGTTAAATCTATGGCATGGAATAATGGTGCATAAAAAATATGCAAGAAAGGTAAAGCCACCCTAATGAGTCGTTGGCACAAAACCTCCAAGAAACATGGGAGGATATGATTAATAATGGCTCCATAAGGAAATTTTGTAAAACCACTTCGAGATCGATTTGTTACCACTTGGTTTTACCAAAAGGTGGATTCATCCTATGACCATGCGAGCCTACAAGGAAGCCACCAGGGTGGAAAGAGGAAGAAGAGATGGAACCCACGTGTACTAGTTTGATAATGACATGTGTTATGAGGGCCTAGGTGACATCATATGATGTCATCCTAAAATCACCCAATAACTTCGAACCATCCAAAACAATTCAAATTTTGAAGGTCGTTAAAGTGAAAAATATTCAAAAAAATGGACTCATTTTGCTCTATAGAAAGGAAAGGAAAGACACCGATGCAAAATATGCAACCTGATCACCACCACTCAGTATAAGGAGCTATCTTTTAGTGACTCATTTACCCACCGGTAACTCTATCTTACCTCTCTATTTTCTTTTAGTTTTACTCTAAACTGTAATTTTCACCTATGACCTCCCCATCCAAAGCCAAGCCCCCAAATCCCAAGAGCTCGAGTGATGAATACTTTTAAAACCATGAGGAAGATGTATTTGAAACTATCGCAACCTCCTCTGACCTCCATTGAATACACCTTGAAGCCGAATCCAATTATGTTGTAGGCCAAGGCCCTTGCCACTTGTGGGAGACCAATTCAACTCATTCCATATGTCCTCAAATAGTACACTTCCATAAATTCATAAGTTAGTTCTATTAAATATACAACATCAGGAGATATTATCCAAACCAATCTTGTACAACCTAGACTGATCCTCTATAGAGGTGAGCACTTTGATTTCCTTCCGTGTAAAGGTTATTCCTCTCGTATAGAGGTACTTGATCAAAGTAATGATGTTGTAAATTCTTGTTGGAAAAGACTTCAGACTTGTGTGTCAAGTCATGATTATCATGCGAACCTTCCATATAAAGGTATCCATGAGATAGACGTCTCGTATAGAGATGGATCTTTTGTATAAAAGTAATGCTTTACTTGTTAAAAGCATTTAATGTTGAGTGATGTATTATTAACCATGGTCACTAGATTTATATTAAGTCTCCTTTAGAAATTGATCACCTCTAAAGTGAATTACTTTAGCATATGATCATTTGGTCCGGAATAATATAATATGAGATCATAGCATCCAATAATTCTTCTTAGTATAATGTAATGCGATGGATAATTAAAGTTAAGCACATATTGACTATGCACTAAGAGATAAAGAAATAAAAGATAAAGCATATAGATCAAGAGAATTCGAAATTTCCCATGCAAACACTTCAACTAATTAAAGAGAACTCGAATTGTTAAAGCTTCAGTTATAAAGCTTCAATTAAGTATCAATGCCTCAGTTAAAGAATCAATTAAAGATATGCCTCAGTTAACTAAATAACTCATAGTGGCCACTTCAAGTAAATCAATCAACATGATTTCAGTTAACTAAGTGTCAAATAAGAAGGACTAGTTAACTAAAGTGTTTTCACATTAGTTAAACTAAAAGATGACACTTTAGTTAAAGAGAGTTAACTAAGTAACAACATGGAAGATATAGTTAACTTAGTGTTATTGCATGAGGACACTTATGTTAAACTAAAAGTTGACACGTGAGTTGTGACAATTGCATGTTGACACTTAAGTTAGCCACCTAAATAAGTGGGAGAGCTTTCAATTAAGAGGCGAGTTCATCCTAAGTGACAACTCAGTGAGATAAAGCACTGCATGATAAGTGGGGCGCACCTCTGCATGCAAGATAAATACATCCAGTTTGAGGGTGAGTTCATCCTGAAGTTAGAAGTTAAAAATAGAAGAGAAGAATGTATAAATATGTTATATAGGATTGATGAATCCATTGTGAAGCGAATCCTCTTCTCCTTTGAAGGAAAGGTGCTTATCTTTGTGTGTAGGATATTATTATTGAAGCAAATTCTTTTCTCCGATTGATCTCTCTTCTCTATTGCTTCTGTATCTTCAGCAATATAGTTTGGTGATCTCTTATCTTTCGAAAGCAATCTTCTATGTTGTAAAAGAAATCATTCTCTGTTATCCATTATATTATATTGAGAAGAATTGTTGGGGATTTTGTTCTCATAATTTTGAGGATTTTCCCTAGGGTATCTTGTGTTATGGTTGTATGAATTTCATGTATTGAATTGTCTCATTGCTTCATGTCTCTACATCTAAAATAATTAAAGATCAAATCTCAACCAAATTTCAACATGGTATCAGAGCTCGTGGGGTGAAGGATCTCATTTTCGCATGCTAGCTAGAGCTTGCGTAGATCCTGAGAAGTTGAGCATAAGATTTGAAGACTATGGAATCGATCTCTGTATGAATGGAAGACCATCTTGAGGGCACGTCAAAATTCAACACTTGGAAGGATAGGATTCTCAACATCCTAGAAGAACATGACTTGGATGGCTATGTATCCACTATGGTGGAGTGGCCTACGAATAATGCAAGGTGCATCAACTTCAAGAAGAATCAAGCTAAGTCCAAACAAATCATCTATGATTTGGTAAAAGATAACTTGATTCCCGTGATCACACCACTGAAGACCGCAAAATAATGTTATGATACATTGAATAATCTATATGAGAAGAAGGCCCCAACTCAAAAGAGGGAATTTAAGAACAATTTACAAAACCTTTAGATGGAGAAGGATGAAACAATGGCCCCCCTCTTCATCGATATCTCTTAGGTAAGCGATCAACTTGATAGTATTGGAGTAGATATTATCCAAACCACTATTGATGGTATCCCATCCTCATGGGAGACATTCTTGGCTGCGGTAAATGGCCAAGAGGTACAACATAACTTTGAAAGGTTGTGGCATGACTGCCTCCAAGAGGAGGGGAGAATCCAAAGCAAGTCAGTATTCATCAAAGAAGAAAACCTTTCCCTCACGACAAGAATGAAGAAATGAAATAAACCCTTCTTTCAAAATAAGTTCTCTCATCCAAAGAAGAAGGAGTTCAACAAAGGATTTGACAAGTCAAAATCTAGATTTTGACCTTTCCCTCACGACAAGAATGAAGAAATGAAATAAACCCTTCTTTCAAAAGAAGTTCTCTCATCCAAAGAAGAAGGAGTTCAACAAAGGATTTGACAAGTAAAAATCTAGATTTTTCAATTGCAACAAGAAAGGACAATTCTCAAGAGAGTGCAAAGTAAAGCGGAAAGTAAAGTTTCATGCTTCTACCACCATAGAAGATGGAACCACTCAAATGAATGCATCCGAAGAAAAGGAGACAAGAAGGGAGTTTTACCTTGTCTCATCCCTTTCGGGATCCGTCATCACAAATGTAGACACATGGTTGATTGACAATGGCGTATCCAAACATATTACTAGTTACAAGAGTGCCATCACTAATCTAAAGGAGAAAGAGTTCACATATATGGTATATTTGGGGGACAACTCAACATATTCTATCCAAGGAGTTGGATCCACATCATTCTAGCTGAGCACTGGTGATATTTTACATGTGGAGGACATTATATATGTTACATGATTGAATAAGAACCTCCTTTAATTTTTGGTTCTTGAAGACAAAGGCTTCCGATTTATCTTCATGGATAACAAAGCACTTTTATGGCCAAAGAACAAAAGCCTAGAATATGCTGCAGTGATTGGAGTTCGAGAGGGAGGACTCTACAAGGTACCTAGGAAGTACAATCAAGATATGATTCACCACACTATCAGTCCATGCCAGGGATGATTTTAGGGGCGAAATTTAGCCCAATGGCGAATTTAGAAGGTTTCCAATTTTTTTAAGGGCGAATTTTTATGTAAAAAAGGTTTTTGAGAATTAATTTTAATAGCCCGCTATTTATTATTTTGTAAATATTCAAAAACTATATAGCCAAAATCGTATTTAGAAGGAATTTATAGGAGAAACCAGTCGCCCTCGATTTTTGTGGGAGAAATAGGGGAAAATTTATTTTCGCCAGTTTATTTTCCTTGATTTTTCCTTGGATGCACCAGTCGCCCTCGATTTTTAGGGATGGTGTTTCCTGTAAACTCATTTTCCCGTGATTTCTGGCATGGCGGTTTTTGGAGCTATTGTTCGCCCTCGATTTCTGCCATAGGTTATTTTGGAGCTATTGTTCGCCCTCGATTTGAAGGAATAGGGGTTTTGGTGTCCGATTCGCCCGTGATTTGGCTGCTAAAGTGCCAATAAAATCCCTAACATCGCCCATGCTGAATCAAGGCTGAATCACATTGGTAAAATTCTCGATTTTCACCCATACGAGGATTAGTTTCAAAGAATCGTGTTACTAGTTTGTAGCGTGGCCATGTATCTGGAGGTTTGCAAACTGCTTTGGCTGTAGATTTCAGAAGGGTTTTGACCATTAAAAGGTATGTGACAACTAGATTGATTGCTTGTATAGTACCTCAAATTCGATTGAACAACTGCATCCATTATACTTCACACTTGCATCAAATCCCATGTATTAAAAAATTGCAAGCGTTCTCTATTTCCATATGGTAAAATTGCCTATTTTGCATAAAGTTTTGAAAAAACCATAAGCTTTCTTCAGAAAAATGTGTATTCAGATATTCTCTTTGTAAGGGATTTACAATGACTGAAAGCTTTCCTTGAATTGATTCCCGAGCTTACTGCTATTCCCATTGAAAGCTGGCAATTTGTGATTTTCTACAATTCCGTCGATGCAAATCAAGGTTGGAGACCAACTTCTACCACCTGTGGAGAAAATCAAGTTAGCAATTGGAAATTTTTTCTATTGGGAGCTGATAGTTTTCTCACTTATAGGCACCTAGATATTTTCATCCTTATCATATGATGTCTTCTTTTCATTTGTTTCATTTCACTGTTGTAATTGGCATTATGAATATGTTCTCAACCATCTTTATTATTTTACCGAGAACTTAACTTTGCTCTTGATTTCTTCCCAGCACCTTAAGAGTGATTTTTGTGTATGTTGATCAGTTGGATTATTTGCACATACCTATTAGTTTCATGATAGCATACAACCCCTAGGGACACCCCCCATAAGGCTAAAAAAACACTAGTCTGAATAGAGATACATCTATTGGTGACAGAGCGAGGTAGCTTATAATTATTAGGTAGGTCTGTTGCTCATATTTGCATGATAACATCGACATCACGAGTGTGGTCAAGGTTATGAGCACTAGTAGAATAGAAAATGAAGGAAAAAGTAAAGGGTTGGTTTCCCTTTTGATTGTTTCTAAAGGAAATGGATGATTGTTTTAAACAACAATAATGATAGGCTCAAGTCCAATGCTGAGGGTTATTTCTTTAGACAGTTTAAGTGACAGAGATAAAATAAAATAAATATTAGTGTTGAAGCGAAGTAGTTTTAGCAGTTTTCCTTGGAAGTTAGAATAAACAATAACTACTTCACACTAAACACTCATCCAAAATAACAAGAAAAGCCACCCAAACAACAAATCAAGCTACAGTGTCAAGCATGCAGATATTATAGTCAATGTACAGGAAGGTGTTGATTGCAGATAAAGGAGTATGTTTCCAGATTGGTAAGATCAATTTCTGGTTGCTGGTAGGTAATGGTGTCTCTTCGCATCATATCTGGCACAAACAAATTCCATTTAAAAAACTCAAAATATTTCCTCCAGAACTATGGTATTCAGCTGCAAGAAGGATGATGGTATGTAAGATTGTTTTAGAGTAGAGGTTATGACATAGCATACATTTCTAGATTTGTCACATATATCCAATAACTCATTACTTTGGAAGCATAACTAATTTACAATAACTCATTGCTTTGGCTGGAGGTCCTCTGGTAAGTGAGATATGTGGCCCCCAACATATAAGCTCCATTATACCATGATCCCTAGGTCAATGGGCACATCCATAAGGAAGTGGTGATTCCTACTAACATGAACTATTTCTTCACTTGCATCGGCACTGTCCTGTATCAGGTGCCCACTAGTTGCTTCCCTACTAACACTTCTGGTACCACTACCTGCTCAAGAAGGAAGTTGGAACATCATATACAAATGGAAAACTAGAACCTAGATGCAATGAGATGCTTTGGCAATTTCTAAATTTTCAATTGTTTTAGATAATGATATAACCTAAAAACCTATTCTCCAGTAGCTAGTACACACCAGTAACATTAGACTAGATTCTTGCGTGATCAGAAGGTGGTTCTGAGCCAGATGAAGGAACAACTAGTCCATATCTATTTTGTGCAGGATTATGAGGGTGTATGAAAAGCCTTCAGACCCTGCTCCATGGGCATCTTCTCGTGAGACACCAGGTCCCACTAGAATTTGCTCTGAATTATTTACTTCTCTAAGCTGTGAAATAAGCATGGTTGCTAACACAAGTGTAGCATCAATGTCTGCATTTGCCACATCATCCAAGCTAAATTTGGGAGCCAATAGGATAGGCCTGAAATATTCTTACGAATAAAATGTCAAATTAAAAAACAGCCGAGTTCAGGAAAAACAAATCTAATGCAAAACAGAAATTGCCATGCTAGCAAAGTAGAATAAAGCAATAAGATTTCTTACTCACTCGCATTTGCAAAAAACATATGCATATCGGCTTCACACCATTCACAAAATGTAAGGAATTCCTGTCATTTTGAGACAAAGGATACAACCACCAAATCAGGACCCATTAAATTGGTATAGTTTAATGATCAGGTAAGTTACCAACATATATAACAGTCAATAGCCTTAGCTGTATGGGAAACTTATAACTATGGATTTATGTATTTAAATTCAAAATGTTGCTCCTAGCAATAACACAATTTAGTAAAATGGTATAATTATGAAAAACATGGACTTCAATATAATGAAACTTATCAGCATCGTATTTTCTTCATTTGGAATGTTGCTTAGACACTAACTAAATACTAAATAGACAAAGCAGAAATGCATTGACAATGTGAGATACAAGCTCTTCATGAGATATAAAATTTATGATACCTTCAGTTCTTTCACACTAAATGTTACATCAACTGGAGCTCCCTTGTGGTGATACTCCATTAACTCCTCTGTAGGATCAATCCAAAGTTGCATATGCAATGCATTGTCATTGTTTTCTGAATACCAAAAGGACACCAATATTATACTGATGCTTAAGGATAAGCAGAGGACTCGTGAACATATAGCATCAAGGCAGAGTGCATAAAGTATCTCCAGTTTAACAGTGTTTTAAAAACCTATCATCAAAAGATATTAAGAATAAGTGATGAACTTCAAACCTTTAACAAGGTCTATGTAGCTTCTTAGTTCAATGGCTTTCCCTTCTGTAGTGCTTTCAGTTTTCGACTCTGTTGAAGTTGGCTCAGCTGCAATAATGGTTATCTCTTGAAGTGAAGACTAGAAATTTCATAGCAACCTGTTCAGATCAGAAGGATTTACCACCAAATGGCTGGGAAAACTGGTCCTGTTAAGTGCCAAATGTTGAATATCAGGTTGATAATTGCAAGTAATCCAGTAAGTCTTCCTAATGCCTGCATGAATTGGTCAATGGCAGAGAACAACAATAAAACTGCTGCAAAAATAATTTGATTATATACATTGAAGAAAATATGCAATACATTATAACAACTTTTAACACACCATTTACGTAGTCCAATGTCCACTGCACCTTTGTTGCCTCTGCATCTAGCAATAGTATTAATAAACGCTCCAGATTACTTGGAGGTGTCCTAAAAATAGTCAAGACAGCCTAAAATTTCCTCTTAGTTCTGATTAGCTAGGTTTTATATTTGCTGTAACTGAATATGTATTATTACACAGGCAACAAGAAAGAGCCTGCATACCTTCATAAGCACATTGCATTGATCTTGGACTATAGAAAGTCTGTATGTATCAAAAAATTGTGCTTTGAATTTTATTGCAAAAAATGTTGACCGAGAAGAATTGAGAGTCCGAAAAACAATCTGCCCAGTAAGGATCAGTAGTTAAATCAATAAAATTAAGAGATTTCACAAGACAACATGAGAGTATAATGTACCTTTTCTTCATGTTTCCCATATCTATGAAATTGCATTTCAATATACCGATTTTGCTTGTACATAAACTTTAAGAAAGGTCTAAGAATTTTCAAGCATGTTGCATGAAGTGTTAAACACTTCATTTTGATTTAGTTTTCTTCCATTTCCTGTTGTATGTGAGTCATGAACCAATCCTGTAACTACATATAGAAAGTGACAAGCAAAATGCGTAGATCTGCTGCTGTTCCTGTCTAGAAAGTAATTTTAGTAAGGAAATAGTCTAGAAGAAGCAGAAGAAATTCCTGAGAAATTTTTCTTAGATGCTTCCTAGAATTTTCTGTACAAGAAATTATATTTCCTCTTTTATTTTCATTTTTTTATCTAAATTAGATTTCCCATATGTTTCCTGGCAATTTCTATACAAGAAAATTCTATTTTCATTTTTTTCTCTAAATTTTGGGTGGGCTCACATGTCATAAAACCGGAAACGAAATAATAACACAAACAAATATTAAAACATTATTTTTTTGAGTAAAGGTACAAATCCATCAAATCTATCTTTTGCACGAGCAATAATACCCTCCTAAGAATTTATCATTGTCATACAAGCATTCCATAAAAACCTGGAGAAACCATACAGGTCCATACAACAATAAGAGTCAAATACACAAAAGAAAGAGGAGTGCAATATATGATAGGTCCCTGTAGGCTATATCCCCATTCTGAAAGTGCTTTGTCTTGAAATGGTGGCCGTGCCACGCCTTATGGCGGTCCTTTTCTACCTTCTGATGGAACCCTGCGATGAATCGATCTTCATCAAGCTGTATTAGTTGTGTCAACTGTTCCTCTAGTGCACCATCGTCACTCATCCATGTTGTTGCTGCGATGCGCAAGCTCGGTACTGTGTATTCCATCGGCACAACTGCTTCCTAGCTGTAAATGAGCTTAAATGGGGTCTGGCCAGTCAATCGCTTGCATGTGGTGTGATATGCCCAAAGGACCACTGGAGTTTTTAGGACCCAGTCGTCATGGTTCACATTGCACACCTTGGTGAGGGCATGCTCCAATATCTTATTGAACGCCTCAACTGTCCCATTTTCCTGAGGGTGGTAAGGCACGCTCTTCTTGTGTTGGATCTGAAACTCTTCTGTCATTGCGACAATTGTTTGGTTAACAAAGTGCGTCCCTTGGTTACTTAATAATAGTTTTGGGCAGCCAAACCTAGTGACCACATTGTCAAATAGGAATCGTGTTGCAGTTGCAGTAGAACAATCTTTCACTAGTGCACCTTCTACCCAACGCGTCAAGTAGTCTGTTGTAGTGATGATGTAACGTGATCCTGTTCTCTTCCCATATGGGCTGATGGGTCCCACAAAATCAATGGCCCATTTTTCGAAGGCCTGTTCACCAAGTATTTCAGCACGGAATGATCTCTAAACATCTTGAAGTGCCCCCCTAAGAGGTAATGATAAGGTTTCTGCAAATCATAGACCATCGGCAAACCTTCCCACTTGATGGTTGTATAGTTCCTCTCCGCAGTAAACAGTTTTCAACTTGTGAATGCTATCGGGTGGTCAATGTCATCGGTTCCTGGTTGGGCCAAGATGATGCCAAGTGCAACTGATGGCGCATCAATGTGTACGTGAAATTCCTTCGTCCAATTCGAAAATGCGAGTATTGGCACTGCGACCATCTTCTCTTTCAATATGTCCAAGATTTTCTGACATTCCTTGGTCCATTCAAACTTAGCATCTTTCTTTAGTAACTTCTCCATGGGTGCTGTGATAGCTGCATATCCTCGAATGAATTTCTTGTAGTAACCTATGTGTCCCAATGTCGCTCGTAGTTGTTTGGTCGTCGTTGGTGGTGGGAGGTCGACAATGATGGAAATATTTGCCGGATCTACCAACATTCCTTCTGGATATGAACTTGATAGGTACTGCAAACTTGATAGGAACTTACAGCAATCACTAATTAGAATATTTGGATTTTTTGCATGATGCATTATTTGAGAACAATTTTTTTCATAGTTATTCATAATTATGGTAAAGCTTCTAGATATGAACTGTGTTGGAGTTTATTAGTCCCAACATTTCAAGTGGACACTCCACCCATCTTATGCTTATCAAATGATGGGTAGAGTGTCCACTCAAAATGTCGGGACTTATAAACTCCAACATAGTTCATATCCAGAAGCTTTACCATAATGATGCATTATGTCAAATTCATACTATTTGCACATTCAACTGAAAGAAGTATTGCGATTAAACTACTTACTAAGGCTAAGCATCTTTGATTTGCATGTTACACAAAGTTGGAGGGTGGTCTCACGATTCTAGAGGATGAGAGTAAATTATGAATTTTGTAGATATTAAAGACAAGGAAAAAAGTTATAATTAGTTAAAGGCTACTACTGCTAATATGACTACTACTGCTAATAGTTTCTTGTCAAATTCATTGATTGTATTGATAGATTTTTTGACATATTACTTTATGCCAATTTATTGATTAGCCCCCATCAGATTGTATTTAGAGATGTTTTCCCTATCCTGATTGCACTCCTGTTTGTAACTTTTTAAGAGCTGAACTTCCCAATATCAAACCATTTTTGGCCGATTTCCATTCTATGGAGTTGAAGCATGTGTTCGCCACCAAATATTGATACTTATGCTTTTAGTATCATCGTTTGCAATAGATAAGACAACTATAAAATCATACTTTACAATCTCATCAACATATGTGAGTCCATTACTTCAGTCAAGCCTCGTCCATTGTATTGTAAACAGGGCATGTGGCAAATCCACTTTGAGCATTGAGCATACACTACGGCTAACAATATGGTGAGCATATGTATGATGCCCACTTTATTCCCTGCTAAGGTGATTAGTTAAAAAAGAGGTTGTCCATGGTAGTTAGCATATGAAATCTATCCCTTGCGTTTTGTGAGCACTCTGTATGGAATCAGCCTTAAAATCTATAATATGAAGTCCTATTCTCATGTAGAGTTAAATGTTCTTGTTTATAGTTATCACATGCTGGTAACAAGTTTATGCATCATAGCAATGCTAAAGTGGCTGACAATCAGACCTGGGAACTTTTGAGAATGAGCAGCAGTTGTAAACAATGGATATTTGAGAAATAAATCCATGTTGTTGGGAACATCCTAGGATAATCAGTGTGCCAATTCCTTAGTTCACCGCCAAATTGCCCTGGTTCAAATCACTGGTTCGCAATAGTTGCTCAGTGATCTCTATTCTAAATCATTTGGCTAAATCACCATTTACAGCCAGTTAATTACTTTTGGATTGTGCTAAGGTTAGACCATGGGTCTCATTGCTTCCCACCATGTGTTTTAATTAAATATGTGTTTGGTTGTCAGCCATAGGCCATAACCTGAAGCTACAACAACATTGAAGCATAGCATATGTATGTGATAGATTAACATAATTGAGAGGTTGAATGCACCATGGACAACAGAGTTATCTCATTGAATTTTCCATTGGAGCTGGCCATTAAAATAGAGCATGCATTAGACTGTGAATGCATTTGAAATTTGCACCCACAGATTTGTTGTTTTGAGCATTGTTTTTGGTCAGTTGTTTTAAGCATGCACTACAGACTAGCTTGCTGCTGCAACTGCACTCAGATCGCTGGAGGATCCTAAATTTATTGATACATTTTGAAAGTCAAGCTAAATGATGTAAACATAATGCTTGATATATACACATGTTCTTATCCATAAAATGACAACCAATCAAAGGTTCTCAATCAAACCCTTATAGAGATGTTGTACATGTATAATTCTTAATAGAAGCATCAACTCAATATAATAGGATATATCCCACCTAATAGGTTTGTAATCTTATTTGGTCAAGGAATGTCAATGAACTTGTTAGCACGAATAAGCATTGATTTGCAACTTATATACCAAGGTTTTGGCCCATGATTTTAGACCATTGTCACAAGTGCAGGGGACGAAACTCTGTGTTTTTTAAATATATTTCCTCCTACTAAATAATAGGTAGATTTTGGTTACCTTTACTGGGATTTGCTATGGAAAATAGACAATTTTATGTTGATTGTCATGATGTTATTTTAGGAGCTTTTAATTGGTGTAATTAATCAAGGTGGAGACTATTGTGACAGGATAAAGTGGAAGTAAAGGTGTTGGTTCATAACTTCATTGTAGTGTAGAGAAAGGCCTGGTTGATGAATATATTGCTTTGGTGGTTTCCTTTCTCATCCTCAGAGATTCAACCCATCAAGTGAGAAGGTATGTTGATGTGGTTGTGTCTCTGTTCTTTGTAAGAGTTTATGTGAGAAATTTTCCAGATTGGTGTGGGTGTAAAATTTTCCAGATTGGTGTGGTGTGACTTACCATGTCCATTTCAAATAGATTTCCAGGGTTGAGAGTCAAGACCCCGCAACATGTCGATAAGTTCATTTGCTTTCTGTACTTAGATTAGTTCTCTTCCAAGTCTTGACTTGATATAGTATCCTTGGGATTTCATCCCAAGGGCAGGGCCACATAGTTTTGTCGTTACTTCTCTTTCCCGTTAGCATCCTTGCGGACATCTAGCTAGCTGGAAGGTTTTCGGGACTAGCGTTTCTAGTGGTCACCTTGTTCAGAGGTTGATCCCACCTGTTTATTTTTCTTAGATTAGTTTAAGTCTTTGCCGAATACTTTGATTTCATTTTGTTGTAGAATGCTAGTTGTTCATTTTTATAAGTGATATCTTTGTCTTTTATTTTGGATCTCCTTTGAACCTCTAACTCTTCCTTAATTTAAAATATTCATTGAATTGAAAGGTAGAGTAGTGAGCATTTTGCATTGTTTGGTTCATTTTTCTGTTTTTGAGTCAGAACACCACCAGTTTCATTTCCACTCCTGAAACTAACCAACTACATTTAAAATTGGCGCTTAATCTAAAATTGACAAACTTTTGATTTTCATATCACCAACAAGTTTAGGTTAGTGCCCTCGATTAGGTTGGAGAGTTAACACTCCTGGGGTGCAAAACTTTGAAACTAGCATTGATTAAAGAGAGAAATCCATTACTAGCATGAAACGCATGTCGGAAAAGCGCTTCTTAAACATGCGTTAAGCACGAGGTCAATATGGATAAGTAAAGAGTGGTTCCCCCTCTTGCTTGTTTAGTGGGACATGATCTCATCAAGGAATTCTATGTGAAGTGACAAGTCCTCGGGGTGACATCACTTTTCTAGAGTGCCTGGTTATGAGAGTTGTTCTTGACTTGCGTCTGTTCTGCTCGACCGTGAATTGTGAAGTGGTAAATTTAGTGTCTTTTCTTAGGACATCACATAGGCTATTGTAAGTGGGACAAACTTGCAATACCTGAGACAGACTTTGGAGCTTTTACTCCTTGGGAGGGTGATTGGTCAGGAACCAACGCTTGCACCCCTGGCGATTAAATTTTATTGTAACCGTTTCTCATACCTTCGCTGCTAGCAATTTTCTGAGGCCTAACATCCCTCAACCACTACTGGTTTCGAAAGGCCCTACAATCCAACTTTTCACTGAGATTTGGTTCTTTGGAAGAGCAAGTTTGCTTGCTTGAAATATCTAGGGAATTTTTTACTGTGTGGACACTTTTTATTTTTGTTGAGTCTAGAAAGCCATAGGATTGTTTGATTCTATTTTTCAAAAATATTTTTTATAGTGGTGTGTTGTTTGTTCCCTGCTGTTCTAGTGGCCCCTAGGTTAATCACTTAGTATATTTTTGTTGCAGTTGTGGAGGACCAACCTCCCCGTAGGGAATTGCAGTTGTACTAATTTTATGTCATTTTTCTCATGCAGGCTTCCTTCTGGTTTCTATATTGATTTGGAATATCAATTGTGGAACATTAGGTAATATTTCAAACATGGATCATGGAAAGAAAAATAAAACATTAAGACAAAAGGATGTAATATCATATTTTCAAAAACATCAATCCAATAATCCACATCATTTTTATGCTTCAAGCTCTCTTGAGCAAGGTATCAGTGAGAGAGATGTCAACACTTTGGAGGATGCATCTGCAAAACATACAATGGATGGTAGAATACATTCCTCTAGTGATCAAAGTGAGGCAACTGCCTTTTCATCAGAAATTGGTAGCTCAAATGTTGAAGATTTTTCCTTGCAAGGTGACATAGACCATTCACTGAAGAGGAAAAAAGGCCAATGGGACTTCGGGAGACAATTCCAATCTGATTGGGTATCAAGATTCCCATTTATTGAACCGATACCTCCAACAAATGAGAATGAGACCTAATGAGAAGTTAAATGCATTTCATGTAGTTGGAAACTTGGCAAGGTAGTGAAATTGAAAATGAAGCTAGACACAATAGAGAAGCATGTTGGGAAGGTGTATGATAAGAAAACTGCAAATGATGAGAAGAAATATATTGCTAGATGGAAATCTGTTAGCCAATGTCGACATCTCCAATATGAAGAGGAATACAATAAATACTTAATAAATAAGAGAAAACTGGATGAAAGTGGAGGAACCATCACTTCTCAATTCGGAAAGATGATGGAATTTTTTTTTATTATCGAAGTCGATACAATTAAGCACTGTATTTCACATCCTGTCCAATGGTCGTCCTATGACAGATTATCCCAAAATGATGAAATATCTATCTTTTATTCAAGTGCCAAATTTTCCATCTTCTCATTGGTCTTTAACGAGTGGTTGGGAATGGGGAAAATATCTAGCTCAAGTAGAAAAGGATGATATGAAAGAGAAGATTATGAATGCTACATTTTTGTCACTGTCTTTGGATGAAGTTACAACTGTTGATAATACCGCATGGATTTGCATGAGAATTTATACATTCAATCACCATATCAGGAATTCCTATCTACTTGGAATTCATAAAATGAGCAAAATTTCTACAGCATAAAACATTTATGAACTTGTTATTAATACTTTGAAGGAAACTGGTGGAATGGATCATTCAATGATCGCAAAGAAGTTGGTATGCGTTGGAGCAGATGGAGCATCCGTAATGCAGGGACAAAGGAATGGTCTTTGTGCTAGACTACAACTCTCAACTTCACCGTATAGGATTGGTATTAATTGTATGGCTCACAGGATGAATCTTGCATTTGAAATAGTGAGCAATTTTCCATTGGTTTCAAAAGTTGAATATCTTGTACGTGAGGTTCATGCATACTTTTGTCGGAGTCCCAAACGGTTTTCAGAGTTTAAAAAATTTGCCGACGGTGTTACAAATGGAAACAAACTATTAAAAGATGTTGATACAAGATGGATATCACTGAAGGGACTAGCTCAAAGACTATTCGATGAATATGCATCCTTGGTAGGGGTGATGTATGAACATCGCCTAAGTGTAGAAAAAGCTCAAACTCTTCTTTTTCTATTAACTGATATAGAGACATATTTAACATTAGCTGGAGTTCTTCCTTTGCTTCATGAAATGAATAGCCTTGTGAAGATGTCTCAGAGTCGCACCATGTATATTGCTGAATACACAAATGCTAGAAAATTAGCATGCCTTGCATTAGATAATTTGTATATGATGGCAGATTCTTTTACAGTTCTAGCATTTACAAATTGGGCTAAGATAATCAATATTGAAAATGATGAAAATTTATTGAAGTTCGATGAAAAAGGGTTTCTATATAAGGCAGTGCATGGGTATATGGTTCCTTTTTATTATAATGACAAAATAGGAAGAACCACCAAAGAGTGCCCTGTGTCAAGAGAACAATTTGACAATGTTGTGATTTCAGTGAGGCGCGACTTGATAGAAATTGAAAAATCACTATCATCAGAGACAAGAGAATGATTTCCTCTAGATGAATTGTTGGAGTCCATGTCTGTGGTATACCCTCAATATTGGAACAATCGTCAATGTTCAGAAACTATAAAGGTTGACTTTATAGCAAAATGCAAGATTTTGCAGAGCCATTTTTGTCGAGAGACCAAGATACAAGGAGAACATATTCAAGGTATTTTAGATGGAAAAAAATTGAAAGATCAAGCTTGATGATTTGCTGATACAATGTGGGAGCAATTTTCTAAGTTGGATAATGCTCTAGAATATGGTGCAATTACAAAATAATGGACTACACTTAGTGGTAGCGAATATCTACTGCAAAATATGTCAGAGTACTTCAGATTAGTAGATTTATGTCAAACCATGATTTTGGGATAAGTGGAGGATGAGAGAATGTTTAGTGCATTGACATTTTTGAAGTCAAAGTTTAGGAACAAGCTTGATAAAAATGTGGATACATGCTTAAGATTATATGTAACAAAGTATGAGGTTGACAATTTTCCATATGAAATAGCAGTAGCTCTTTGACGATCAAATTGTGAAAGAAGGGGGGAAAACATTATGAAAAATTTATCTAATGAATTTGATATGGAACATAATGTTCTTGAGGATCATAATGATGGCTCATCCGAAGAAGGTCATGTTTAGAGTGCCGAAAATGAGGACCAGGCCCAGAATGTGAATTGGGAAATGGATTTCACCTAAGATTGTATATGATCCAATACACATGAGAGACTCTTGAGTCTTATTTTGGTATAGGTGTTCCAGGGACCCTTGCGAGTGATCACTATATGTAAATTTGAGCTAACGTTTTAATAAAAAATAGATTCTACATTGTACTTTTTGTTATAATATTGATGATATGACATACATTTCCTTGATGCAGTTTATTTTAAGATTGAAGTTTTTATATTTATCTTTTACATTGTCTCTTTCTTGTATGTGATAGTAAATGACGCTGGAATTTGACAAAGCTAGGCCTAGGAGCTATCTCTTCACATAGATATTGTCCTAGCATTAAAAGATAAATAACTAATTTGACTACACTTTCGCTAAGCAAGAATGAGCTCATTCAAGTACACGAAACCATGTTGGTGTTTATCTCAAATATTTTGTGCAAATTTTTATGGTTTGTTTATTGCTTTTATTTGAACCATTTGGTCGATTTCTGGACTTTGCATGTATTTTGGTTAATTATTTTGTTATACCCTTGAATGCTTCTAGTTCTCATTTGATGCTTGATTTAACCCTTAGTTGTAGCTTGAATCAATATTAGATTTAGTTGATTTCCATTGATTTAGGGTTTGAGAAAATAAGTTTTTATTACCTTTTATTTGCATGAATTAATTGTCTTCACTTTTTCGATTCTTTTATGCTGATTGTATATTTTCTTTGTAAATACTTATCGTTATTCAAAAAAATAAATGAGCTCTACATAGCTAAGCGAAGGGAAAAATGGTCTATGCACTAGGTTCCTATGCATTGATCATAGGAGACCTATTGGCATGAGACCAACATTCCTCTAGTCCAATTGGCATAATTACATTTCATAATTTTCGTAGCCTGCACGGGCATAATTGGCTAGTGGAGGCCAAAATGATGCATAATGTATAATTCTATTAGTTTATCGGTTTGTCAAGGTCCAGGTCCCCACATGTCATGGAAACTCTAATCAATAGAAAACCACAATTTGTAATAAAATCTCTAACATGGGTTATAATAACATCTACACACCAATATCAACAAACAATACAACATCTACAATCAAAATCAACTACTAGACACATTTAGATATGGTATCAACAAATGGTATAACATTTAGATATGGTACTAGTGTTGAAGAATTTAGATGGAATAAAGTTACATTGTCCAAAAGTATGACACAACAATAAGATAGCCCCCAATAGTCGACACTACATGATGCCAACAAAATCACTATAATGTTATTCAAAGTATGTGCCAAGAAAAATACTTAAGGAACATACCTAGCTTAAAACCTATGTACAAACTTGCCTTGAAGTATCAAACATAGTCTAGGGTAGCCACACAATCTATTGAAGGATAGTCTGTGGGTGCAATTCCTTTGTTGATCTAAGAAATTCAAAAAAGTCATCTCCCAAGAATATTAAAGAAGAACAAGAAGAAAACTCTAATAATTGCACAGAGAACTACAAATAGATTCTAAAAACTCAAGTAGTAGAGGAAAAAATTGTAAGTAAGAAGAAGTGAAAATGCTATCATCATCAGCGCTATGAATGAACCCCTCTGATAATGTTCCTCCCTGCCATGTCCATGTTGAGCACATCCTGAAAGCATTGCATTCAATGAGGCTGTATTTTGCTTTGGCACTTGGCCAAACACTTTATGTGCATCCTCCAAACACCCACATTTAGAATACATGTCTCCAAGATCTACTCGGCTTTGCTTGGATATGAAGGCTTCATTGAGGCCACCACCATTTGATATTGAGACCAAAACTTGAAATAGAGAAATTGAACTCAACATTTGAAGAAGCCTTGAACTCATAATTAACAAGCAGAGTGCCATTCAATGTGTTTTATAGATCAATGAAAGATTCGCCAAATTTTTACAAAATTTGATAATTCAGTGAAAGATTCGCCAATTTTTTACAATATTTTATAATTTAGTGAAATATTCGCCAAATTTTTACAATATTTTATAATTCAGTGAAATATTCGCCAAGATTTTACAATATCTTATAATTTAGTGAAAGATTCGCCAAGATTTTACAATATCATATAATAAAATGAAAGATTCGCCAAAAAATTATATATACATATTATATTGTTGATAAAATTGCCTTTAAATTTTCCTATATGTCGGGGAGATTCGCCAATTTTTTATACATATAAATTTGGGGGGGGTTCTTAAAATCATCCTTGGTCCATGCGAGCTATGGAACCAAAGGCTTGGACACCTACACTACAAAGCGCTACCAGGACTTCAAAAGATGTTAAAAGATATGCACATATTTGATTATGAGAATGATAGTGTATGTCGGGGTTGTGCACTTGGGAAGAATGGTTTTTCCAGCAGTACTACTAGATCTAAAGGGATTTTATATTTAATACATTCTGATGTATGTGGTCCCATGTCATCCCCCTCCCTGAGTGGCTTCTTATATTATGTACTATTCATAGATGATTTTTCTAGGAAGTCATGGATTTATTTCATGAAGGATAAAAGTGAAACTCAACAAATTTAAAGATTTTAAATCCCTATTTGAAAATTGGAAAGAAAAGAACATTTGTGCATTAAGGTTTGATAATGGAGGTGAATTTGATTCACATGCATTTAAGGAGCTATGTAGTGATGCAGAATATGTATACCGTTAACAATACCTTACAACCCTCAGCAAAATGGGGTTTCCGAAAGGAAGAATAGAACCATATGTGAGGCTGCAAAAGCCATGATGCATGATCAAGATATGTCTACCTCATTATGGGAAGAATCCACCCATACAACTGTGTACATTCATAATAGAAGCTCGCATGATATTATAGATGAGAAGACACTAGAATAAGTGTTTACCGGTGAGAAGCTAGACATCTCACACTTAAGGATATTCAGGATCCTAATATACATTCATGTACATAAAGAAAAGAAAACAAAGATGGAACCTTTTGGAAATAAAGGCAACTTTGTGGGTTATAGTGAGTCATCCAAAGCATATTGAGAATATTTTCCTTGTGTGAGACACATTGAAGTCAGTCGAGATGTTACCTTCCATGAGGAAGTTGCTTTCAAAATATCAAAAAAGATTCAATGTGATTCAAAGATGGAGGATCCCGAGTCTGATTCTCCCCCTTAATATTTTGAGAGGGAGAAACCAGAAGATGCTTTAGATTCACTAGCTCCTGAAGAACTAGTAGAACTGGTTGAGAGGTCACCCAATGAACCTCCCCCTAAGAGAAGATCTGCTGGTGCCGATACATATTACAAAATGCAGAGAAACATGGAGCACCAGTAGGCTCATCTAGAGAGCGCAAGAAACCTGATAGATATTCAGGGTGTGTTACATTGATGAGTCACTTCAGTGATTCAGAACCATCCTCATATGAAGAAGTTGCAAAGAATCAAGTTTGGAAAGATGCAATGAAAAAAGAGTACAAATCTATAATGAAGAATGATGTTTGGGAGGTTGTTCCCAAACCTGATGGGAAGTCCATTATGACTTCCAGATAGCTTTACAAGATAAAGCATGCTGTGGATGGTATCATTGGGAAGTATAAATCCATATTCATTTCCATAGTTTTCTCTTAGAAATAAGGCATCGATTATGATGGTACATTTTCCCCTGTGGCAAGGTACACCACAATCCGAGCAATGATTTCGCTTGCATCTATTCTAGGATTGAAAATTCACCAGATGGATGTGAATACAACCTTCTTCAATGGTGAGGTTGAGGAAGAGGTTTATATTCAGCATCCTGCAGGATTTGTTGTGCATGGGAAGGTGTCCCATGTTTACAAGATAAATAAAGCTCTATATGGGCTTAAGAAAGCCCACAGGGCTTGGTACTCCATAATTAATAGCTTCCTTCATAAATTAGGTTTCTGTAAGAGTGAAGCTAATCCAAATTTGTACTTCAAAGTAGTGAAGAACCAACCGTTGATATTGGTTCTGTATGTTGATTATTTATTTCTCACTAGAGAGGAACATTTGATTGCTTGGTGCAAGAGGGATCTCACCTTAGAGTTCGAGATGAAAGACTTAGGTCTAATGCACTACTTTCTTGGCCTTGAGATATGGAAAAGAAAAGATGAAATTTTTCTATCTCAAGGGAAGTACACTGTGTATATATTGCATATTTTTGGCATGATATATTTCAAATATATGACTGCACCGATGGTTTCCAATTTGAGGAAACTTCATGAGTCAGGATCTAGATCAGATCCAATAGATTCCACTTTGTATAGAAATATTATAGGATCGCTAATGTACTTGATACATTCCAAGCCTGATATATGTTAGTCCATGAGCATTTTGAGTCATATCATGTCTGATCTGAGACATAGACACTGGACAGTTTCTAAGCATGTGCTTCGATACCTTCGAGGTACAACTTCATATGGACTCAGATATGCCTCCAATGGAAGCGTCATGTTACTTGGTTATACAGACTCAGACTGGGGAGGAAGCATTGTGGACCGTAAGAGTACATCTGGATACTATTATATCCTAGGATAAAACATGATATCTTGGTCTAGTAGGAAGTAGGGCTCCATATCCTAGAGAACTACCGAACTATAATACATGGCTTCCAGTGTTGCCTGCCAAGAAGCATTTTGGATCAAAAAGCTAATTGGAGGGTTGTTCGATGAAAATATTGATCCTACATTTATTAGGTGTGACAATCAGAGTTGCATCAAGCTTTCTAAAAACCAATTGTTTCATGACAAGTCGAAGCACAGTGAAATAAAGTATCACTTCATCCGAGGCATGGTCCATAAAGGTAAAGTGAAACTTCAGTACATTGCAACTGATGAGCAAATTTCATATGTGTTAACAAAGGCTCTGTATGTGACAAAGTTTAAGTACTTTCGATACAATATTGGTATGGAAGAGAATTCCTCCCTCGCTGAGAGGGAGTGTTAAATATACAACGTCAGGATACATTCTCCAAACCAATCTTGTACATCCTAGATTGATCCTCCTGTATAGACATGAGCACTTTGATTTCCCTTTGTGTAAAGGTTATTCCTCCTGTATAGAGGTACTTGATCAAAGTAATTATGTCGTAAATTCTTGTTGAACAAGATTCCAAACTTGTGTGTCAAGCCATAATTATCATGTGAACCTTTCGTATAAAGGTATCCATGAGATGGACCTCGTCTATAGACGTGGACCTTAACCATGTATTACTAGTTAAAATAATTTAATGTTGTGCGATGTATTATTAACCATGATCACTAGATTGATATTAAGTCTCCTTTAGAGATTGATCACCTCTAAAGTGAATTACTTTAGCATATGATCATTTTGTCTGGAATAATATAATATGATCACAACATTCGATAATTATTCTCAGTATAATGTAATGTGATGGATAATTAAAGTTAAGCACATATTTATGATGTAGTTAGAGATAAAGAAATAAAAGATAAAGCATAGAGATCAAGAGAATTCGAAATTTCCCATGAAAACACTTCATATAATTAAAGAGAACTTGAATTGTTAAAGCTTTAGTTAAGTATCAATGCTTCAGTTAAAGCATCAGTTAAACATATGCTTCAGTTAACTAAAGAACTCATAGTGGTCACTTCAAGTAAATCAATCAGCATGATTTCAATTAACTAAGTGTTAAATACGAAGGACTAGTTAACTAAAGTGTTTTCACTTTAGTTAAACTAAAATATGGCAATTCAGTTAAAGTGAGTTAACTAAGTGACAACAAAGAAGATCTAGTTAACTAAGTGTTATTGCATGACGACACTTATGTTAAACTAAAAGATGACACGTTATTTGTGACACTTGCATTCTGACGCTTAAGTTAGCCACCTAACTAAGTGCGAAAGCTTTCAATTAAGAGGCAAGTTCATCCTAAGTGATAGCTCAGTGAGATAAATCACTGCATGAGAAGTGGGGTGCACCTATGCATGCAATATTAATACATCTAGTTTGAGGGTGAGTTCATCTTGAAGTTAGAAGTTAAAAATAGAAGAGAAGAATGTAAAAATATATTATATGGGATTGATGAATCCAATGTGAAGTGGATTCTCTTATCCTTTGAAAGCAAGGCGCTTCTCTTTGTGTGCAGGATATTATTATTGAAGGAAATGTGTTTCTCTGATTGATCTCTCTTCTCTATTGCTTATGTATCTTCAGTAAGAGTGTTTGGTGATCTCTTATATTCGGAAAGAAATATGCTATGTTGTAAAAGAAATAATTATCTAGTATCCATTATATTATATTGAGAAGAATTTATGGGGTTTTTGTTCTCATAATTTTGAGGATTTTCCCCAGGGTATATCTTGTGTTATGGTTGTATGAATTTTATGGATTAAATTTTATCATTGCTTCAAGTATCTGCATCTAAAAGAATTAAAGATCAAATATCAACCAAATTTCAACAGGTTCTCTATCCGATATTCATCAAATAAATTATTTATATTATCCCTAGACCAATCCAAACCCATTTGCATCATATCCACAGATTCCCTAGCCAAGATGTTATGTTTCCAAGACTTACTAGAACTACAAACTTTGGACTATGATTCCTTTCCCTTGTCATACCAAGCCTTGAAATTTGTTGAAAGGAATAATTTCCCAGATCAACACCCAAAGGAAGGCCACATTCCCCTCCTATCCTTCCCCCTTCCTTATGCAACTACTAATTTCTCAGAATGTTAAAAAAGGGCTATAGCTCTAATTTTCATAATATTGGATACGATGATGATAAATCCCTAGATGAATCCAACTTAGGATTTATGGATCTCTTAATTCTAGTAGCAGGGTTTATGTCCCCCATATTTTACCTTTGTAAGCATCTGGTTGAGGTAATTCACAATCATCTAGTATAATTCCTTGCTCTTCAGCGATTTAGGTATCCATCATACCTATTTTTCATGTTTTTATATCAAAACTTTGCACATTTTAAAGATCCAGAATTGGAGACCATAGACCAAGCAAGAAATCAATTGCCTATCTACACATGGAAATACCTAGTCCTCAATAATCCAGGAAATCATTTTTTTTAGGATTTTATAAGCAAATTTATCATAGTAGCATACTTCCTCCTGCATGATGAGTCTCCAACCAAGTTTTTCCCTATGTACCAAGAACTTCTACAGCTGAGTCCAAATACTAGAGTTGGTGATTGGTTTTAATATGAATACACTATTTTGAGAGTGTATGGATTTGAGGAAGAGCCCTATAAGCTACCTATATTTATAATGTCAAGGATATTTTCTATGGAGTATATCAGACATATATTCCTCTCTGATCAGGTGCATTTTGTCAAGTACAAACACCCTATTACATTCACATTACCAAGATACGTGGGACCATTCTTGATAACAAGTAGAGGTGCCCTATCTTATGTGAAATATGTTGAGATATTGTAACTTCAAAGAATATTATATTTGTATTTTATTATTCCGGAGATGATTCATTCCTCCGTGAAGATCTTATTGTATATCCGGAGATGTTTATTCCTTCGTCGGAATGTGGTAACTTGGGTTATTAGACTTCCCTAGTGGGGGTCGGCCCTGTATGTGTTATGTGGGTCAAAGGGTTATTATACCACTCTAGAGGGGTCAGCCCAGTCAGTTGTAGTGGGGTATTTAACCCATTGGTTAAATACGAGCTACATGACTTGTGTAAAAGACAAGTCGAAGTAGTGTATAAATAGAGGATGTGTATTCCTCACTTTACACACACATTCACTCACTTGAGAGTGGCGCACTTGTGGAGGAGAGGTCTGCTATGGAGAAGGAGGAGCTTATGCTCAGGGTTACATATTTGTATATTGCTGGTCATCTATATTGAGGAAGCTTTGCTGGGTTTTCTACCCCATGAGGGTTTCCCAGGATAAATCTGTGTCTCTTGTGTTTATGCTGTGCTTGTTGTTTCTTTAGTGACCCTGTATATGATATTATTGTGAAATGGAATGTAATGCTGCTATTTTCTGTCTTAGCATATTGAATATTAACATGGTATCAGAGCTAACCTGAAGGAAGGCAATGTATGGCACTTACGACACTTGCTTCACTTGCGACAATTTGAAGGTTTGGATTTTACATAGCAAAAACCAGTCATCGTGGTACTTTCGCTATAAATCCATTTCTGCAAAGTTTCAGGATGTGAAAAGTTTACAGGTCGAAGATAACATCCCCAGGTACCTTGTGTCCAAAGGGAACCCTCAGATTCGTTGTACTTTGTGAGTTATGATCAGTACACGTTAGGGTTTATGCCTCTCCTAGATCTCAGTCAAAATCAGGTGACCTAGGAAAAAAGGTCATAACTTGGGCTAGGAAGCTCCAAATGAAATTTAGTAAAAAGTGACAGGTAGTGCACAGACTGTACAATCGCAGGAAACGTTTTCAGAGACCGAAGTTGAACCAGTGACACGTGGCACTCCGTACAAGTTCGCTCTCCTGTATTATCCCATAAACAGGTCACGTTACGACACTTGGAATAACTCTCTCTCAGAGAGTCCAATTGAGGTCAGACCTATCAATATGGAAATGTAAAAGGGCGAGCTATCTCAGGAAAAGTTTTTAGAGGTCGAAGTTCAAACAGTGACACGTGGCACGATGTACAAGTTCTCTCACCTGTATTATCCCAAAACAGGTCACGTTGCGACATTTGGAATAACTCTCTCTCAGAGAATCCAATTGAGGTTAGAACTGTCAAGATGGAAAGATGACAGGTCAGGATACGACAGAAAAAGTTTTCAGACCCTGTGGAGCGAAAATGTCGGATTTACAACAGAAACAATCAGGTACATATTTCTGTCAAAACAGAATTATTTTTGGAGCACCATCATTCATGGCTTCCGAAATTTAGGGTTTCGGAGAAAGTTAGAATTTTTGGAATCGGAATCCATAGCTGAATGCTACTCAGAAAAATAAAAATTTAGAGACCAAGATCGAATTTTTTGGTTGGGTAGAAGACCGGGCTTGATCAAACCCTAGTTCGGGATTTTGACCGGAAAGATAGAAAATTAGGGCTTCAGCAAAAGTTGGAATTTTTGAAGTCTGTAACCACGGCTGGAAGCTCCTCAGAAAAATAAGAGTTTAGAGCCTTGGATTGAACCTTTTGATTGGATAGAAGGGTGGGATTCATCAAACCCTAGTTCTGGTTCCTGTCCAGAAGATCCAGAAGTTTCGAAGGCAATTTTGAGGGGTCAAATTTTGGAGATTTCAAAATTGAAGTATGCTAGTGTGAAAGTCAAAGATTGAATTCTTAGGGTTTCTCTAGCAAATCCTAATCAAGCTCCAGATCAAGTTTCAGGGGGATTTGAGGCTAAGGCCTTACATAAGAAGACTACAAGAAGTCTCGACAGGTATGACTTAAGGAGGTTCAGGTATGTCTTGAAATCTGATTCCTGATTAAGTTCATAATGTGTTTGTCTTCATATTATTCATTAGTACAATCTTGATTAATGTTAGAATTGTCTTATCGCCCTAGTAACAGTATGAATGCATGTAAATGATTGAAGACATTCATTGATTACTGCTATATGATTGTACTAATGCATTATGGTTTTGTATGAGGTTGATGTTGTTTGCTAACAAGATACAGGTACATCACGAAAGACAAATCAAGTTCCATGACCATGACAACATGAAGACCAAGACTCATCCATAATATTTGTTCTACTTACAAGGTATGTATGACTTTGTTATATTATGCTTAACCTATGAGACATGCAGGTTCTAGATCAGGATCTCTAAATCATTGAAGAGATTTTTAGGTATGTTGTACATAACTAAGTAGGTATACTAATCCAAGTATGTTTTCCTATGTCAAGTTAGAACCTTACCTTGTGTTAGGATCCCTTATATAAGTATACTTGGTATGATTGGTTATGCTTATTCATAAAGTTAGTAATCAAGGGTTTATGCATATTATGTCTCTTATCTTGATGATTTAACTAACCAGAAGAGTACTATGATCAAACAAGAATATGCATGAGTAAAAGAAGACTTCCTTGAAACCCTGAATACTAATGATCATGACTATACATATTCAAGATTATCTAGAATTAGAATGTTTTGATAATATTGAGAATATAGTAATGAATGTATGTTTGTGAGGATGACACTAGTGCACACTTGAGCATGCACAGTGGTACAGAATGAATAGAAGTTAAAAAGACATATAGAAGATCAAGCGGGAGGCAACCACACAAACATAAAGATAAGTATTTGAGTTGTTATTTGAAATAATAAATAGATTGTATGCATATTTGTATTCATGCTGAGTGTAAACATTCATAGAGCATTGAATAGTATACTACTAATATGCATATGATTGGTAAGTTGGACAAACATTCCATTGTTGCTTGTCTAGGATGAAACCTCTTTGCTGACATGCTGAGAGCTGTGCACACTCTCGATAGTATGTTCTGGTAGAGATGGAATGCATCTAGATAGCCACTGTCTGCATACAGGATATGAAAAAAAAAAGTATTGTGCCAAAGTATTGAAATGATATCTGTATGCATAATAGGTTATCATGTCAACATGATTTCATGATTATGAAGCATTACTAATCATGTACTAATTTTGTTTTGTAGGAAAGATCATGAAGAATGATGAACACCGAACAAAGTGATGGATGTTCATCAAAAGGATTTACAAATCAAACAAAATATAGAAGGCTCGTGGCTAGAAGATTCTCTTAGAAAGAAGAAGAGAATTATGACGGGATGTTTGCTCCAAGTGGCTAGATAAGACCATTCTATTAATGGTCTAATTAATGAAGAAGTGTGAATTAGGTTCTGTATGGGTACCCAGGATCGATAGTCAATTGATGAGCTTAATGATCATCATGGGTGATGTGGATCACAACCTTTTCTATAAGGTTGATTATGGTTTCCATACACAGATGAACTGGATGCAAGAAGGAACTCACCACAGAGTTCGAATGATGTTGAGGTTTATATCAGTAGACCCATTTGACGAGAGATGGCACAGATAGATGGCTGCACAAATGAAAATGAAAGATCTCATATTGATGCATTACTTCCTAGGTCTAGAAGTATGGCAAGGATTAGAAGGAATCTTTCTCAACCAGGGAAAGTATGCCGAGAAATATTAAAAGGACTTGAGGTGTTGGAATGGCCACTCTTATGTATTCCAACTTGAAGTTGTTAAGGGATGACTCATCAGAGTTAGTGTATATAACTCTATACAATCAAATTATTGGGTCATTGATGTATCTAACATATACTAGGTTAGATATATGCTTTGATGTGAACACCTTGAGTCAGTATCTAGTGGAAACTAGATGTGTTCACCTGATAGTTGCTAAGCATGTGATGAGGCACCTAAAGGATACGATAGAATTTGATCTATTCTATCTTGGAGATCATGACTTCAGATGGCTACTCAGATGTTGATTGGGAAGAAAGTGTATCAGACAGGAAGAACACATCGAGAGGATGTTATTGTCTGGGATCAGCCATGATCTCGTGGTTTAGCAGGAAACAATCTAGTGTGACTCTTAGCACAAGCGGAATATATGGCTGCTTGCTCTGCTAGTTGTGAAGAAGTTTGGCTTCAGGATTGTTTGACTTAGAGATAGAACCAACTGCGATCCTATGTGACAAATAGAGTTGTATGAAGATGACAAAGAATCCAATGTTCCATGATAAGTCAAAGAACATAGGGATCTAATAAGATATGATGCAGAAGGAACTATAAAGTTTAAATCTGTAACAGGTTACCGAAGTACTAACCAAAACTCTATCTCAAAGTGAACAAGTTACCAACATACTAACCAAACCTCTACCTCAATAAAAGTTTGAGTATATCCAAGACAAGCTTCGAAGGACCCTCCTCGAAAGGGGGAGTGATGTGGTCACTGATGATGAGATTGCCTCATCGACAGCAAGGTCGATGATGTGGATACTTGTTTACTACACTTGGATACTTAGATCATTTAGACTTAGGACTCTTATACTTAGAATATTTTTTACTTGCTTTTACTTTGATGATTGATGTATCGATGAGGATACATGTTTTGTCGATGTATCGATGAGGATACATGTTTTGTCAATGTATCCATGGGGATACATGTTTTGTTGATGTATCAATGAGGATACATGTGTTGTTGATGTATCGATGAGGATACATGTTTTGTTGATGTATCGATGAGGATACATGTGTTGTTGATGTATCGATGAGGATACATGTTTTGTTGATGTATCGATGAGGATACATGTTTTGTTGATGTATCAATGAGGATACATGTGTTGTTGATGTATCGATGAGGATACATGTTTTGTTGGTGTATCGATGAGGATACATGCTTTGATGATATCTGTATTGATAAGGATACAGGTGGGGATTGTATCATCCCCAGACTTCGGTCCCTTGAATTGATCCGTAGACGTATGGTCTCCGAAAATGAAGTCCTTAGTGGACAGATAGGGATTGTATCATCCCCGGACTTTGGTTCCTTGAATTGATCCATAGACGTATGGTCTCCGAGAATGAAGTCCTTAATGGACAGATGGGGATTGTATCATCCCTGGACTTTGGTCCCTTGAATTGATCCGTAGACGTATGGTCTCCGAAAATGAAGTCCTTAATGGACGGATGGGGATTGTATCATCCCCAAACCTTGGTCCCTGAATTGATCCGTAGACATATGGTCTTCGAGAATAAAGTCCTTAGTGGACAGATGGGGATTGTATCATCCCCGGACTTTGGTCCCTGAATTGATCCGTAGACGTATGGCCTCTGAGAAGTGGGGATTGTATCATCCCCAGACTTTGGTCCTTGAATTGATCTGTAGACGTATGGTCTCCGAGAAGTGGGGATTGTATCATCCCTGGACTTTGGTCCCTGAATTGATCCGTAGACGTATGGTCTCCGAGAAGTGGGGATTGTATCATCCCCCGACTTTGGTCCCTGAATTGATCCGTAGACATATGGTCTCCGAGAAGTGGGGATTGTATCATCCCCGGACTTTGGTCCCTGAATTGATCCGTAGACGAATGGTCTCTGAGAAGTGGGGATTGTATCATCCCCGGACTTCGGTCCCTGAATTGATCCGTAGACATATGTCTCCGAGAAAGTGATTCTTAGATGATGTGGTTACTTGTATCGGTATGGATACTTGTATTGATGATGTGGTTACTTGTATCGGTATGGATACTTGTATTGATGATGTGGTTACTTGTATCGGTATGGATACTTGTATTGATGATGTGGTTACTTGTATCGGTATGGATACTTGTATTGATGATGTGGTTACTTGTATCGGTATGGATACTTGTATTGATGATGTGGTTAATTGTATCGGTATGGATACTTGTATTGATGATGTGGTTACTTGTATTGGTATGGATACTTGTATTAATGATATAGATACTTGTATTGGTATGGATACTTGTATAGATGATGATGCTGCTGATCGTGATAGTCTAGATGACGATGTTGCTGATCATGATGATCTAGATGACGATGCTGCTGATCGTGACGGTCTAGATGACGATGTTGCTGATCGTGATGGTCTAGATGACGATGCTGCTGATCGTGATGGTCTAGATGACGATGTTACTAATCATGATGGTCTAGATGACGATGCTGCTGATCGTGATGGTCTAGATGATGATGCTGATGATCATGTGATGACAATGTTGATGATCATGTGATGACGATGCTGATGATCGTGTGATGACGATGATGATGACGATGATGATGACGATGTTGATGATCGTGTGATGACGATGATGATGACGATGTTGATGATCATGTGATGACGATGATGATGACGATGCTGATGATCGTGTGATGACGATGCTAATGATCGTGAGGATCCAGATGATGATATTGTTGTAGCTATTCAAGTGTTACAGAAGATAAAGACTCAGTACTGAAGATGTTGATGTTCCAATATTGAAGATGTTTCAGTAACTGCTTGAGTTACTGATGATGTTGAGAAAGCTTCCAATGATTTATAGATGTATCATGTATGATGTTGATGACTCCTTGCTCATGCATATGTTGTTATAATATCCTTCTCGTTAAGGGGGAGTGTTGAGATATTGTAACTTCAAAGAATATTATATTTGTATTTTATTATTCCGGAGATGATTCATTCCTCCGTGAATATCTTATTGTATATCCGGAGATGTTTATTCCTCCGTCGGAATGTGGTAACTTGGGTTATTAGACTTCCCTAGTGGGGGTCGGCCCTGTATGTGTTATGTGGGTCAAAGTCTTATTAGACCACTCTAGAGGGGTTGGCCCAGTCAGTTGTAGTGGGGTATTTAACCCATTGGTTAAATACGAGCCTACATGACTTGTGTAAAAGACAAGTCGAAGTAGTGTATAAATAGAGGATGTGTATTCCTCACTTTACACACACATTCACTCACTTGAGAGTGGCGCACTTGTGGAGGAGAGGTCTGCTATGGAGAAGAAGGAGCTTATGATCAGGGTTACATCTTTGTATATTGTTGGTCATCTATATTGAGGAAGCTTTGCTGGGTTTTCTACCCCATGAGGGTTTCCCAGGATAAATTTGTGTCTCTTGTGTTTATGCTGCGCTTGTTGTTTCTTCAGTGATCCTGTATATGCTATTATTGTGAAATGGAATGTAATGCTGCTATTTTCTGTCTTAGCATATTGAATCTTAACAAAAGATGTGTTGAAGAAATTGAATATGGGAAAGGAAGAGAGATGGGCCTATGATGCACACAAGGTAACCTCCAAGAAAATAATTGAGAACAAGAACTCTACATATGGATGCATGCCTCACCTTGATTGGGGCAAGATAAAAAATTTAATGAATTGGGATCAAGTCCAGGAAACTTAGAGCAGTATTCTATATTAGAACATTGGAGGGTCATTGGTAGGGGATAAAAGGTTAGTTGAAGAAGACCAGGTAGAAATGGATATTGATAAAGATGAGACAAATCCATTGAACAATAAGGAACGAACTAAAGCTTACGGCGAGGGAGAACATACCATTGTTGAACATGCACAAACTAAGGAGTTTCCAAGTGAGTTGGAGGAATTACTAGAGCAACCACCAACTAGTAAAAAAATGCCACATGTTACTGTGATGCACTACCATTAATTGATGTTTTATACACCTTAGATTAAATAAGGATCCCCTCCTATATGCCCAACACAAGTGAAACTAACAATACATACTAAATATGTAGACATAAGAAAGCAATGTATGTATACAATGAAGGAGCTTAGAGGAAAGATAGATATGGGAGAGAGGACACTTTCAAAAATGGTTGATCATAAGGAAATACCCTCAGAATGTCAATATTAGAACCAAAATTCCATGTACCCAATTCATTTTATTATTGGAAAGCATATGAGTATAAAGTAGACTTTGGACAATTCAACCCCTTAGACAAGGTTGACTTCTACATATAGTCCAATGATTTGTTGTGCAAAGGTGTTAGACAAGGTTGAATTCTACATATAGTCCAGTGATTTGTTATGAAAATATATGTTGTAGTACTCAAAAAATGAGAAGAATTTGAGGATGGCACTGCAGAAGATGGATAAGCTATCGAGAGTAGAAAAAGTAGCTTTCAAAGACAAACAAATTGCCATCAAATATCTGGAGAATAAAATTGGGCCATTGGGGGTTAATCTAGATTAGACTTCTCAGCACAGTCTCTCTTATAGTAGAAAGACAATGAAATTTACCACTTAATAAAGACCTTGAATATCCCTAACATAGAGCATGTCCAGACCCTAGAGCTGATAAAATTGCAAGATGAGAGATTCAAAATCAATGATAACATGAAATACTAAAAATCATAGATGGAAGAATACATGAAGAAGATAGATGATTTACAGTTGAAAATATTAGCAATGAAGTTGAATTAGACTACCCTATCCACTCAAACAAACCTCCAAACAACATATTCACAAGATCAAGACATCCCTCAACCCATAAAAGCAGTAGAGCAAGCTTGAAGAGACAAACATAAGAAGGCCTTAGCAGAACAAACAACTAAATACATGGAAGAGGATGTCCCAAAAGAGAAGTCATAGAAGAAGGACAGTAGGATAAAGGATCTTGGGGATGAGATAAATGGGAAGGATGAACTTATTGATCATTTAGAGAATGAGAGAGATGAATTAAAGAAATATTTCTACAAGATGAGAATAGAGATACAAGGAGAAGGTCCCCTAAAAGGAGCAAAGAAGGTACTATGGGAGAACATAACAGAAGAGGTCATAAACCATTTGGACAATTTTGAGGTGATACATGATGAATTGGAGTTATCCACCACCGCTAATGCTAAGATAAAAGGATAGAGAAAGAGCTTGAGGACAAACCAAATATTGCAAGAGAGGAGATCAACTATATAAACAACCATAATAAAAGACCGTTGGATGAATTAAATATTACCAATATAACATATTTAATAAAATTGTCCAACCAAGTGATAAGCAAGTAAAATATACTAAATAGAGCTCAAAATAGGATAAAGGATTTGACATAAGAATTTTCATTATTTAAAGGCTTATTCAAAGTTGATGTGGCGAAAGGGTTACCACACCTGTGGGATGGTAATGAATATGTATATAAGAAAGAACAATACATGGAATTCTTAAATCAAAATAAAAATGAAATAGAGTGTTTGATGAATTGTATGGTCATCTAGAAGGGGATGTTGTAGTCGAGCAACTAACTGGAGAATTTGAAATATGGGTTAACTTGAGAAATATGTTGGGGATATTACCACCCATATCCTATGAAAATATCACAAATGATGAGTTAGATTTAGACTCCATGAGGACCCATAAATATACTATGGGAAATGAATGGAAAGAGGTTTCTAAGTATCATAATGTTGAAATACCCTGAGTGAGTTATCCTACTCCAGAAGGAAAACCATATGGACAACCACCAGGGTATCCATCAGGACAAATAGCAGGATATCCATCAGGGTGTCCATGTGTGCAGTTTGGGAAGCCATCATGGAAGCCAGATGTGTAGATTGGGAATCCATAAGGGAAATTAGGTGTGCAGATTCGACAACCATTAGGGCAGTCAGGCATGCAAATTGGGTAGACATCTAGGAATACATCTGTACAGAAAAGGCGAAAATTAGTTGGACATCCAACTCAACAAAATACCACTTAAAAATATCAACTAAGGGGAAATGAAACAAATAATGCAACCAATCAATTATGGTAACGTTTTGAATAGAGTGAATGTGACAGAAAAGGTAGACAACTAGAAAGTAGTTAGAGTAAACATAAATATGTTAACAAAGATTGTTCTCTTATATGAAGGCAATTTGAAGAATAGGAAGAGGATGGAATAATTTTTAGAGGACCTCTTCGGGAGTTGTTGAGTCAAAGTTTGGGACTAATTTTTGTTTACAGGAAATGAGTTGTAGAGATTAAGATTTTGATGTATACCAGCAATGTATTCTTATCTGTAATTTTGTCTTCCTACTTTGAATTTTGGATATGTTCTATATCAATGTAAATTTTCTTGATATAATGAAGGCTCTGAGAAGCAACCTTTACACCAAATTCATAGCATTGATGTGAATTTATGCCAAGTATTTTGACTAAGATAAGGATTTCATGTTATTACCTTGTTCCCTTCACCCATGTTCATGTTTGAAATAATGATTGATGTTATATGTCGTTGTCTAAGTATATGAATGTATTAAGTGCCATTGTTAAAAATTTATCAAGTTTTATTTTCATCTTGTGTAAGTACTAAATTCTTAATTGCTTAGGACTTTGAATGCTAAATATGCACCCTTAAATTTCTATGGAATAAATTCCTCATACCTAAGTTTGTCAAATACGTCCATATATGTAAATATTTTCTACAGAAAACCATAAATATCATATTGCAAAAGATTAAGCTCTAAATCTCAAATAATTCATCCTTGTCATTCCTTGACATATTCTAAATTCACCCTTCGTAAATATCAGGGGATAACATGAAAAATGGCGATGTTTCCACAAAGGAGATAATTTGAATTTCATTTTTCCCTAGGCATGACAACGATCAATATATGGCTCATACCAGTGAATGAGGATCGAGCATCAAGCTAAAAGTTCACCCGGTGACTCTATTGAAGCAAAAATGGCATTTGGTGAAAGGAAAACTAGAGCAAATCATATGCCAAGCAATTTCCAAAGCTTGCAAGGTCCAAGGAAGTCAAGCACCTAGAAAAACTATCATGAAATCAAGATCCTCAAGTAAAAGTGATTACTTAGAGAAATACACAAAGCTTTCCTTTTCAATTTGAAAATCAAGAAGGATCTGAAGCTTTAAATATTCAAGGAGATCCATGCTCTATTCCTAGTACTTCAGTTTTTTATGTAATAAACCCTCATAATTCTCATTTATCTGCGTCTGCAAGTATCTGTCGTCCTTTACAAACTGAATCTAGACCTCAAAGAACTCGTATATTAACCTTGCAAGATAATAATACAATCCTCTAACATTTAATGGCTACTATAGGAGGAAGAGGTGGATCTGCATCACCGCCTATAAATCCATAGGTAGCTACTAGATACAGTCCTCTCAATCTACCAAATAATTATTAGAAAAACATAATCATAGAGTAACAAAAATAAACAAGATGCAAATATAAATCACGTAAACAAAATACAAGAGAGACACCAATATAACATGGTTCACCCAATATATGATACGTCCACACAAAAATTTCCATTCCTTATTATTATACCATCTAACAAATGAACGGATATAACATGTAGCACATCCGCTGCAACTTCCTATTCACTCTCTCATAGTCTCTCTTACACAATCATAGATATCTTTATAATGCTACAATACATAGTCGTATTACCGTTCCTTCGTTTTAAACATGGATTACCATGGGAAAATAATATGGAACACCCAAAACCATGGGCTCATAAATCACCCATTATTGACCAATTCATGACTATGAAATTACAACATTATACAAGGCATTTTTTTATGAAATTTTCACTATGGGGGTGCTTCCCCTGAACCCCCTCTAGGGGGGGATCCTAAAATGTAGTCACCGTCCCCCCGGACCCCCCATGGTGACTATAATGGGGGGGGAATCCCCTCCAAACCCCCTTGTCATGGGATGGGATCTAGACATGGTTGAAACACAACCTTTGAATAAGGAAGATCGGGCTCCACAACCAACAATATCTCACTTGGAGACTGATCACAACAAATCCACTACTGTTGCACTTGTTGGACTATGCTCTGAACCTTGGACCTAGAAAATTTATCATCTTCACTTTCATGCTTGAAGGCCAACTGAAACTGAGAAGGAACTCAATTTCTCTCTGGTACTACCTTTGTCAACATATATGCAAGATTCTAGTTAGTGTGTATCTTTTCCAGCTTCAACAGTTCATTTTCCAGAACAGTCCGTATGAAATGGTACTTGAGCTGTATATGTTTAGTCTTAGAATGGAATGTTGAGTTCTTTGCAAGATGAATGACACTTTGGATGTCACTATACAACCTACTATTCTCCTACTTCTTACCTAATTCCTCCATGAATTTTTGTAACCAAATCATCTCTTTACTAGCCTCTGTAGCAACAACATACTCTACTTCCATTGTTGAAAGTGAAACAACCTTTTGCAGTTTCGAAATCCAACTTACTATTGTTCCACCTACTGTAAAGACATACCTTGTGGTGCTCCTCCTACTATCTTTATCGCCTTCCATATATGCATCAACATATCCCAGTAGAACAATGTGTGAACCTTCAAAACATAATGCATGGGTAGTAGTACCTCTCAAATACCTGAGAATCCACTGTACTTCCTTATAATGTTATTTACCTAGATTGTTCATATACTTTCTCACAACTCCCATTGCATGTGCAATATCTGGTCTTGTGCACACCATGGCATACATCAAACTGCCAACTACTGATGAATAAGCAAACTTGGACATGTAGTCTATCTCTTCCTGTGTCTTGGCACACATCTTCTTAGTTTTAAATGGTTGGCCAAACGTATACTAAATGGTTTTGCCTTCTGAATTCTAAACCTCTCCAACACTTTTTGTATGTATTCACCATGAAACAATGTCAATTTGCGATTATTCCTATCTCTTGTTATTCTCATACCAAGGATTTGCTTTGGAGCACCCAAATACTTCATCGCAAATGAATTATCAAACTTCCTTTTGAGCACATTTATATCCTGCATGTTAGACCCTGCAACAAGTATTTCATCCACATACAATAACACGATAATATATCTTCCAATATCTAGCCTCTTGAAATAAACACAGTGGTTAGAATGACATCTACTATAACCTTGTTCTATCACAAACTTGTCAAATTTTAAATACCACCACCTTGGAGCTTGCTTCAATCCATACAAGCTCTTTTTCAACATGCATACTAAATTCTCCTTCTCTTTGACCTCATACCCCCGTGGCTACTGCATATAAATATCTTCCTCCAAATCCCCATGGAGAAATGTTGTTTTTACATCTAACTGTTCAAGATGCAAATATTCTACCACCACTAGTTTTAAAATAGTTCTAATTGAAGTCATTTTAACGTCAGGAGAAAATATTTCATCAAAATATATACCTTTATTCTTTGCAAACCCCTTTACAACAAGTTTGGCCTTATACCGCTTGTTTCCTCCATCTTCTTCCTTCAACCTATAAACCCATTTATTCTGCAATGCTCTTTTACCTGTAGGCGATTGAACCAAATCCCAAGTCTATTTTCTTACCAATGAGTCCATCTCCTCATTCATTCTTTGCTCCCAATTATTTCTATTTTCCACCTGCATTGCTTCTTCGTAACATTATGGTTCACCAAAGTGATTCATCAATAAATAATACATTGAAGGAGAGTATCATTCAGGGGGTCTACTTGACCTGGTAGGTATTCTAACACTTACAGGAGTTTGAGGTACTTGTTGATTGTGGAACCTGATCTTCCTTAGTCAGAGGTCATGTTTCAGTCGTGTTATGACTTGGTAAAAATGCCTTGTAAAATGTTGTAATTTCATAGTCATGACTTGGTCAGTAATGGGTGATTTACGGGCCCATGGTATTGGGTGTCCCATAGTATTTTCCTATGGTAATCCCTCTTTAAAAGGAAGGCATTGTAATATGGTTTTGTATTGTAGCATTGTAAAGATCTCTATGATTGTGTAAGAGAGACTCTGAGAGAGTGAAGAGGAAGTTGTAGTGGATGTGCTAGAGGTTGTATAACCACTTATACTATGAAATGATAACTTTATACTGAGACCAAGAAATATAGCCATAAAAACTCATTTTTTTTTATAAAAAACACAAAAAAAACCCCAAATCGAAAAGTGTTGATACCAGTATCAATGTTTTTTTTGGACACCAAAAAAAACCCCAAATCGAAAAGTGTTTCTACCAGTATCAACGTTTTTTTTTTTTTTTGGGGGGGGGGTTAAAAATACAGCCATGGCCTAAAAATCTCATACTCTTGTTTACAAAAGCCTTATAATCAACCCATGAAATGGATTTTTTTTTCAAGAGATAAATTACAACGTTTTTGTAAAGTATATAAAATCGGAGAAATTACCCCCTACCCCCCACCCCACATTACAAAATAATTAAAAAAAACCACCTGTTTCATTTCAATGGGCGCATGTAACATGGTTACATTTGCCCACTTTGGTATTCAAACCCAGAAGGGCCCACTTTTTTTCTTTTGGGGGGAGAAGAACTAATAATCAACAAAAGAATCCTCCTAATGTTGACCCACCTCACACGATATGTTTTTTGTTGGTCCATCATCCGTCTTTCCTCCCACCCTTCAGTTCGGTGAGTAAGAATGTTACATATCTATCTCCAATATTGCGTGTCATCTATCTTAATCTTCGCATGTTGATTTGTCGTATGTGAGTCTGGTGTTCACTTAAAAATTAAGAGAAACATGACATCCTCTGCAGCTCCATTTTAGATAAACCTTGCAGAGCTGCGCCTAAGTGCACTTTTGCTTTGCAGAAATGAAGTAAGACTAGTAATTCTATTGCACCCAATGACAACAAAACACTTAACAACGCCATGAATTGTCATCGATCATCACTTTTCCGAGAAGCAGCTCCCTTATTTATTTGAGTGGCGTCCATTGAGCCACACCAACACGGCCTTTACTGCACACTGAGCAGTAGTATTTTTGTCATTGTCTGAAAAGGCAAAGGCGACCGTTTTGGTAGTGGATATTATTTATTACTTAATCATAATTACTGGCATAAAATAGCATAAAGTTTCACATCCGTCCAATCCATGATTTAGGCCCTATGTTGAATTTGGTTCCCATTGGTTGAAAGGTTTCATCTTGTGCTGTTGTTGGATTCATATCATGACCCAAGGACATTACATGGTAACTAGCTAGTTAATTTTGACAAAGAATTTAAGGAGTATGCATGGTGAGATCAAAATGAATAAGCGAAGCTGCTAAAGGCAGCCCTTTAGAGATCGAGATCAAGCGCCTATGCAAAAGAGATTGATAACTACAAACGTGAGACAAAGAATACGGGTTTTCACGCTCATCAGAGCTATTGGGATCGTCAAATATTAGGTCCACATCTTATTCACAACTCTCATGACTGCAGACTCCAAGATGCTCACGGCTCACATGACCACATACTTCAAGATGCTTAAAAGATGATCTTTGGAAGATGGCTTTGAGGCTCTGCACTATGGGCATGGTCCGCAAGACCAACATATGAGAACTAAAACATTATGAAGATATAAAACCTAAAATAAAATTTTAACTAAACACAAGCAAAAGTGAAATGAAAAGAAAATTTCGAATTGTGATGCACTCGTGGCAGTCCATTATGCATAAAAAGAACTCCAATGCAGGCGTTAGAGAAACGATTTCTGTTGGGATAACGTGATGGACTGATGACTTTGTAAGATAAACCCAAAACGTTTGGCAGCCAATTTGGATTAATGGAATGATCCACAGATATGTCCAAATAATATTTGTTTGATGCCAATTGATAGAATTCAGATTTGTGAAGATTCGAAAGCATTCTTAATTGCAAATATCTAGTGCAACAATATATTGTGTCAATAAAATATGGTGTATCTTCTTTCTAAAGAATTATATGCGATCCCTCAAGATGATGAGATAATTTGGCAGCTACTTAGTAGGCACTAAATTCACTGCTTCGCTGATCTTAAATCTTGGAGATAGAATTTGTTGATTAACTTCTTTGATTGTAATCGGGGCAGTTCTTGAGCTTTCATTAAAATATGACAACATGGCTATGATCTTAGAGAATGTCATGATATGGTAGTGACTGGTGGCATTTTGCATGAATCCATAAGCCTGGTTATATATGTATTTACCATGTGTTTCTTGTAAGGCTTAGTGCTCAGATAAAACATTTATTACGTATACTACAGGCCAACCTATATTATAAATATAATTATAAATATCCCGACTGCGAATTAGAGGAGGTGTTTATTGGGGCCGGCCCTCATCTCCCTATCAACGAGTCGAGTGCATTACATATACATTCAAGCTGAGAATAATCTTGTAACTGCAACTATAGTGAAACCGAGGATCGACTCCCCCGTCCACATTCCTCCGCTCACTTTCCTCACAAGAGGATCGACTCCATTCGCTCTCTATTAATATATTTATATTTATATTTTGTTGGAATGAGGAGGAGTGGTTTCGATGTGGAGAACTGACTCCATCCTCTTTTATTTGATAAATTTGTTAACTATTTGAGAATGCAGATATAAATATTTTATTGTTTGATGATTGATAGACGACCATACGTTTATTGTTGATCAAAGTGAGGGGTGGCTTCTCCCTGAAGAGAACCAACTCCCCATTCTTTATTGTTACATATCCTTGCGTTGATTGAAGGAGGGAGACTTCCCTAAGGAGAGTCAATGCCCGAATTTATTTATTCATTTTATATTTTGTCTAACTGTCAATTTGAGGAGGAGCGGCTTCAGAGGAGGGCCAACTCGCTCTAGTTATATACATTTTTTGTTGTTTACTATGCAGAATGGAGGAGCAGGTAGTTTTTATCTTACTGGGTGTGGTTGTCTTGCTGTGTCATGGTCTAAAAGGTCGTGGGTTCAATGCCCGCCATGGGTTACAGTTTTCATATATACATTCTGCGTTGAAATCCTTCAATCATCGACCCTTCATGCCTCGTGTTATATTATTTTGACTATCAAGTTTCAGGAGGAGTGGTCTCTACTTTGAGAAACGATTCCATTCCTTTTCATATTGTTTTTATTTTCCCTATATATATCAGTGTTATGAGCGGCCTCTCTCTTTGGAGAAACTACTTTGGATTTCACATAAATATTTTTGTTAATACGTAATACGTTCTTGTGTTTACAAGAAGAGAGCTGACTCCATTCCTAAAATATTTTTAATATTTGTTTGCATGCAGAGAAGAGAAGTGAGCCGAGCTCCGCTCACTTGGGCCCTCACAGGCGACCCTTTGGCGCCCAAGTGAGCGGAGGAATGTGGACGGGGGAGTTTGCTGGCTTCTTTATAGCTATCAAAGGTGGAGGTCATACAGAAGCAACTGAAACAAGGACCTGAGTTGACTCCTCCAATGTGTGCTTAGAAACATGAATGCTGAAGTGAGAGGCTGCTTCATCTAAATTCTCTTACCCGGTTTATTTCCTTCAACTATAAATCAACATAATTTGCTGAAGTACTTCACTCTTTAATTGTTATAAAAAAGATATTTTTTACTGAAAACTAAAACAAATTAGGTAAAAACATAAAAATTATTCTATTCGGTTTCACTATAGTTGCAGTTACAAGATTGTTCTTAACTTGAATGTATATGTAATGCACTCGACTCGTTGGTAGGGAGACGAGGGCCGGCCCCAATAAACACCTCCTCTAGTTCGCAGTCGGGATATTTATAATTATATTTATAATCTAAGGGTTGGTAGGGAGACGAGGGCCGGCCCCAATAAACACCTCCTCTAGTTCGCAATCGGGACATTTATAATTATATTTATAATCTAGGTTAGCCTGTAGTATAAGTAATAAATATTTTATCTAAGCACTAAGCCTTACAAAGAAACACATGGTAAACACATAGATAACCAGGATTATGGATTCACTTAATATTACCCACATACTTAAGCTTCCTAACCATTAAGTTTCTACACCTTTTAACATCAAACTACCATTACATTAGACTCTTGTATCATAAATACTAGTGTTTACAGTTTTATTTCACTTAGGCTTATTCCCATACCATGCATTGGATATAAAAAGTGCGTCGAGGTTAGGTGTTTCATTAGGTGTTTACACTGTTTTTAGTTTTCTAACCTTCAGTTTGACTGTATTTGTAAGCCACTGTAAAAGATACTCAAATGCTTTAATTTAATACCATTTAAACTAAATAATTGACTCACTGATCCAAACGTTTTGGTGTAGTGTGTCAAAGCTCGAGTATTGTCCTTTGAAGGCACAACCATACAAATGCATAAGCTATATGAGTTTACATCCTTTCCTGCAGTCACTTACAACATATCATGCCATTCCATCTTTGACTATGCCCCCTTCATTCCATTCATCCCTTGCATGCAAATTACACTATAACTAATTGGCGTAATCTAATACTGTAAAACCTATGTAATTATCTAAAGAATCACTTGCCTTTCCTCGAAGCATGAATGGTGAGAACAATTGTTGGATTACAACCACATCAAGTAGGCATTGGAGTTCACATTGTCATGCTTAGATTAAAAAATATGGTAATATTCTTATTTCACTATTACGAGAATGGTGTTGGTCAAATTTCATGGATTCATTTCTTATTAAATTAGTTAGATCGACTACACAAAGACTATGTTCTTCAATTGCTTCCAACATTAATTCCTAACTCCAGAACATGTCAATGATCATTAGCTTTAAATTCTTTTTTTAATATTCCTCACCATGGGAAATAATTCCAGCCTTGAACCACATGATCCCATTTATTTAGCTCTAAAAGCCCATGCCAAAAGTTTTATTTAGTTCACAATTGTCTCTTCCCATGTATGCCTAACTTATTTTTCTCACCAAACTCATATAAAATATTAGTAGGTGTTCACCCTTCTTTTCAATTTCATACACAAATTAAGAACAAATGGATCCCACAACTTCCATGCAAGATTTAAAGAGTTATTGTTACATCTAAAAAACATTTATTTGGGTGTTTTCCATCGAGTACTTAGTGAATCCCTATTCTTTACTCAACATGTGAAAATTACATCTTTCAAAATACTCCATGAATATATTGATAACCTTCTCCCACGGAAAGAAATAATGATGAAATAAATATTTATTTAACAAAGAAAATGTTTGTACTAAAATATTATATATTTGAAGCTAAAGTTTACACGTTGGAAAAAGTTTAAAATTTGTACCTCTATCTTATTGCCAACCTTCATTTATCATTGGATTTCATATAAATCTAACAGTTAAAATCCATTTCCCCATCAATTCTTACTACTCGATTAATTAATTATTTATTGAAATGTTTTGCTTCCATACCATGATTGTATTAATTTTTTATATATGATAAGAAATATAATTGCAACAAAATAGATATTTTGTTATAGATGATTTTTTTCAATAAAGGAACAAGAATTTTAAGGAGAGGAAAAAGGAATAGGCCTAATGTATTATAGGGAAAATGTCGGAGGAACAAAATTATATGCTATATTCATTTTGATGTTGAGTTCAATGAGTTTAACCGACTCATATAAAATGGTCATTTGTTTAGGGGGTAGGTTTTAATTTGTTTTTTATTTTATTATTATATAGTTTAGGGGGTTTTAGGAGGGGTGTTTAGAAAGGAACACTTTGGGCATCTTGTAGACATAGAAGACCGAATGGAAGAGGACATTGATGTCCCTGAAGAAAGTCAAGCTCCAAAAAATTCCAATTTCGATGAAAAATTTGGCTTGGATTATATTGTTGATTAGTTGCATGATATTGTTGATTAGTTTCATGTCTTAAAGAAAATGTTAAATTTGACAATTTTTTGATAAGATATATTAGTAATGTTTTGACTTTCACACTTTGTTTTAGAAATAAAATTTCTATATATAATATTTTTAATATGTTTTTTACAAATATATGGTATAGTTTTTCTTGAATTGACGTGAATCGTCACTTTTCGGAAAATAATATGAAATAGCATCATTTTTATACAAAAACTCTCTAAAAATTCATTGAAAATGGTTTTAAATGTTTTTATTTTATGGATTTTTTTACAATTTTGTCAATAAAATTGTCTTATTTTGTCCATAAAAATGTTTTATTTTATAGAAAAAATTGCAAAATGTATATGTTTTTTATTATAAATTGCTTATAAATGTATGTTATTTTGTTAAATTTTTAAAAACACACTTGGAAATAGAAATTAAATATATTTTACGACAAAGATAATTCAAAGGCCCAAAAAAAAAGCCTCAAAATTAAAATGTGTGATGCTGGTATCAACCCTTTTTGAAACAGAGATCAAAATAGCTACAAAAATTAGGAGAGAGACAAATGAGAACTGTGTCGATTTCTCGTTTCATAGTATAAGTGGTTGTATCTCTTCATTGGTGGGCTGGTATAATAATAATGACAGGCAATTTCTATGTGGATGTATCCTATCTTGGGTGAACCTGTAATATCCCTCATTCTGACCTTAGGTTATTTTGGCTGTAATGTAAATATTACATAAAATGCAATGTGTGTTTCCCTAGTGTGGAGCTCAAGGCCAAGGCCCCACTAGTGGATTCTTAGGTTTATTTGCATAGGCAAGTATTGGATATTCTGATAATTCATGTGCGAGTAATCCATGGAAGATTGCAAATGATACCATGTAAATAAAATACCAAGGACTGGCCATGGCTGCAACTAAATGAGGGGGAACTATGTATCCACTAGGGAGTGGTGAGGGGGCGTGAGATTAAACCTAGAATGCCATATGTCAGCTAGAGAACCCCTTTGAACTATCCTAGTTTCCATTGATTGCTGCTATAAGGTAAGTAGTGCAGGAGGACTATGCATGTGGTCGTGGAGTATGGGCAACCCCCAAAAATTCGGATGGTCGGGTATGGAGCTCTGCTTCCTTAACCTGCAAGTCACTCCACCCCTGGATGTCTGTATTCCTCCTTCCTAGACCATGGTTGATCATAGGAGCTTCTGTTGAACCCTTACGCATCATAGAGAGCAGATCCGTGCAACAAAGAAGAGAAATCATGATTCTATGCAGGGTCCTGATTTACAGAGCCGAATAAACTTAGAAAACTTCGCGTAGGAGAAAAACGATGGGGGTTATCCTTGGATCTGACTATATGGGTTAATAGCAGAGCATAAGAAGCTTCAGAAACCACGAGGAGAGTTGGATTGGAGTGCCGAGACCCTGTGGCAGAACATAGCCACTTGTTCGTAGCATTAGGGAATATCCGAGTGTGGAATTGTAGTGGGAAGGAACTAAGGGGGTTTGGATTGCATAGTAGAGTAAAACAAGGGTCACTTACCTTAATTCAGTAGTCAGGGCCAACCAAACTTACCTAGGTTGGTTCTAGGGGAAGGGGCGCCCTAGGGATTGTGTAGCAATGAAGGGGACCTTACCTAGGATGAGAGTGGAGGTGCTGGGGGTGGTTGAATTGTCTAATATAATTGGGATATGCCCATATATCTGTAGATGAGATTATTGAGCTAGAAAAAACCTTACTTTCCTTCCCCATTTGATTGAAAAAGTTAACTGTGTGTTGAATTCCTTGATGGACTGTGAACCAAGCTCTGAGTGAACCTGAGAGGGACTCCTTAGTGGATACATAGCCCCAGCTCGGGGGTGATATATGATTACTGAAATAGTATAGGATGGGAAGAGGTCTATGGCTGGGTTGGAAAGTTGCAGTCCATAGCTAGTTTGCTTGGTAATTTAATAGAAAAGATAAGTATTCATTGTGTTAAGTTATGCCAATATGTGTTTCCAAATTCCATGAATTGTTCATTGATTAATAGGGATGAGTGCCCATGTCTCATGTTTCATCCTGTTATGCATGTTATTGGTTGGTGAATGCATGACAAATTGCGTGGAGATGATGCTACCTTTAGCCATAGTTGTTAAACATATGCATGCATCTATATGCTCATGAGAATGGTCCATTGATGAATAGGATTGTATTCATATGCATTGTGTTTAAGTCTGTGTTTATGTTGTTGTTATTCCCATGAGTAATGTTGGATACATGTTAGATGTGCGGGTGTATAATGTTACAATCTCCCTATGTTTATTGATGCATGGATCTACCTACATGAGTCATTTATCATGTCCTTGCACATCTGCATCTTTGTATTTACCCTTGGTACTTATATGTAACTATGTCTGAGGAATAGGATTAAGCCCTGCATGCTTTCATCACTCTGGCTGGGAGAAATATGTTCATGTATTCCACTCTATGAGTGTGGATCATATTTTATTCCTTGTGTTCATGGAGTGTGCTTGTGCATATTTGTAATCTTTGTGATAATTATTTTGGATTGTACTTTGATGAATTAGGGCTAAGTTTGATAAATGTGCAAGATACTCTAACCACAATTTGGGAAAGGAGTGACACCCTATGGACCAAATCAATGAGAGGAGGCTTGGTAGAAGTGGAGCATAGTTCCTTGCAAGAGTGTAAAGGCACCTTGAAGAGGTTATGGCCATAATTCAGTTGGAAAATTGACAAGGTTAGAGTACTCATATCGGGTAGGGAAGCATACTGTAATACCCCCAATTCGACCCTTAGGATATATTATCCTTTAATGTAAATAATGTGTACATGTGATGTATGTTTTCCTAGCGTGGAGCTCAAGGCCAAGGCCCCGCTAGTGAAAGCTCGAATTTTATTTAAAGGGCAAGTATTTGATATTTTGATACCATGTGCTCTTAAGCCATGGAAATTGTAAAAATGATGTAAATAAACATCATGCAATATAAAATTCCAAGACTGGCTATGGAGGCAACGAATGAGAAGGGGCCACGTGTATCCACTAGGGAGTGGTGAGGGGGATATGGGACTAAACCATAGGTTGCCATATGTCTTTATGAGAACCCATTTGAATTTTCTAAGATGACATGTATTCCTGTTGTGAGAGAGTGGTTGAAGAATTAAGTCAATGACTTTGATGGAGCATGGGCAGCCCTGAAATTTGTATGGGTAGGTATGGGATTTGTTTTCTTGTACAAGAAGTCACTCAACCTCATGAGAGGGGGCTTCATTCTCATCCCTATCCCATGGTGGAAGCAGCTAGCTTCACTCTCCATCCAAAAACGAGCTCCCATTAGAGAGAAAACCAGAAATCGCGACTTGGAATGAACCCACGTTTTGGGAAGCCAAAAACGCCTAGAATGGGTATTGGACAGTGAAATCCAATGGGGGATCCATTGGTATGAGCCTTGGGGCGAATTTGGGAGCAATAGATACCCCAAAATCCATGGGAAAACCCAATTTTAACTGCCCAGAAAATCAGTGACGGATTTGGGGTTATTTGTGATAGAGTTGTGAGAAATCCAGTTGTGGATGTATGAACAGAGGATGGGATTGCTGAGTCCAGCTTGAAGTGTATGTGGATCTGGGATTGAGCTCAGTGGATTAGCATCCTCCTCCATCTCCTATTGCATGCTTGAAAAACCCAACTGTGTGTTGGCTTAGCATGGCTATTTGAGTGAAACCCTGACTGTGAGTGAGCCATCTAGTTCCTCCTTAGTGGATACACAGCCCAGCTCGGGGGTGATCTCTCAGTTGAAAGAATACAGGATGGACAGAGATCTATGGTTGTGTGGAACGTTGCTCTCACGTAGCCAGTCGTTGGACATTTGCGTTGCAAGATAGGTATTCTTGGTGGATTAAATTATATAAAATCTGTGTTCTGCGATGTGGTATTTGAATGATTATTTTGCATGTTAATGAAATCGATATGAAGTAGCATAAGAAGGGGATTGAATTCTCTACCTGTTGAATTGCTTGAGATAAATATGCTGATGCGAATCTATGCTTATATGCGTTGTTATGTTTAAATTCCGCTGTGACTTATTGAACACTTGTATAGAGAAGTTTTTAATTGTTAATATTGGGGCTAAGTTTAAAAAAGCCCGGTGTGTTGTTAATGCTTTCTTCCCTGCATTTGAGGATGGGTGAAGGGGATGTTACACATACAAGTGGATAGATCTCTCTAAGAGATTTCCAATGGTACCTACCTTGTCCAATTTGGACCCAGGATGAGGGAGTTATCACCCTTAGAAGTTTGCAGGTGAAGTGATTGGTTCAGAGATGTGTGGTCCTGACCTTCCACATTTGCAATGCAGATTGCAGATTGCGGAGGTTGGATTCCAACCGTTGGGGTTGTGTGGATAGGATTCCTCCTTTCCACGTCCGTAAAGCAGGTTGCAGGTTGTGAGAGTTGGAAGGGCGAGTCCAATGGAAATGGCACGTGGGAGTTCTTCCTTTCCGCATCAAATCGGGTTGCATATTGCGGGATGTTAGAAGGCCGACTTCCATGGGACCGACGCATTATATTTACACATTTCCGCATCCGCAAGCAGGTTGCGGATTGTGGATTACGGAGGGTGGTTTTCCCAGATTGGCGAGATGGGCGTTCTGATTTCCAAGTTTCGCTAGGAGGACTACGGATTGCAGAAATCAAAAAGGAGAATTTGTTGGAGTTGTGTATTTGGACTTCCGTATTTCTGAATCTCGCATGTGGATTGTGGATTGCGGGATGCAGAAGTCGGAGGGGAGAAATTGTCTTAATTGAAATTGGTGACCTGACTTCCAATTTCTGATTGCGGGTTGCGGATCAAAGGTCATTGCAGAATTGCGGATTGCAGATCAATGAACATTGTGGGTTCAGAGTTGCGGAGCCTTTGAATTGCTTGGGAAAAAAGAAGAAGAAAAAATTAGCAGGTGATTTAGGGGTTGTCTCCCATTGCCTCTAAAGGGAATTGAGGTGACTGGGGACATGACAAAGTGGTATCAGAGCTAAAGGTTACAACACTGGGGCTGCTTGGGGAAAATCATGATTTTACATGCATGAGAACCTGATGCAGTAAGAGCTATTGCAGTAATCAAGGAAAGCTACAGAGGGATGAAAGGGCCATGAAATTGGACCAACTATGACATGGAAGAAGAATTCCATGCTATGATGAGTAATTGGAAGGGAAAATTCCTTAACCCCTATATTGCTCTTGTATTTCTATTTTGTGAGATTTCTATATAGAAATTGATGGCATAGGAATGCTGAGAATGCAATAGATTAGATAGATGAAATGTTATGCATAGTAAGCATAGTACGAAATAAGGCATAGTGCATTTGAACTTGCTTGTGCTTGCATGTGGTATTGCATATTGGAAAATGTTATTAATGAATCACATTGCATTACGATTTGAATGCACACCTATCAAAGATATGTAGAATTTTTTTATTTTTTTTGAGATGCCTTGCTTGCACTTGCTTGGGAGATGATGAAAGTACAGTTTCTGGTGGTTCTTCATTTTACCAAGATAATATAAGCAGGGAGGAAGATGAGGATGAGGATGATGATATTGCATGTGACCAGCAACCTTACGGGAAGGATGGGTGCAACAAGTATATTACCATGAAGGTTGGTGGAAGGACTATGTAGTCCTTGGTAAGAATCGAATTGATCATGTAACAACAATATGTTGATGGCAGCCATGAAGGTAATTTTTATGTCTTCTGATTGCATAAGTGTTGATAAAGGATGGGTGAGAATCCTTAACCATGTTTTAATATTCATAAAAGAGTATGGATGTGTGTTGGATGCGTATGTTGTTCTTGAGGTTTTCCAAAAATATCCAGGTTCTGCGCGGCTCGAGGAACCAACAAAACCCCTTTTCACTGGCCCTTTCGGCAACAGTATGCGAGCAAAATGAGGTCTCACCCGAGGTGAAGTTATGGGGAGGTTGGCGAAGCAGGTTTCCACAATCGGGTGATGCGTGCTTCAATGGAATGGGAGACTACGAAAGGTTCACCCCCTTCGTGGCTAATACTTATACAATAGCACATCCATGGACTGCGCAGCTCGGAATGGCTCTTCAACAATAGGAAAACGCAACTAAGACTACGCTTCCTCTTCGATACTTACCCACTTCAATGGTCTTTAATTAGTGTACATTTATGCATTCTATATGCATCTTAGGTTGTAACCTTGCAAACTTATACACTATAACAACGACGATGTAACTGCGCACTTTCGGTGCTGCGCTCGGGGAATCACATTATACTGACTTCACCGACTTAAGTGTTTACCCGATTGACTTATGCATTCATCTGACTTAGAAATACTTGTGCATTCACATATGTTGTTACTTACCGTATTATTCCCATCTTTTATCCTTATGGTGAATACATATAAAAGCAAGAACACATGCATTCATAAACAAGAGCGTAACCATTCACATAAGCAAAAACACAGCCTTACAGATGCATAATCAACCACATAACATAGAATTTAATGTGGTTCACCCCCAGGATGGGAGATATGTCAACATGAATTGTTGTTATATTATTTATGGGAAGGGTACAATAGTTCCAGTCTACGCACTCAGCTGCAGACTCTCTTCTCTCTCAGTAGGTCTCTGCACACGCAACTTGCAGAGCCTTTTACAATCATCTTTCAACAAAGATCAATATTCAACAATAATCAACAACTCTCTAACCCATTCCCTTACAAAAGTGCCCCTTTATATAGATCGTGCCCTTAGGTCATGTCTGTTACAATGCATAGGCAAAAACCCTAAGGTTACTCAAAATGGTGCGATTACCCGCCGACTCGTCCTGTCGCAGTCTACAGCTGCTCCACATGCTTTTGGACATTCTACTAGACCACTCGCAGCTTGCACTCCCTTCTGACATCCGCAGTCTTCACAAAATGGTTATACTACATCGTGGTGTGTCACGTTCTACCCCTCTGGCCTTCCTGTCACTGTCGGCTTCGTGGCTCAGCTTCTAATTATTTTCCGCCACTCTCTTGACAGGTCGCTTTTATCCGCCTTCATGCTGCTCCAAGCCCATTCCCAGGAATCCTGGAGTTTCTCACTCAACACAGGTCACTTTCACAGCTCAACCTTTCTTCACGCTCTTTACCCAAAATAGGTTCTCTACTGGCACTGCACAGTGCTGCCACTTCGTAGAGCTGGTACTTTAGCCGTGCGGTTCTTATCCTACTGATACTGCATTGCACTGTAACTTCACAGCTTCCCAAAACTCTCTTGACAATAATTCCTTACTTGGGCCAGACCCAACAGGCCCCTAACACTTACATGTGGCTCATCCTCGAGCCACTTTCCACTTATGGTTCCATCAACTGCTCTTGCTCTTGCGGATCTATTTTCGTAGCTAATTCTAGGTAAGTTGTGCTCAACTTCGCAACTGTATCCTTGACATCCTTCTCAGCTGCTCTGACGGTTTCCAACACATCTGGTGTTAGATCTTCTTGAGTTTGTTCTTGTACTGACGCGTGCGCATCACATATTTCCTACATTTTCTCTTCGATCTGCTGCATTAGTGCATGGGCTTCCTCCTGCAGGGGCTGTGCTTATCTCTAGCTTCAACCTCCTATTCTCTTAACACTTGAAGTTCTCTTTTTAAATATTTGACTCCTGGAAATCGGCAAAGTTTGTCTTTTGGTAGTAGGGTCTTCATCTCCACGTTCAGAGCGTCTAACACTGCCCGCTTTTTCTGTATTTTCTGTTGTACAGCGCTTTCAGGTTCTTTTTTTTTTCTTGCTAGTGACTCTTCAACAGTTGTTGTTGGTATTGGGTTACTTTCTTCTGAGTCACTTTTGATGATCATAGGCCCTTCGACCTTCCATTCATCTAGCCATTCCTTCATAATGAGGCCGATATCCGCTTCGTCCATGTGATAGTTCCCTTGGAACCATTCTGGGTTTTTTTTCTTTGCCTTTGCTGAAATATATATGGAATGCATGTCATCCCAACAATTCAAAGTGAGAATGTATTTAGATGTTACCTCTTTGGAGATGCGTGGTGTCTAAAAATGACATCGCACAACTTCTCGTAGTATGTGTAGAATAATTCATTTGATGCACGTTGTCTTTCTAACATCAGATTCGCCCAGAGATTCGCATATCTGGGTCCTCAACAATCATTGCTGGGCGAGGTGAGGTCAACATAGTGCCTTGGGTACTTCTAGCCTACAAAGGTAATAAGTACCATCAACCAACTGTAATGGAAAGCAGTGCCATTAACCTGAGTTTCACAGACATCTTCCAGAAACTCGTTTAGTAAATATTGACACCAGTTAAATATGCCTCCCTATGTTTCCTTCACAATAAGGTTAATTGCTCCGGTTGGTACTTATGTTGGTCTTGTTTTCCGCAAGATTTTTCCTGTGAGCAATTGTACTACAAACCTTGTAGCATCCTCTTTCAAATCGTCTGTGACAAATCCTCTTTTCCGTTTAGGAATCTGATATTCCTCCTTTATCTACACGATAATCTCTTTGTCTCTGGTTTTGCTGGCAAAGTATTTCTTAGGGTCTTCCCCTTGCTTTCTTAGCCCTGTGATCCGATGGATCAGGTCTATGTTGAGGTCGACATTTCTGTCCAACCAAAGGTAGCCTTGATGTGTGCACAATATGAGTGTGCGCACCACCATGTTAAGTTTTGGGCTCCCGTCAAAGTGTGGAAGATGCAACAGGTTTAACAACCCCGATTCGACAACTTCAGACAGCCAACTCTGTGCAACCAACAATGGGTTGTTCTTCACGTCTGTCTTCCAGCACATATATCTATTTGGTTGAAATTGTGGGTATTTTGGCTCACCTGGATCCTTCTGCTGTTGCAGCAAATCGTAGTCCTTGAACTTACAGTCTGCAAGCTTACCCAACATATTTGCTTTTGATTTCACATGTTTGGACATGGGAGGAAGTGGTATCTCATACTTGGCATTTCTGGCGAGCTTTACCGCTGGTGCATCTATTGCACGCGGTGAAATATACTCTGGGGTCAAGGTTAATGGAAACTCTTTGTCCCCTGGTGGAACATCTGGTGTCTTGGAGCCCATTACCTTCACCTTGACTTTCTCAACTATGGGTTCCTTTGAAAGGGTATTCGGATGATCCACGGTGGTCATTTTCGTAGTCGACGTTTCGAATCCCAAGCTGGATTCATCATCAGGACAGAATATGGGTTCCTTACCCTTGCTTTTCATTTGTGCAGAGTGTCGTGGTGAGAGGAATGAAACTTGGCCTTGTTCTGTGACGACTTTCTTGGCAGGGGTTCTCATCAACCCTTCAAGGCCGGTTCTTTAAACTCCCTCGCAGTCTGCTTGACTGTGGAATCTTTCTCAATGGTGGAATCATTAGACATTCACTGGAATATCTCTACAAGCTCATGGAATTTATTAGGACTCACTGTAAACAGATGGAATCTATAGCTTGCGGAAAAATTTTAGAGCTTCGGTAACTCCTGCGAGTCCAGACATAGCGGTATTTATAGGCATAGTTGAGCCTTATCTGCGCCCATCAATGGTTATAAAAGCATTAATTATCATGTCTGTTAGCCAAATCTTCCTAGGATTCGGGTCCTTTCCTTCATTAACTTCTTCAGAACGGCTATTTTTGCATTAAATGCTCAAGCAATCGTTAGTAAAATCACTGTATAACGGCTAGTTTTCTGACCGACATTTTAATGGCTAGTTTTTTGGAGTGTTACATCAAATTGTGTGGTGGGTTGTCACTATTCCTGACGCGGTTACTTCGCGGTGTCTTGCTTCTTTGTTCTGAATTTTGTATCTTTGTTTTTCTATTTGATTTGCGCAGCTACATTTTGAGCTTGCAACTGCGCGCTTTTTCTTTTCTTTTCATTTTTTTTATTTCATGCGCAACTTCACTTCTCGACTAGTGCTGCAAGGTCGATGCATTCTTTTCATCAAAATTCATGTATTAGACAAAATTGTGTATAGACTCTTTTGAATTTCTAGTGCCCAATTTCAACTGTACTTGACACTTAGAAATTTTCTTCTCTTTTGATCACTGAGGGTTCTAGGAAGTAGGACTATCCCTGTAGGGTTTTATTCTACTCCTGTTAACCAAACTTGGTAAGTTATTCCTGGCTAATTTGGATAGCTGAACTGCTCCACCGTTAGTAACATGCACAATAGTATATGGACCAAGCCAATGCATTTTAAATTTGCCACGAAATTTCATGAACTTGCTATCATACAGGAGGACAAGGTCACCTATCTGAAAGGATTTGTTCTTGATGTGGCGATCATGCCATGTTTTTTCTTTGTCTTATGCACTTGCTGGTGAAACCCTGCAATGAAATGATCCTCTTCCAATCCAACCAAGTGTAGATGCCTTTCTTCTATTCTTTCTTCATCCTCCATGCATGTGAATGCAACAATCCTTAAGCTTGGTACAATGTATTCCATTAGCATCACAGCTTCCTATCCATAGGAAAATCTAAAGGGTGTATGACCTGTAAGCTTCTTGCAAGTTGTTCTATATTCCCATAATATGGATGGAATGCATAGATCCCAATCATCCCTGATTACATTGAATACCTTTGTCAGTGCATTCTCTAATACCTTGTTGAAAGCTTCAACAGTTCCATTAGCCTGATGATGATACGGTGTACTCCTCTGATGATAAATGTGGAACTCTTCAGTAAGGGCTTCAATAGTTATGTTCAAAAAGTGAGTCCCTTGATCACTTATTAAAATCTTTGGGCATCCAAATCTTGTAAGGATGTTCTTGAAGATGAACTATGCGGCAGTAGTTGCACTACAATCCTTCACTAGCTTAGCCTCTGCCCATCTTGTGAGATAATCAGTCGCGGTGATAATATATCTCGCACCAGTCCTCTTTCCCGGTGGGTTGATAGGTCCCACGAAATCAATGGCCCATTTATCAAATGCTTGTAGTGTCAACTATGGTTTTAACTGCATTTCATTTCTTCGTGAAGGTTTTCCAGTCCTCTAACAGACATTGCAACTTTGGCAATGTTCCTTTGAATCTTTACGAATTGTAGGCCATCATAGACATGTTCTTAATATCATATGCGCAGTAGCTCTACCTGCGTAGTGACCTCTTGATGCACCTGAATGTGCGTCAGCCAATATAAATGGCTTCTCATGTTCTAACATGCATCTGCGCAACACTTCATTTGGCCCCAACTTGTATAGTTGTCCTGCTATGATAGTGAAGATTGTTGCTCTGACTACCAGTTGCTTCTTCTGTTGTGTAGTGAACTCTGTAGGTGCCAATCCTATAGTAAAAAATTCTACAATATCCTTGTAATAATCATCGACGACCTATATGGAAAATAACTGCACATCAGGAAGATTGTCTTCGAGGTTTGTGGGTTCTTCGCCTGACTCAATCCTTGAGAGATGGTCAGGTCCTAGGTTTAATCTGCTTAGTTTTACAATGATCTCAAAGTCATATTCTTGGAATAGTAACAACCATCTGCAAATTCTCCCCCCTAACACTGGTTTATTGACCAGATACTTTAAAGCAGAATGGTCAGTAAACATTGAGAAGCGCGCACCCAGCAAATAGTGCCTGAATTTTTGGGGTGCGTACACCATAGCTAGACCCTCTCTTTCTATAGTTGTATAGTTCTTCTCAGCTAATGAGATCTTCTTGATCGAAAATGAAATGGGATGGTCAATGCCTCCCTCTCCTGGATGTGCTAGCACCACACCAAGTGCAATGGACAAAGCATCAACATGTACATGGAATTGCTTGTCCCAATTCAGAAAGACAAGGATAGGTGTAGTTACCATTTTCTCATTTAGTGTGTCTAGGCCTTGCTCACATTCTATGTTCCATATGAGCTGCGCTTCTTTCTTCAACAACTTCCCCATGGGTGCGGTTATCTGCGCATAACCCTTGATGAATTTTCTATAGTACCCTGTATGTTCCAACAAAATTCCATAAGCCACACAAAAGATACATTTCTTCAAATTCAAAGAAATTTGATGTTGTCTGCATTTCTCTAACATCATTCTTAGGTTCTCATAGTGGTTCTTCAGTAAACCAAAGACAATCCAATCATCAAAATAGACTTCTAAGAACTTATGGACAAAGTCCTTGAATGCAACCACAACAACTCTGGAAAATATGGCAGGTGCATTCTTCAACCCAAATGGCATAACTCATGTCTACTAATATGATCCCCATTCAGTAGAAAAGGTTGTCTTAGGCCTGTTTGCTTCATCGATCCTAATCTGATAGTATCCTGAAAATCCATCAGTGAAAGAATAGGCCTCATTTCCTCCAACATTATCTAATACTTTATCTGTAAACGGAGTAGGAAATGGGTCATGTAGCGAAGCATCATTCATTTTCCTTAGATCTACGCAGATCCTGATTTCTCCTTTGGTCTTCTTATCCTGGATAACCAAAGGGATTATCCATTCTGATTCATCTACTGGCTCGATGATTCCCACATCAAGCATCTTATCAATCTCTTCCTTAACTCTTTCTTTGTATCTGGGATTCAGCCTATAAGGCCTTTGCTTAATGGGATTCGCGCCTGGCTTGAGAGGTATCTTCATGACCCCCAAGTCACCCAAAATACCTTTCATTTCGGCAAACTTCGTTGGAAACAAATTTTGATACTCGTGTAGAAGGTTTGTGATCTGCGCGACCATTTCATCATCCCAGTAATCTCCAATGGATGTGAACTTCGGACTTGTGCCAATGTTCACTTTCTTTGTCTTGACAGGGCTGCTCATATCTAGAATTTCTAGTGGAGGTCCCTCTACATCGCGGGCTCCCTTGAATTCAAGTATATTGATGTTGCGCGGATCCTCCTCATCGCTCTGCTCTGCATCTTCGTCTTCATCTACGTAGAGATTGTAACATTCAAGGCCATGTTCTATTTCTCTTGCCCATTCTACTTGTAGGTTCACAGGTACTTTTACGTCTTGAATTATCCTGTCTTTGATTGCCTCTAATGCCTCCTTTGTACTTGGGAATTCTTCTTTGAATATCCTTTCTTTAATAATATGCAGAGCTTCGTTTATGCTTGGAGATTCATCTTCAAAACTGAAAGTTATCTGGAAATTTATAGTCATGATAGACCAATCTACTATTTCTCTAGGAAGTTCGGCATCTATGTACCAATTCTTTGGAATCTGCTCCAATGTGTGCACAAACAACTGAACCCATTCTGTCTGTGGTCTATTTTCCCATGCTTGTGAACAAATCTCTATGTGATCCCTGGGGTCTGTTTGTCCATTGTCAGTGTGACTTTTTCTATGAATCTGATTTGAATCATATGTCTGCACTGTTCCCATGTGGTCAAATTCATCTAATGCGCGGCCCACCATCTAGAAGGTGTAGCGCACAGTGCTATATCCAATGCTGGTATGCGATGTTCGGCTACAACCGATACAGTATATTCTTGCAAAAAGGTATAGACATTAGTTAAACCATCATAAGTGGGAATTGGACTCACCTCTGTTCCAATCCATTGTAGTGACTTTGTGATCTGCGCACATCTTCTTACAGATACTTCATGCATTCAACTTTTCCAATTATCCAGTCCTGCATCAGAATCTGATATGCAAGAGTTGTCGCATCGCCAACTAAGTGTTCCATCAGCTGTGGGATGGATGTAATCGTCCTGATTCAAAGTCATCTTATAGATGCGATCGAGGTCCTGTGCTATGGATTCTTCCTATATCGGCTCACTGTATCTTTCTCCTTGCAAAGGGTCCAAGGGTGCGATGACCCTAATATCCTGCCCTTCGAAGATCATCTTTTTGGTTTTTAGGTTGATGATCGTGAGGTTATCTATCTCCCAGTCTATCCCCAATAGTGTTGGATATGGGTTATTGTCGTCGGTCATTTCAATAACCTCAAAATATGTTGAGCTTCTGAATCCATCGATGTCCAAAAGTAGGTTTGAAAGCCTTCCAAATGGAATCACTTTCTACTGATTTTCTAATCTCAACTGGATAGGTGACCATGCTAGTCTTTGTTTCCCCATCTGCTTGCATGCCTGTTTGCTCAAGACATTTACTTCAGAACCTAAATCAAGGATGATCTCATCCATCTCATAATCTCCAATTTGCACATTTAGCCTCATTTCTTGGCCTGTTCTCTTATGGATCTTTATCTAATGAACTGGGCTCTAGGCAGTATTCTTGGAATTACGCGGTTCATATTGGTCAAGTAAGTGTTGCAATTCCACTAAAGCATCTTCTCTCTTAAGCAATTTCATACAGCTCTGTAGGAACTGCGCAACATAAATCCCTATTTCTGTTGCGATACTTGTTTGATCATACGCTGCTGCCATATCCTTCGTATCCACTATGTCACTTCGTAAAAGGATTCTAGGTGTCACAGGTGTTGGTTCTTTGAAGGTCTCTCGTGCTTCTCCGAAGACTTCCTTGTTTCTTTCTAGATTGAAAGCAGGTACTTTCCTAGTTGCTTTTCTGATCTAGACCCCTTCAACAAGAGCCTGCTTAGCTTGGAAATTCCCAGAAGAAGAAGCTTATGGTTCTCGATCTCTCCTTGTGGCAACACCACTTCGGGTCACAACATGAACATTTTGATCTCTAGCTCTTTTCTTTGCTGCAATCATTTGAATATTTGGGTTCGGTGCTTCTTGTTGTTTTCTTTCTTGCATTTTTGTAGCTAGCAGTGGGCATGCTTCAATAACATGATCAAAATATTTACAGTAACTGCAAGTAGTACAAGCATTGGTACAATCTCTAGATAAGTGACCTGGCTTGCCACAGTTATAATAGATCATATAGCCTCTTCCTCTTCCTTGTCTTGGGCCAGTATTTCTTCCTCTTCCACGGAAACCACCACAGCCTTTGTATGTGCCCTGGTCATACTGCGCATTCTCATTATGTTGTGGTTTTTCTTCTTGGACTCTATAAACATCGTGCTTTCTTTCTATCATGAGCTCATATGCTCGGCAGTTGGAATCATCATGTCCAAATGACTTACATAAATTTCAATACAAATTCTTAGGTTTTCTTACATATTTATGGATTAAGTAACAATATTCAGGGCAGTGTCCTCTAGTTCTACAAATCTCACACCATGGCCCATGTTGTTGTTCAGTGGATTCGGTGCTCCACTGTCAAGGTACTCTTGAAATAGAGGGAAACATTCTTTCAGGTGTCTTTCTCCCCTACATATTGTACACCAAATCTCTTCTCTGGTCTCTTTCCCCTTCTTTATGTCTTGTAGTTGAAGTGTTAGCATTGCCAATTGATTCTATATTTGGACCATTCCTTGACTTGTTTCTCCTATCGACGAAGGTTCTAGTTTCATCGCGATCTCTAAGGATTCTTCCTGCGAAGCCACCTTTTGTTGCATCAACGACAGTCTGATATGGGGAAACATTGTAGCTATGAACCACTCTTGGTGCTGTTGAGGTGCTATGTCAAAACTATGAAAATCAGATCACATCCAAGGATTGATCAATAAATTACATTCTCTCATAAGAAAAATCTCACACAACTAGTCAAAAGTGCAAAAATTATGCACAAGAGTAGATTCCTGTATTAACTTCTCATGAATAAAATTACATCAGCCAACATATGAATGTAATAGGATGTCAGTAAATAAATTTACAGCAGAAAATCGAATGGTTAAAGATGTCAAAAGAATCTCCACTTAATCAGACTTGCTAAATATGCCCATGCCCCCTAGGTGGCAAGTTGACTTTCCAAATCATCCCAAAAGCTCACAAATTGCTAAATTAGTGAGCCAAAGGTGACATATAGATAAAAACAAATCCAAATACGAATTTTGGGTGGAAAAAACATTAAGTAAGGTTTTTGGTGTAAAAAACAGTTTCCTAGGTAGACTAGCTTTTCCCCAATAGGGAAAAAGCAGTAAAAAAGCTCTAAAACTCAGAAATGCGCCCTTCCTTCTAATTCTGGTCTAAAATCAGTTAGGAAAGAGCCCAAGTGTCCTACATGACTTGTAGACCACACCTTGGAAGTATTCTTATCCTCCCATGTTGCCTTGTGGTCCATACAATGGCAATTTCCTAATTTATTACATGGAATTAACCACTAAATGATTAATTAATGTATCACATGTAAATAAATAAATGGCAGGAAGACTTGAATTATTCCAACACCCCTCTTAAGTCTGACTTAAATGATCTAAATATCAAAAAATAAAATACTAAGGGCCCAAGAACAAGACTTGGTCACCCCGTACAAAATATTGTCGGTCCACAAAACAAGGATAGAAGGAAAACCTCATGGGAAAAAACTTCCCTCAAAACATGGACATATCAAAATTGAAAGGTTTCTAATCAACCCTTCACTCCACCACATGTTCAACCATCCCAAGCAGTGATCTAAGATAGCTGAATGTCTTCTCTGTGAAAGCCTTGGTGAAGAAATCTGCAGTTTGCTCACCTGTGGGGCAATACTGCAAATCTATGATTTGATCATGCACTAGGACTCTGATGTAGTGAATATGAATCTCTATGTGCTTGGTCCTCTGCCTCTATACTAGATCACATGAAACTCTAATGGAACTCTGGTTGTCACAATAAAGGATAGTAGGAGTACTGAAAGAAATCTCAAACTCAGACAAAATCCCCTGCAACCAGACACACTGTGTAGCAGCATCACTGCTCCTTTGTACTCCGCCTCCGCTGAAGATAGTGCTATGGAATTATGTTTCTTGCTAGACCAGAAAACAGGGCCACCTCCAAGCATGAATACAAATCCTGATGTGGATTTCCTGTCAAGGCTATCACCAACCCAATCCGAATCTGTGAAACCCAAGAGATTTAAGCTCGAATCTGCCACATAGTGAATCCCATCACTCTTTGTGCCCTGCACATAATGAAGGATTCTTTTTGCATCCCTCCAATGTAACTCATGTGGTTTCTCTATATATCTATATTCCACACTCACAGCATATGCAATATCTGGTCGAGTGTGTGTCAAGTAGAGCAAGTTGCCAATCAACTGTCTGTATAGAGTACTGTCAAAAAGCGGTGTAGATTCTGCTTCTTCCATTCTAACTCCACAAAGAAATGGAGTCTTAGAAGGCTTGCAATCAGCCATATTAAACTTCTTTAACAGATCAGAATCAAACTTTGACTGACATACCTTGGTTCCTTCTTTTGTTTGGGAAATCTCAAGCCCCAAAAATTGCTTAAGAATTCCCAAGTCACTCATGGAGAATGCTTGGTGTATTTCGGTCTTTAGTGATGCTATTTTTTCATTACTATCACCTGTGATCAGCAAATCATCAACATACAACACAATTCACATAATAAAACCATCAACAAACTTCATATAGACATTTGGGTCAGATTTACACTGAACATAGGATTGTGACAGCAGAAAACTATCCATCTTTGCATACCAAGCCCTGGGGGCTTGCTTGAGTCCATACAAAGATTTTTTCAACGTGCAAACAAGGTTTGGATCTAATGTGTACCCTTGTGGCTACTACATATATATTTCTTCTTCAAGATCCCTGTTGGCGGGAAATACTACCCCATAGTAAGGAAACAGATACTATCAACTTAAGGGGTTGACAGGTAAGCATATTACTTGCATTACAGAGATGTTTATGAATGGAAATAGATTATAGGTCTTGAGGACATACCTTTTGAATGAAGTTTGATCCTATCTCTTGTCCAATCTTGCGCTCGATCCTCAACTCAATCTCTCGTTCAGTAAACCTGCAACACAAAGACCTTTCTCAAGGTATCTTGGCCAATATAATAATGATGCAATAGAATAATGATTCAAACATCAAACATTAACCAACATAATACAAATAAATACATATTCCAATAAGTACTTGATTTGGGACGAGAAAGATGCTTAAACCTTTATTGTCAAAAACAAGTGAATGATACACAATATACTTGACTTTGCAGCATGTTCATGCAACCTGATCCCGGGCTCCTACTCTTCTCTGGCTTGGAAATATTCCATCATAACATCCTCCAATACAAGCTTCTTCTTATGAAAGAGTCTCTCTATAAATTTCGTGTCTAACCCCTCTCTTCATTCCTCCTTGTATTTATAGGACAAGGGAGGCAGTTCAGGTCGAGAGGTGGTTGTAGAGGAAGTTGGGGAAGTTGGGAAACCAACTGCAACTAATCCTCATTCGTGAAATTAATTATTTTTTAATCATATTTTGAGGTGTACGCTACTATTTCATAGTGGAGTAGCTCCTAGGGCGCTACTATAGTGTTTTACAACAAGCACTCACCAATTTTTAAATGTTGTACGCTAATCTATTGAAGAGGAGTGGCGCCCATAAGGAGGTGTATGCTACTATTGTACACTAGAGTAGGGTACAAGAGCTAGTTTGTTGAGATAGAGTAGAGCCCATGTCTCAAAATGATATTTTTTAGGTTTTTGCCAGCTTGCAAGGAGGTGGAGTAGGTCAAGGTCTCATCTAAGGTCAGCATGCTCCTCCATCCAAGTTGTCCTTTTGTGTGATCAACAGCTCAAAGTGATCACGGACGGAGAGGTACAGGTTTGACCTATAACAGATGCCCCCTAATGTGTGAGTTCAGAGCGAAACGATGGCCGAAATGCATTACAATCCAAAGCTAGAGGAGGAGGAAGGAATCGTGGAAGCAAGTCACAAGAACACCTAAAACAAAGATCAAGGTCAACGAGCAATTACATTCTTGACATCATATAGATGTGCAGTGTGATACAACATGATCTCTGCGGCACAAAAACTAGGACGCGAGATCCATATTGAATAAGATATATATTATTGAATTGATAAGATGCTTAACGCTTTACAAGAGCTCGCCTTTTAAAAGGTTTGAGCATTTATTAAGAAGGGTTACGTCCCTTCAATTAAACTAACTAATAATTTAATGATTAATTTAATACAATATTTAATATTCATAGCATTGCCACTCCCTTTTAAAGAGCTTTGTCCTCAAAGCAATGGTAATGAGGGATGTAACTGTCGAAATTGTTCTGATTCCCATGTTGCATCTTCTTCGGGAAGATTTTTCCATTTTATGAGGTATTCTTTAATGACTCGCGTTCTTAATCTCTTCTCTCTAGTAGCAATGATAGATTTTGGCTCGAATATGATTCTTCCTTCTTCATCTAACAAGGGAAGTATTGTTTGTGCCTTCTGGTGTTGACCTATCATCTTTTTCAAACATGAAACATGAAAGACATTGTGGATGCGACTTGTAGTTGGCAATTCCAATGCATATGCCACCTGACTAATCTTCTTATTGATTTGATATGGGCCATAAAAACGTGGAGCCAATTTATTTTTTCCACCTTGTTTAAGTGATAATTGTTTATAGGGTTGTAGTCTTACATATACCCAATCTCCAATTTCAAATTCTCGTTCTGTTCGATGTCGATCTTCTTGTTGTCTCATTCTATTCCTGGCAGTATTCAAATTCTCTTTATGTACTTGGACAACCTTTTGGTTTTCTTCTAAATGGTCGTTTACTGATGCGACCCTTGCTTGGTTGGTGATGAAATCCTTCCATTTTGGGGGTTCATATCCATATAGGTCTTGAAATGGTGTCATTCTTGCAGATGTATGATAAGTAGAATTATACCACCATTCCACAAGATGTAGCCATTGGAACCATTTATTTTGCTTATCAGATACAAAACAACGAAGGTAGGTTTCTAAGCATTTATTGACAACTTCTGTCTGTCCATCTGTTTGAGGATGATAAGTTGAGCTCATGTTAAGAGATGTTCCAATTTGCTTGCAAAACTCTCTCCAAAAGTTCCCTTTAAACTTGGCATCCCTATCACTTACTATAATCTTCGGAAAACCATGTAATTTGTAGACATTTTTACAAAAAGCTTTGGCCATTTCTTTTGCCGAATCAGTTTTCTTCACTCCAACAAAATGTGCATATTTGGTTAGCCTGTCTACCACAACTAGTATTTTGTCTTTTCCATCTGATATGGGTAGACCTTCAATGAAATCCATTGAAATTTCCTCCCATTTCTTATTTGGAATATGTAACAGATGGATTAACCTCGGACTTGAGATATTCTCAGTTTTATTCCGCTGACAAATGTCACAATCTGCAACATACTTGTGAATGTCAGCATACATACCCTTCCAAAAGAATGATTGCCTTGCATTATAGTAGGTTTTAAAAATTCCTACATGACCAGCGGCTGGGCAATCATGTGACTCTTTAAGCACCTTGGTCTTAAAACTGGAATTGGAACTTATGTAGATACATCCTTTGTACCATAAGAGTTCATTCTTCCATTCAAACTTCGGATACTGATTTATGTTGTTAATTATGGAGCAAACCTCTGAGTTCTTGGCATATTCCTTACAAATTTCGTCCAAAAATTATGGGATCACCATGGATACAACGTAGACTTGTATCTCTTCATCTTTCCTTGATAAAGCATCAGCTACTACATTGTCCTTCCCTCTTTTATGTAGGATCTCCATATCGAAGGTAGAGATTTTCTCTATCCACTTTTGTTGCTCGGTTGTTAATGTCTTCTGCTGTAACAAGTGTTGCAGACTATTATGATCGGTTCGGATTAGGAATTTACTTCCCAAAAGGTATTGTCGCCATTTAGTTAATGCATGCATGATGGAAAGCATTTCCTTGTTGTATGTAGACTGTAGGTATTCTCTTTTGTTCAACTTCCTGCTTTCAAAAGCGATTGGATGACCTTCTTGCATTAGCATAGCTCCTATCCCAAACCCTGAAGCATCACATTCGATTACGAATGGTTTTGCAAAATCAGGTGTTGCCAAAACGGGAGTTGAAGACATAATTTGTTTCAACGTTTCAAAGCATCTTCTTACTTCATCATCCCATTGAAAAGAATTTCTTTTTAGGAGATTTGTTAGTGGGGTAGTGACATGTGCATAGTTCCTGATGAACCTTTGATAGTAACCTGTTAATCCCAAAAATCCTCGCAATTTTGAAACATTCTTTGGTTCGGGCCACTCCTTCATTGCCTGGATCTTCTTTGGGTCCACCTTAACTCCTTCCTTTGAGATTATATGACCGAGATACAACACTTCTTGCTTCCCAAATGTGCATTTTGATTTTTTTGCATAGAACTGGTTTTCCTTCAGAAGAGATAGAACCTCTTCTAGATGCGTCAAATGTTCTTTCCATGTCTTGCTATATATAAGGATGTCATCGAAGAATACTAACACAAATTTCCTTAGGTATGGCTGAAATAGTTCATTCATAGTTTCCTGGAATGTGGCAGGGGCATTAGTTAACCCAAAAGGCATTACTTTGAATTCATAATGTCCTTCATGAGTTTGGAAAGCAGTCTTTGCAATATTCTCTAATCTGACCCTAATTTGATAGTACCCTGACCTTAAATCGAGTTTCAAAAAATATTTTGCGCCATGAAGTTCATCCAGCATGTCAACGATGAAGGGGATTGGAAACTTGTTCTTAATTGTTATTTTGTTTAATCCTCTATAATCTATACATAATCTAAATGATCCATCCTTCTTCCGTACTAGTACGACTGGAGCTGCATAAGGGCTTCTACTCTTGGTGATGACACCACAATTCAGTAGATATTGAACCAACCTTTCTATTTCTGTTTTGTGGTGGTGGGGATACCTATATGGTTTAACCTTGACAGTATTTGACCCCGGTTTAATCTCGATTATGTGTTATATACTCCTTTCTGGTGGTAGCTGCATGGGTAAGTCTTGAAATATGTGTTCATGTTTCTAGAGTAATTTTTGGATTTCCTTTTTGAACTCATTTGGTTCCTCCTCTTTTCCTTCTAGTTGCTGACATTGTATTACGCATGCTGATGCCCCTTTTCGAATGAGTTTTTCCATTTGCTGAGATGAGACTACTTGTGTGTTTGGTGGATGAAAACCATATAGCTTAAAATTTTGCCCTTGCCACTTAAACTTGATGAAATGATTTTGATGATTGGCAGAATATGTTCCCAATGTTTGTAACCATTGGACTCCCAAAACGATGTCTACTCCTCCCAAAGGTAAGGTGTAGAGTTCTGATTCCAGTTCGAAGTATTGTATTTGAAGTCTCACCTTGTGACACTTTCCAACTTTTTCGATCTTCTTGCCATCTGCAACCATCACCTTCATGTCTGGAACTGGATGTACGAAGAACTTGAGTTTTCGTGCCACTCTTATATCAAGAAAGTTGTGAGTGCTTCCAGTGTCTACTAGCACTGTAACATTCTCATTTTTTATATGCCCTTTTAACTTGAGAGTCTGTGGTTGCCTAATGCCTGTCATGGCTGCTAGGGAGATTTTGGGGTTCTCTTCGTTCCCGGCTACCATATTTGCGGTTTCCTCCTCTTCATCTTCTGGCTCTTCTTCTTCTTCTTATTCTTCTGATTCACTATTATCCTCTGCTTCACAAGTATATAATTTCTTTGAGTTGTCCTCGGTGCGACACCTATGTTTAGGGTTCCATTTGTCTCCACATCGTCGACATTTTCCTTCCCTCATACGTTGATTCTCGAGGCTCTTCCTATCGTCCCTTCTAGGTAGAGGGATGTATTTGTTTGTATCATCTTCTGGAGTCGACTGGATGTTTCTTTGTGAGTATGACTTCCCTTTATTTGATTGAAAACTGTCAAATTTGGCCTCGGCTGCTTTTGCTTTTCGTCTTGCCGCCTCGACATTTGTTATGTCATGCATTTTTAACTCTTTTTGTATGTATGGTTTTAGTCCTCCTAAGTAGGTTTCCAACCATTGTTTGTCGGATAGCCCAAATACTCTGGTAGCGAGGGATTCCCATTGATGCGTGAATTCTTCGATGCTTCCCTTTTGTTGTAATCTGGTAAGTTTTGAGAAGAATTCATCTTCTGTGATTCCTTGAAACCTTTTTAAGAAATCATTCTTGAATAATTTCCAAGTGTATGCGAAGTTGTCTCCCTTCCACCACATATACCAGTTGTAGGCATATCCTTCAAGGTGCATTGAAGCATAATTGACCTTTTCTTCGTCCATCGTAATGTTATATATGTCGAAATACTCTTCTGCTTTATTCAACCAAGCGACGCATTGGTCTTCTCCTCCATTATATTTTGTCATCTCTATTTTTGCTCTCGGCGGGTACATTACGAATGGTTGGTATTGAGTACCTTTCATCTTGTTGTGTTCTGGTGACTCAGAATTGGAAGATGGGGTAACCGACATATCCGAGCCATGTTGTTTATGATTTTTTTCCTCATCATTCATTTTTTGTAATCTCTCCTCGATACCTTTCTGGCTCTCAGTCACTTTTTGATCTAACATTTTTTGTTCCTTGCTTATAATGTCGAACTTGCCGTCTATTTTCTGCTCCATTACCTGAATGACTTCATCCTTAATTTCTTTCTTAAGTGCTTCTTGGCTCTTGGTGATCATTTACTTGAAGGTTCGGAAATCCTTCTCTATTTTCTCCATTTGGGCTTTTAACTCTGTCGGCATGCTTCTTAGGTGTGGTGGTGAATAATTGGACGCAATTTTGGCTTATAGGATATTGAGAACAATTAAAAGGTCTTTGGAAAAATGGTGATAATAATAATTATTATAGAAATAATAATTACTATAATAAAAATAATAAATATTATATTTAAATATTTATTATAAAGTGGAAAATTTTAATAAAATAAAAATATTATTTAATAATATTATATTATTATAATAATATTTATTTTATTAATTTGGTTTTTTTTTGTAGGGCGGACGTGGATAATTGGAGGGAGGCCGAAATGGAAAGGAGGTATTGCAGAGGTCGCTGGAGAGTGGAGATGGAGAGTGGAAAGGAGGCGTATGGTGGTGTGGGGAGCTGGACGTAGGAGGTGGGGAGATGGACACAGAATGGTAGTGGGGTGGCGGCTAGGGTGAGAGCCGACGGCGCTGCAGAAGTGGTAGACGGGCGGGATGAGCTACGCGGGGGGTGGGCGCGGGGAAAGAAGAGCAAGGAAGGTGCAGAGGGAGTGTTGCGAGGGCGCGGAAGGGGGAGGGGCGTGCAGAAGTAGATTCGTGGAGGAGACGAGGAGTTAGCAGGCGAGCAGACGTGGAGTGTGGGGGATTGCGCAAAGGGCGTGAAGTGGAGGATGGAGGGCGGCGGATGGTGCAGGAGGAAGATGGGGGGGTGTGGACGGGCGTTGCAATAGGAAAGAGTGGAAAGGACGTGGGCTGGAAGGATGAAGAGGACCGTGCAGGTGGGTTGCTGGGGAATATAGATGAGAGTGGGTGGAGCTGCTCAATGAAGAACACCGAGAAGATCGCCGAGCTCTGATACCAAATGCGGCACAAAAACTAGGACGCGAGATCCATATTGAATAAGATATATATTATTGAATTGATAAGATGCTTAACGCTTTACAAGAGCTCGCCTTTTATAAGGTTTGAGCATTTCTTAAGAAGGGTTACGTCCCTTCAATTAAACTAACTAATAATTTAATGATTAATTTAATACAATATTTAATATTCATAGCAATATCCAATACATAACAAGGAGATGTATATATAGCATGGCCACTTGAAATACAAATGTGGATCCATGTCGAACTGAGAGTTCATAGCCATAACAAAAAACTGGATTTATGTCTCATGGAGAGCAGAATATAAGTGAGGCTCAGTCTTGCACAACTTGGGTGATAACATAATGAGGTAAAGTCATCCAAAATCCCAAGGTCTTCATCCAAAACAACTCAAGGTACAAACCCTAACCATGTGAATAAATGAGTTGATAGTCGAACATGGGGGGGTACCATTTGATTACAGTCATTGATGTATACCGTTAACAAACACGAGGGCTTCCACCGATAATGATGATGGGGCCCAAGGTACCTAGTACGATTCGACAAGTGTGAATAAATGGACTTGGAGTCGAACACTTGGGGATCCTGCCGAAGAAGAGACATTAATGTATTCCTGACATTCAACAGCGAGGAAAATTGCCACTGGTGACTGCAATCTCCAAGGTACTAACCAAAACTCTAAACTTCATTCCCAAAGCAAAATGAGTTGATGTCGATGGGAAGAAGTCCGTTGGAAGGGAGGCCTTAAGGAATTTTCCATCATCCAAATCGAGGAACACTCAACTGGTATGAGCTGATATGGAGTAATATGTAACAAGATTGACACTAGGATGGCCGACACATGAGGTCAAGGTAAGCTGTAGAATGTCCGACACAGGGAATATCCTTGAATAGTGAGCACGCCACAAAGTGACTCAGGCAGTTTTTGACATAATGGGGAAAATGATAAGCTTGAAATGTAGGAGACATTATCAGACCCTCCATATGGTTGGAAGAATAACCAACCGAGGGAGTAAACAACTTAGAGATCAGGTTCACCCTGAGGTCAAAATACTAAACCCAACCGACATGATAGACTCAAGTAGGTGTTGTGTTCAAGGATAGAACTAACTGAATTGCCTTTGACATTGAAGATATGACACATCTTTCCCATCCCTTATTCTTTTTAGATAAAAGAATACCTCTCTTGTTGTTTTAATGAGTCCAAGAAAGAATGAAAACTAAATAGATCCAACCATGTAAAAATTTTAACGAGCCCATGGGAGGAAGACTCAATACCTTCTTTATTGTTTACAGAGTTCGAAGAAGAGATAGAAGATTACTCTATGTTACTGATATCTGGATTTTAATATCGATCCGAGATCTGTTCTTGCTCGCCGGTGTTTTCAATTTTAAGGAGTTTGAAAAACTTAAACAATAACTCCATATATCTGCTCGTGGATTTTCGTATCGAGCCCAAGCAGATTAATGCTCGCCGATGTTTTCCTGTTTATAGAGTCTAAAAAACTTAAACAATCCTCTTTACACCTATCCGTGGATTTTATATCGAGCCCGGATTGGTCTGTGCTCAACGGTGTTTTATTGTTTATAGAGTTGAAAAACTTAAATAGTCCTCTACTTACCCTCTCGTGGATTTCACATCAAGCCTGAGTAATTGAATGCTCGCTTGGTGTTTTCATGTTTAGAGAGCCTGAAAACCCTAAAGAAAGGCTCCAAAAGGTCCTTTTTCGTACAGTTAGTCTCCTCCCCCGAAAAAGTATAAAACAAAGGAAGAAGAACTCTTCTAACGCATACAAGAGTATACCTAGAGTATACCTTTTTCGTAATTTATCCACCTAGGCCCGGAAAAGGGGTAATTCTATACCTGAGTGGATGAGCCTTCAATTACTTTAACGAGCTTGAAGAGGACAAGTCTGCTCGGCAAACTTGTTTAGGTTTAAATAGTCCAAACAAGAGCTCAAAATGACTTAAAAATCAGCTTCTGGGATCATGACTTCATAATCTGCCAAAACTAGGTCTTCAACAACAATATTAGTAATCACGACAAAAAATCTCGGATGATACATAAATTTGAACTATGAGCTAGTTAAAAAGGTCTAACAGCGAGAAATTTAGTCTTAGAAGATTGATCCTACAAAGTTTTAGTGAAAAAATGAGAACCAAATGAGTGAAATTACCTTTGCACCATGTGTCTCTATTAATTGATTAATTAGGACATTATGGTAGAATTTGAAACTATAGACATTTTAACAAGTGTGGGTAAAAATTAAAACCAAATTCCATATATGTAATTTAATAATTAAACTCAAATTTCATTTTGTTTTGTAGGGCAAGCATTTGGGAGCAAACCTTGATTTTTCAATCCTTCATGGCAATCAATTCGAGCAACCAATCAGCGTTATTCTTCCACCAAGTAAGTGTAAATCCTTCCATCTTGCATTTCAATGGTTTATTTTTCAATTTTTGAGCCAAAAATCAGTTATAAGGAAATGCTCATAGCATTTTTTGTGCGAGCGCTACTGTGTAGTGAGCATAGTAGGGTATACAGGGAGATGGGCGCTACTATGTTCACATAGAGTAGCGCCCATACGTTACTGTCTAGTATGTACAGTTGCACTCATGCCCGAAAGTGGAGAAACAAGCACCGAGAGCTAAAAATTTTACATTTTTTGTGCAGGATGGTTCTTCTTTGGAGGGAGAGGGAACACAAGGACATGGATAGGCTAGCAATGCAAGACCCAGCCACTCTCCATGCTCTCAGAAGATGCAGTTTGTTGAAGTTCTACCGAACCGTAAATATGAAGGCACTAAATAGATTGTTTCGAGGATTTGTTCAGTACTAGGATGTGGATACCAATACATTTTTCATCCGAGGGAAAACTCTGGAGCTTACAGTTGATGACATTTAATTCATTACTAGACTCTCTAGGAGGGGAGATGCAGTAAATTTGAAGGGGTCTTCTCACAATAAGGGTATAGCATCGGTGCAAGAGTACTTGAATACATATTGTGTGGTTGGAGCTGAGAAATCAGGAAGCCAAATCTTGATTTCTACCATTGAAGGCCTCCCTCTAAAGGTGATTGTGAGTATGATTAACCGGGGTGGCAGGTAGTGCATCACAACACTTAGTTTCCATACACTCCATGCATATTGGTGTACAATGCTTACAGGGTCATGTGTATGATTGGTGTACTAGTTTACAGGCATCGATGAAAGCTCAACTCACGGGTTGTAAATCCGGGAGTATGAAGAACTTTGGGTATGGCAGCATCTTATGTACCTTCTTCTTCGAGAGGGTACCTGCTATTAGCTTGGGGATGCCTTTACCTCAGGTTAACCCCCATGAGCCCATACTAGGCCATTGAGGTGACATATTCCTCCGCTAAGGTGGTGGGGAAAGTCACTATTGTTATCATACTAATGATTTATGGGGGTGGTGGGAGAGGCAGGTGCTCGCCTTTGAGCAGTTTCCATATGCTGGATTGGACTTCCGCCATGATCCAGAGTAGGGTATTTTTTAAGGACTCTAATATTATACTTAAGTATAGTATCCTAGGCGATTATTTTGCATTGAAAAAAACAGGTATATAGATACATATAAATATGAAACATACAATTTACTACTGAAATGTGTAAATTTTGGCGAATATTATGATAAAAAAACATATTTTATGTAAATATAGGTGATATTAGAGCCTAAAAATGACCAAAAAGCGAATTTATTTTTTGAAAAAAAGCCCAAAAAAAGCCAATTGGCGAAATTTTGCCCTTAAAAATTACCCTGATCGAGAGTTGGTGCTTCCTCCAGGTGGAGCCTGGGGAGCTATTGGTATGTTTAATTTTGAGAATTATTTAATTTTTTGAAACTTTTCAAGTATTTGATTTTTATGAATGAATTTTGAAGTACTAAACAAGTGTCATATGCAGATATTGGGCCTGTACGTCCCGAGGGACATCCCACTATCTACATAAGGCCAACCGATATTGTTGCAGCGGATGCTATGTTGGGGACCATAGAGAGTGAGTCGGTTGACTCATGATGTTCTTGCATGCCGTATGGATCAGATACCTATTGATATGCAAGAAGATGTAGTTGGGGTGCCCCCAGCATGGCTTAGAGTGCTGCAAAAGATAGCTAGGCTAGTCATATGTTATCGGAATGCAGTAGATGATGACGAGGTCCCTCCTTCTCCATAGGAGATGGATACATTATATGTATATTTTTGAGGCCACAGAGCCCAGTTTTGTACTATTATGATATGACTTGTATTAGACTTGTGATCCAAAACTCATATATTTTTTGATACAGTATTGGCTATATACAGTATCGGTTATTTACATGTGTATGTGTTTGAATTTTATGTGTGAAATGCATTTTATGAAAGTGTATGATGCAAATGCCAATCTAGAACATAGTTTGCCAATGAATCAACTAATGCATTTAAATTTCTTGGAATGTGTTCATATATAATAGAATCAAACTGTCTTTCCAATAGTCTAACTCACAGAAACTGACGTAGCTATACCGGATCTCTAATTTGGTAAACACCCGTTAACTGAAATACAATTAATTGTGAGTCAAGTCTTACCTCCAAATGTGAAATGCCATGACTGAGAGCATCTCGGAAAAGTTCTATAACTGCACTGTATTCAGCCATATTATTCATAGTGGGACCCAAACAAACCCCCCTCTGAAGAGACCAGTTGGCCAGCAGGTGAGTAAATGACCCAAGCTGCTGAAGCCAACTGTTGGGTGTGGCGACTGGCGCCATCAGCAAATCCTAAGAAATGTTCAGCCGACATCTAGTACATGAAATGAAAACACACATAAGATTAACTAACAAGCATAAACAAAAACTAGCTCTACAAAATATACAACTATGTTACAAGAAAAAGCACAATAGCCTAAGCGTAGTACTTCTTCAGGTAGAGCCCATTTCTAGGCTCGGCCAGCTTATTACCCTCGTAAGTGCCCTTCTTCAATACTTTGAAAATTATATAGGGCCTGAGCCACATGGACTTAAACTTGCCAGGTCCTATAGGTTCCTTGTCTTGATCCCAAAGTAAAACGAAATCTCCTTCAAGGAAAACCCTAGGTCTGACAGACTTGTCGTACTGTCCTTTGACTCATTTTTTTGTGAACTTCGTTTGTTGTGAGCGCGTCGCGACGCTGCTCATCTAGATGTTCTAAATGTAACAAACGTTCTTCCAATATTGAAGTGTCAGGTACTAATTGAACAACCAGTTTTAACAAAGGAATCTCGCATTCAATCGGAACGACTACTTCTATCCCATGCACAAGATGAAAATGAGAGAACCCGGGTAGCAGTATTTACATTAGCTCGGTAAGCCCAAAGAGCCGGGTACAGCATGATGTGCCAATTATTTTGACTGGCATTAACAATTCTTTGTAGTATAACCTTTAAAGTTTTGTTAACTGCTTCGACTTGTCCATTCGCCTGTGGATAGTATGAAGACGAATGTTCTTGTCGAAAACCAAGCATTGTATATAACTTGGGCATCATGCTATTCTGGAAATGACTGTCGTGATAAGTCACAATCTCTTTAGGTATGCTGAACCTAGAAATAATCTGATTAAACATGAAATAAGCGGCAATTTCTCCATCTACTTTACAGTAGGCATTGCCTCTTCCCACTTGGTAAAGTAGTCAACGACAACGATGATATAATGATGCCCTCCAACCGAAACTGGATTGCAAGTCATGTAATCAACCCCCCATTTTGTGAAGGGACCTGCTGTAATCACAGGATGAAGAGGAGATAGGTGTGCCGTCATTTTCTTGGTGAAAAGCTGACACGGACGGTAGCGTTTCACAGCTTCCGCACAATATTTAAAGATTGTGGGCCAAAAATATCTGGCACGCAGTATCTTCTGAGTTGTTGCCAACTTGGAAAGATGTCCCCCACAAGCTCCACTGTGGGAATCATTTAATACTGCTTCAGTTTCTTCTAGAGTTAAGCAACATCGTAAGATGGAATCTACCCCACATCGATACAAAGTATCTGAGATGATGAGATAGTTCTTCGCATGGCTGTTCAGCTTGTGTCGCTCTTCTCAAGAAAAAGTAATAGGACACCTCAAGTTCTGGAGATATACTAAGATATCCCCGTACCATGGGTCAAAGGAAGCAATGAGGAAGATATGTTCATTTGGGAATGATGATTCTTCCTCAACATGCTCTAGGTCACTCGGAAACTCTGAGATTAACTCAGCAAACACTAGTGATTTCTTCGACTTGGCCGATTGAAAGACCAAATCGAACTCCTGTAGGATTACAATCCATTTATTATATTTCCCACTGATGATTCGTTTAGTGAGAACATACTGAAAGGGATTTACTTCTGCTATCACAGTAGTTGTTCGTAAAAGTATATAGTGACGAAGCCTCTATACCGCATAGACCGCGGCAGGTGCTAACTTCTCAACGTGCGAATATTTAACCTTAGGGGCTATCAATGCGCGAGAAAGATACTAGACAACATGCTCTTGGAGCGTATCGTCCTCCTGAACTAATACTATGCCAATTGTATTAAGAGATGCTGCCAGATTTAAAAGAAAGTCTTTTGCATAGTCCGACAGGCTCAACAAGGGGGCTAAAAGTAGTGCCTTTTTCAAGGCCTCAAAGGATGCTTGAGCAGCCTCGTCCCACACAAAGTAGGAGTCTTGTTTGAGTAGTCTCATAAAACCTTTCATAATCTTAGCATAGTTTATAATAAACCGTCGCAATAAATTAGACATGCCTTGCAAACTATGGAGTTATCGCAAGGTATGAGGAGGAGGTAGATTTACAATCGCCTTTGCTTTTAGTGGGTCGACCATTATGCCATGACTGGAGACAATGAAGCCCACTAGACATCCTAATTCAACGTAGAACACACACTTATTAGGATTCAAACGAATCTTATATTGTATGCATCTTTCAAACACCAGTCTGAGATGAGCTAGATGATCCCGTCTCTTTCGAGATCGCACCAGGAGGTCATCCAAGTATGGTTCCACTATGTGTTTGATATCATGAAAAGCGAAATTCATCGCTCGCTGGAAGGTAGCTCCAGCATTTTTCAAGCCAAATGGTATCTTCTCGTAAGTGAAGGTCCCCCACGGGAAAATGAAAGTTGTTTTGTGTTGATCTTCGGGTTTGATTTGTATTTGATTATATCTCGAAAATCCGTCCATGAAAGAGAACATCTCATGTCCCGCACAAGCATCTATTATTTGATCAATAAACGGTGTAGGATAGTTATCTTTCGGACAAGCTTTGTTCAAGTCCCGGAAGTCAGTACAAACTCGAATGGTACCTTGCTTTCTGTCATGTCAATCGGATAGATGAATCTGACTTTAAGCAATTTTTCAACCTCCGCCTTGATGGAAGCCGCTTTTCTAGGATTCACAGGACAAAGCTTTTGTCTCACAGGTTTTGCGTTAGGGTATGTCATGATGACATGCTCCACGATGGCTGAGTCAATTCCTGGCATCTCCTCATATGACCAGGCAAAATGTCGTGGAATTCTTTGAAAAGCTTAGTATACAGAGCGATCTCTTCTGGAGAACAGTCTGCACCAATAAAAATGTTTTCCACAACCCCAGGTTTGGTAGAAATGTTAATCAGAATTGTTCTCGATATATTAGCCATATTTCCCTCAGCATAAACAGCTCTTGAGGTAAAAGGAAAATATGACAAATCAACAAATCCACCGGGTCTCATAAGGAATTCCCCTCTCTCTATCTTGTCTAGATCTAGAAGCAGGTAGGACCTGTGATGCATATGTTCCCATGGTTGGTCCAGGCCCATCATGGCTTCCAAGATGGCTTCATCGGACGGCAAAATCGTGTCTAAACAATCGAAAGAGTGGGTAGAATTTAGTGACCATGCCAGATCATAGTCCATATTTGACTCAGCAGAGACTGGCGGAGTCACGATATGTTCGATTGCAGCATGTTGTGCTTCCATGTAGGCTACTTCTGCAATGGACAAAGGCACTGAAGGTTCCGATGTAGTGGGAAGGATCCACGGATCAGTTCTAAACCAACCGTGAATGTTTTCGTAGAAGTACCCACATCAGAACGCATAAAAAGAACAGGGGAGGGAAGGTCGAAAGTTCCTTTTAACGACCCGTAAATCCCTACTCCTAAGCTCTCACTTACTGGGGTGGTTTGATCAACTAAGGGAATCATGAATTCTGAAGAAGCCTGGTTGTTTCTCTGAGTGAAAGAAAGTTGATCGACTGTAATGACCTTACCTTCAAACGGGAACATAACAACTCGAAAAACTATCGATGCAATAGCTCGCATGGCATACGTCCAGCTCCTGCCTAATAACATGTTGTAATCAAGCGGAGCATCCAGAACTTCTACTTCTACAGCAACTGTCTTACCGGCCAACGTGACATCAAATGATGGCAAAACCCCATGTGGGCGAAAATTCCTGCCATCAAATGTAGTAAGCAGTGTGTTAGAAGGGGCTAACTTGGGAGAACCCAAAGATTTCCAACAAAAAATTGACATTACGCACGTTGACGCGCCCTCATCCACGACAGCTCGTCTAATGGTCATTGGGCCATGGATGACTTCTATCTGAAGGGAAACGTGGTATGGAAACCGGCATTTGATATCAGCCATAGAAAATCGCGTAGACATGTTAGAGGATTCCATACTTCCAATAGCTGCCAGAAGTGAATTTCGTTGTAAAGGACAACTTTGCAAGACTTCTAAGGTAGACATAACACAAGGGGTATGGGCTAGATCTTCAACCACATTGTAGTTAGAAGCAGCCCGAGTGTTGGGATTGTGCGATTCCCACTTCAAGACAACTTTCGGGATCTTGGGTAGTGGGTCCACAGGTATGTGGAGTGGAGTGGAGGATTATGGAATCTCCTTATCCTTCTTCTGTGCATCCAGGGTGTAATTCCTGGCTCTCGTTTGTAAGAGTGCATCCGAATTAACCATGTTAATAAAAGTTTTATCAACCGAAGCATGTGTGGTGCCCCCAGTATTGGAGGTGCCAGAAGCTGAACCCTGCCCCTTGGGGAATGGATCTTTCAGTACGGCAGGTTTCTTCTCTTGAAGCAGCTTCTGGGCTTCTTCGAGTAGAGGGAATTGATGAGTGAGGTGGTCCTTCTTGCAAAGTTTAAAAGGGAACTTAACCTTCTTCTTCTCTTTGTTACCCTCCTCGGCATTCTCTTTTTTGGGCTTCTGATGGTTCCCCTCTCCTTTCTTGCCCTTCTTTTTGTTATTAGGCTGCCGAGGTCCCTTTTGATTGTTCTGAACCTGGTTAACAGATTCATATTTAGAAGGAGAGGTTGTGACGGAAGTAACTTCTGCAGTCAATTGTTTAACAGATAAGGCATGAACTTATTTAGTCAAAGCTTCAAAGGCTACAGAATCAACTAAACCCACTATGCCGTCAGCATGTGGTCCAGGCTTAGGTCTACTCAGATCAGTATTTGATCGCGGTGCATCAGGTATAATTTCATAAAGTAACCTAGATTGTGCATAAACAAGGTCTAACTACTGGGTCCGTAAGATGGATTCTTCCTTTGTAGATACTCCAGAACTAGCTACTTCCTTAGAAATATAAGGAATGAGTGATTTCAAGTACCACTCAAGAAGGAATTCTGGAGGTATGTTGGCTTTAATGAACCTCTTCCATCTTTTCCACTCCTGAATGTAATCAAATAATTGAGTGGATTTATTTTGTCTAAATGTAGACAAAAGGTCTATTTCGACATCATACCGAATAGGAAGCTGGAAGTGGTTCAGAAAAACAGTCACAAGATCCTAAAAGTTAAAGAAAGTGGTTGTTGGTAACTCAATGTACCATTTAGCTGTAGCACCAGTTAAGGTTCTCTAGAACAGTCTCAACCTAATGGAATCTTCGTTTAAGGAGTTTGAGGAACACCATAAATGGAAAGTAATGACATGGTCACCAAGATCCAAGCTAGTTTTTCCTTCGAACTTTGGAATGTCCGAAGGTAACTTCGTGGGAAATGGTGGCCATGTGGTGTTGTGATACACTGGATCGTTTGTCAACTTGGAAAGATCTGGAAAATTTAAAGTTTCCAGAAATGGTAAACGAGGCCTGCAAGACGGTACTTGATAAGTTGGGGTCACAAAGGGGGAACCACCCATAGTTTGACCCATGAACTGCTAATAAGGGTTTCCCCTGGTTGTCTGCTAGTAGGGGTTTCCCCTAGTCATTTGCTGGTAGGGGTTTCCCCCAGCCATCTACTGGTAGGGGTTTCCCCCAGCCATTTGCTGGTAGGGGTTGCCCCCTGCCATCTGCTGGTAGGGGTTTCCCCCTGCCATCTGTTGTTGCACAAAAGTATTATTGAAATTCCCCCCCACCCATATGAAAGTGGGTTAGTGCTCTATGGGTTTGTCCACTGTGGCTGGGCATTAGCTCTACCATATTGTTGGTTAAAAATGTTACCCCCCTCCTCCTAAAAATAAGGAAAAAGGTATGTTTCCTGCAGGTATATTACCTTGATTCATGTTATAGCCTGCAAAGTTGTTGAAACCAGTGGTAGCTGACATAGACGGTGCAGTCATGGTACTCATGAATGACAAAGTTGCAGAAGCACTTGGCCCTATATTAGGTGTGGAAATCCAAGTGCTGCGTATGTGATATAACGGTTGAGTCACAGGAGGTGGAACTAGATTAGTTGTACTGCTAGGTCCAAAAGTGGGTGGAGAGGCCAAAGCCATAGTTGTTGAACTCGGCATGCCTATCATGCCAACATTAAAATTGAAGGACGAAGTGGACATAGAAGTTGTCTGTGCTGAACTCGGTGTAGTAGTAAGAGGAGGATTTATAGTATTTGTATTCATACCTATTGTGGGAGTCTGTGGAACTCCCTGTTCGCCTCTTGTATTAGTCATAAAATTCCCAGGTGTGAACAAGTATGCACTATAATCGGGTTGCTGGAAACAAATGGGTGACAGAAGCGGAATATTAAGATTAGTCAGAGGAGGATTAAATGGAGTATTGAACTCACCAGAAGTGAGATCTTCAATCTCAACTGAACGAAAATGTTGCTGATATGGAGTCCCCGGTTCTGGTTCCTTGGGAACCTCTATTTCAAGGCTTTCTGTTGCGGTTTGTAGTTCTTTAGGAAACTCTATTTCAGGTTGTAGTTCCTCGGGAATTTCTATTTCAAGACTTTCTGTTATAAAAAGTTCCTCAGGAAGTTCTATTTCACCAGTGGTTTCCAAAGGAACACTGGGGTCTACCCTTTGTCGTCTAGCTAGCGGTAGTGGTTCTGTTCTAAGTGGAGGAAGGTTTTGCAACCTTCTCGACCTATGAAGTTCTTGGTCTTCCACGACTATATATAAAATAAAGCTAGAAAAAACCTAGTGGCCACTAAGACTAGGGGACAAACAGCACGCCGACTAAAAATTCCTAACTATACAAACCAAGCAAACAAGATGCCTTCCGGAGAAGAGTCTGGGATGATGAGGGCCCAAAACAGATCAACGAAGGATGAAGAACAGTTACCCGAGGTCCACAATACAATGACTAAGGGTGCAAACACTAGAATCACCCAATTGCCCTCCCAAAGACCTGCAAGGGATTTCCTCCCACGTCTGTCCTAGGTACAACAGATATACCCCCCGCTGTCACCTATGTATGAACCTATGGTCAGATACTAAGGATACTACAACACCAAAAAATCCTGGGGGAACAGTCTCAAGTTGAATCGGAAGGCGTGGGAAGGGTAACTGATCCCGAAACTCAAAAGAGTCCCCAAACGCGATCTAATCCTGGTATATGCTCGAAACAGAAAGTAGGAGGAGTATTCCCAGCAATCTGATCTCACAAGACCTACTGCATAGATCCCAGGAAATCTTTGAATGAAGTGGGTTCACCTGTGATAGCCGAACTACAATTTTTGCGTAATGTGTGACCTTGGGTGGTTTAAGGTGATTTAAACCAAAGATCCTAACCAAGACTAGTTGGTGTAGTGTATCCCTAAAAGAAAATTGTTGCTATTTAATTTTATTAAATATTTTTAGGGCTATTATTACTCAAAAGGTAGTGTGTTTGTGTGGCGTGGTTGCAATAGGAAATCAAAGTGCATAAATTATAACTTTCAACAACAAAACTTTTTATTTTTTCATTGCATGTTCTTTCCAAATTGAAACTGAACAAATCTAAGCAAATTTTCTTTTAAAATTATGAACAAAACAAACTATGCTATTTTGCAAAAGATATAAGCCTCACTATTCTTAAGCTATCAAATTTTTTGCTTTTTCTGTTATTATGAACGAAAAAGAACTCTAAAATTATGAAGCAAATAAGACTTATACAAGATGTGTAAGTATGGAAAAAAGGGTCATAAGCTCACAGCTGTCAAAACAATGGTTCGACAAAGGCTTGTCCTACAAGTTTTTTCAAGAGAAAAATCCCTCACACTTGGAAACAAAGTGGATAGACAACAAAGAGGAAAGATGCTACAAACTGGAAATCAAACTCAAGAGGAATGTCCCAAAGCATCAAACCCTAACAAGACCACTAAGCCAAGCAATCAATAGGCAAGCAGTTAACAACCACCCTACTGACACAAAGACTGAAAGATGAAGCAAGTCAAAGTGCTCCAAACTCACTTGATACTAGAAAAAGATAAAGAAGTCAAGAATTGTTGGAACTCAAAAGTTTGAAAGACACCCTAAAGGCTCCAAAATGGACCAAACCCTAAAACAAATGATAAGATGCCTAAAAAGCAAACAAATGTTGCCACAAATAGCAAATGCAAAGAAAACAGGTTTGTAGGTCAAGAACACATTGTCAGGGCAAAGATAAGCAATTGTGTTCACTAAGGAACAATGCTTAGTCTCCAAAAAGGGTAAAAGGTGAACCAAACACTTCACCGGTAAACAAGTGACCTAAAGATGGAAAAAAGACTCAAAGAAAGGTTCTGAGACTCAAAGAGGAGTTACAAACATCAAGTACCAGTCAAGGAGACCTAAAACAAAGTCAAAAGACCACCCAAAAAGGAAAAAAACTCAACCAAACAACCAACAGAAGGCTACAGGAATGTACCCTACTGTGCAGTAGGGAAACTAGCGCTTCTGGAGGGATGGGCGCTACTGTATAGAGGTAGACTAGCGTATGGGCGCTACTGTATGTATAACAAAGTAGCGCTCAGTTCTTAAAGAGTTAAAAACTGACTCTGAAAAGATGCAAAAAGACTGAGTGAAGCAGAGAGAAGCAAGCATGGGATACCTACAGGGCTTCTCAGCAAATTAAAGGAGTTAATAGGTTCTGGAAAGACAAACAAGAAAGGTTTCCTAGAGCAGAAAGGAAAAAATTCCCCAGTGGAGTCGCCAATCTGTTGGCAGGAAACACTACCCTATAGTAAGGAAACATATACTATCAACTTAAGGGGTTGACAGGTAAGCATATTACTTGCATTACAGAGATGTTTATGAATGGAAATAGATTATAGGTCTTGAGGACATACCTTTTGAATGAAGTTTGATCCTATCTCTTGTCCAATCTTGCGCTCGATCCTCAACTCAATCTCTCGTTCAGTAAACCTGCAACACAAAGACCTTTCTCAAGGTATCTTGGCCAATATAATAATGATGCAATAGAATAATGATTCAAACATCAAACATTAACCAACATAATCCAAATAAATACATAGTCCAATAAGTACTTGATTTGGGACGAGAAAGATGCTTAAACCTTTATTGTCAAAAACAAGTGAATGATACACAATATACATGACTTTGCAGCATGTTCATGCAACCTGATCCTGGGCTCCTGCTCTTCTCTAGCTTGGAAATCTTCCAGCATAACCTCCTCCAATACAAGCTTCTTCTTATGAAAGAGTTTCTCTATAAATTTCATGTCTAACCCCTCTCTTCATTCCTCCTTGTATGTATAGGACAAGGGAGGCAGCTCAGGTCGAGAGGTGGTTGTAGAGGAAGTTGGGTAAGTTGGGAAACCAACTGCAACTAATCCTCATTCATGAAATTAATTATTTTTTAATCATATTTTGAGGTGTACGCTACTATTTCACAGTGGAGTAGCACCCAGGGCGCTACTATAGTGTTTTACAACAAGCGCTCACCAATTTTTAAATGTTGTACGCTACTCTATTGAAGAGGAGTAGCGCCCATAAGGATGTGTACGCTACTATTGTACACTGGAGTAGGGTACAAGTGCTATTTTGTTGAGATAGAGTAGCGCCCATGTCTCAAAATGATATTTTTTAGGGTTTTGCCAGCTTGCAAGGAGGTGGAGTAGGTCAAGGTCTCATCTAAGGTCAACATGCTCCTCCATCCAAGTTGTCCTTTTGTGTGATCAATAGCTCAAAGTGATCCAAGAGGATCCTCTTTATAAGTATCGAAGAGATGGACAGACCGAGGCTTGTAAAGCAGAATAGGAACCTGTGGAGTAGCGAGGAAGTGTCCAATAAAGATAAGTGTTTGTTCATCTTGCATATTCTTTCTCATTCAATAGGAAAATACATGTGTATATGAATTGGTTATGATTTCTTAAAATCTTTTTTAGAAATAAACCCTATGAAAATAAACTAAACATGTGAATTGATTCAATGTTTGAGTATAGGTATTGTTGGAAGCAAGAACTATGAAGGAATCCTAGGGATGCATGTGGACATGTGGCTATCCTATAAATCTCAGCATGAGCAGCAATGAAGAATGGCGCTAGTAGACTTGTGTGGGTCCTAGCATCCAAAGGTTCTGAGGGAAATCATGGGGGAAGATTTCCCTGGATGAGAGGCCTGGGACAAAACCTAGACACTAAGTATCATAGCCAAGAAAGGGAAAGTCAAGCATTCACATTGAAGTGAAAGAGGCTAAGAAGCATGGAGCCACATTGGTAGTGTGGCTCCGAATTGGAACAATACTAAGAGGGGCAAACTCTTACTCTTCCCTTTCCTTTTGAGTCATGCACTTAGAAACAGAAAATTGTTGAATGCATGTTTTGGCTGAAAATTGGTTGTGGTTAATTGATTGAAATAAATTGTAAATGCTGAAATAGTTAATTCCTTGTGAAAGGGTAAACATGAATGAGTTCATATGTATGTTGGGAAGCATGAAAAGTATAAGTCTCGTGAATAAAGCATGGAATATCCATGTCAATTTGGTAAAGAATTGATTGGTTTTAATGTTTATGTTATGCTTGGCCTAACACGAATTGCTATGATGAATTTCACAGGTGATAAATTGAAATCGATTGGTTGCAAGAATTACAATTCAAGAGGTGCTAGCAAGCAGAGTGTGGGCAGCTGTACATATTGACCATGGAAGCAGACCAAAGGCTATGAGAGTGAAACGAATATAAATGACATTAAATATAAGATAAATAACAATGTAGATAATCACACAAATAAATTAATAATTAATAATTAATTAGCAATAGATATTAAATATCATAAGTATAAGAACACAACCTTTCGTTATGTAAGCACAGTTGTATTTAAGCGGGCGAAACCTATAATTCATATCATCCAATTATCATTTTACTCATTTATTATTATATTATTATCGAAGATGGTTTCTCTTCATTGTTAACCGGATTCGGTATATAGCATTTGGTATCCGAGAGGTAGATTCAGTTGATTTGGATACATACACAAGCTCATCTGAAGCATCAGTTGCGACGGTTACGTGTACTCAACAAGTCTGTAAGAAAGAAAGGGTAGAGACACCAGAGAAAGATTGCACCCAACAGAAGGAAATCCAAGCACTCGTAGGAAAATATATTCCACCTCAGTTGAGAAATCATGACATCCTTAAAACGGAACAATTCATATTCGGAGTAACAAAATCAAGGAATTTAGGACCAAAAAGACTACAACTTAATGGGAAAATTAAAAATAGGGATGTCACAATTTTGTTTGATTCCAGGAGTACCCATAATTTGGTTGATATCAACAAAGAAAATGAACTTAATCTTTTTGTGTTTCCCGCAAAAGGGCTTAAATCCTCAACCATCGTGGATCAGCACATAGAAGAAGTAAGAAAATGTCATAAGGTGTCATTACACATACAAAACTTACACCTACAACTCAATCATATTGCTTTACCACTCAAGGAAGTAGACATGGTATTAGGCGCTGAATGGTTAGCATCACTAGGGACGTACTCTACCAATCTACAAAAACAATACATGAGTTTTAAATGGAATGGAAGTAAGTATCGATTGTATGGTCTAAGGAATTCACCACCCAAGCAGAAAGAGTCATAGCATAAGAAGGTCCTAGGCCATCATCAAGATAGAGAGACCAGTACAAATCACTTAACCCAAATCAAGCATCAACAGAAAGAAAGAATAAAAGACAATGTGGACAAATACAGCTTTGAGGACAAAGGTCCCTTTAAAGGGGGTGGCAATGCAACGAATATAAATGACATTAAATATACGATAAATAACAATGTAAATAATCACACAAATAAATTAATAATTAATAATTAATTAGCAATAGATATTAAATATCATAAGTATAAGGACACAACCTTTCGTTATGTAAGCCCAGCTGTATTTAAGTGGGCCAAACCTGTAATTCATATCATCCAATTATCATTTTACTCATTTATTATTATATTATTATCAAAGATGGTTTTTCTTTATTGTTAACCGGATTCGGTATATAGCATAGAGTTGGTTGAAAACCTTCTTCAAACAATTACCAATACCTAAGAGAATATTGGAGAAATGCTCAAGCTACAAAAGCAGCAGAATGAGATGAACCACAGGGCCTTGCAGGACTCTATTTGTCTGCAAAGGGAGGTAGAAAGAATTCTGGAAGCAACAAACAGAGGAGAGGGAAGTGGATAAATGAAGAGGAATTCATCCTATCAACCCACTAAGAAACATTCTAGGTGGGAAGACTCAAAGGAAATTGATCAAGAAAAGATAAAGCGACCCTTGAAATTTTGGAAATGTGGAGGAGATCATTGCCTCTGCATCTGCCCAACAAGAAGCAGTAAGGGAGATAACATCTATGAAGTTCCCATACTTGTAAATCAGTTGGAAGATCAAAACTAGTAGGAGCAGCTTGTGGAAGCCAAAGGACTGGGTCCTGAAAGTTAATAGTAAACAACAAAATGTAGGGCAGACCTGCAACATGTTTTTGGAATTTTGGACATGTGAAGATTGTATATGTATTCCTAAGTGTTGGAACACCGAGGACGGTGTTATTCTAAGGGAGGGATGATGTAATATCCCTCATTCTAACCTTAGGCTATTTTGTCTCCAATGTAAATATTGCATAAAATGCAATGTGTGTTTCCCTAGTGTGGAGCTCAAGGCCAAGGCCCCACTAGTGGATGCTTAGGTTTATTTGCATAAGAAATTATTGGATATTCTGATAATTCATGTGATAGTAAGCCATGGAAGATTGTAAATGACACCATGTAAATAAAATACCAAGGTCTGGCCATGGCTGCAACTAAATGAGGGGGAACTATGTATCCAATAGGGAGTGGTGAAGGGGTGAGGGATTGAACCTAGACTGCCATATGTCACCTAGAGAACCCATTTGAACTGTCCTAGTTTCCATTGATTGCTGCTACAAGGTAAGTACTGCAGGAGGATTGTGCATGAGGTCATGGAGTATGGGAAACCCACAAAAATATGGATGGCAGTGTATGGATCTCTGCTGCCTTGACCCGCACGTCACTCCACCCATGGCAGTTCGTATTCCTCCTTCCCAGACTGTGGTTGATCATAGGAGGTTCAGTTGAAACCTTAAACATCACAATTAGTGGAGCTATGCATCAAGGAAGAGAAATCACGATTCTGTGTAGGGTTGCAATTTACAGAGCCGAATACACTTAGAAAACTCTGCATAGGAGAAAAATGACGGGGTTTATCCTTGGATATGACTCTATGGGTGAATAGCAGAGCATAAGAAGCTTAGGAAAACCTGAGGAGAGCCATATTGGAGTGTCGAGATCCTGTGGTGGAGCAGAGCCACTTGACCATAGCATTGGGGAAGATCCAAGTGTGGAATTGTAGTGGCAAGGAACTAAGGGGGTTTGGATTTCATAGTAGAGTCAAACAGGGCTCACTTACCTTTATTTAGCAGTCAGTTCCAGCCACACTTACCCAGGTCGGTGCTAGGGGAAGGGGTTCCCTAGGGACTGTGCAGCAGTGAAAGGGACCTTACCTAGGATGAGAGTGGAGGTGCTGGGGAGGCTTGAACCATCTGAGATCATTGGGATATTCCTATAGCTCTGTAGATGAGCTTATTGAGCTAGAAAAACCCTTACCTTCCTTCCCCATTTGCTTGAAAATGTTAACTGTGTGTTGAATTCCTTGATGGACTATGAACCAAGCTATGAGTGAACCTGAGAGGGACTTCTTAGTGGATACATATCCCCCGCTCGGGGGTGATCTCTGATTGTTGAAATAGTACAGGATGGGGAAAGGTCTATGGTTGGTGTTATCACCCAATATTTCCCTAGGTTGTGGCAGGAAAGACCATGGGGTAACTGTTGCAAACCAATATTTAGTAGATGGAAACTATCATTTCCAACCACAAGGAGGGATCTCCCTTTTGGGGCTTCCAGCAATAGGATGCATCTTAAAAATGGGATGGGATATCGGTCAAAGAGGTGGTTATACCTTCAAACAATGAATTAAAGGGGATTTTGGCCGGTTGGAGTTAAGAACAGGAGGACAGTTGGGCATGGAGTCAACTTCGGTGGGTTACTATCATCAATAGTAGGTTTGGGCCGTGATATGCAGTAGCGGGAGGCAAGGTAGACATGGTTCTTTCATGTCAAAGTGATCGACAGATGAAGGTAGAGGAAGGAGACAAATTCAGCTACGAGGCTAGAGCATTTAAGAATGAATTTTAACCTGCAAATTCAAGAGGAAAAGGGTGGAATACCTAGTCATATGCATCTGGAGCATGTGGGCATGAATTCCAGACCATGTAATCTTGATCTTTAGGTACTGCAGAAGTAAACAATTAATGGAAATACAAAGTAAACACAAATACACCGGAAATAACTGACATCAGAAACACACATCACAGGAATCTCAAGGTCCAACATCGTGTCTGCTCATTGAATTAAGAGGCCAAGTTTAATACAACGCAAAGCAATAATCTCTTTGAAACAAAAACGCCCAACCTTTCAGTCTACTTTGGACCTTGTATTTATATGCTTACAAAGAAAAAAATATCCTAACTGATTCAAAACAACTTGCACTGGTAATGATGAATCCATTCGATTCAAGCCTCCCGAATCAACAACCTCTGATTCTACCATGCACAGAGGAGGAGAATCATTTATGCTGGCACTGCACCATTGCACCATGGAAGCCACCTGCTCATCCATCGGATCTGGCTATTCAGGTTTGATCAAGACAGGTAACAAAAAAAACCCCCTTCCCCACTCTCGGATGTGCCATTCCCCTGTAAAAATCTCCATTTCCTGCGACTGTAACTGGCTTTGCAAAATTTTCTTGATCCGCAATCGCCCTTCCACAATTTCCTTTCCACCCCCACCTTTCCGCAACGGTCCCTTCTGCAACCCGCAATTAGCCACGTGTCATGCAGGGATTGGTATTTCGACATCATGATTTTCTGGAGAATCGTCTTCCCGCAATCCGCAATCCGCAATGTGGGATGCCGAAAATCACTTTTTTGTGTTTCTGAAGATGATCTTCCCACAATCCACAATGCAGATTGCGGAATGCAAAAACTTGTTTTTTTTGTGTTTTTGAAGATGAACTTTTCGCAATCCGCAATCTGCAATGCAGATTGTGGAATGCGGAAACTTGCCTTTTTTCCATTTGGAACATTGCTTTTCCGTAATCCGCAATCCACAATGCGGATTGTGGAATGCAAAAGTTTATGTTTTGCAGTCTTTGGGACATTGCTTTCCACAATCCACAATGCGGATGCGGAACTCGGAAATAGGCTTGCGGAATGCATTTTCGACTGTTGATCTTATCTACTCCTTGATCTTAGTCGTCCAATTGTCTTTGGTTGAGGAAGAAGATCCTGCTGCTAGTTTTTCCTACGGAAGGGCCCTCCTGCCTTGTATTTTCCCATTTTATCACTGTGGCTCAGTCATTTTGCTTGGATTTGTTCAACACTTAGCTAATTTTGGGTTCACTGAATCTGTATTTGATGCAATCGGCCAAGGGATGACCTTAGGGCTCTGAGTGGGGGATTTCCTTCCCATTCCATGGTGGAAACCATAATAAGTGTTAACAATTGGGTTGGAAAGTTGCAGTCCATAGACAATTTTATTGGGAATTTGATAGAAAAGATAAGTATTCCCTATGTTAAGTTATGCCCATACGTGTTCCAAATTCCATGAATTGTTCACTGATTAATAGGGCCGAGTGCACATGCCTCATGTTTCATCCTGTTATGCATGTTATTGGTTTATGAATGCATGACACATTGTGTGGAGATGATGCTACCTTTATCCATGGTTGTTAAGCATATGCATGCATCTATTTTCTCATGAGAATGGTTCATTGATGAATAGGACTGTATTCCTATGCATTGTGTTTAAGTCTATGTTTATGTTGTTGTTATGCCCATGAGGAATGTTGGATACAGGTTAGATGTGCGGGTGGATAATTTTACAGTATCCCTGTGTTTATTGATGGATGAATCTATCTACATGAGTCATTTATCATGTACTTGCACATATGCATCTTTGTATTAAACCTTGGTACTTATATGTAACTATGCCTGAGGAATAGGATTAATCCCTACATGCTTTCATCACTCTGCGTGGGAGAAATATGTGCATGTATTCCACTCTATGAGTTTGGATCATATTTCATTCCTTGTGTTCATGGAGTGTGCTTGTGCATATTTGTAATGTCTTTGATAATGCTTTTGGATTGTCCTTTGATGAATTAGGGATAAGTATGGTAAATGTGCAGGATACTCCATCTAGGATTTTGGAAAGGAGTGACACCCTATGGATGGGATGAAGGAGAGGAGGCATGGCAAAAGTGGAGTAGAGTTCCTTGCAGGAGGGTAAAGGAACCTTGAAGAGGTTATGGCCATAATTCAGTTGGAAATTTACAAGGTTAGAGGACTCTGATCAGGTAGGGGAGCATACAAGTGGATAGAGATCTCCAAGAGCTTTCCAACGGTACCGACCTTGTCCAATTGGGACCCAAGATGAGGGAGTCATCACCCTTAGAATTTTGCAGGTAAAGTGACTTGTTCAGGGGTGTGTGGTCCCGACCTTCCACATCCGCAATGTCGATTACGGATTGTGGAGGTCGGGGACCGACTGTTGGGGTTGCACGGCTGGGATTCCGTATTTTCGCATCCGCAAATCGGGTTGCGTGTTGCGGGATTCGAAAGGGCAAGTCCAATGGAAATGGCACGTGGGAGTTCTTCCTTTCTGCATCCACAAAGTAGGTTGCAGATTGCAGGATGTCAGAAGGACAACTTCCACGGGGCCGGCACATTATATTTCCGCATTTTTGCATCCACAAGCAGGTTACGGATTGGAGATTGCAGAGGGTGGTTTTCCCGGATTGGCGAGATGGGTGTTCTGATTTCCGAGTTCCACAAGGAGGACTGCGGATTGTGGAAATCGGAAAGGAGAATTCGTCAGAGCTACATATTTGGACTTCTGCATTTCTAAATCCCGCATGCGGATTGCGGATTGCGGAGATGCGGAAGTCGGAGGGGAGAAATTGTCGGAATTGAAATTGTCAACCCGACTTCCGATTTCCGATTGCGGGTTGTGGACCGGAGGTCATTGCGGACCTGTGGATTGTGGTTCAATGAACATTGCAGGTTCAAAGTTGTGGAAACTTTGAATTGCTTGGGAAAAAAAAGAAAAACAATTAGCAGGTGATTCAAGGGTTGTCTCCCATTGCCTCTAAAGGGCACCAAGGTGACCAGGGACATGAGAGAACCATGTTATATTGGTGTCTCTCTTGTAATGTGTTTTATATGATTTATATTTTCATCTTGTTTATTGTTATTGCTCCGTGATCCTGTTTTTCTAACAATTGGTATCAGAGCCAAAGGTCTATTTGGAAAATAAAATCACAGGAAATAAGCTCTCTTGTTTCGAGTAGGAGCAATGGCAGAAGAAGGAAATTTCAAGGTCGAGAAATTTAATGGGAAAAACTACCAGTTATGGAAGATGAAAATTGAGGACTAACTATATAAGAAGGATCTATGCCTACCATTTTGAGGAAAAGAAAAATAGTCGGCGACTATGAAGGATGAAGAATGGTATTTTCTTGAAAGAAAGGCACTGGGAACAATACGGTTGTGTCTAGATTCATCGGTCGATTTCAATATCTCAAAAGAAAAGACAATGGAGGGTTTGATGAGTGCATTAGGTAAGCTATATGAAAAATCCTCGGCCTCCAACAAGGTATTTTTAACGAAGTGCTTATTTAATATGAAGATGTTAGAAGGTGGATCTGTTGCTGATCATTTAAATGAATTTAATACGATTACAAATTAGCTAAGTTCTGTAAAAGTGAACTTTGATGATGAGGTTAGGGATCTTCTAATCTTGTTCTCATTGCCGGAAATTTGGAATGGCTTCGTCATGGCTGTAAGTAACTCTATCTCTAGTTCAAACACTTTGAAATTTGATGATGTTGTTGGTGTTATTCTTATCGAGGAAATGCGAACGAAAATCACATGTGAGACATCAGGTAATGCGTTGACCATGGAGAAAGGGGAAGACAAAGGGAGAGAGGAAAGCACCCAGGTAATCGTAGAAAGTCTAGGAAGGGAAGATCCAAGTCCATAATGGGAAATATAGAATGTTGGAACTATGGAAAGAAAGGAAATCTGTTGAAATAGTGCAAATCTCTAAAGAAGAAAGGATATGGACAGTAGGAGACTACTCAGGAAGAAAATGTAGTAGGTGATGTGTTACAAGATGCTTTGATTCTTGCATTAGATAATACTAGTGATTATTGGGTAGTAGATTCAGGGGATTCATGTCATGCTAAACTCCATAGGAAATTATTTCATGATTATGTTCCAGGCGATTTTGGACATGTTTTATTGGGTGATGATGAACCATGTAAAATTGTTAGAATAGGTAAGGTATAGATAAAGTTAAAGAATGGTGAATGGATGCTAAAATATGTAAGGGATATTCCTGCTATGAAAAGAAATATGATATCAATAGGGTATTTGGGAGATGGTGGACGTTTATCTACGTTTAGAGAAACATGGTGATGAAAGAGCTTTGGTGCCTAGGAAAAATAGTCGAATATGATCGACAGGAGAAATTGACAAGGGGGATTTTCGACAACCACTGGAGCGAAGGAAGACTAGCTATCGAAAGCCACGTAGTTGAGGAGAAACTGTGGAGGTGCAGTCAACAGAAGGAGAGGTCGAAGGTAGAAAATTCAAGATGTCTACAAATGACATGTTTGCAGCGAAAGAGGTCGGGTGTCGAACAATGACACTGACAGGTTTGTGGAAAAATTCTAGTGTGGAGGAAGTGGCGGATTGGACTAGAATCCGTGGAAGCGAAGTGAAGCCAACAAGTCAGGTCGAAAGGCGATGAAGTGTAGTATGGTCAAGACGTGGGGCTGAAAAATGTCACAGAGTCTGAGTTTTGTAGAAGTCAAAGAGGAGTACTTGGTAGCCATTCAGGGTTGCTAATAAAGTTATGAGCAGTTAAGATGGTGGTTGGGATCAGGACAGATGTCACCACATGTAAAGGTTTTGTAGAATGGCAAAAGGGCACTGACAACTACAGGTCTGCAGGATTGGGATTATTCATTGGATAGAGGAAGAGTGTATTGGGGAACGAAGTGGACCTAGAGAAGAGCAGCAGAGTAGGGTAGAAGACCAGTGCGCAGCACAAGGAAAGAGGTTCGGTCACAACGGATTGATGAGAGTTCCAGTTGGGAAAATATAGATCGTTCATCCATAGCTCAATGAGTTATTGCATTCAATAGAGGCCGTGAGAGGGAGAAGATCACACATAGATAAAATAGACCATTTACTTATGTAGATTCTATAAGGCTGAGGCCAACTAGTTAGTTGTTTTCCATTTCGCATTGTCACCATTGTAATTGATTGAAGTAATAGAAGCCAACTTCTGGCATCCTGTTTACATCTAGCCTATGTGAAAATCATGTGTCGTGTGTTATTTTTAATCAAGAGGGTCCGACCGACATGCTCTTGCATCAGTTGGTATCAGAGCCTGGACTTCAGAATCCGGTTGAGTGTGAACAACTCCAGCTGCGGTTGGGTAGAGTTGTGCATGACTAGTGGAATTCCGGTTGCGATTGGACGAGTGGGAGTTTCAGCTGCAGTTGAAAATGGCTTACAAAGGCTTTAATGTCTGAGGAGTTGGATGAAGAGCATGTGGCGCTGTAGTCACAGTTGATCATGAAATGTTCGACGAGTGCATGCGAACAATGCGCATTTTGACTAGTAAAGTCACAACGATCAAAGAAAGACAAACGCATGGATGCATTCCTGATGCATTAGACCACACGACAAGGAAGTTGAGGACGTGGAAGCACGGGAAGCAGCAGGGGAAGAACCAGAAGATAAAATCATCAAGCTTCTAATGGAATTGAGAGGTCGGACAAAGATGGATGTACATACCTACTCGAGAAGTCTGGATCAGAAGACTTGATAGATTGGTTCAAAGAGATGGAGAAATACTTCGACATAGAGAAGATATAGGATCCTAAATGGGTTAAGACTACATGTCTGAGGTTGAAGGGTCATGCCTCATTGTGGTGGGACAATGTATAGGCTGACAAAGTCAAGAAAGGCAAGGAGAAAATCAAGTCTTGGGACCGGATGGTCGCCAAGCTGAAAGGAAATTTCTTGCCAGGTGACTATGTGATTTCCTTGTTCCGAAAATTGCAGAACTTTCGACAAAAAGAGATGACCATGAAAGAGTACATGAAAGAGTTCTACAGATTTTCGATAAGTTTGGGACAAAATGACGAAGGCAAAGAAGCTACCGTGAGATATGTGAACGGTTTGAATTATGCCATACAAGACGAGTTGAGCCTATTCAGGTTACAAGCGGTTGGTGAATCCCACCAGTTCTGAAGGCAGAAGAGAAACTGTCGAGGAAAGGTGCATCGAACAGAGGTAGGATGACTAGTCAAGGTGCGAAGAATGTTTCCGCAAAAGGCCAAAGTAGCAGAACCAGGAGAGAAGTCGTCGAAAACAATCAACGTGCGGATGGGACAACGACCAGAGAGAAGATGCAAAGAAACCAACGGGATGGTCGAGAGACCCACGATCGTGGTGCGTATGGTCCAACTAGTCCAACAAAAAATAAAGGAGCTAACAGACCAGCGGTAGTCTGTTATAAGTGTCGAGGTGTGAGACACAAGTCCTATGAATGCCCATAGAATCTACACATGGCGGATGATTCGAAGCCCATACGTCGAAGAGATGAGCAAGTCGATGAGAGGACGACATCGACATCCGACAGTGGTGAAGAGGGTAAAGGATAAGGTCGAACTATGACAACCAAGAGAACGTTGGTTTAGGATGACCGACGCGATGAGAAAAAGCCAGCACAGCGAAAGGCTATCTTTCAAATCGGAGTGTTGATTGGTGAGTGGTATTGCAAGACCATAGTTGATGGTGGAAGTACAAAGAATCTTGTCTCGATAGAGATCATCGACAAGTTGGGTTTGAGATGTCGAGAACACCCACACCCATACAAGATATCATGGTTACCAAAAGCACATCATTTCAAGGTAACCAGACAGTGCCTGATAAAATTTAAGGTTGGAAAGCATGAAGACAACGTACTGTGCGACGTAATCCCAATGGACGCATGTCATCTATTGCTAGGGATACCATGGAAATATGATCGAAAGATGATATATGATGGTCGAGGCGACACATTCACAGTGTGGAAAAATGGCACACAGAGGACTCTGAAGCCGAAGCAGGAGGATCAAGCCGACTGTAAGCAGGGCGAGAACAACTATTGGGAGAAGTGAGTGCTGATGTGTTCAGCCAAGGAATTCCTCGCAAAGGAGGAGAAACAATCGGGATGTTTTTCCATCATTCCAAAGGGATCATGTGTCAAGAGGTCGACGCTGGTGAGAATTCTGGATGAAGTTGAAGTGATGCTCGATGAGTTCAGGAGCATAGTATTCGATGAAGCGTCGACGGGATTGCCACCGACAAGAATCATATCCCATCAGATCAACTTGATTCTAGGATCGATTTTTCCAAACAAGGCACCACATAATAAATGACTCTGGTCGAGGGTCAGGAACTCAATCGACAGGTCCAAGAGTTGTTGGACAGAGGATTGATCAGAGAGAGTCTGAGCCTGTGTCCAGTACCCACAATATTAGTGCTAAACAAGGGTGGAGAATGGAGGATGTGTATAGACTCCAGAGCTATCAACAATATCACGATCAAGTACCGATTTCCATTTTCGAAAATGGACAACTTGATGGATTGTTTGAATGGAGCGAAGTAATTCATGAAGATCAACCTGAAGAGTGGTTATCACCAGATTCGGGTTAGAGAAGGAGATGAATGGAAGACATCATTCAAGATGAAAGAAGGGTTGTATGAGTGGTTAGTCATGCCATTCGGATTGACTAATGTACCCAGTACATTTGCGTGGTTGATGAATTAAGTACTAAAACCATTCTTGGGAAAGTTCATCGTAGTGTACCTAGATGACATCCTAATATTTAGTCAAACCAAGGTTGGACACTTGGAGCAAATTCAACAAGTATTGCAGAAGTTGCAGGAAGAGAAGCTGATGGTGAACCTGCAAAAGTGTTTGTTCATGAAGGAAGAACTGGTATACTTGGGATTTGTAATCTCAAGTAAAGGGTTAGTGATGGACCTAGATAAGGTGAAGGCTATATTGGAGTGGCCAGAGCCGACAAGCGTGACTGGAATGCAAAGTTTCCATGGACTTTCTAGTTTCTACAGGGAGTTCATCAGGGGATTCAATTGGATATGTGCACCTTTGACAGAGTGCATGAAGAAAGGGGAGTTTAATTTGACAGAAGCTTCCCAGAGAGATTTCGACAAGTTGAAGGAAAAGGTCACTGAGATACTAGTGTTAACGCTCCCATATTTTGACAAAGTTTTCCAAGTCGATTGCGATGCGAGTGGAATAGAAATTGGAGTAATGTTGAGCCACGAGGGCCGACCAATTGAATTCTTTAGCAAGAAGTTGGATGATGCGAAGCGGAAATATTCGGTCTACGACCATGAGTTCTATGCTATTGTCCAAGCATTGAAGAAGTGGAGGCATTATTTGTTTCCCAAGGAATTTGTGCTATACATAGATCACCAAGCACTGAGATACTCGAATACTCAGTCGAAGTTGTATGAGAGATTTTCTACAAGAACCTCTAACAAGCTAAAGCTGAAGAAGATTGGACCGTGTAAGATCTTGAAGATAATTTCTGACAACGCTTATGTGTTGGAGCTGCTGAAAGACTTGATCATTTCACCTACGTTCAATGTCTCGGATCTGTACAAGTTTGAAGAAGGTTCAACCAATAGCAGCATAGAAGTGTCGAACATCGACTAGACAGTGCAAATTCCAGGTCGACACGACAAGGAGGAAATCATCGAAGTGTTGGAGGAAGGCGAAGTCAGGCGTATGCGCAGTTCGTGAAAGAAAGAATACTTAGTGAGATGGAAGGATGATAAGTTGCAGAGGTGACATGGATTTCCGAAGAAGAATACAAGAGACTGATGAAGCAATCGAGTTCTTTTTCACCTGGGGAGTCTGATGCAGGAGCATTGGGGCCTAGGAAAAACAGTCGAAGAGGATCGACAGGAGAAATCGACCAGGGGGATTGTCGATGACCATTGGTGTGAAGGAAGATTGGATATCGAAATCCACATAGTCGAGAAGAAACTGTCGAGGTGCGGTCGATAGAAGGATAGGTTGAAGGTCGACATGTTAAGATGTCGATAGATGACATGTTTGCAGCGAAAGAGGTCGGGTGTCGATAGGTTTTCGAACAGTGATATCGATAGGTTTGCGGCAGAATTCAAGCGTGGAGGAAAGGGCAGATTGGACTGGCAGCCATGGAAGCGAAGTGAAGCCGACAAGTAAGGTCGAAAGGTAACGAATTGAAGTATGGTTGAGACATGGTGCCAACAACTATCACAGAGTCCGATTTTTGCAGAAGTCAAAGTAGAGTACTTGATAGCCGTTTGGGGTTTCTAAGGAAGTTATGAGCAGTTAAGATAGTGGTTGGGATCAAGATAGATGTCACCACAAGAAATGGTTGTGCAGCACTTCCGGAGGGTGCTGAAAACTGTAGGTCTGCAGGATTGGAAGGATTTGGTGAACATAGGAATAGTGTCTCAGGGAATGGAGTGGACCTTGGGAAGAGCAGCAGAGCAGGGTAGAAGATCAGTGTGCAAGCATAAGTAAGGCGGTCCAGTCACAGCGGATCGACGAGAGTTCCATTTGGAAAAAGATAGATCGGTCATCCATAGCTCAGCAATTTATTGCATTCAACAGAGGCTGTGAGAGGGAGAAGATTGCACATAGAGAAAACACACCATTTACTTATGTATATTGTATAAGGCTGAGGCCGACTAGATAGTTTTTTGCATTTCGCATTGTAACCATTGTAATTGATTGAAGTAATAGAAGCTAGCTTCTATCATCCTGTTTACATCTAGCCTATGTGAACATCGTGTGTTGTGTGTTATTGTTAAGCAAGAGGGTTCGACCAACCTGCCCTTGCATTACATGGTGGAATATCACTAAAGGATCAATGGTGATAGAAAAATGAGACAAGATAGGTATGTTGTATTTATGTCCTCATAATACAGTCTGTTCTATATTTTTAGCTTCCATAGGAACATATACAACATTGTGGCATCATAGGCTTGGCCACATGAGTGAGAAGGGGATGCAGATTCTCCACTCAAGGAAGTTGCTTCCATATCTGAAGTAGATAAGTTTGAAATTCTGTGAAAACTGTGTTTGTGGAAAACATAAGAGAGTCATATTTCTCAGTGTTGGGAAACATAAGAAGAGTGAAAAGTTAGAGCTTGTGCATACAGATGTATGGGGACTATATCAGGTACAATCTCTTCGTGGATATCATTATTATGTTACTTTTATTGATGATGCAACTAGAAAAAAATTAGATTTATTGCATTAGACAAAAATTTGATGTGTTTGCTACTTTTAAGAAATGGAAATTTTTGGTTGAGGATGAGATAGGAAAAAGGTTGAAGTGTCTCGGATATGATAATGGAGGTGAATACTACAACAAGGATTTTGATAGTTACTATTCATACCATGGGATCTGTAGAATGAACAAGAAAATGGTGTGTCAGAAATAATGAACAAGAAAATCATGGAGCATGCAAGGTGTATGAGATTGCATGTATGGTTTCCCTTACAGTTTTGGGAAAATATTGTAGATATTGTTGTTTGCTTAATAAACAGAAGGCCTTCAAATGCTTTGGATGGTGGTATTCCAGAAGAGGCATGGAAAGGTAAAAAGATAAACTACTCATTTCTGATAAATTTTGCTTGTGAAGCATTTGTCCATATTGATAAAGAAAATAGAACAGATCTTGAGGCTAAATCCAAGAAATGTACCTTTATTGGATACAGGGTTGATGATTTGGGTTATCGCTTATGGGATTATGAAAATAACAAAATAATTAGGAGTATAGATGTGGTATTCAATGAAAATGTCATGCATAAATATCAGTTGCAGGGAAAGAAACATGAAAAGGAGAACACAAAGTATAGAGTGCTTGATGAAATCAAAGAAAATGAAGTTCCAAAGCTGCCAAAAAATCAAGAACAACAGCAAGTACCTCAAACTCCTGCAAGTGTTAGAAGATATACCATGTTAAGTAGACCCCATGAATGATTCTATCCTTCACTGTATTATTTATTGATGTATGATTTTGGTGAACCATAATGTTATGAAGAAGCAATGCAAGTGGAAACTAGAAAGAAGTGGGAGTAAGGAATGAATGAGGAGATTAACTCATTGGTAAAAAAACTAGACTTGTGATTTGGTTCAGTTGCCTGCTAGTAAAAGAGCATTGAAAAATAAATGGGTTTATAGGTTGAAGGAAGAAGATGGTGGAAATAAGTAGTACACGGACAAACTTGTTATAAAGGGGTTTGCATCGAAGAAAGGTATATATTTTGATAAAAAAAATTCTCTTATTGTTAAAATGACTTCAATTAGAACTATTTTAAGTCTAGAGGCGGTTAAAGATTTGCATCTTGAACAATTAGAGGTAAAAACAACCTTTCTCCATGGGGATTTGGAGGAAGAGATTTATATCTAGTAACCATAGGGTTATAAGATCAAAGGGAAGGAGAATTTGGTATGTAGATTGAAGAAGAGCTTGTATGGCTCAAAGAAAGCTCCAAGGCAGTGGTATTTGAAATTTGACCGGTTTATGGTAGAACAAGGTTATAGTAGATGTCATTCTGACCACTGTGTTTATTTCAAGAGGATACATAATGGAAGATATATTATCTTGTTATTGTATGTGGATGACATGCTTGTTGTAGGGTCTAGCATGCATGATATAAATGTTCCCAAAAGGAAGTTAGCTAATTCATTTGCGATGAAGGATTTAGGTGTTGCAAAGTAAATATTTGGTATGAGAATAACAAGAGACAGGAAAAGTCACAAATTGACATTGTCTCAAGGTGGGTACATACAAAAGGTGTTGGAAAGGTTTAGAATGCAGAATGAAAAACTAGTTAGTACACCTTTGGCCAACCATTTCAATCTAAGTAAGGAGATGTGTCCCAAGACACAGGAAGAGATATATTACATGTCTAGGGTTCCCTATTCATTAGCAGTTGGCAACTTGGTGTATGCCATGGTGTGCACAACACATATATTGCACATGCGGTGGGAGTTGTGAGCAGGCATATAAACAATCCAGGTAAAGAACATTGGCAGGTAGTAAAGTGGATTCTCAAGTATTTGAGAGGTACTACTACTCATGCATTATGTTTTGGAGGTTCAGATACTGTTCTACAGGGATATGTTGATGCAGATATGGTAGGTGATAAAGATAGTAGGAGGAGAACCACAAGGTATGTCTTTACTGTAGGTGGAACAACAGTAAGCTGTATTCAAAAACTGAAAAGGTTGTTGCACTTTCAACAATGGAAGAAGAGTATGTTGTTGCTACAAAGGCTAGTAAAAATATGATTTGGTTATAGAGGTTCATGGATGAATTTGGTAAGAAGTATGAGAATAGAAGGTTGTACAGTGACAACCAGAGTGCCATTCATATTGCAAACAACTCAAATTTCCATTCTAATAATAAACATATACAACTCAAGTACCATTTCATATGTTATGTTCTGGAAGATGAACTATTGAATATGGAAAATATACACACTAGCGAAAATCCTGCAGACATGTTGACAAAGGTAGTAACCAGAGAGAAACTGAGTTCCTTCTTAGTTTTAGTTGGCCTTCAAGCATGAAGGTAAAGATGAGAAATTTTTCAGGTCTAAGGTTTAGAGCATAGTCCAACAAGTGCAGCAACGATGGAGTTGTTGTGATCAGTCTCCAAGTGGGATATTGTTGATCGTGGATCGTGTTATTCCTTATTCAGAGGTCGTGTTTCGGCCGTGTCATGACTTGGTAAAAATGCCTTGTAAAATGTTGTAATTTCATAATCATGACTTGGTCAATAATGGGTGATTTATGTGCCCATGGTATTGGGTATCCCATAGTATTTTCCCATGGTAATCCCTCTTTAAAAAGAAGGCATTGTAATATGACTGTGTATTGTAGCATTGTAAGGATCTCTATGATTGTGTAGGAGAGACCGTGAGCGAGTGAAGAGGAATTTGCAGGGGATGTGCTGCAAGTTATGTCCCTCCATTTGTTGGATGGTATAATAATAAGGACAAGCAATTTCTGTGTGGATGTATCCTATCTTGGGTGTACCACGTTATATTGGCGTCTCTCGTGTAATGTGTTTTATGTGATTTATATTTTCATCTTGTTTATTGTTATTTCTCTACGATCTTGTTTTTCTAACAATTGGTATCAGATCTAAGGGTCTCCTAAAATGTATTTGTCGCCCCCTTGGACCCTCCATGGCAACTATATTGCGTGAGAAATCCACCAAACCACCTCGTCATGGGATGGGATCCATACATGGCTGAAACACGACCTCTGAATAAGGAAGATCAAGCTCCATAACCAACAATAATCTCCATGAGTTGCCAGAAAATTACTTAAAGATATTACTTAAGTTTGAAGGAGAAAGAGTAGCTACAACAGAAGACCATATGGCCACCTTTTAGGACTTTATTGATAATATTTATATTGAACACAATGATGTCTATATGAGACTCTTTGTCTATACCTTAGAAGGATATGTTAGAAAATGGTTCAGATCTTTCCCTGTAGCATCCATAAACTCCTGGGCTATCCTTGGAACCACATTTCTAGGCAATGGGGTGAAAAAAGAGACCACCTCTACTACTTGATTGAGTGTGTTGGATTAAAAATAAGAATGGAGAACTAGTAGGGGATTTTAATAAAAGATTCAATGAAATTTATAATAAAATCCCTCAAGATAGAAAACCCTGCCAAGCAGCCGCAAAAGTCACCTATGCAATGGATTTTGAACCTGAATTTTCCATGATACTTAGGGAGAGGAGGTCAGCAACCCTACTCATTATGCAAGATGATGTAGTAGATATTTAAGGAAACATGACAACATCAAGCAAGCTAAAATACAATCAAGATATATAAAAAAAAAAAAAGACTGAAAGAGGAAATTAGCTCTTCCGGAATAAGTAGGGATGCACAAGATGCTAAGATATAGGAGATGTCCAAAGTAATTAAAGGATTATCAAATAATATGACAATGTTAGAGTTGGAAGCGCATAATACAAATAGAGTTCCTCAAAGAGGAGGACAAAGGAATCCAAATCAACATAGAATACCTTTCAATCCTCAAATTATAAACACAGAAAGGAAAAATGAAAATTGGCCTATACAACCCCCTGTGAGAGAAAATAACAACAATTATTCTGCATATCTTCTTCAATACCAGGAGTACAATGAACCATCAGATGAGATGTTATGGATGCAAGATGAAGATGACATGATCCATCTAGCCCAAGAGGACTATGAGAATTGTTTGCAAATGGATCTATATGAAAATAAGAAAGAACAAAGAAAGGGATAAGATGAGACATTCTCAACTCAATATAGAATCTTTGTTGATGATTTGTAGAAAGAATTGCAGAGAAAATATGACCTCAATCCTACAAACACTTCTACAAACTAGAAGCAAAACCCTTCTCCTAAGGGTCCCTATGTGAATCATCCAACTAATGAATATTTTGATCCCCCAGTCCCTCCTAAAAAGTCTGTTGTATCTAAGGAAAGATTATGCAAATCTACCTCCCCAATTATACCAAAGATAGTTGGAATTCCCCAATCTAAAAGGAATGAATATGAAAAAAGAGAGAAAGATAGACCTGCTATTCCTTATAATATTGAACATGATATGGGAAAGATCAAAATTCATATACCTCTGTCTTAATTAGCAAAAAATCATGCTTATCAAAAGAAAATTGAGAAAGTGCTAAATGGAGCAGTGTCAACCAATCTCCATGATAGTCTTCGTCTCTCGTATGATAACCCTACTGTCATATTGGGCCCACGGGTAAAATAAAGAAATGAAAATACAACTCCATTCTATGTAACCCTTAGTATGCATGGTATTGTATGCTTGATGTAGGAGCCTCTCATAACCTGATACCAAATGTTATTATGCAACAGTTGGATATAGATATTACGAAGCCATACCATGACCTTATAGTTTTTACTCTAGAAATGTGAAATGTTAGGGTTGATAGAATATATAGTGGTTACATTAGCTCAACTACCTACAAAAAGCATCATGATGGACGTAGTAGTGGAAGATGTTCCTGGTAAGTATGGGATGATGAGACCTTAAAATTGCCTCTTTCTTCCACTCTATTCCAACATAATGTCATCATATATAACCATAAACCACTATAGTTTACTTTTAAAAAGCTTGTCTTTTATTTAAAATCCTTTTATTAAAAGCAATGACAGTAAATGATGTCAATTTATGCTGGATTTATTATTTTCAATGTATTATATATGATTTTATTGGCAATGAACTAATTTTTGATGATGTGTTTGAAGGATAAGGAATTACCACATCAAGATTAGCATATGTGCGGGCCTCCCTTGCAAAATCTGCCGCATGGTTTTTGTTCATTAGAAGTCCCAGATGGTGTGGTGTTCATTACAACTTACAAAGGTCATTTATTTGTCTTAGGGAATCGCATGCAAAGAGCTTCATTCATTTCTCCAGGAACTAAACTTTGAGCTTCATTCATGAACAAATCATGAGGAATCTCGGGAAATGGTTAAAAACCCACTTCACAAATAGTATCATTTAGCTAGTTGTTGGGTCGTTTCTCAAATTTTAGAAATGACTAAGAGATAAATTTTCCTGTTTGAAACGGATCCACACAAATTGACAGTCACGCCCTGATTTTGTGTATGGCCATTTTTGTAAAATTAGAATTTGTTTTGACAATTCAAGCATTGGGGGGATTCGATTTCACTGACGTTTATGTATAAAATAGGTCTGGATATGTATAGGAGGGACAAATAATATGATTGTGATAATAATGTTATGCTGCTCTTTTTAATTGTCATATGAATTTGATGAAGACAAGATTGTGATCGTACTGTAAACATAATACAATCATTAATGGTAATCTAATTTCATAGCTCGTGTTTACATATGCAATTGATCTATAAGTTTTGAGCTCGTTTACTAATTGGCTTGGGCCCACAAATCAATAAAACATAGCTCTGTATCTATATTTTTGTTGTTATTACTTTTGATTTGCTGTATCTTTCATTTGTGTATACCAATTCAGATTATATTCACTTCTGTAAATTATTTTAGATTGTCTTAGTTGTAAATCATTTTGTTTTATTGTAAGATCATTCTAGAATAATCAATTACATTGATAAAATAGCATTTGATTTCTTCCACCATTCATTTTGCACAACACATCTTCGTTTAGGTTCAATTTGTTGAAGATTCACATCATTTAAGTAGACATTATTTTCTATTTTAGGTTTATATAAATGTAAAAAAAAAATACAAAATGTTTCATTGCTTTGATTTGATTCAACAGATTTTTTTGTCTTCCCTTTCATAGCATAGAAGTTCTATAAACAATCTAGCATAGGCATATTATCTTTGAGAACTATTTCTTTAGATTGCATACATGTATTTTCGTTTTTAGAATTTAGACTTAGCTTCTCATATTTGTGCATATAAATGATAGTTAATCACGAATAATTGATGAGGTGTGTGAAGTATTTACATATGGAAAATATCAAAAGAAATCATTATACTTTAGATTTCTTTCATGTAGATGTAGATCTATGCATTTCATTAGTTTTAGATTGTTTTTTTATTAAGTTTTGTAACTTAGACTTGAAGAAATTTTAGAGCACTTTTACAAAAATTAGTCATAGATATGAGAATCAACTTGTAGTTTTATTTTAGAAATTTGTAAAATCTATTTTATGTAGGACTCTAGATTTGAATTCTTATTTCAATATAGAAATTAGTTTAGTTTTTAAAACACACAGAATTTATAACAAATTTTCAAAAGTTCAAAGGAGTGGTGTAATCTTTAAGACATAAATTTTTTCATACTCATCATTGAAAGTATAGACATTCTAAGAATCTTTATTAGCTCTGTCATCATAAACTAAGAACAAGAATTGACCTTATAATTTTATTTTATTTTATTTTAATTTTATAGATTTGAAGTCTAATCATTAGCACAACAAAGATACATTCAAAATCCTTTGATCCTAAGAGTTGTTGAGTAACATACTCTATTTCTGTCAATTTGAATCCAGCCAATATAAAAGACAGAATCATAACTCTAGCTTGGGAAAATTAAGACATAATAATTCTTTAAAAAAACATACTCAACTTCCATACAATATAGATTTGAATTGCCTTTTTTAGTTTAGGATTTGATAGAACAAGATTGATTTTGTAAACAGATGACATGTACAAGACAAAGTTTAGATAAAGTTTACAATGCTTCTTAGTGTGGATTCATTTCCAAAATAAGTGATTTTGTTGAAAGTTATTAAGTTAGAATTCAGAACTTCTTATTATAAGATAATTTATTCTTTTGGATTGATTAGTTGATTATATAGAGTTTTTTTGAAATGATTTGGTTTTCATTCAATTGGTGTTTTCATTTCAATTTTTATTATTATTGCAATTTAGATAGCTTTAATCACCAAAGGAGAGATTAGAGACCTAACTCGTAAGATATGGTCTCCCATGTTGGGATTCATCCTGAGGTGTTAGTCCATTTTTGTTTGTATGTTTATTTATCGCAATGAAGTGTGTTTGATGGAATTAGATTAGGTTAGATTAGGATAGGTTAGACTTAAATCTTGCACATACAGTGCCTACACCTCTAATATTACGATCCCCAGTTGATAATTTAATGTTAGGAATTAATTGACAGATAATTTCACCGGCATGGGATGTTGCTATCTAGAACGTAGGCTAAAATACTGGGAGGTACAATGCATATGGAAATAAAGTATGCAACTATCCCAATGTTTGCTGGAGAGAGTAGGAGGCTTTATAGAGAGGCTAAATTTTCATATGTGACGTAAGTGATAAGAACAATCCAAATAATTATCCTTTGTATGCAATAGAGGAAGACATGGGATGTTGCATTCTAAAAATGAATGAAGAGTATGAAGAGTCTCATCCCACATAAATCTCTGCTCATTAATTTTTTATCTTTCCCAAGACAAGTATGGAAAATGTACTTTGATGGATCCTCCTCCAGAGAATAAGTAGGGGCAGGAGTGATCCTGTTTTCTCCTACCAATGAAGGAATTTCCCTATCATTCAAGCTAAAATTTGGAAACCACAAACAATGTCTCTGAATATGAGAATTTGATATTGGGATTAGAAGTTACCAAAAAGATGGGGATTACCCAACTCACGGTTTTTGTAGATTCTGAGCTAGTTGTGCAGCAGATAAAAAATGTATATCAAACTAAATACCCCAGAATGAGGGATTATAGAAATCAGGTGTGGGATTTGGAAGAAATTTTCTTTCATACATTTAACATCACTACTTTTCCAAGGGAGGTGAGTTAGTAGGAAGATTCATTGTCTATATATTTTAGTAATTTCAAGCCTCCAATAGTGTCTAGACACATACATGAAGTAGAGAAGATATACAGACCTTCCATCCCTGATAATAAAAAACAATGGCAAGTGTTTGAGGATTACCAACAAATGCAAAGTTTCATGGAATTGGTAGGCGATTTCTCAAACTCCTATATAGATCAAGATAAGAATAAAAATGAAGAGGAATTTTCTCAAGAAAATTACCAATCAGGCCCAGAATTCAACAATTAGATTGCAAACCACAAGATCCTCCAATTAAAAAATATTATCCCTAAAATCCTAGTGCCATTAGAGAGAATTTTTGACAAAAATGACTTCCCTGTAAATCCCATTATGCAGCCAAAAAGATAATATGTTGAATATTTTAACATAGGCACACCATAGGATCCGAAGTATATCAAGTTGTCCAAACTCTTTCCTGCAAAATTTAAACAGCGACATCTAAAACTCTTCAAGGAATATGTAGATGTTTTTTCCTGGAAATATGAAGATCTCAAAACTTACAATACATCTATAATACAACATATGATACCTCTAAATCCAAGAGTGAATCCTTTTAAACATAAGTTGAGGAAATCTAACCCCATTCTGCTACTTATTATTGAAAAGGAAGTCACAAAGTTGCTATAAGTTAATATCATAATTCCTTTAAGACACTCATCATGGGTTTCCAATTTAGTATGTACCAGAAAGAAGAATGGGGAGATCATACTGTGTGTTGACTTTAGAAATAACAACAAATGCTTTTTAAAAGACAAATATCCTCTACCCAAGATGGACCATATTTTGTAGAAAGTACTTGGAGCTAGTGTGATATTTATGATGGATGTATTTTTAGGTCATAATCAGTTGGCAATTCATAAAGAGGACAAAGAAAATAAAACATTCACAACCCCCTAGGGTACTTTAATGTATGACAAGTTTCCTTTCAGACTGATGAATGTAGGGGAAATATTTCAAACGGTTATGGACATAGCCATTGTAGATAAAAGGGACAGTTTCATTGTCATATATTTAGATGACATGACAATTGTTTCAAAAATGGATACTGAAAATTTGGATCATCTAAAAAAAACCTTCAACAAGTGCAGGAAATATGGATTTTTCCTTAACCCCAAAAAGTCACACTTTTCTCCACAAGAAGGAAAGCTCTTAGGGCACATTGTTTCCAAGGAGGGGGTCAAAATTGATCCAGAGAGGGTGGCAACAATACAACTTATATATTTTCCCAGGAATAAAAAAGAGATTTAGTCTTTCATGGGAAAGTTAAATTTCCTCATAAGATTCATTCCAAACTTGGTAGAGATGATAAAAAGCATTACCAACATGCTTAAAAAGGACAATGATGTCAAATGGACCAATGAATTTAGGGAATCTTTTTAGTAACTCAAGAAATTTCTAGGAGAGTCTCTCATCTTAAATAGCCCTGACTATACTGAACCTTTCCTAATATTTTCTTTTGCTTCAACAAGTACTATTTCAATAGTTCTTTTGTAGAAAAATAAGGAAGGAGAAGAAAATCCCATATCCTTTTTTAGAAAGGCCTTTAGAGATGATGAGTTAAAATTAAACCTTATGGAAAAGCAGGCTTATGCCATGGTCAAAGCAATCAAATCTTTTAGATGTTACATTTTACATTCTCATGTGATTTCCTATGTTCCTAACATTGCAGTAAAGGAAATTATCAGTGAAATAGACAGTGAAGGTAGAAGAGGGAAGTGGATTTCCAATATCCAAGAGTATGGCCTAAAGATCTGTATATACTTATTATGGTTTCCACCATGGAAGGTGGAGGAAAACTCCCACCCAAAGCTCGAAGGTCATCCATCGGCCGGTTGCATTGAGTAAAGAATCAGGAAGCCCAAAATTGGATAAGTGTGAAACAAATACAAGCCAAAGGACCGAGATGCAGTGAGAAAATGGGAAAATACAAGGCAAGAGAGCTCTTCCACAGGAAAAACTAGCAGTATGAGATTCTTCCACAATGAAGGAAGATTAGACGGCTAGGATCAAAGAGCGGATCAGATCAACAATCAAAATGGGGTTCCACAGAGCCGTTTTTCCACTCCCACAATCCGCATTGCGGATTGCGGAGAAGAAATCTACCGAGGTGGTGAACCATATAGTTTCCGCAGACCGCAATCCACATTGTAGATTGCGGATTGTGGGAAGGAAACTCCCCAGAGCTCTCAAAGATAAGTTTCTACATTCCGCAACCCACATTGTGGATTGCGGATTATGGAGCGACAAATTTTCAAATGGCCAAAAATGTAAATTTTCGCATTGCGGATTGTAGATTGCGGAAAGGTAATTCTCCAGAAAGGCGCGAGGCTGAAATTCCAATCCCTGCATGCCATGTGGCGAATTGCGGGTTGCAAAAATGTTGTTGCAGAAAGGCCATTGTGGAAAGACCGTTGAGGAAAGATTGTTGTGGAAATGCAATTGCCGAAGGGCGATTGCGAATCAATAAATGTTTTGCAGAGGAAATTGCAGTTGCGGGAAATGGAGATTTTCACAGAGGAGTGGCGCATCTGAGACCATCAAAGGGGCATGTTTCTGTTACATGTCTTGATCAAACCTAAATGACCGGATCCGATGGACCAGCAAGTGGCTTCCATGGCCCAATGTTGCATTGTTAGCACAGACGATCCTTCTCCGTGCATGATAGAATCAGAGGTTGTTGATTCGGGTGGCTCAGCTCAAGCGGCCTCATCATTACCGGTCCGAGTTGTTTTGACTCAATTAAGATATTTTTCTATTTGTAAACCTATAAAGGCATGGTACTAAGTAGACCAAAGGGATGGACGTTTTTGTTTTAGAGAGATTACTGCTCTACGTTGTGATAAGCTCAGCCTCTTAATTCAATGAGCAGACCCGATTTTGGAGCTTGAGATTCCTGTGTTGTACAACCATGTCTACCTTGCATCTTGCTCTTGCAATCGCAACCCAAACCTGCCATTGATGACAGTAACCCACCGAAGTTGACTCCATGACCAACTGTGCTCCTGTTCTTAACTCCAACCAACCAAAAAAGCCCTTTTAATTCATTGTTTGAAGGTCTAGCCACAACTTTCACCGATATCCCAACCCATTTTAAGTTGCATCATGTTATTGGAAGCCTCAAAGGGAGATCCCTCCCTATGGTTAGAAAGGATAGTTTCCATCCACTAAATATTGGTTTGCAATAGTTACCCCATGGTATTTCCTGCCACAACCCAGGAAAGTCTTGGGTGATAACATTCTAGCGACTCCACTGGGGATAATCTCTGGTTTTCATGGTGTAAAATCATACCTCTGAGGGTGAACAAAGAGTCTGAGGTTCCAAGGTTGTATCATTTTCCCTGGCGACTCCAACTTACATTCTGGAGATTCCACTGGAGATCGAGCCTACTTCAAAAGATTTGTAACAGATCAGAGTTGATTACTAAGGGTGAACAGTAGTCGGACACTAAAAGGATCCTGCATTATTCTTGTTGCGAGTCCATATTTTGAACCGAAAGCAACCTAGAAGAAAGTATGGATCCTAGGAGAATAACTACAAGAATTCATCCGGATCTTGAGATACCAAAAGTTACTTCAGACCCAGACAAGGTCATCAAGAAAGCAAAGAGAAGCCAAACAGGAATTTCTGTATTAACTAGGTCCTTTTCTTTACCTAAGAAAGATGCATATGGTGCAAAACGCATCCCTCCAAGTTTAAGGACCGACTCTTCCCCATTCATATCTAGGTCTGATACTGATCTAAGGGAAACCATGTTTGACCAAAGAAAATTCCAGACCCATTTCCTAAGTGCTTGGTGGGAAAATTTACAAGCCTGGGAAAAAGCTAGTGTCCAAGCTCCCTCTGCTAAAGCCACTGGCCAAAGTACCCAACTCCCGAGTATCACTTCTGATGCTCCTAAAAACCCCTCTGATCCCAAACAAAACCCAAGAGCCATGGCTGCCAGATATGCTCCTTTGTCCCTCCCACCAAATCCTGATGACCTACCGTCAGCTATGCCCAACACCTCATAATATTTGATGGGGAGGGGAGAGTCTCTACACAACATCATATAGACCAATTCAATGAATTCATAGACCTAGAAGAGGTAGATGAAGATGATGTTAAGACGAGTTTTTTTTTCCCAAATCCTAGCAGGGGAAGCGAAGAAATGGTTTAAGGCCCTTCCAAATAATGGAATAGCTACCTATGAAAGATTTGAAGAATTTTTCCTGGCTAGATGGAAGGATAAGAAAAACCCTCTCCAGATTCTCACTCATTATGAGCACACCAAGAAAACCAATGTGGATATTTCCCAAGAATTCTCATTCAGGTTCATGAAAATGTATAATTCTATCCCTATGGACATCAAACCCCTTATGAGGCAGCCAAGATTCATTTTTCCAACTGTTTTGACAATGAATTTTCTCTCATGCTGAGAGAAAGGAGATCTTCCACTCTCCCTGATATGCTGAAAGGTGTAGTAGAAGTAGAAGCCAACTTGATGGCATCAAAAAAAATGAAACACTTAACTGAAGCTAAGAAAAAGAGATGCAATGAAGTAGTGAAGCCTTCCACATCCCAATCCATGGATGCAAAATTTGAGCAAATGATGAGAAACATGGAGAGACTAGTGGATAGGATTTCCCTTGATATCAATCCTCCTTCAAGAGAAAACCTAGAGCCTCAAGATCGAAATAACAATCTCAGAAGATCCCCTACCCCACAAGGAAGACACAAAGAGATAAAAAACCCTGACAATCATCCAATCAGACCACCTTTTGTTGATAATTTCATAGATGAAGAGGAAGAAGATAGATAGGCTGAAGACCAAATCCATCTCTTTGATCAGGTCCAACCCCAGTTCTATTTAACTAAATATGAACATGACCGGTCTTCCATGCAATCAGATGACGTCCCTAGTGAATTTGAATCTGACCAGTACCAAAGAGGGATCCACAATGCCATCTGTGAATTCGAGAGGCAACATAATTTGAGAAGTAGAAAAGTAACAGTAGACCGAGGAAAGGCTACTGCTGATCCATCCTCTTCCCAACCACCAAGAAAGGAAATCCCTGGTAGGAAAGGCCCAAAGGATGCAATCTCTAAGGAGACTCTTGGGAAGGAGGCAGATCCTCCAAATAAAAGTCCAAAAGGTAGAGTTGAAGGTGACACAAAGATAGCAGAAAATATCCATACTTCTTTCAGTTTGGAGAATGAAATATCTAAGATTAAGATATCCATCCCCTTGAATGAATTGGTCAAAAACTCAGAGTATAAAGACCGGATCCTTAAGGTAGTAAATGGTGGGGAAGAAAAACAACCTTATACTCTCAATCTGCAAGATGACAAGCCCTCCCTTCTGTTTGGCCCCCATGTAGAAAATGCCCCAGAAATCGATGTCCCTCCTTTCTATATCAATCTCAACATACATGACCATATCTTGCATAATGCCATGTTTGATTCAGGAGCCTCTCATAAGCTCATGCCCAGTTCAATGGTGGAGAATCTTGGGCTAGAAATAACCAGACCTTATAAATATTTGTTCTCCTTTGATTCCAAAAGAGTTCCATGTGTAGGGATGATTAAAGACATGGTGGTCTCACTGACTTAGATACCTCGGAAGAATATGATTATGGATGTGGTAGTGGCTGATATTCCACCTAAGTTTTGGATGTTGTTGTCCAGGTCATGGACTACAAATTTGAAGGGAACCATGCAAATGGACATGTCTTATTCCACCATCCCTTTATTTGGGAAAATCAGAAGACTGTATAGGGATAATAGGTTGTCATATGTGGTAAGAGACAAAGACAGGCCTGATAACCACCCCAAATTCTCCATAGACATGGATGTAGGTTCCTCAATTCTCTGCTATGATCCAGGTTCAGAAAGAGAATATGCGAAAGATGCCAAGTTACCTAAACCAGATGATGAAGCCAACAATGGAAATGGGGTATAATGTATTGAAATCTCAACTAATAAAGAAAATGATGGGAAGCAGGTGGAAAAGGGCAGTAATGAAAAATCGGAGTTGGAAGCAGAGGCCACGACCACCCTCCAAAAAGAGGATCACTAGGTCATAAGGTTCGATGGGGCTTTGAAAAAAGAAGGAGATGGAGTAGGGATATGGATCATACCTCCAGACGAGATAAATGCATGTCCCAGGTTTCATACTTTCAAACTAATGTTTGATTATTCAAAAAACGTGGTGGAATATGAAGCTCTGTTATTGGGATTGAATGTACTGAAAGGCCCGAGGGCTAAGAAGATCAAAATCTACGGAGATGCAGAGCTAATAATCCAGCAAGTGAAAGGAAACTATGAGCTTAAGCATCCTAGGATAAAGGATTACAAGAATGTCATGTGGGACATGGTTGACAATTTATTCATAGAGCACGACATCTCCTTCATCCCCAGAGATCAAAATATAGTGGTAGACACTCTAGCCAGTTTTGCTAGCATATTTCAGCTCCCTTCTTATCCTGCCAGGACTCACATGATCAATATGAGGCATAAGACATCTGTCCCAACTAACACTAAGCACTGGAAGATATTTGAATATGACCAGTAGATAAATAAGTTCCTGGAGATGACTGGGGAGTTTTCCAATATCCAGATTGATCAAGAGGACTGTGAAGGGAAAGAATGGGAACCTGACCCACCAGAGCTCGAAACCACTTTGGGAGGCAAAGAGATTTTGTAGCTAAAGAGAAATTACATACCCAAGGGGTTGGTCCCACTGGAAAGGTTGTTTGATGAAAATGATGTGGCCATAGATCACAAGGTAGATCCAAACCCAAAGGAAGTAGAAGACTGTAACATTGGGAGTAATGAAGAACCCAAAATTGTCAAATTATCAAAGTCTTTGGCCCCAGGAATCAAAAAGGACTATATGGATTTGATGAGAAAGTTTTCTGATGTGTTCGCATGGTGCTATGAATATCTAAAGGAATATTACACAACTATCAACTAGGGCACATTGTTTCCAAGGAGGGGGTCAAAATTGATCCAGAGAGGGTGGCAACAAAACAATTGATATATTTTCCCAGGAATAAAAAAGAGATTTAGTCTTTCATGGGAAAGTTAAATGTACTCATAAGATTCATTCCAAACTTGGTAGAGATGATAAAAGGCATTACCAACATGCTTAAAAAGGACAATGATGTCAAATGGACCAATGAATTTAGGGAATCTTTTCACTAACTCAAGGAATTTCTAGGAGAGTCTCTCATCTTAATTAGCCCTGACTATACTGAACCTTTCCTAATATTTTCTTTTGCTTCAACAAGTACTATTTCAATTGTTCTTTTGTAGAAAAATAAGGAAGGAGAAGAGAATCCCATATCCTTTTTTAGAAAGGCCTTTAGAGATGATGAGTTAAAATTAAACCTTATGGAAAAGCAGGCTTATGCCATGGTCAAAGCAATCAAATCTTTTAAATGTTACATTTTACATTTTCATGTGATTTCTTATGTTCCTAACATTGCAGTAAAGGAAATTATCAGTCAAATAGACAATGAAGGTAGAAGAGGGAAGTGGATTTCCAATATCCAAGGGTATGGCCTAAATATCTATATATACTTATTATGGTTTCCACCATGGAAGGCGGAGGAAAACTCCCACCCAAAGCTCGAAGGTCATCTATCGACCGGTTGCATTGAGCAAAGCATCAGGAAGCCCAAAATTTGATAACTGTGAAACAAATCCAAGCCAAAGGACCGAGATGCAGTGAGAAAATGGGAAAATACAAGGAAAGAGGGCTCTTCCATAGGAAAAACTAGCAGTATGAGCTTCTTCCACAATGAATGAAGATTAGATGACTAGGATCAAAGAGCGAATCAGATCAACGGTCAAAATGGCGTTCCGCAGAGCCGTTTTTCCACTTCCGCAATCCGCATTTCGGATTGCGGATTGTGGAAAAGAAATCTACCGAGGCGAAGCAAACTCCCTACAGCACTTAAAGATAAGTTTATGGATTCCGCAACCCACATTGCGGATTGCGGATTACAGAGCGACAAATTTTCAAATGGCCAAAAATGTAAATTTTTGCATTGCGGATTGTAGTTTGCGGAAAGGTAATTCTCCAGAAAGGCGCGAGGCCAAAATTCCAATCCCTACATGCCATGTGGCCAATTGTGGGTTGCAGAAAGGCAGTTGCAGAAAGGCCTTTGTGGAAAGACCGTTGTGGAAAGATTGTTGCGGAAAGGCAATTACGGGTCAAGAAACGTTTTGCAGAGGAAATTACAGTCGTGGGAAATGGAGATTTTCACAAAGGAGTGGTGCATCTGAGACCAACAAAGGGGCCTGTTTCTGTTACATTTCTTGATCAAACCTAAATGACCGGATCTGATGGACTAGCAGGTGGCTTCCATGGCCCAATAGTGCACTGTTAGCACAAACGATCCTTCTCCGCGCATGATAGAATCAACGACTGTTGATTCGGGCGACTCAGCTCGAATGACCTCATCATTATCGGTCTGAGTTGTTTTGAATCAGCTAAGATGTTTTTCTATTTGTAAGCCTATAAAGACATGGTACTAAGTAGACCAAAGGGTTGGACGTTTTTGTTTTAGAGAGATTACTGCTTTACGTTGTTTTAAGCTCAACCTCTTAAATCAATGAACAGACCCGACTTTGGAGCTTGATATTCCTGTGTTATACAACCATGTCTACCTTGCCTCTTGCTCCTGCAGTCACGACCCAAACCTGCCATTGATGACAGTAGCCTAGCGAAGTTGACTCCATGACCAACTGTGCTCCTGTTCTTAACTCCAACCAACCAAAAAACCCCTTTTAATTCATTGTTTGAAGGTCTAGACACAACTTTAACTGATATCCCAACCCATTTTAAGTTGCATCATGTTGCTGGAAGCCCCAAAGGGAGATCCCTCCCTGTGGTTGGAAAGGCTAGTTTCCATCCACTAAATATTGGCTTGCAACAGTTACCCCATGGTATTTCCTGCCACAACCCGGGAAAGTCTTGGGTGATAACATTATGGCGACTCCGCTGGGGATAATCTCTAGTTTTCATGGTGTAAAATCAGACCTCTGAGGGCGAACAAAGAGTCTAAGGTTCCAAGGTTTTATCATTTTCCCTAGCGACTCCAACTTACATTCTGTAGATTCCACTGGAGATCGAGGCTACTTCAAAAGATTTGTATCAGATCAGAGCTGATTACTGAGGGTGAACAATAGTTGGACGTTAAAATGATCCTACATTATTCTTGTTACAAGTCCATATTTTGAATCGGAAGACCCCTAGAAGAAAGTATGGATCCTAGGAGAATAACTACCAGAATTCATCCGGATCTTGAGATACCAAAAGTTACTTCATACCCAGAGAAGGTCATCAAGAAAGCAAAGAGAAGCCAGACAAGTATTTCTATATTAACTAGGTCCTTTTCTTTACCTAAGAAAGATGCATATGTTGCAAAACGCATCCCTCCAAGTTTAAGGACTGACTCTTCCCCATTCAGATCTAAGTCTTATACTGATCTAAGGGAAACCATGTTTGACCAAAGAAAATTACAGACCCATTTCCTAAGTGCTTGGTGGGAAAATTTACAAGCCTGGGAAAAAGCTAGTGTCCTAGCTCCCTCTGCTAAAGCCACTGGCCAAAGTACCCAACTCCTGAGTATCACTCCTGATGCTCCTAAAAACCCCTTTGCTCCCAAACAAAACCCAAGAGCCATGGCTGCCAGATATGCTCCTTTGTCCCTCCCACCAAATCCTGATGACCTACCCGTCAGCTATGCCCAATGCCTCGTGATATTTGATGGGGAGGGGAGAGTCTTCGCACAACATTATATAGACTAGTTCAATGAATTCCCAGACCTAGAAGAGGTAGATGAAGATGATGTTAAGATGAGGTTTTTTTCCCAAATCCTAGCAGGGGAAGTGAAGAAATGGTTTAAGGCCCTTCCAGATAATGGAATAGCTACCTATGAAAGATTTGAAGAATTTTTTCTGGCCATATGGAAGGATAAGCAAAACCCTCTCCACATTCTCACTCAGTATGAGCACACTAAGAAAACCAATGTGGATACTGCCCAAGAATTCTCAGTCAGGTTCATGAAAATGTATAATTCTATCCCTATGGACATCAAACCCCTTATGGGGCAGCCAAGATTCACTTTTCCAACTGTTTTGACAATGAATTTGCTCTCATGCTGAGAGAAAGGAGATCTCCCACTCTCCCTGATATGCTGAAAGGTGCAGTAGAAGTAGAAGCCAACTTGATGGCATCAGAAAAAATGAAACACTTAACTAAAGCTAAGAAAAAGAGATGCAATGAAGTAGTGCAGCCTTCCACATCCCAATCCATGGATGCAAAATTTGAGCAGATGATGAGAAACATGGAGAGACTGGTGGATAGGATTTCCCTTGATAGCAGTCCTCCTTCCAGAGAAAACCCAGAGCCTGAAGCTTGAAATAACAATCTCAGAAGATCCCCTATCCCACAAGGAAGACCTAGAGAGCCAAGAAACCCTGACAATCAGCCAATCAGACCACCTTTTGTTGATAATTTCATAGATGAAGAGGAAGAAGATAGGTTGAAGACCAAATCCATCTCTTTGATCAGGTCCAACCCTAGTTCTATTTAACTAAAGATGAACATGACCGGTCTTCCCTGCAATCAGATGACGTTCCTAGTGAATCTGAATCTGACTAGTACCAAAGAGGGATCCACAATGCCATCTGTGAATTCGAGAGGCAACATAATTTGAGAAGTAGAAAAGTAACAGTAGACCGAGGAAAGGCTGTTGTTGATCCATCCTCTTCCCGGCCACCAAGAAAGGAAATCCCTGGTAGAAAAGACCCAAAGGATGCAATCTCTAAGGAGACTCTTGGGAAGGAGGCAGATCCTCCAAAGAAAAGTCCAGAAGGTAGAGGTGAAGGTGACACAAAGATAGCAGAAAATATCCATACTCCTTTCAATTTGGAGAATGCAATATCTAAGATTAAGATCTCCATCCCCTTAAATGAATTGGTCAAAAACTCAGAGTATAAAGACCAGATCCTTAAGGTAGTAAATGGTGGGGAAGAAAAAAAGCCTGCCACTCTCAATATGCAAGATGACAAGCCCACCCTTCTGTTTGGCCCCCATGTAGAAAATGACCCAGAAATCGATGTCCCTCCTTTCTATATCAGTCTCAACATACATGACCATATCTTGCATAATGCCATGTTTGATTCAGGAGCCTCTCATAACCTCATGCCCAGTTCAATGGTGGAGAATTTTGGGCTAGAAATAACCAGACCTTATAAATATTTGTTCTCCTTTGATTCCAAAAGAGTTCCATGTGTAGGGATGATTAAAGACATGGTGGTCTCACTGACTCAGATACCTCAGAAGAATATGATTATGGATGTGGTAGTGGATGATATTCCACCTAAGTTTTGTAGGTTGTTGTCGAGGTCATGGACTACAAATTTGAAGGGAACCATGCAAATGGACATGTCGTATTCCACCATCCCTTTATTTGGGAAAATTAGAAGACTGTAAAAGGATAATAGGTTGTCATATGTGGTAAGCGACAAAGATAGGCCTGATAACCACCCCATATTCTCCATAGACATGGATGTAGATTCCTCAATTCTCTGCTATGATCCAGGTTCAGAAAGAGAAGATGCGAAAGCTGCCAAGTTACCTAAACCAGATGATGAAGCCAACAATGGAAATGGGGTACAATGTCTTGAAATCTCAACTAACAAAGAGAATGATGGGAAGTAGGTGGAAAAGGGCAGTAATGAAAAATAGGAGTTGGAAGCAGAGGCCGTAGCCACCCTCCAAAAAGAGGATCACTGGGTCATAAGGTTCGATGGAGATGTTAAAAAAGAAGGAGATGGAGTAGGGATATGGATCATACCTCCAGACGAGATAAATGCATGTGCTAGGTTTCATACTTTCAAACTAATGTTTGATTATTCAAAAAATGTGGCGGAATATGAAGCTCTGTTATTGGGATTGAATGTACTCAAAGGCCTGAGGGCTAACAAGATCAATATCTACGGAGATGCAGAGCTAATAATCCAGCAGGTGAAAGTAAACTATGAGGCTAAGCATCCTAGGCTAAAGGCTTACAAGAATGTCGTGTGGGACATGTTTGACAATTTCTTCACAGAGCATGACATCTCCTTCATCCCCAGAGATCAAAATACAATGGCAGACACTCTAGCTAGTTCTGCTAGTAGATTTCAGCTCCCTTCTTATCCTGCCAGCACTCACATGATCAATATGAGGCATAGGACATCTGTCCCAAATAACACTAAGCATTGGAAGATATTTGAATATGACCAGCAGATAAATAAGTTCCTGGAGATGACTGTGTTTTCTGATGTGTTCGCATGGTGCTATGAATATCTAAAGGAATATTACACAACTATCATCTAGCATACCAAACTAGTCAGAATAGGGGAGAATCCATTCATGAAGAAGCTGAGAAGGATGAATCCCATGATGCTCCCACTGATAAAAAAAGAGGTAAAGAGGTTGTACGAAGCCAAAATCATAGTCTCTTTGATGTTTTCATAGTGGGTGGCCAACATAGTCCCAGTGAGGAGAAAGAATGGTGAAATATGGCTATGTATTGACTTTAGAAATCTCAACAAGGTGTCCCTAAAGGATAACTACCCCTTTCAAAAAATGGAACACATCTTGCAAAGGGTTGTAGGGGTAGCAATAATGTCCATGATGGATGGATTTTTAGGATACAATCAGATTAAGGTGCATCCAGAATACCAGAAAAAAACAGTCTTTACCACACCCTGGGGAACCTTCATTTATGCCAAAATGCCCTTCGGTTTGTTGAATGTAGGGGCCACCTTCCAAAGAGCCATGGACATAGATTTTGTAGGAGAGAAATACAAATTCATGGTGGTCTACATGGATGACATCACAGTATATTCCAAATCTGATACAAAACATCTGAAACATTTGCACCAAGTATTCACCAAGTGCAGAAAGTTTGGAATCTCTTTGAATCCTAAAAAGTCTAATTTTTCCATGCAAGAGGGTAAACTGATGGGCCACATAATATCTAAAGATGGGATCAAATTTGAGCCAGACATAATAGATGCAATATAGAAAATTGAACTCCCCAGGAGTAAAAAGGAATTCAGTATTTTCTAGGCACAATGAACTTCCTATGGATATTTATCCCCAATTTTGCACAAATCATGAGGTCGATCACCTGCATGCTTAAGAAATACAATCAAGTTAGGTGGAATGCAGAAGCTAGGCAAGCATTTGAGGATATAAAGAGATCAATTGTTGAAGCACCTATACTGATCAACCCATATTTTGACAAGGAGTTTCTTATGTTTTCCTTTGCCTCTGAGCATTCCATAGAAGGTGTGCTTTTACAGAGAAATTAGGAAGGAGATGAGCAGCCCATAGCTTTCTTCAGCAGGGCTCTTAGAGATGCTGAGCTCAAGTACAACATTATGGAAAAAATATTATGCCATGATCAAAACTCTGATGGATTTCAGGGTTTATGTCTTTTATTCCCATGTTGTAGCTTATGTTCCCAATGATGTTGTGAAATATATATTGACACAACCTAATCTAGAAGGTAGAAGAGCAAAGTGGATAACTACACTGTTGGAATATGATTTGGAGATCGAAACTACTTAGCTTATCAAAGGACAGGGCCTGGCCAGACTCATGGATGAGTCAAATTGGGATTCAATGAGTATGAACCTGTTGTCACACATACAGGGAGAAAATTCCCAAGATCCACTACCCCAGGTATCAGTCAAATTCCTGTCCTCTCCTTGGTATTATGATGTTGTATATTTTTTGTAGAACTTGCAAGCACCCCTTGATATGGGAAAAAGCAAAGATATATCCACCAAGATGAAGGCTGCGAAGTATTACATACTGAATGGTTTTCTTTATTGGAAAGACCCTTGGGGTGTCCTCTGGAATTGCATTGTGGAAGATGAGGCCAAATCAACATTGAAATAGTTTCACAAAGGAGTCTGTGGAGGGAATCATTACTAGAAAGCCACTGTTAACAAAATTCGTAGGGCAGGTTTCTATTGGACTACTATGTTCAAGGATGCTTATAAGGAAATAGCTAGTTGCCATGAATGTCAATTTTTTGAAGGAAAGAAGAAGCTCTTGTCATTTCCTCTGAAACAAATATTGGTGGAAGCCCCTTTCCAGCAGTGGAGACTTGACTTCATTGGTGAAATTTTCCCCAGCTCCTCCGGGTAGCACAGGTGGATACTTACTGCCACTGAATATTTCACCAAATGGATCGAAGCAGTACCAGCTACCGGACAAGCCACACATATAGTCATCATCAAGTTTCTGGAGGAGAATATCATGTCCAGGTTTGGGTGTCCTATTAAGATAATCACTAATAATGCACATGCCTTCAAATCCAAGAAGATGGTCAAATTCTGTGACAAGTTCCACATCAAATTGGTCCATTATACTGCTTACTACCCCCAGGAAAATGGATTGGCAGAATCCTCCAACAAAATCCTGGTGAGGATAATCAAGAAGTTGCTGCAAGAAAATAAAAGGGCTTGGAACACCAAGCTGACGCATGCCCTGTGGGCTAATAGGATCACCTCTAAAAGGTCCATTGGAACTTCTCCTTTCAAATTAGTATACAGAACAGAGGTGATATTCCCTGACTTCGTCATAGGGCCCGCAATGATATTGCTATAGGAGCAATAGGAAGAGCCAAACCCCGAGCTGAGAAGAACTAACCAGCTGGTGGAACTGCATGAAATTAGATAAGGGGTGCAGGCTGAAGCCACGAAAGCTCAGAACTGGATCAAGAAGACGTTTGACAGAAATACCAAGGCGGATGATTTCTAGGTGGGAGACCTGGTATTAAAATGGGATTCTAGAAGAGAATACCAAGCCCAAAAGTTTGATAACCTTTGGCAGGGACCCTATACAATCACCGCCTATCATGGGAATAATTCTTTCTTCCTGCAAGACAAAGATGATGAAACAGTTGGAAAGGGAGCCGTCAATGGGCGGTTCCTGAAGCATTATTTCAAGTGAAGAACAAGTCTTCCCACCCACCCTCATTGTACATTGCCATTTTTATTTTCAGTTAATCATGTTCCAATTTTGTGATACAAAAGAGCAAGAAAGAGGAAGGGAATAATGGCCACTAGTCTACATGTTCTTGCTACCTCACAGGGAGGATATCATCCCCAATTGGAGCTGCTGTTAACACATATTTTGGTTTCCACCATGGAAGGTGGAGGAAAACTCCCACCCAAATCCCTAAGGTCATCCATCGTCCATTTGCATTGAGCAAAGCATCAGGAAGCCCAAAATTGGCTAAGTGTCAAACAAATCCAAGCCAAAGGACCGAGGCACAGTGAGAAAATGGGAAAATACAAGGCAAGAGGGCTCTTCCGTAGGAAAAACTAGCAGTAGGAGCTTCTTTCACAACCAAAGAAGATTGGACGACTAGTATCAAAGAGCGGATTAGATCAACAGTCAAAATGGCATTCTGCAGAGCCATTTTTCCGCTCCCGTAATCCGCATTGTGGATTGTGGATTGCAGAAAAGAAATCTACCGAAAAGACGAAGCATATAGTTTCCGCAGCCCGCAATCCGCATTGCGGATTACATATTGCGGGAAGGAAACTCCCTAGAGCACTCAAAGATAAGTTTTCGCATTCCACAACCTTCATTGCGGATTGCGGAGCGACAACTTTCCAAATGGCCAAAAATGTAAATTTCCGCATTCGCATTCCTCATTGCGGATTGCGGAAAGGTAATTATCCAAAAAGGTGCGAGGCCGAAAGTCCAATCCCTGCATGCCTCGTGGAGAATTGCGGGTTGTGGAAAGGCCATTGCAGAAAGGCCGTTGCGGAAAGACCGTTGCAGAAAGATTGTTGTGGAAAGGCAATTGCGGAAGGGCGATTGCGGATCGAGAAACGTTTTGTAGAGGAAATTGTAGTCGCGGGAAATGGAGATTTTCACATAGGAGTGGCACATCCGAGAGCAGCAAAGGGGCCTGTTTCTGTTACCTGTATTGATCAAACCTAAACGGCCGGTTCCGATGGACCAGCAGGTGGATTCCATGACCCAATGGTGCACTTCCATCACAGTTGATCCTTCTCCTCCATGCATGAAAGAATCAGAGGCTATTGATTCGGGCGGCTCAGCTCGAATGGCCTCATAGTTACCAATCCGAGTTGTTTTGAATCAATTAATATATTTTTTTGTTTGTAAGCCTATAAAGGCAAGGTCCAAAGTAGACCAAAGGGTTGGACGTTTTTGTTTTAGATAGATTACTGCTCTGCGCTGTATTAAAGTCGGCCTCTTAATTCAATGAGTAGACCCAATTTTGGAGCTTGAGATTCCTATGCTCTATGTTCCGATGTCAGTCATTTCCTATGTATGTGTTCTTGCTTTGTATTTCCATTAATTGTTTACTTATGCAGTACCTAAAGATCAAGATTACATGGTCTGGAATTCATGCCAACTTGCTCCAGATGCATATGACTAGGTATTCCACCCTTTTCCTCTTGAATTTACAGGTTAGAATTCATTCTTAAATGCTCTAGCCTCGTTGTCTAAATTTTCTCCTTCCTCTTACTCCATCTGCTGATCACTTTGACGTGAAAGAACCATGTCTACCTTTCCTCTTCTTCCTGCAATCACGGCCCAAACCTTCCATTCATGACAGTAACCCACTGAAGTTGACTCCGTGCCTAATTGTCCTCTTGTTCTTAACTCCAACCAACCAAAAAACCCCTTTTAATTCATTGTTCGAAGGTCTATCCACCACTTTGACCGATATCCCAACCCATTTTAAGTTGCATCCTATTGTTGGAAGCCCCAAAGGGAGATCCCTCCTTGTGGTTGGAAAGGCTAGTTTCCATCCACTAAAGATTGGTTTGCAATAGTTACCCCATGGTCTTTCCTGCCGCAACGCAGGAAAATCTTGGGTGATAACAAGATCAATCCCACTAAGTTAGTGAAAGGCCAGGGATTAGCAAAGTTGTTGACCAAGTCAAACTATGAAGCACTAGATCTGAATTTGGTGGATAAAATGACAGGAGAAGAAATAATATCATGTGCAAGTAATCCTCAAGAAGTAGTTATCAAAATACATCTCGAGTTTTCTAACTCCATTTTGTATGGGGACATAGTCTTTTATTTATTACATCTACAGTGCCCAAATAATCTAAGTAAGGCTTAGGCTAGATATTTGAATATCCAAGCCATAAAGTACTGCATCTTGTATGAGTATTTATATTGGAACGACCCTTTGGGTATATAGCTATAAATTGTGTGATAGAAGAAGATACTGAAGGCATGGTAACATAATTCCACAAGAGAATCTCCGAAGTCCATCATCCATGGAGAGACATAAACTATAAAATATTGAGAGCAGGATACTATTAGCATAAATTGTTTTCTAATGGAATCAAATTGGTAAGATCATACACACAATTCCAGTTATTTTCAAGGAAGCAAAAATTGAAACCACTACCCCATAATATTATTAAGACAAATAATTTTTTTCCAACAGTGGGGGATGGATTTTATTGGTAAATAAATCCCCGCTCCATTGGACAACACAGGTGGATCCTAACAACCAATTATTAGTTTACAAAATGGGTAGAGGCTATCCCAACTAGATCAAAAAATGATACAATAATCATCAAGTTTTTGGAAAAAAATATTTTGTCCAGATTTGAATTCCCCGAGAAGATCATAACTGACGATGCAAATGCATTTAAGTCAGCCAAACTGATCATAACACTGAAATAGGGCACCCTAGTCCCTACTATCCACAACTAAATGGTATATCATGGTCCTCAAACAATATTTTTCTCATGATAATCAATAAAATGCTTTCAAAAAATAATAAGGCATGCAATACTATGGACTTATAGGATAAGCAGTAAAAGGTCCATTGGCACTTCACCAGTCCAACTGGTCTATGGGAAAGATGCAATATTCCCAATCTAGTTAGTTTCCAATAATAAAGATGACTCAAAATGAAATGGAGGAACTCAATAACATGATTAGGAGAATTTATCAGTTGATGGAACTACAACAAAGCATGGAGTGGGTGGATTTCAAATTGCAAGAGCACCAAAACAGTATGAATACAAAATTGATAAAAGATCCCAAGAAAGGGATTTCTATCTAGGAGATTTGATTTTAAAATAGGATGCCAAAAGGGAGGACAAAGGAAAGAATGGTAAGTTTGACAATCTATAGATGGGACCATTCCAAATCTCAGTTGTCAAAGGAAACAAATATTTTCTTGCTCATCTTAATGGTGAGATTTTATAGGCATCTGTGAATGGAAGGCTTCTCAAGTGCTTCCAGCAATATTGAATACTCAAGATATTCTGTAGCTATGTACAATAGTATAGTGGAAGCAATTTATTTCATGATTTTATTTCAATGCATTTATATTTTTCAAAAATCTTATCTTTTGAAGATGTTTTATTTCCAATAATAGGTGAAAAGATAAAAAAAAAATATGCTTGATATCTGAATATCCATTATATAGAATCCATAACCCAACATAGAAGGAATTGATCTACATTTCTCAACTCTTGAGGGGATGAAGAGTTGTCCCCGATGAAGCCAATGTTAGTACTCCAGATGTCTCGGGTTCGAAGGATCTCCAAAAGTTACAAAATGACATGTAGGATCGGATGAAAACTCATACATATGATAAGGGTATCTAGTAGAGGCTCCTAATAGCCCAAAACATATGGTGAAAGAATACATGGACCTAGAAAGGGGACCAAGGATCGAAGACCAAGTACTAAAAGAATAACAATTGGCTGCTAACATAAAGAGGATTAAGAAATCAAGGGCGGACACCAAGTACCCAAGACAGAAATGGGCTAGTGCATAAGTGAGTGGATCTTACCAATTCCTATTGGATCTACGGGATGGAATAATAGTGCATCAAAAATATGCAATAAAGATAAAGACTCCCCGATGATCTGTTTTCCCAAAAATTCCAAGACATGTGGGAAGATTTGATTGATAAAGACTCCCCAATATGAGTTTGGAAGACCACTTCGAGCTCAAGTCATTACCACCTAGTTCTACTGAAAGGAAGATTCCACCTAAAACCATGAGAGACTACAAGGAAGCCTCCACAATTGAAAGAGGAAGAAGAGTTGGCACCCACATGTACCTATTGAACAATGACATGTGTCATGAGGACCCATGTGACATCATATGATGTCATCCTAAAATCATCCAGTAACTTCATGCCATCTGGAAAAATTCTTATTTTCTTGGTTGTTAAAGTGAAAAATATTCAAAAAATGGACACATTCTGCTATGTTGAAAGAAAGGGAAATACACAGGTGTAGAATCTACAATCAATGAACCACTTCTCAGTAAAGGGAGTTGTCCTCTAGTAACTAGTTTAGCCATCAGTAACTCAATTTTACCTCTCTATTTTCATTTACTTTTGTCGTAAATAGTAATTTTCACCTATGGCCTCCTCATCCAAATCCAATCCCTCAAATTCCAAGAGCTCAGGTGATGAACATTTGTACAACCACAATAAATATGTCTTTGACACTATCAAGACCTCCTTTTACCTCCACTAAATTGTCCTTGAAGCTAAATCCAATTATGTCGTAGGCCAAGACCCTTTCCACTTGTGGGATATCAATTTAGCTCATGTTGTATGTCCTTATTGGCGCACGGGAAGACTAAAGGTTAAACATAATTCACACCAACAAAACCCCAAACAATGGTCCTGTTGGCATCACCTGCGAACATATGACTTCTCACCTGAGGTATTAGAGGGGACTATAGAAACCAAGTTTCTACAGGGCTGAACGGATGTGAACAAAAATTCAACAAATATACTATTAATTCATTTACTGTGCAGTTTAACATTACTCTCACTATAATTGGAATAACATTCATGTTAGTATCATATTGTATGAACCATGTGCGAAAAACACAAGCATTGATCACAATTAAGACAATCATAGAATATTGCAATTAGAGTTTCTCATTTGTATTATCATTGGGGAATTCTTGCATAGCTTGCGCAGTGTGCATCAATACTATATTTAGTATTCAACTACCCAACATTACATAGCAACACAATGACAACACAATAGCTACTATCCACCAATGTAAAATACTTTTTACCCTTATATATCCTACATATTTATACGTCAAAACATGGGTGGAGACAGTTACAAAGTGGACACAACTCCTAACTAATTTCTTACTAACTTCTTCCTTCTCCGCAGTTTTGGGCCAATTGTTGAATTGTCACATGGTCCATTTCAGGTGCGTGAATTCCAAGACAAGTCCAGAACTCGCTCCAACAGGCCCACAACACTCACTGTTTCCTCATCCCCAGCAACTTCAATTGTTACACGATATTTTTTTACTAGAATTTTTACTCTCTGGGAACTATATTCCGAACCTTAGCCTAAGCAGAGTTCCAGCCATCACTCGACTTGAAAAAAACATTCGTCCCACCTCTTAGACGTATCTCAAAATCCTAGATCATGGCCTTCACATTATCAATGGTGTCCAATATCATGACCTTCAAGACTCCCCTCTTTCCAACTTGATGGTCAATATTCTTTTGGTTACTCCAGCTTCTCTTGCATGCTTGTCTTAATTTATTCTTACATCTTTGCTACTTCTTCCCATGTTTCTTCTACTACTTCCCTTACTTGTTCTCGTATATTATCCATATATTATTATGTCAGTGAATGGATAACTAGTTCCTTTACAACATTCCTCTTCTTTATCTATGTAGAATGGAATGTCTCTTTCTGCTCCTTTTCCTTTTCTCCTACCTCTAGTGGCATCTCTTGTGCATTGTCACCTGCACCATCATCTTGTTTTGATTCACTATATTTATGGTCATCTTCTCCATTGTATTGTTCTTCATTCAATTCTTCTTCCATATCATCATTCTGCGCTTCATCTTGCTTTCTCTACTCTTCTTCTATTAGTGGGACTCTCCACTCATCCTCCCAACCATTTACAATGACGCTAACATCTTCCTGTGTTAGCCTAAATAATGTTTGAAACCCTCTCCTTTTCGGATCATGCCTTGCCTGAATGTACATGTGATGCATTCTAATGGGTCCATGATATAGGTATTCCATAGACTCCTTTATGCCACACATAAGCGAATAAATGATCAGAAAATCACTCCTTTCTGTAGGGAAGAATACACTTTGATTGATAATTAAACGAAGTGATTTAGTAATTATATTTTCTCGTGTTTTAGAATCTCTTATTTACTAATCATGTGAATAAATCCATGTGTGGACATAGCGCAGGTAAACAGGAAGAATGACAATGCCGAGCTCTAGATTCAAGATCACAAGAGATGCAATGATCTTGTTTTCTCCTAATTTGTAGGAAAGGTTCATTTGATTTAGGATCATGATTTTCAATGTAAAACTATGGTATAATTTTGTAATAAATATAGACACCTGAGTAGCAGGGGATCTATCGCACATATTTGGAAAAAATTTGTGGCATGTTTAGTTCAGATACTCAATTTACAATTTCTACAACTATGATGGAACTTATGAATTTATAATGAAGAACCAACGTTTTTGTCAATCTGTGAGCTTATAATTTTTATTCTCCTCATGTGATGCACATTGAGGAGGTCCCCCTTAGTGCGTAGCTCAGGAGTTATGTATCTTTGTTTTCCATATTTTCATGCATTATGTTGTTCATTTCGAATATATGTATGTGTAGGTTAATTTTAATACTTATTTGATGATCAGATTCAATATTGCGCATAAAACTTCTTTCTTCCGTCGTTCTTTAACACTGCGTCTGTAGTTCTGATACACTGCATCTGTAGTCTTGTAGCTACCATCTATAACTACAATTCCCATATTTATATTTCCATTGTTTTATACCGAATAGATCGGACCCATACTCTTGAATGATGATTTCTTGTTCCAACTCAAAAAGATCTCTGGTTTGATTAGGTCAGATTCATATGCTTTAAGAAAAGGCGTACTTTGGATTTCTTAGATTTAGTAAATGCTTCATAGATTAAGTTTCTTGCTTTCTTAGATTAAGTTTCATGCTTTCATAGATTAAGTTTCCTGCTTTCTTAGATTAAGTTTCATGCTTTCTTAGATTAAGTTTCTTGCTTTCTAGATTACGTTTCCTGCTTTCATAGATTCAGTTCTCTGCTTTCATTATTAATTTTTTATTGTGATAAATCTTTAGTTGCTTCATTCTCATTAGAATAAATCCCCAACATTACTTTGGACATAGAAAACACCCAACGATGAATATCCTCTCAACTTAGTGCACACATAGTGATTAGTACCTCTGAAGTTTGTACGTTCCCTGGTCGATATTTAAAGTGAACTTCTTAAACGGATACCTGTAAAAAGATAGACATTTCCGTATCCCACCACATTCCATCTCTGAAATCCGTAATTCCTTTGTATGTCTCCACCACATGTGGGGTGATGTGTGATATTGTGTTGATGACATTCCAAATAGAATAATTGTATACAAAGAATATAATACTGTTGTCATTCTTCCTTCTCTTATTCTTTGTAAACGACAAATTAGCATACTTGGCTTCCAAACATACTTGGCTCATGCCATATGTCCTCAAAAGGTACACTTCCCTGAATTCATAAGGTATTGATCTATATGATATTCATCAAATGAATGAGTTATATTACCCCGAAACGAATCCAAACCCTTGTGCATCATATCTCGAGATGCCCTAGCCAAGATGTTTTGTTTCCTAGACTTACCAACACTGTAAAATTTGGATGACGAAGCCCTACCCTTGTCATACCAATCCTTGAAACTTGATAAAATGAATCACTTCCTATATCAGTACTTGAAGGAAGGAGTTCCACTTCCATCCATCCCCCCTCTATATGCAACTACTAATTTCTCATAACACTCCAAAATGGCTATAGCTCTGATTTGCATAATACTAGGATATGATGATGATAAAGCACTAGATGAAACTATCTTAATATTTATAGCTCTCTTAACTCGAGCAGTAGGGGTTATGCCCCCCATATTTGACCTTTGTAAGCATCTGGATGAGGTAATTGACAATTAGCTAGGAGGATTCCCATATCTTGAGGGTTTAGGTATCCATCATACCTATTTTTCATATTTTTATATAAAAAAATTTGCACATTTTAAAGATATGGAATTCAAGGCCAGATACCAAACAAGAAAACAATTACTTGTCTACACATGGATCGACCTGGTCCTTAGGAAGCCAGGAAATCAGAACTTTCAGTTTTTTATAGAAGAGTTTATGGTAGTATCATACTCCCTCCTGCCAGATGGGTCTCCACCTAGGGTTTTCCTTATGTACCAAGAACTTCTACAGCTGAGTCCAAATACCAGAATTGGTGATTGGTTTTTATATGAAGAGTACATTATTTTGAGAGTGTATGGATTTGAGGAAGATCCCTATAATATACCTATATTTCTTACTCCAAGTATATTTTTCATGAAGTATATTAGATCAAGATTCCTCTCCGATCATGTGCATTTTTTCAAGTACAAACACCCTATTACATTCAGGTTACCAAAAGAGGTGGGACCATTCTTCATAAAAAGCGGGGGTGCCCTATCTTATGTGCAAATTAATTTGGAAAAGGAAGAGATATGGGACTATGAACCACACCGGGTCATCTCCAAGAAAATAATTGATAAGAAGAACTTTGCATATAGCCACATCCCTTTCCTTGACAAGGAGAAGATAGCAAATTTAATAACTTGGGAGAGGGTCGAGGAAACATAGAGTAGTATTCTATATCAAAACATTGGAGGGTCACATATAGGGGCTAAATGGTCAGTTGAATAATCCTAGGTAGACATGGATATTGATGAATTTGAGACAAAACCACTGAACAATAAGGCAAGAACTGAAGTAGAAGATGAGGGAGAATAGACCATTGTTGAACATGCACAAACTAAGGGCTTCCAAGTGAGTTAGAGGAATTAATAAACTTAGGATCCTCTCACAACCTAATGCCAAATGTTATTATGAAACAGTTGGATATAGATATTACGAAGCCATACCATGACCTTTATAGTTTTTACTCTAGAAATGTTAAATGTCAGGGTTGATAGAATATCTAGTGGTTACATTAGCTCAACTACCTACAAAAATCATCATGATTGATATAGTAGTGGAAGATGTTCCTAGTAAGTATGGGATGATGGGACCCTAAAATTGCCTCTTTCTTCCACTCTGTTTCAAGATAATGTCATCATATGTAACCATAAATCACTATATTTACTTTTAAAAAGCTTGTCTTTTATTTAAAATCCTTTTATTAAAAGCAATGAAAGTAAATGATGTCAATTTATGTTGGATTTATTATTGTCAATGTATTATATATGATTTTATCGGTGATGAACTAATTTTTGATGATGTGTTTGAAGGATAAGGCATTCCCACATCAAAATCAAATAGCCCAAGATTTCAACACTTGATTTGTGTATGGCCATTTTTGTAAAATTAGAATTTGTTTTGATAGTTCAAGCATTGGGGGATTTGATTTCACTAACGTTTATATATAAAATAGGTCTGGAGATGTAGAGGAGGGACAAAGAATATATTGTGATGATAATGTTATGCTTGTCTTTTTAATTTTCATATGAATTTGATGAAGACAAGATTGTGATCGTACCGTAAACTGAATACACTCATTAATGGAAATCTGATTTCATATCTTGTGTTTACATATGCAATTGATCTATAAGTTTTGATATCGTTTACTAATTGGCTTGGTCACACCAATCAATAAAACATAGCTCTGTATCTATATTTTTGTTGTAATTACTTTTGATTTGCTGTAGCTTTCATTTATGTATACCAATTCATATTATATTCACTTCTCTAAATTATTTTAGACTGTCTCAGCTGTAAATCATTTCGTTTTATTGTAAGATCGTTCTAGAATAATCAATTACATTGATAAAATAGCATTTGATTTCTTCCACCATTCATTTTGCATAGCAGATCTGCGTTTAGGTTCAATTTGCTGAAGATTCACATCATTTAAGTAGACACTATTTTCTATTTTAGGTTTATATAAATGTAAAAAAAAACACACACAAAATGTTTCATTGCTTTGATTTGATTCAACAGATTTTCGTCTTCTCCTTCATAGCATAGAACTTCTATAAACAAGCTAGCATAGGCATATTATCTTTGAGAACTATTTCTTTAGATTGCATACATGTATTTTACTTTTTAGAATTTAGACTTAGATTCTCATCTTTGTGCATATAAATGATAGTTAAGCATGAGTAATTGATGATGTGTGTGAATTATTTACATCTGGAAAATCTCAAAAGAAAGCATTAGGAATTATATTGCTTTCATGTAGATCTAAATCTCTGCATTTAATTTGTTTCATATTGTTTTTTATTAAGTTTTGTAACTTAGACTTGAAGAAATTTTAGAGTACTATTACAAAACCCAGTTGTAGATATGAGAATCAACTTGTAGTTTTTTTTTAGAAATTTGTAGAATCTATTTTCTGTAGGACTCTAGATTTGAATTCTTATTTCGATATAGAAAGTGGTTTAGCTTTTAAAACACATAGACTTTATAAAAGATTTTCAAAATTTCAAAGAAGTGGTCTAATCGTTAATACATAACATTTTTCATACTCATCATTGAAATTATAGACATTCTAGGAATCTTTGTTAGCTCTGTCATCAGAAACTAAGAACAAGACTTGACCTTAGAATTTTTTATTTTTTTTATAGATTTGAAGTCTAATCATTAGAAAAACAAAGATACATTCAAAATATGTTGACCCTAAGAGTTGTTGAGTAACCAACTCTATTTCTGTCAGTTTGAATCCAACCACTATATAAGATAGAATCATAACTCTAGCCTGGGAAAATTAAGACATACTATTTCTTTAAAAAAATATACTCAACTTCCATACAATATAGATTTGAATGTCCTTTTGTAGTTTAGGAATTTATAGGATTTGATTGAACAAGATTGATTTTGTAAATAGGTTACAGGTACAAGACAAAGTTTAGATGAAGTTTACATTGCTTCTTAGTGTAGATTCATTTCCAAATTAAGTGATTTTGTTGAAAGTTATTAAGTTAGAATTCAGAACTTCTCATTATAAGATAATTTGTTCTTTTGGATTGATTAGTTTATTATATAGAGTTGTTTTGAAATGATTTGGTTTTCATTCAATTGGTGCTTTCATTTCGATTTTTTTTATTGCAATTTAGATAGCTTTAATCACCAAAGGAGAGATTGGAAACCTAACTCGTAATATATGGTTTCCCATGTCGAGCTTCATCCTAAGGTGTTATTCCATTTTTGTTTGTATGTTTATTTATTGCGTTGAAGTGTGTTTGCTGGCATTAGATTAGCTTAGATTAGGCTAGGTTAGACTTCAATCCTGCACATACGGTTCCTACACCTCTAAGCTTATGATGCCCAGTTGACAATTTAATGTTAAGAATTAATTGACATATGATTTCATCGACATGGGATGCTGTTGTCTCGAACATACGCTAAAAACCTAGGAGGTACAATGCAGATGGAAATGAAGTATGCAACTATCCCAGTATTTGCTGGAGAGAGTAGGAGGCTTTATAGAGAAGCTAAATTTTCATATGTGGTAAGTGATAAGAAAAATCCAAAGAATTATTCTTTGTATGCAATAGAGGAAGACATTGGATGTTGCATTCTAGAAATGAATGAAGTGTATGAATAGTCTCATCTCACATAAATATTTTCTCAACATCTTTTATCTTTCCCAAGACCAGTATGGAAAATGTACTTTGATGGATCCTCCTCTAGAGAAGAAGCAGGGGCGAGAGTGATCCTATTTTCTCCTACCAATGAAGAAATTTCCCTATCATTCAAGCTAAATTTTGAAACCACAAACAATGTCTCTGAATATGAGAATTTGATATTGGGATTAGAAGTTACCAAAAATATGGGGATTACACAACTCACAGTTTTTGTAGATTCTGAGCTAGTTGTGCAGTAGATAAAAAATGTATATCAAAATAAATACCCCAGAATGGGGGATTATAAAAATCAGGTGTGGGATTTGGAATAAATTTTATTTCATGCTTTTAACATCACTACTTTTCCAAGGCAGATGAGTTAGTAAGAAGATTCATTTTCTATAGATTCTAGTAATTTGAAGCCTCCAATAGGGTCCAGACTCAGACATGAAGTAGAGAAGATATACAGACCTTCCATCCCTGATAATAAAAAACAATGGCAAGTGTTTGAGGATGACCAACATCTACAAAGGTTCGTGGAAATGATAGGTGAGTTCTCAAACTACTATATAGATCAAGATAAGAATAAAAATGAAGAGCAATTTTCTCAAGAAAATTACCAATCGGGCCCAGAATTCATCAATCAAGTTGCAAACCACAAGATCCTCTAGTTAAAAAAATTATCCCCAAAATCCTAGTGCCATTAGAGAGGATTTTTGACAAAACTGGCATCCTTGTAAAGCCCAATATGTAGCCAAAAGAAGAATATGTTGAATATTTTAACATAGGCACACCATAGGATCCGAAGTATATCAAGTTGTCAAAACTCTTTCCTGCAAAATTTAAACAGAGGCATCTAAAACTCTTCAAGGAATATGTAGATGTTTTCTCCTGGAAATATGAAGATCTCAAAACTTACAATACATCTATAATACAACATATGATACCTCTAAAGCCAAGAGTGAATCCTTTTAAATAGAATTTGAGGCAAGTTAAACCCATTCCGATACCTATTATTGAGAAGGAAGTAAGAAAGTTGCTAGATGTTAATATCATAATTCCTTTCAGATACTCATCATGGGTATCCAATTTAGCATGTACCAGAAAGAAGAATGGGGAGATCATATTGTTTGTTGACTTTAGAAATCTCAACAATTTTTTTTTAAAGACAACTATCCTCTACCCAAGATGGACCATATTTTGTAGAAAGTACTTGGGGCTAGTGTGATATCTATGATGGATGGATTTTCAGGTCATAATCAATTGGAAATGCATAAAGACGACAAATAAAAGACAACATTCACAACCCCCTAGGGTACTTTTATGTATGAAAAGATGCCTTTCATACTGATGAATGCAGGGGAAATTTTTCAAAGGGTTATGGACATAGCCTCTGTAGGTGAAAGGGACAGTTTCATTGTCATTTATTTAGATGTCATGACAATTTTTTGAAAAACAGATTATGAACATTTGGCTCATCTAAAAAAAACCTTCAACAAGTGCAGGAAATATGGATTTTTCCTGAACCCCCAAAAGTCACACTTTTCTCTACAAGAAGGAAAGTTGTTAGGGAATATTTTTTCCAAGGAGGGGTCAAAGTTGATCCACATAGGGTGGGTACAATACAACTGATATATTTTCCAAGGAATAGAAAAGAGATTTACTCTTTCATGGGAAAGTTAAATTTCCTCAAAAGATTCATTCCAAACTTGGTATAGATGATAAAAATCATTACCAACATGCTTAAAAAGGACAATCATTAGAGAGATTTTGAGGTCAAAAAAGGGCCTCCTAAGAGATGTACTACAAAAATATGAGATATATTAAAATATTATGAATTGGGGGTTTTATGGGGTAGGTATATATGACAAGTCACCTCCCACACTATTTTCTATGCACAATATAAATAACCATGGTTGAGTTACTTTTCAAAATTCATTAGAAATAAAATTAATAAAATAAGTCTACATTGATGTGACTAAGATTCATTGTAAATTCCCAAAAATGTATTGTCCTTTAACATTTATTTGTCTTGAACTTGCAAATGAAATTAAATAATAAAAAACATTTTTAAGAGTTTTTTTTTTTAATTTTATGTTGACTTTTTATATTTAGTACTTTTCTCATGAATTTAATAATGTAATTTAATTGAGAATTTATTTACAAGTAAAATGTCAATAATTTATTATAATCCACATTGCATTATTATTATTATTATTATTATTATTTATTAAATCTATTATTATTCTTTATTAGTTTGACATTATGTTATTAAATAGAAAGGAGTGAATATATAATTTAAAATTAAAAACATAAAAATGATAATATATTATTTTATAAAAAAATGTGAAAGGACTTTCTTTATGAATTAAGAGTACTTCACTTGAAAATGACAATAATATTATTTTATGTGAAAGTGTGAAAAGACATTCATTATGAGTACTTTACTTGAAAATGACAATAATATTATTTTATGAAAAGACTATCATTATGAATACTTTACTTTATGACTTAAAAGTACTTACACCACTACCTTGGTTAACTATGTGTTTTCATCCACCATAGAAAATTTGACAAATAAGCATTCTTAACTCATGCAATGCCACCTCACCAAGGGGGATGATGTCATCTACTAGAATGTGATTGGTTGTATTTTATAGTACATTTTCTTTGTTTTGAGGCCTTTTTTTGACCTCAAAATTTCTCTAATGGATGTCAAATGGACCAATGAGAATCTCTCATCTTAATTATCCCTAACTATACTAAACATTTCCTAATATTTTCTTTTGCTTCAACAAGTACTATTGCAATTGTGCTTTTGTAGAAAAATAAGGAAGGACAAGAGCATCCCATATCCTTTTTTAGCAAGGCCTGTAGAGATGCTGAGTTAAAATTCAACCTCCTGGAAAATCAGGCTTATGTCATGGTCAAAGCAATCAAATATTTTAGATGTTACATTTTACACTCTCGTGGGATTTACTATGTGCCTAACATTGCAGTAAAGGAAATTCTTAGTCAAACAGACAGAGAAGGTAGAAGAGGGAAGTGGATTTCCAAGATCCAACAGTATGGCCTAAAGATCAATCCCAGTAAGTTAGTGAAGGGCCAGGGATTAGAAAATTTGTTGGCCAAGTCAAACCATGAAGCACTAGATCTGAATTTGGTGGCTAAAATAACAAGAGAAGAAACAATATCATGTACAAGTAGTTATCAAGAAGCAGTTATCAAGAATAAATCCCAACTTTTCTAAATCCATTTGGTATGGGGACATTGACTTTTATTTATTACATCTACAATGCCCAAATAATCTAATTAAGGCTTAGGATAGATATTTGAAGATCCAATCCATAAAGTACTGCATCTTGTATGAGTATTTATATTGGAAGGACCCTTTGGGTATATTGCTAAATTGTGTGATAAAAGAAGATACTGAAGGAATGGCAACATAATTCCATAAGAGAATCTGTGAAGGCCATCATGCATGGAGAGACACAACCTATAAAATATTGAGAGCGGGATACTATTGGCCTAAATTGTTTTCTAATGTCATCAACTTGGTAAGATCATACACATAATTCTAGTTATTTTCATGGAAGCAAAATTTGAAACCACTACCCCTGAAGCTTGTTAAGATAGAGACTGTTTTTCAACAGTGAGGGATGGATTTTATTGGTAAAACAAATCCCCACTCCATTGGAAAACACAGGTGGATCCTAACAGCCATTGATTACTTTACAAAATGGGTAGAGGCTATCCCAACTAGATCAAAAAATGTTTTAATAATCATCAAGTTTTTGGAAGAAAATATTCTGTCCAGATTTGGATTCCCTAGGAAGATCATAACTGACGATGCACATGCATTTAATTCATCCAAACGGATCGATATAACATTGAAATAGGGAACCCCACTCCATACTATACACAAGTAAATGGGATAACATGGTCCTCAAACAAGAGTTTTCTCATGATAATCAAGAAAATTCTTTCACAAAACAAGAAGGCATGGGATACTCATCTCATATATGCACTATGGACTTATAGGATAAGCACTAAAAGGTCCATTGGCACTTCACCATTCCAACTGGTCTATGGGAAAGAAGCAATATTCCCAATCTATTTAGGGTTTTCAATCATTAATATGATTCAAAATTAAATGGAGGAACTCAATAACATGATCAGGATAATTTATCAGTTGGTGGAACTACAACAAAGCATGGAGCGGGTGGATTTGAAATTGCAAGAGCACCAAAAAAATTTGAATACAAAATTTGGTAAAAGATCCCAAGAAAATTATTTATGTCTAGGATTTTTTATTTTAAAATAGGATTCCAAAAGGGAGGACAAAGGAAAGCATGGTAAGTTTGACAATATCTAGATGGGACCATTCCAAATCTCAGTTGTTGAAGGAAACAAATATTTTATTGCCCATCTTAATGGTGAGATTTTAGAGGAATCTATGAATGGAAGGCTTCTCAAGTGCTTCCTGTAATATTGAACACTCAATATATTCTATAGCTATGTACAATAGTAGAGTAGAAGCAATTTATTTCATGCTTTTATTTCAGTGAATTTAGATTTTTCAAAAATCTTATCTTTTGAATATGTTTTATTTACAATAATAAGTGAAAATATCAAATATATGCTTGATATGTGAATATCCATTATATAGACTCCATAACCCAACATAGAAGGCACTGATCTACATTTCTCAAATCTTGAGGGGATGAAGAGTTGTCCCTGATGGAGCCAATGTTAGCACTCTAGATGTCTCGGGCTCGAAGGATCTCCAAAAGTTACAAAATGACATGTAGGATAGGATGAAAATTCATTCAAAGGCTAAGGTTATCTAGTAGAGGCGCCTAATAGCCAAAAACATTTGGTAAAATTATAGATGGGCTTAGTAAAGGGACCAATTGCTAAAAGAATAATGATTGGGTGCTAAGATGAAGAGGATCAAGGAATCAAGTGAGGAAACCAAGCACCCGAGACATAAATGGGCTAGTGCACAAGTGAGTGGATCTTACCAAGGCCTATTGGATCTACGGGATGGAATAATAGTGCATGTAAAAGATGCAAGAAAGATAAATACGCCCCAATGAGTCGTTTTCCCAAAAATGATAGGAAATGTGGGAATATTTAATTGATAAAGACTCCCCAATATGAGTTTGGAATACCACTTCAAGCTCAAGTCATTACCACTTAGTTTTACCGAAAGGAAGATTCCACCTACAACCACGCGAGACTGCAAGGAATCCTCCACAGTGGAAAGAGGAAGAAGAGTTGGAACCCACATGTACTTGTTGGAAAATGACATGTGTCATTAGGGACCATGTGACATCATATGATGTCATCCTAAAATCATCCAATAACTTCATGCTATCTGTAAAAAATATTATTTTCTTGGTTGTTAAAGTGAAAAATATTCAAAAAATGGACTCATTCTACTATGTAGAAAGAAAGGGAAAGACACAAGTGTAGACTCTGCAACCAAAGAACCACTTTTCAGTATAGGGATTTGTCCACTAGTAACTCATTTACCCATTAGTAACTTGGTTTTACCTCTCTATTTTCTTTTACTTTTTCCATAAATAGTAATTTTCAACTATGGCTTGCTCATCCAAAGCCAAGCCCTCAAATTCCAAGAGCTCAGGTGATGAACATTTGTACAACCACGAAAAAATGTATTTGACACTATCATGACCTCCTCTGACCTACACTAAATCATCCTTGAATATGAATCCAATTATGTCACGGGAAAAGACCCTTTTTCCACTTGTGGGAGATCAATTTAGCTCATGTTGTATGTCCTTGTTGGTGCATGGGAAGACCCAAGGTTCAACATAATTCACACCGACAAAACCCCAAACATCGGTCCTGTCAGCACCACCTACGAACATATGATGTCTCACCCGAGGTATTGGAGGGGACTACAAAACCAAGTTTCTATGGGGATGAAGGGATGTGAAAATACATTCAACAAATCTACTATTAATTCATTTAGTGTGCATTTTAACATTACTTTTACTGTAACTGAAATAACATTCAAGAAAGTATGATATTGTATAAACCATGTGCAAAAAACACAAGCATTCATCATAATTAACACAAGAATAGAATACTGCAATCAGAGTTTCCTGTCTGTATTATCATTGGGGCATTCTTACATAGCTTGCATGGTGCACATCAATAATTTGTTCAATATTCAACTACCCAAAATTACATAGCAACACAATGACAACACAATAGCTACTATCCACCAACATAAACTTACTTTTTACCATTATATCTCCTACATATTTATACGTCAAAACATGGGTGGAGATAGTTTCAAAGTGGACACAAATCCTAAATAATTTCTAACTAAATTATTCCTTGTTCGTAGTTTTGGGCCAATTTTTGAATTGTCACATGGTCCATTTCAGGTGCACGACTTCCAAGACAAGTCCTAAACCCGCTCCAACAGGCCCCCAACACTCACGTTTTTATCACCCCGAGCAAATTCAACTGTGGCATGATATTATTTGACTAGAATTCTTTAATACAATAGCATGAGTACCATTGTATAACACCTTTCAAACTAGAATTTTTACTCTCTAGGAACTATATTCCGAACCTCTTCCTGAGCAAAGTTCCAACCATCACTCGACTTGAATTAATTTTTTGTCCCACCTCTTAGATGCACCTCAAAATACTGGATCTTGGCATTCACATTATCAATGGTGTCCAAGATCATGACCTTCAAGACTCCCCTCTTTCTAACTCACTGGTTGGTATTCTTTTGGTCACTTCATCTTCTCCTGCATGCTTATCTTAATTTATTCTTGCATATTTGCCACGTCTTCCCATGCTTCTTCTACTACTTCCCTTACTTGTTCTCCTATTTTAGCCATATAATATTCTGTCAGTAAATGGAAAATTGGTTCCTTTACAAAATTTCTCTTCTTTATTTGTGCAGAAGGGTCTATCTCTATTTGCTCCTTTTGCTTTTCTCCTACCTCTAGTGGCGTCTCTTGTGCATTGTCGCCTATGCCATCATCTTTTTTAGGTTCAGTATCTTGCTAGTCATCTTCTCCACTATCTTGGTATTCATTCAATTCTTTTTCCATATCATCATTTTGCACTTCATATTGCTTATCTACTCTTCTTCTATTAGTGGGATTCTCCACTCATCCTCCCAACCATTTACAATGACGTTGACATCTTCCTGTGTCATCCTGAATAATGTTGGCAACCATCACCTTTCCAGATCTTGCCTTGCATGACTGTACATTTGATGCATTCCATCTCTGAAATGCGTAATTACTTTGTATGTCTCCACCACCCGTGGGGTGACGTGTGATATTGCACTGATGAAATTTCAAATAGAATCATTATATACAAATAATATAATATTGTTGTCATTCTTCCTTCTCTATGTCTTTTTAAACCACAAATTAGCATACTTGGCTTCCAAATATACGTGGCTCATGACATATGTCCTCAAAGGTACACTTGCCTAAATTCATAAGCCGGTTCTCTATATGATATTCATCAAATGAATGAGTTATATTACCCCCAAACAAGTCCAAACCCCTCTGCATCATATCTAGAGATTCCCTAGCCAAGATGTTTTGTTTCCTAGACCTACCAACACTGTAAAATTTGAATGATGAATCCCTACCCTTGTCATACCAACCCTTGAAATTTTTTGAAAGGAATCAATTCCTATCTCAGTACTTGAAGGGAAGATTTCCACTTCAATCCATCCCCCCTCTATATGCAACTGCTAACTTCTCAGAATATTCCAAAAGAGATATAGCTCTAATTTGCATAATACTAGGATATTATGATGATAAAGCGCTAGATGAAACTATCTTAAGATTTCTAGCTCTCTTAACTCTAGAAGTAGGGGTTATGCCCCCCATATTTGACCTATGTAAGCATATGGATGAGGTAATTGACAATCAACTAGGAGGATTCCCAGATATTGAGATTTTAGGTATCCATCATAACTATTTTTCATATTTTTATATCAAAACTTTGCACATTTTAAATATATGGAATTCAAGACTAGATACCAAAAAAAAAATTACTTGTCTACAAATGGATCGACCTTGTCCTTCGGAATCCAAGAAATCGGAACTTTCAGGAGTTTACAGATGAGTTTATGGTAGTAGCATACTCCCTCCTACTCGATGGGTCTCCACCTAGGGTTTTCCTTATGTACCAAGAACTTATACAAATGAGTCCAAATATTGGAATTGATGATTGGTTTTCATATGAAGAGTACACTATTTTGAGAGTGTATGGATTTGAGTAAGATCCCTATAAGCTACCAATATTTCTTACCCCAAGTATATTTTCCTTGGAGTATATCATATAGAGATTCCTCTCCGATCATGTGCATTTTTTTAAGTACAAGCACCCTATTAGATTCAAGTTACCAAAATAGGTGGGACCATTCTTCATAAAAAGCAGGGGTGCCCTATCTTATGTGCAAGATATATGTTGAAGCAATTGAATTTGGAAAAGGCAGAGATATGGGACTATGAACCACACCAGGTCATCTCCAATAAAATATTTGATAACAAGAACTCTGCATATAGTTGCATGCATTTCCTTGACAAGAAGAAGATAACAGTTTTAATGAATTGGGAGAGGGTCCAAGAAACTTAGAGCAGTATTCTATATCAAAACATTGGAGGGTCACATATAGGGGCTAAAAGGTCAGTTAAATAATCCTAGGTAGACATGGATATTGATGAATCTGAGAGAAAACCACTGAAGAATAAGGAAATAACTGAAGCAGAAGATGACGGAGAATAGACCATTGTTGAACATGCAAAAACTAAGGAGCTTCCAAGGGAGTTAGAGGAATTACTAGAGAAACCTCTATCCAGTAAAAATGTACCACTTGTTACTGTGATGCACTACCCTTCATTGGTGTTTCATACTCCTCAAATGCAACAAGGATTCTATAGGCATAAGAAAGTAGATTATGGATACAATGAAGGAGCTCAGAGGAAATATAGATCCAAGCGATATGACATTTCTAACAATGGCTGATCATAAGGAAAATACCCTCAGAATGTCCATCTTAGAATAAAAATTCCAGGTAACCAAGTAATTTGATGATTGGAAATAAGATGAGTTTAAAGTCGACTTTATACAATTCAACCCCTTAGACAAGGTTGACTTCTACATACAATCTAGTGATTCTTTGTGCAAAGATGTGGTATAGTCCTCAACAAATGAGAAGAAGTTGAGAATGGCACTACAAAAGATGGATAAGTTCTTGAGAGTAGAAAAACTAGTTGTTAAAGCCAAAAAAATCACCATCAAATATCTGGAGAGTAAAATTGAGGCATTGGGGGTTAATGCAACTAAGACTTCTCATGAAAGGTCTCTCTTATGACATAAAGACAATGAAATTTATCACCTATTAAAGAAAAAGATGAATATCCCTCACATAGAACATGTCCAGACCCCGAAGCTGATAAAATTGCAAGATGAGAGAGACAAAATCAATGATAACATGAAATACTGCAAATCCTAGATGGAAGAATACATGAAGAAGGTAGATGATTTGCAGTTGAAAATATCAACAATAAAATTTATGTAAGGCTTCCCTTTCCACTCAAACACACCTCCAAACAAAATCTTCACCAGCTCAAGAGAGCCTTTAGGCCACAGAAGAAGCAAAGAAAGATTCAAAAGACAAATATAAGTAGGATTCAACAAAACAAAAAATTGAAGACATGGAAGAGGATTTCCCAATAAAGTAGTTAGAGAAGAAGGACCATAGGATAAAGGAGCCCGAGGATGAGATAAATGACAAGGATGAACTTATTGATGATTTAGAGAATGAGAGAGATGAATTAAAGAAAGAAGTCTACAAGATGGGAATAGAGCTGCAAGGAGAAATTCCCCTAAAAGGAGCCAAGAAGGTTCTATGGGAAAAAATAGCAGAATATTACACAACCATTGGGACCATTTTGAGATGATACAGGATGAATTTGACCTATTGGAGCTAGCCACCACCACTAATGCTGAGATAAAAAGGATAGAGAAAGAGATTGAGGACAAACCAAAGATTATAGGAGACGTGATCAACTATCTAAACAGTCGTAATAAAAGATGGCTGGATGAATTGCATATTACCAATAGAACATTTGTAATAAAGTTGGCCAACCAAGTAACAAGCAAGCAAACTCTACCAAATAGATCTCATTATTTAAATGCTTATTCAAAGATGTTATGGGAAAAGGATTACCACACCTGTGGGATGGTAATAGAGATGTATATAAGAAAGAAGAGTACTAAAAATTCTTAAATCAAAATAAAATGAAAAGAGAGTGTTTGATGAGTTGTATGGTTAGATAAAAGGAGATGTTGTATTTGATAAATTGAATGGAGAGTTTGAAATATGGGTTAAATTGAGAAATCCATTAGGGATATTACCACCCATATCCTATGAAAATATCACAAATTTTGAGTTAGAGTTAGACTCCCTAAGGACCCATAAATATCCTATGGGAAATGAATGGAATTAGGTTTCTAAGTATCACAAAGTTGCATTACCCTGAGTGAGTCAACCAACTCTAGAAGGACAACCATATTGAAAACTAGCATGGAATCTAGGTGTGTATCTTGGGAAGCCATCAGGGAAACCATGTGTGCATATTGGGTAGCCATTAGGGAATCAAAGTGTGTAGATTTAACAGTCATCGGGGTAACCAAGCGTATATATTGAGAAGACATATGGGCATCCTGCTGTATAGAAAAGAGGAAAAGTATTTGGACATCCACTTCAATAGAATACCACTAAAAAAATATCGAGTAAGAGGAAATGAAACAAATAATGCATTCAGTCAGTTATAGTAACAGTTTGAACATAGAGAAAGTGACAGAAAATGGAGATGAATGGAAATCAATTAGAGTAAATATAAATATGTTAACAAATAATGTTCTCCTATATAAAGGAAATTTGAGGAAGAGAAAGAGGATGGGAAATTTTTTAGAGGGCCTATTAGGGATATTTTGAGTCGAATTTTGGGACTAATTTCTATATACATGAAATGAGTTATAGTGATTAATATTTTGATGTATAATAGCAATGTATTATTCTCTGTAATTTTGTCTTCCTACTGTGAATTCTTGATCTATTCTATATCCATGCAAGTTTTCTTGATATAATGAAGGCTCCAAGTTTAATTTGCATCTTGTGTAAGTATTGAATTCTTAATTGCTTAGTACTTTTATTCCATCCTAAATATGTAAGATTTGTCTCAATGGAACCTTACATAATTATTTTGTGTTCCACCTACTAAATTCACCTTCAGTTCCACTCAAATGTTGAATATGCACCATTAAATTCCTCTAGAATAAAATGCTCATATGTATGTTTGTTCGATACTGCCATATATACAAATGTTTTGAAAAAAAACCATAAATATCATACTGTAGAAGATTAATTTCCAAATCTCAAATAATTGAGCCTCATCGTGCCCTATAATATTCTAAATTCAACCTTATAACATCTCAGGGGATAACATGAAAAATGTGCCATTGTCAGGGAGTGAAGAATTTGAATTTGATTTTTTCCTAGGAAAGACAACGATCAAGGTTTGACTCATACCGGTGAACGAGGGTCAGGCATCATGCTCAAAGTTCACGTGGAAACTCCATTGAAGTGAAAATGGCATCTGGTAAAAGGAATAAAAGAGAAAATCCTATGTCAAGCCATTTCTAAAGCCTGCAAGATCCAAGGTAGTCAGGCACCCAGAGGAACTATTGCGAAAATCAAGATCCTCAAGTAAAAGGTATTCCTCAGAGAAATTTTGAAATATTTCCTTTTCAATTTGAAAAACAAGAAGCATCTAAATATTTAAATATTCAGGAAGATCCAAGTTCTACTCCTAGTACTCCAGTTGTTCTTGTAATAGGCCCTCATAATTATCCTTTATTTTCCTCTACAAGTATCTCTCATCCTTTACTACCTTAATTTAGACCTCAAAGAACTCCTATAACCTTTCAAGCTAAGAATACAATCCTACAACATTTAATGGCTAATGTGTGAGGAAGAGGTGAACCTCCACCACTACCTATAAATCAATGGGCAGCTACTAGGTACTGTCCTCTCAATCTACCAAATATTCTCCATGACTTTCCATAAAATTACTTAAAGGTATTACCTAAGTTTAATGGAGAAAGAGTAGCTACAACATAAGAACAAATGGCCATAATTCAGGACTTTACTGACAGTATTTATATTGAACATGATGGTGTCTATATGAGACTCTTTATCTAAAGCATTAGAAGGAAAGGATAGAAAATGGTTCAAATCCCTTCATGTAGCATCCATAAACTCCCAACCTATCCTTGAAACCACATTTATGAGGAAATGGGGTAAAAAAAGAGACCACCTCTACTACTTGAATGATTTTTCTACATTAAGAAAGAAGAATGGAGAACCAATAGGGGATTTCAATAAAAGAAATTGAATAAAATTTACAATAAAATCCCTCAAGATATCGAACCCTCCCAAGTAGCTGCAAAATTCACCTATGCATGGGATTTTGAACTTGAATTTGCCATGATACTCAGGGAGAGGAGGTCAATAATCCTACTCATTATGCAAGATGATGTAGTGGATGTTGAAGGAAAAATGACAACATCAAGCAAGCTGAAATAGAAGCAAGATATAAATATGAAAAGAATGATAGAGGAAACATGATCTTCTATAATAAGTAGGGATGCACAAGATGCTAAGATAGATGATATGTCCATATTAATTAAAGGATTATCAAATAAGTTGAAAACTTTAGAGATGGAAGGGATACTCCAAATAGAGTTCCTCAAGGAGGGATAGAGGAATCCAAATCAATATAAAATACCTTTCAATCCTTAGATTATAAATAGGGAAACGAGAAATGAAGATTAACTTATACAACCCCTTATGAGAAGAAATAACAACAATAATTTTGTATATATTCCTCAAGATGAGAATTACATTGAACCACCAAATGAGATTTTATGGATGCAAGATGAAGATGACATGATCCATCTAACCAAATAGGACTATGAGAATTATTTACAAATGAATCTATATGAAAATAAGAAAGAACAAACAAAGGGAGAAAGATGAGATGTCGTCAACTCAATATAGACTCTTTGTTGATAATTTGTAGGCATAAGTGCAGATAAAATATGACCTCAGAGCTAGAAACCCTTCTAGTAACCAGAAGCAAAATACTTCTCCTGAGGGTCCCTCTACAAAGCATCCAACTTATGAAGTTGTTGATCCTGCAGTCCTTGCTAAAATTCCTACTGCACCTAAGGACAGATTTTGTAAATTTTCCTCCCTAGTTATACCAATCATAGTTGAAATTCCCTACCCTAAAAGGCATGAGCTTGAACAAAGAGAACAAGAAAGAACTATTGTTCCTTTTCATATTGAACGTGATATGAGAAAGATAAAAATCCATATGCCTTTGTCCAATAGCTAACTAAGGAATTTGAGCTATGGATCATCTTCAAGCTTACCTTCAAAATATTTCCACAAACATCTTATGAAAAATTCACCAATGTTGAGTTGGCCATGGATTCATTGAGGCTACATAAGTACCCCATGGATAAAAAGTGGTTGAGAATCTCCCACTATAATAAATTTTTCTTTCCACATCAAGGGAAGACTACTCAATTAGGACATACATTAGGGTATGGGTCCCCACAACAAGGATCAACTCGGTAGGGGTGAAAGCTAGAGGCATTTAGGTAGTTGATCTCAATTGATTTTTAAAATGCTTAAAGAAAGTATTTTTGTGAGAGTAAAGAGAAAACAAGGCAGATTTAAGAAATGAAAGGAGTAGTAATAAGAAAACTCCCTACTATATCAAGTGAACTCGAATTTGAATTTGGGATCTTGCAATTTTTAGAGAGGGACACTTGGAGAGATGTAAGATCATTGTTCTACTACAATCTAAATGAATTTATTTAGGAAAATACTCTGAGATTCAAATTTCTATGTATGTTAGACTACAATTTTTCTATATGATTGGATTCTCCTTTGTAATTCTGTAAATATTTCTTGATTTGAATAAATCTTTGAGCAACCTAATTCTACACCAACTTCATGTTATGAATGTGTATGTGTTTAAGTATTATGTAAGCGAAAGATATTTCATATGAATGACCTCTTATCTTTCATATATGTTTGTGTCTCAAATGGTAAATGAAGGTTTCTTTGTCTTTTTACATATAAATTTCATAGCTTCCAATGTTCTGCACTTAGTCAATATTTTATTTACATCTTCCTTAACTACTGAAATTCTTAACATTTAGTACATGTGTAATATTTTCCCTAAATTACCTCACACTATGCATCCATTCCGCAAATTCTCCATTCACCCTACATTTTAATCAATCACTAAACATGCACTCTAAATGCCTTGGGAGAAAAAATCCTAGTATTAAATTTGTCCATAGTCCTCTGTGTTTGCAAATTTTGAAATACAAAGAATATATACTATGTAAAAAGATTAATCTCTAAATATTTAAAAATGGAGCTAATTGCGCCCTATCATAGTTCCATTTGTGAAATATATATCACAGTAGGATCTAGCATCTATATATTACCTCACAATTGAAAGGAATTACTAAGTATGCAAGATATTAGTGCAAAAAACAGTTTTGGAAAACAAATGATAAAAAACTAGCCATAAATGATAAAACAACAGAGAAACAAATGATCAAATATCAGATTTTATTAATTGTCCAACCCAACAATGATTTGTGATCCTCCTTATAACACAATAGGAAGATTTCAAATGCCTTAGAAGGCTGTGACAAGTGGCTAGCTTACATTGGACCTCAATCCCCCTAGGTTGAACAAAAGGCTCCCAAATGATCCCAAACTAGTACGAATTGTCCATGTTAACATTGGGTGAGCATGGGAAGACATAAATGAGTCTCACACATGTGGTGGATAGGATTGGGTGGAGTTAGGTAGGAAATGGTAGGCCAAAACAACTAAGGGCCAAAATGACTAGATACAATGCATGGGTGCCCTAAGTCAAAGACAGTTTCCTTAAAACAAGGAAAGAGGGAACCTTTGCTCAGATAGTGGTAATAAATGTTGGAGGTGCTGATAAATAGGGATCCCAACAACTATATTGACCAATTTTGGCCCATGCTTTGGTGGATAAGTCATCATTTAGCCCTAACTAACTTCTAACAACTTGGGATTGTAATTATTAACCTATTTTAGACCAATTAAACAACAAATTAATGTATGACTAAGGTCCTAAGGTCTAATAATTTTCTAACCCCCCCCCCCATAAGCTAGACTTTGGTAGTCAAAACAAAATTAAGGCCTTGGAAACTAAGGCTCAAGTCACCTTTTACAACATCAATTTTTATTTGTCCATGTAACCAAGATAAGGAGGAAAACCACATGGGAAATAAAACCTCCCCTCTAAAATGGACATGTGGCATATCTGGAAAAATATACCAGTATTCACCATGCATCACTCACCCCAAGGAGTTATTTAAGGTAAGTGAATGTCTTCTCAGTGAAACTCTTGGTGAAGATATGAACAGTTTGCTTAGCAGAGGGGCAATACTGCAAGGCAATAATATGGTCATGCACCAATACTCAAATGTAGTGCATGTGGATCTTTATGTGCTTGGTCCTATTCCTATGTACTGGATCAGTGGAGATATTTATTGTTCTTTTATTATCACACCAAATTACTATGGGTGAATCAAACACAAATCCAAACTATCCAAGAATGCCTTGCAACCACACACATTGTGTACCTGCATTCACTGCTCCCTTGTATTTAGCCTCAGCTGAAGATAAGGAGATGGTGTGTTGCTTATTACTAGACCATCAAATGGGACCATGTGCAAGCATAAAAACATAACCATAAGTAGACTTCCGATCAGAACTATCTCTAGCCCAATCATAATCAGTAAATCCAACTTTTTCAAGTGATGAACCAGATGCATAGTGTATGCCAAAATGCTTGGCACCCCGTACATAATGTAGGATCATCTTGGAATACTTCCAATGTACCTCATGAGGATCTTTCATGTTCCTTTCAACAACCCCAACAACATAAGACAAATCTGGTCGAGAGTGTGTAAGATATAGCAAGCTCCCAACTAGTTGTATATACAATGAACTGTCAATCAATGGTGAAGAACCCCAATCATTAAGCTTAACTATAGAAACGAATGGGAATTTTGAAGACTTACATTAATCCATTTTAAACTTCTACATCAGATCTAAAGCATATATTTATTGAGAAATGGTGATCCCATCAACATTTTTCTCAATCTCCAAACCCAGAAATTGCTTCAACAATCCTAGATATGTCATGGAAAAAGCATTGTGCAATGCTTCTTTAACTGAGCCTAGTTCTTTGGTGCAGCTACCAGTGATCAATATATCATTAAAATATAGTACAATAATCAATACCAGGTCACTAACATGCTTTGTGTAAACATTTGGATCAGACTTACATCTCTCAAACCTGAATGATAGCAGAAAATTTTCCATCTTGGCATACCAAGATCTAGGAGCTTGCTTGAGACCATAGAGGGACTTATTCAACTTGCACACGAGTATATGATATGAAATAAATCCTTCAGGATGATTTATATAGATCTCTCCATCAATATCCCCATGAATAAATGCACTCTTCACATCCATGTGATGAACCTCCCATCGCTTGGAAGCAGCAATGGCTAAAACTAGTCTGACTAAGTCCATCTTTGTCACCAGTGCAAATGTATTTGTATAGTCCACTCCATGGACTTGAGAGAAGACTTTAGAAACCAAATTGGACTTATAATTCATATAAGAACCATCAGAGGCCATTTTGGTCCTATAAACCCAATTACATTTCACTAGTTTCCTCTTGGGAGGAAGAGGGACCAAATCTCATGTTTCATTGTAATGGAGGGAGTTCATCTCTTCTTGCATGGCTGTTTTCCATATTTTTTATTTTGATGATTTTGAATATGATTTTGTATCATATCCAACCATTAATAAACATCTATCATGAATACCTGGATCACAATATGCAAAGGCATTGTGAAACTGTGATCTAGTCTTCCTAGGATCTTGAGGATCACCTGCAAGCTCACCAGCAGCTTGTATGGTTTTCTCAACCCACTTGGCCCTTGTAGGAGGGTCATGATATGAATACATAGCATCATATACATCCTCCATATCAGAATTAGAAAAATCAGAAAGATAATCATCACTTGCATCCTCTTCATGCAGGGGGTTTAAGTATTCCCCGTCACCATTTTCAGCAGCATGCATGGGATCTTCTTCGAACTGGCCACTCCTCTAAATGAAATTGTTATGAGTGGAGGGGTTAAATATATTGTATCCCTTTGAATATTATGCATATACAACCATGATGGACTCCTTGCTTTGGGGATTCAAGTCCTTTCTCTTTTCTGGAGGTATTTTAGCCCATGCACTTGAGCCAAACAACCTGAAATGTGACACATTTGGCTTGTGTCCACTCCAAGCCTCAAATGGACTCATGTATTCCAAGGATTTATGTGGTGATATTTTCTGAACATATGCATCACAATTCATGTCTTCAGCCCATATTTTAGGAGACAAATACTTAGCCTCCATCATGCATGTGGCCATCTCCTTCAGTGCTCTATTCTTGCGCTCTGTAACACCATTTTGCTGAGGTGTGTAGGGCACAAAATGTTGCATTTGGATGCCATTTTCTTTAGAGATCTTCTGTAGGTCCTTATTCACATACTCCCTTCCATTATAAGTCCTCAATACCTTCATCTTTATCCCACTGAATTTTTCCACACAAGCTTTGAAAACTTTGAAAGATTGGAACACCTCATATTTTTGCTTGAGAAAATACATTAACCAACAATATCTTGAGAAATCGTCAATGAAAGTAAGGAAATACTTTGAGTTACCATAGGAGGGTGTGGGAAGAGGACCTATCATATTTGACTGGACCAAACCAAGTGGTTGATAAGCCCTTCTTTCCTTCCCTTTCTCATACTTCTTCTCAGCATGTTTCCCAACAATGCACCCTTCACAAGTGCCTTTGGAAAATCGGATTTGTGGAAGGCCTTCAACCATCTCTTCTTTGCTCAATGCTTGAAGATATCTGTAGTTGAGATGTCCAAACCTCTCATGCCAAATATTTCTGACTTCATTAGCATGTGATAGAAGTGCATTTGGAGAAGAGTACTCAAGAAAATGAGAGAACTTGTACATTCTCGAATCATGGTCTGCAACACCAATAGCTACAACTTTTCCAGTGGAAATTCCTGATATCTCCACATCATATTGAGTGAATATCACTCTCTTGGATGAACCAGTGTGGGTCATTTGATACACAGAGGGTAAGTTTGCTGCAAGATCTGGTACATATGGTACATTACTGAAGTGCCCATTTTATAAAGTGATTCTCCCAATGCCTCTAGTTGGGATTTATGAGTCATATCCCATGAGAATGGATGGACCATTGTAAGGAGAAAGAGTAGAGAAAAAATATTTTGCATAATCCATGTTCCTTGAGGAGATTGAATCTATGATGAAGGAACAATTTTCTGAGGTACTAGCCATCATTGCATGGCACCTCTCCTTGTCTTCAGAAACGCCCTCTTTCTTCTTTGAACTTTCTGGAAGAGGAATGTTATTATTCTGTAGGAGATGGGTCATCATATCAATAGTTTTCTTCATGCATGCACTCTCAGGGTGCCAACCCTTTTGAAAATAGGTGCTTTTTGTCTTCTCCTTATTCTTTCCCTTATCTTTGATAGTATTCAAACCCCTATCAGAAGATTTGGGCCTCTCATTGTCTTTCTTCTTCTCTTGTGGTGTCAAACCCTTGGGCTTTTTCTTTCCTCTTGCTTGTTTTGAATATCCAGCAGCAAGAAATTGGTCCTTTTTCTTAATGTAACCCATTAAGACCAACTTATATTTATCTTGAGTTAGCATCTCCATGAAATCAACCAAAGATGGCATCTTCCAATTGCGAATTGTAAGCTTGGTGGAGTGAAATAAAGAGACAAAGACTGAGTAATCAGGACCCAACTTCGAAATGATGGAAATAACCAATTGTTCTTCTTTCTTGTCAATGCCACACTATTTGATTTGCAAGACCAAGCTCTTGAACTTGGTGAAGAAATCCTGGATGGATTCGAAGTTGCTTGGACTTAGTGCGATCAACTCATTCTCAATTTGATGGCCCCTCATCTCATCATTCTTCCCAAACAAATAATCAAGATTGAGCCAAACTTAATTTGGAGTAGCAAGACTCTCAACATGAAACAAGAGGTCTCTTGAGATACTAAGACAAAGCATTCCAAATGCTTCATCCATTCTGTTAAAAAACTTGGATTTCTCTACAACAGAGTTTGGCTCAACCTCAGTTCCCATGGTGATTCTGAAGAGACCCTTGGATCTTAGCTGGATAACCATTTTGGCCTTCCATTCAAAATAGTTGAATGAAGTGAGAAAATTTACATGAGTTTGCTCCATCTTATGTTGCTTGCACACTTGGTGACAATGGTGCACTTTGTACCTGCAATAAAAACTCTCGACACTCAGGAGGGGATCTACACTAATAGATTCGAACCCTGCTTGATAGAAGGAACATTCGGGAGAGCATCACAACCTGGATAGAGTCCAAAGGATTTCTCCAATGTCTTTAAGGAAATGGCCCTGGGATTTTTGTGGTTTCTCCATTGCTTTTGGTGCACTTCTAAAACAGTCTTGGTTCGAATAGAAGCTCCTAGAGATCTGATACCATGTGAAATCTATATCACAATAGGATATAGAATATATAGATTACCTCACAATTGAAATAAAATACTACGTATGCAATATATTAGTGCAAAAAGCAGTTCTGGAAAACAAATGATAAAAAACTAGTCATAAATGATAAAAAAAACAGAGAAACAAATGATCAAATATCATATTTTATTAACTGTGCAACCCAACAATGAGTTGTGATCCTCCTTATATAACAATAGGAATAATTTGAATGTCTTATAAGGCTATGACAAGTGGCTAGATTACATTGGACCTCAACCCCCCCTATGTTGACCAAAAGGCTCCCAAATTATCCCAAACTGGTACGAATTGTCCATGTGAACATTGGGTGAGCATGGGAAGACATAAATGAGGCTCACACATGTGGTGGATAGGATTGGGTGGAGTTAGGTAGGAAATGGTAGGAAAAAACAACCAAGAAAGGGCCAAAATGACTAGATACAATGCATGGGTGCCCTAAGTCAAAGAAAATTTCCTTAAAACAGAGAAAGAGGGTGCCTTTGCTCAGATAGTGGTAATAAATGTTGGAGTTGGCCATAAATAGATCGCCCAACAACTATATTGACCAATGTTGGCCCATGCTTTGGTGGATAAGTCATCATTTAGCCCTAACTAAGTTCTAACAATTTGGGATTGTAATTATTAACCTATTTTGGACCAATTAACCAACAAATTAATATATGACTAAGTTACTAAGGTGTAATAATTTTCTAACACCATTCATCCTTGGAACATATCAGGAGATAACATGGAACTAGCATTGTTTCCGAGGAGTGGTGAAATTGAAGCTATTTTTCCCTGAGCATGACAAGTACAATGATCAAGATTTGTCTATGAATAGTGGATGGGAGTTAGACATTAGGATGGGAAATTCACTTGGTGAATCTACTTATATCAATATGAAATTTGGTAGAAGGAACACCAAAGCCAACCCTACACCTGAAGACATACAAGTTCTTGCTAACCCTGAAAGGTTGGTAACCCTATGAAATAATCGAGAGAAAGAATCTCTATCATGCTTGGGTATTCCTTAGAATAAATCCAAATCTCTTGTAGATCTATAATTTCAAGATTCAACTCCTATGGGGAAGATATAGGCAGGCAGGTTCATGGAATTGTTAGCAATAGGCAGATAAAAACTCAGGGGGGGGAGGGATATTCTTCATTGGGGTTACAGTCCTAAAGGTATGTTCTCAATGAAATAAGCTTATAACCTTCAAACTAGATCTGGAAGTATTGTGGGTGATCATACGTGGCAAGACTTATGGAAGGCCAAATTGTGGCCTAAGATTACCCTCTTCCTTTGGTTGATGCTAAGAGGCAGGATCTTAACTTGGGATAACATTGTGAAACATGGATTTGAGGGCCCGTCCATCTGTGTCCTCTATGGCCAACATAGTGAAACTATAGCGCACCTTTTAGATGAATGTCATTTTAATGTTGCTCTGTGGGATGAAGGAGCCAGGATTTTCTGAAGATCTGAGTGGGTTAGGACCATACCTCAGCAAATGGTGAGGCATTGGAGAGGGGATCCTTTCCATGGGAGACTCCTGAACCATATATGGCAACTCTTTCCTGGTTTTCTCCTCTGGGAGGTGTGGAAGGAACACAATAAAAACTTGTTCCAAGGAAAACAAAGCTCATGGAATATCATATGGGGACATATCCAGCGTGGGATAAAGGAAACGTTGAAATTATCCTTGTGGACTGATCAAGATTTGAGCATACCGGACAATGAATTACAAATTCTCCATACCTGGGGTATTATGGTGCTTCCACAGTTCATCGGGCACAACACTATGAATAACAGGAAACAAAATAGTCTGATTGTGTGGTCGCCACCTCAACAAGGGTGGCTAAAGCTGAACTTTGATGGAGCTTCCAAAGGAAACCCTAGAATGGTAGGGTATGGTGGAGTGGTGTGAAATGATTAGGGAAAGGTTTTGTTCAATTACTATGGTCATCTTGGGCATGAAACTAATAATGTTGTAGAGTGTGAAGTGTTGTTACAAGGATTGAGCATCGTGGCTCGTCGTGGTATTAGCAGTATTATAGTGGAAGGTGACTCTAACATGCTGATACAGATAGCTACCAAACTAATTAATGGTACCTAGGCTGCCAAACTGGCTACTTCGTGGCGTTTATCATGGCATCTTACCTATCTGGGCAACCTCATCACCTTGTTTAACGCAATTTTTTTCCAGCATGTCAGGAGGAGTGACAACTGTTTGGCTGACGCGCTTGCAAACCAGGGTGCCAGAAAATATAATGAGCGATGGGATGGGGATGCTTTGGAATTACCATTTGATACATGTAGTCTTAATTATATTAAGATCGCCGAGTGTGACCGTAATGAAACGATGTCAAATGTTGACGATAGAACTTGTCCTCCTATCGATATTAACGAAACTAATGGTATCTATCTTTGATTGTCCAGACAGATGGTGTTATGGTAAGACACCTATAAGGACAGTTGTATGGTGTTCCGAGGTTCTCATATCGGTTGCGGAGTTTAAGTCCAGGAATTTGAAGTGTGAGATAGACATGGGAGATCGGTTTCGCACGATCCGTAGGGACTATCAAGATCAGTGGAGGATGGTGGTGACGAAGGATCAGGACAAGCTTAATCATGACAAACAATGGGACATGATGAGGAAGGTTATGCAGGAAAGGGGCAACTCTCCTTTAAATTCGAAGGTAAGGAATGGTTACAGTCACAGAGTTTCTCTCCTGGATCAAGTCTATGTTGGGCTGGGCTATTATATTTCTTCTTTAGGGGTGCTGAGTTAGTGTAAGAGGATGAGACCTATGCCGCCGAGAGGTAGACATCTGAGGAGAGGTCATCGTGTTCATGGGGAGAGTAGTAATGTGGGTGGGGGTGCTTCGATGCAGGCTGGCCCTAGCTGTGAACAGTGGAACACTGCTACGATGGCGGTATTTCTTCGACGTTTCTTCTCGCCGGGTGTGCAGTAGGAGATTGAGGAAATTGAAATGGACTTATGGCACCTAGTAGGGGAGGAAGAACTGCCTGAGGAGGCAGTTTCTATGGCCAATTGGATTCATGACCCGGGAAACATTATGGGGCGGATAGCCCTGTATAATCGGGTTGTCGTCACCATGTGGGTGACAAAGACTCTGATTGCTCAGTTCCTGGAAATTAGGGGGGATGCTCTGTTTGGTTCTCAACGCCTTAAAAAATTGGAAGACCTATGTCAGGATACTGCTGAGAATTGCCATTGGATTCACATGAAATTAGATGCTCTGGATGGAGACGTGGGTATTTCATTTCTGGCTCGATCTAAGAAAGTGGAAAACCCACGTGAGATTATTTTAGAAGATAAGAAGGCTATGGAGGTACCCCCGGTGGTTATCATTGAACATGAAGTTGGTTTGTCCAGCTAATGCTTTGTCTAGTTCTTTCGGTGTAGTGACTATCGGCTGGGTGAAGGTTGGATTACCATTTGTTTTTGTTTTATGGTGGCCTCTGTTATGGTTCTTTGGTTATGGGTCTGATATCTGGATATTTCTTTTTGTAAGGTTTACTCTATGTACTTATGGGGTTGGACCTCTTATTGGTTCGAGGGTGTGGGTATTATGGTTTCTGCTATTTTAGCTCTCGGGTTCGGCCTGCGTCTTTTTTGTGGTGGCTTTGTTAGCACCGAGATGGATGTAATGGGTCTGTTGGATACTGTGTGGTGGCTCTGTCAGCACCAGGATGGTTGTAATGTTGCAAGTTGTAATTCTGCTACTTTATTAATAGAATGAAAGGTCCTTTTTTTTATATAAAAAAAATTAATAATTTCAAGATGCAACTTATAGATCTGAGAATTCTAATGGTAAATATCAGGTCGAAGAAGAAGTAAATCCTCCCTTAGTCAACTTTCAAAATTCTCTTCTCGTCTTCATTGAAGGAGATCATACTACATTTAATAATATCCTTAGTATCCCTCACATTCCCATCTTTCCTTAAGAAAAGCGCCTCATCCTATAACATTTAATGGCAATATCTAGAGGAGGGTATAATCCCCCCCCTCCACCAATGATCAATACCTAGGTGGCCGTTAGGCATGCTCCACTAAAAATTCCTAATAAATTGCATTATTTACCAGACAATTACTTGAAATCTCTCCCAAAATTCAATAGTGAAAGAGTCACCTCAACTGAAGAACACATGGTTGTGTTTTAAGACTTCACTAACAGCCTATTTGTTGAACATGATGACATCTACATGACACTTTTCATACAAAATATAGAGGGAGATTAATAAAATGGTTTATATCTTTACCAACAACATCCATTAGCTCTTGGCCAATTCTAGAGGCCACATTTGTGAGAAAGTGGGGGGGGAGAGAGACCACATGTATTAATTGAAAAAAAATTCCTCCTTAAAAAAAGGAATGCAAAGAATGTGGTTGATTTTAATAAAAGATACAAAAAACTGTACAACAAGATTCCCCCTGACATCAAGCCTTCCCAAGGAGCAACAAAGGTCACCTTTGCAGGATATTTTGAACTAGATTTTTCCATGATGATGAGAGAAGCAAGGTCAACAACCCTGCTCATCATGCAAGATGATGTGGTAGACATTGAGGGAAATATGATTTCATCTGGGAAACTAAGATTCAAGGTTGATCTAAACGAGAGAGACAAAATAAGGGAAAATGAAAAGGATGGGCCCCAAGGGACAAATAAAGATGCACAAAATTTTAAAGTTGAAGAGATTTCAAAGATAATCAACAGCTCGTCAAATAAATTAACCAAAATGGAATTGGAAGGAAGTAATGCAAACAAAGCACCTCAAGGAGGACCTCTTATAAATCAATATAGAATACCATTCAATCGTCAAATCCTGCAAAAAATAAATTAGGATCAACCTATCCATCCCCCTATCAGAGAAAATAACAACAAAAATAATAATTTCATTGATGTTCATTTTGAAGAAGAATATCAAGAAGAATAGGAAGAGCTAAAATGGCTGTAGTATGATTTAATACAATCCACTTGACTTGGGAAGATTATGAAATTTCACTGCACCCTGATACATGGGATTATAAACAAAAACCACTAAAGGGTGAATATGAAATGTCCTCAGTACATGTTATTTGTTGACACTTTGCAGGATGAAGTACAAAGGAAATATGACCTCAGGCTGAGATCTCAACTGCAAATTAAGAAAACAAAACCCCTGCTAAAATAAATCCTATGAACCAACCAAAGAATAAGATTACTGGACCTTTTGTTGTGGCTAAGAACACTAACCTGTCAAAGGAAAAAACCTATGAACTTGTTACTCTTGTTGTTGTAAAAAGGAATGAGAACCCTAAACCCAAAAGGATAGAGAAACCAATAAAACATTTAATAAGCCTCGGGCTACCAAAACTTAGACTTAAATCCATAATTATTAAATATTAAATGAATCAAATAATTAAAAAAAAAAGAAATGAAAAATTACTAATAAAAATTGAAATTTCCACTAACCTATGTTACATTAATTGTACTTCACTATGATCATAAGGATGATGTGCAGTAAAACATAAGAGTATTTAGAGCCAAAGAAAAAGGGAAGCAACATGTATTTTGTAGGAGACAAGTTAATGAACAACCATTCTCCAATCATGATGAATTAACAATTGAAACAAATACAATTGAACTAATCTTGTAAGAAAGGGACTCTAATTTTAGACAAAGAAACGAAGTTGAATTTGGCCAAAATTTAATGAGTAGTTTGAGTTGCACATGGTTGAAGTTCCATTCATAATAGAACTTTGCCCAAAAGTTTTTCCCCATTCTAAATTAAACTGAGTAATTAGAAAATCAATAAAAAATATTCGGATTAATCAAAACTTTAACTTACTCAATTATCAAGTTTAAGGAAATAAAATTACTGTAAAATCAACTTACTTCAAAACATTTATCAATTTATGATTATAAGAAAATAAAATTGACCCATATACTTAGAAAATTAATCAAAATTTTCAATTAAGCAAAACTTTAACTTACTAAATTATCAAATTTCAATAAAGAAAAAGGATTAACCTACTTTCAAACAAAATATTAATTTATTTTATTAACTTATAAATATAAAAAACAATAATTGTATACATCATACCTTGCCATCATCAATCATAAAATAAGTGAGAGTAACATATCCAATGATCTTAGGTGTTTTTTTAATTTCAACCCACTAAAATAAACAAATATAAAATATATTAAAAAAAAAAAATTTATTTAAATTTTTTTTTCTTATTATATAAGTGTGCCTTCCCCACCACCTATCTATATCTCATGAAAGGTGAGAGATAATTTATTCTCGAGCTCAAGTTGCTCACTTACAAAGTGCCAATGTTTTGAAAAAGAATATTCTTTGATCTACAGCTCACACATTTTTATTATTTGTAATAATTTAATTATATATGTCACAATTAAATTCTTATATTCGATAATATGTAACAGTTATGACTTTGTTGATAAACCATGCATCTATGCATGCACTACGTATATTGCATACATACTTGATGGCACGCATGTTTCCGGAATTCATATTTATTATATATAAACAGATAACGCGGGGGTGAATATCATGTATTCCCCTTATTATTATTATTATAATACTGAAAGTTATCTTAGTCGGCCTTCCAAGAAGTCCATCACCCTACCGACACTCCTTTGACGGATGTGTCCCAACAATCCAACAAACAATTTTGGCATTCCTTATCCTTCTTCCATGGTGGTGTTCTCATCCTCTCATTTCTTTGTGATGGTGATGTTCCCTTGATGTTGATGTTATCAACTCTATCTGCCTAACAAGTGGTGTCTTAACATTTTTTAATTTTTATGTGCATTGCTTGTTTGATAAGTATATGCCAAATGGATTAGGTTACACACCATCTTTTTGTTGATAATGATGTTGTGTCATAATAATCCAATTCGCACCATGATATGGTCCCAACCACAAGAGGGAATCCAAGGGGAACCTTAAGGAATAGATTATGTCTAATGTTGTATTTTTCTTTTTATAATCCTTCTAATTCTAACTTCAAAGCAATTCTATTTTATGTAGTACAATGTGTAGATTTTTTTGCATCTATCTATACAAACCTTATATATAATTTTAATTTTAAGAAAAAAAATTATATTGTTTAAATTTTTTTTAGTATTTTATGATTTTCATAGAGATATAGATCATAAACCTTAATAAATAAATATTTTAATTTAAAATAAAGTATATTTAACAATAATAGAAATTCTCATTGTGCAATGACATTGATTCGACTTTTTCCCTCTTTCTTCTTTTTCACATGTACCCAAACCCTTATACGATGGCCTGCAACAACCACTTGCATAGTGTTTGAGTGCAAAACCATCTCATTTTTAGATTCCGAGCTTTTCATACTCTTGAGAGATTTTTATCTCTCCTATTGGAGTTTCATTGGCGACCATCTTCCTAGCAAAGTGAATTTCAAAATTCATTACTTCTTCTTTATACTTTGATATCTAATTTATGTATTTAGTATTTTCATATGTTTCTTATATTCTTACCCTTGTGAGGGAAAATCTTTTGAACTCCAATCGTGTTCAATATCCAAAAGTGGTAGCTCATAATGCTATCGACTTTTTTATTTGGAAGGATGATTCATTTTCTCTTTGATTGATTGTGTTCTAGCTTGAGGACAATATTCATGTAGATAGCTGGTTTGATCACATATATAACACTTAAATGTTGTGTTTTGACAATCTAATGCTTGATTTCACTGAACTTTGTTTTTTTATGTGCATCATATTTATAGGATCTTTACTAAGGTTAATCTCCACACATATTTGAGCATAAGTAAAAATACCCTAGTAATCTTGCTTAGAGTTGGTCTTTAGGAATCTGCCCAAGGAATTTTCATTATCTTTAAATGCTAAAGGATGCCAATAAGGAAGTGACAAATTTGAAAGATGAAAAACATAGTAACATTCAGAGAGAATCATAGTGGATGGATGAACTCAAGGAACCACGAGGTAATGAAAATACATTCTCTTTCCCAAAACCACGACCCCTCCTTAAAGACTTTTTGATAATCATCATGACTAAAACATTATACTGCTAAAAACCTTTAGAGCATAAATATACCTTGCATTTTTTGGTCCAAATGGAGTGTATCCAGTGATATATATATCTATTATATGGGGGGGGGATCCATTAAATTGATGAATTGTTACAACTAATTTATATGAGGAAAGGTAGTCATTGACCTCTAAATAAGAGATCTCCAATACTCACACCTCATCATATTTCTCCACTATATATGGAATTGGAAAGACAAAGAGAAATATGGTTTGGGATAAACCCTAGATGATAAAAAGTGAAAAATTGTTCTTATTGCTCTTTTGGGAGAAGAAGATTAGGATTTGTGGCATTGGAAACCCTAGGACTAGGAGTGTTAGATGTGGAGAAGATAGTGGAATACTATCATCTTTTCTCTTGTACACTTGTATGATACAAGCGTAGGTGCCAAAGTGGATTTGATGATGTGTATGCTAGCTTATTATGGAGAAATCACCATTGATTGGTAGTAATTTATATCTTAGAGGAGTTGGTGGCTAGGGTATGAAAGTTGGTGTGATGCTATTATGTTGTAGTTTCCTTGGCTAGGGTTTGGATAGCATTAGAGAGTCCTATATTGTGATAATATTAAATGAATACATTGTATTAAGTTTAGATAAATTGTTGGTATGTGCATGTAGTTTCATCTTATGTATATATGAAGAGTGATTTGTTGTCCAAACATTGTGTACTTGTAGATCTGATTTTCAGCTTATCTTTTGATTATAAATGAGTTGTTTCTAGGGTTGTTTGGTATGCATATTTATCATGAGCAACTAACCGGTTTTGTTAAGCTATTTGAAAATATAAAATCTAACTGGAAATATTTATGGATGTATGAAATGTGTTGTAATTAAGTAATCTCTAGATCTATTATATGTTGAGATTTGTGCCTTAATGATTGGAATCATCATTGCCTTGAGGTACAATTGTTTGGTGTTTATTTTCTTGGGTTTCCTTACATATTTGGTTTGTCACAGTTCCTCCCGTGGACCCAATTCCTGGAAGGGAATATGATGCCAATCTGGGGATTTTACATAAATGAAGCCCACTCATTAAATTCATAGCAATTAAAAACAAGAGTGTGCAGATGCAAAACAAACAAGTATGCACAGCGGAATCAAAACAACATCCACACATAATTCATGCTCTTCCAGCATATCAAAATAATCATTAAATTAAACATTGTATAAGTAAATACACATAGAGATTACTTATCTTCATTGTGCAATTGTCCCAAATAACTAGCTATGTCGCTGCAACGTTCCACCCAACCGTAGGCCAGTTGTGTTAATCAATTATCTCAACACAACTTCCACCCCCGATTTGGGCATGATTCTTACAAGGAAAGGGGACATTCCAGCTCATACACAGCCAAAGCAATGGATACCCATCTCAACCCCAACATTCTCTTACACACAGCAAACTCAAGAACTGGGAATAGATACACATTTTCAGTAATGGGATTTACAAACACGATGGCCATGGTCTTTCCCAAATCGTGGGCACACCAAAAATGGGCTATGAGAAAGGGCAAATCGACCAAATGGAGGAAAAAAAATTATCCCACAGATTATGGGCATTCCAATGGCCAAAACAACCTCTAGGAAACCCCCAAATCGATCTATTCTCTTCCCCAATGGTAACCAAAGAAAAAACACCCTTCCCAGCTTGAAAGATGATGGAAAACATAGGAAATCCATGGAAAAAAATGCCCAGATAGCTCCAAACTTGTAGGAGAGCAAAACTGCTTGATGGGTTATGGCTTGGGGAGCAATTCATGGCTGTTTTCTTGGCCAAGAAGCAAAAACATGTTTTTTCATGAAGGGTGGCTTTCCCATACTCGAATTTGGACAGCCATACTTCCCATTCCCCAAGGCATTAACTACCTCAACCAACTCTTGGAAGAATGAATGATTGGGTACAAAAGTCAAAATGGGTAGTTGAGGGTTTGATGGGTTCTCTCATTGACACTTGGCTTGAATTGATTGGCTCAAGGGTTTGAATGTTTTCCCTCTCAATTCCTTGTAAAATCATGCCCCATCTCTTGTTGCATTGCATAGCTAGTTGTGGGTATTTGATTAAAATGCATATTTACATAATATTTGCAATTCCAACATGCCTGGCTAGCATGCAAACCATATGCATTACTAAATCGATGGCGGGGCCTTGGCCTTGAGCTCCTCACCACAATTTTTATAACAATATTACATCATTTACATTTTAAGGCACAATATTACATCATTTACATTTTAAGGCAATGGGGTCAAAATCGGGATATTACATGGTTGGATAAAGGTGAAATATGTTGTTGTAATTCACATTTTAGCTTTAGTTCTACAGCTGAAATTTCATAGGAAATATATCTAGGGAACCTCAAGGTTGAGGTGAAATTTATAAATTTGCATTAAGAAGCAAACCTGATTCTATTAAATTTGGACTTATTGCTAGTCTAAATTGGATTTTTAATAAGGTTAAGGAACATTTCCATGAGGTTTGGTAATATAAGATGTAATTTAACTCAAATGGGTATTATTTCATAGTATAGAGTCTCATAGAAAGGTGGTTTAACCATATTTAAAATCCAATTTAGACTAGGAATAAGTCCAAATATAATGAAATCAGGGTAACATTACTTGAAATTCCATATGGTCTCAAAGTTGATTTGACTGAGATCACTCTATTAGTGAAGAGGGATTTGAGTATTTTAGTTATTAAGTACCTAGGAGAGGTGCTTGACCTACTATAGGTTATTGGGAATGAAACCCTAGTGTACTTTGGGAGAAGCACTTGAACCTGGAAGGGTTCTTATACTTGAATTGTTTTTTATTTTTCTTTGAGGTTGATTTAGATTTTTAAGAATGACTACTTTAATTCCTAGAGAGTGTGATAGGTTGTTTGGTTCTTCCAATTTTACACTTTCAAATTGTAGGTTTCAAATTTTGTTGGAGGATACCAAGCATCTGTTGATAAGGAGGTTGCAGAAAAGAGAATTACAATTGATTCAATAAAGTATAATTTGATCATTCACATTGCATAGAAGAACATTAGAAAGGAGATGTATGATTCTTTGCTTGGATTGCACTAGAGTGTGATTTTATCTAGGAATATGCTCTTGATAAACAATATTTCAACTATTCACATGAGTAAAAAAGACATAATGGTTATCTATGTAGAAAGGATCATAGAGTTGAAAGATTGGTCAGATGCGATATGGACAAAACTAGAAAATGAGTTGATTCTAATTTTTCCTTAATGTGTTCACTTCATCTTGAAACCCTTTGTTCCAAATGTTAGTGCTCATGAGAATTCACTTTCCTTTGACAAGCTTTGTGATGACTTTGTGCAATAAGATATAAGAATCAAATATTTTTAAGTGAAGCAAAGAGATGTGAAGACCAATCCCTCATTGAGAGGATGAGGATGAGAAACAAGAAGGGTAATATAAGAATGAATTAAGCTGGTAAAAATATTTGAGTGATGTGAAATGTTTTAGGTGTCACCAAAAGGGACGTTGTGCCAACTAATGTCTAGAGAAAAATAAAGGGAAGTCCAAGAGGAATATAAAGGTTGCAAGGAGTGTAGGGACTATTTAGGATGGGTTAATAAATTATAATCCTTGCTTGATACCTCCTTCTCCATGCTCTCTTTGTTAACTTCCAACATCATGGCAAGTGTTAGGTAGAGGATATTGGGGCATCAATGCATATGACTTATGACAAAAAAGAAAAATCAACAAACTTAGTAGGATGGAGTAATGAGTGTGTACTTGGGTGATGATGTTACTTATCCTGTGAAAGAATTGGGATACATTTCCTTCTAAATGCAATTAGGTGGGGTTGTTGAGTTGATGATTTTTGTTTGTTCCTAGTTTAAAAGTATATCTTCTTTCAATTTATTTTAAAATATATTTTTAGTATAGAGTTGCAATTGAAGGACAACATTGCATATAAATACTTATAGTTTAGCAAGTCTAATGACTTTTGGTAGAGGTGTGTGTTGTGGGAAAAATAGCCACAAGGGTGAGTAATTCTCCCACAACACTTAGAAACAATCATTGAGGTTGCAGGAAGGACCCAGTATTGTGTTAGTAGATTAGTTTCCAAACTCCAAATGGAAAAGAAAAATATAAACAATAAATAAAACAAAACTAACAATAAATAAATAAATGGGACAAGTGCTAAGCAAAATAAAGTGGAACAAGAGTATGCCAAAAAAAATGTTGATTTCCCAACAGTCTAATTAAAGACAATGGTGTCACCTGGGAGGTAAAATATTGAAGGGAATCCAACAATATCCCTTATGGAGTTCCTTTTTGTCCATCCAATTGAAAGATAACTAGAATAGAACAATGGAGAAACACTTGCTTCTTAGAGGAAGAAATCAAGGGAGCAAGTTTGCATGCCAATTTGAGGTAGGAAGTAGATTGAAAGATGAGCTCTCAATTTGATTCCAACAACATAACTTTAATTTTATTTTCTCCTATAGAATGCATGCCCATGGATTCGTTTTATAGGCAAGTGGAGGCCAAGAAACATCTAGATCCAAATGTGAACACTCTTGCCTTTGAACTGGTTCTCCAAGTACATGAGAGAGGTTATTCAATGTCCAAATCATGTGAGGAGTGTCATTTAAATTTTGGATCTAAGAGAGTCATTTTTTTTATCTTTGAATGTGCGAACATAGAAGGAAAACTCACACAAGTTAGTGTAACTTTTTAAAATAAAAGTCATGTGAATTAGCGAGGGAAAACAATTATATATCTGGAACAAGTTCTTAGCATGAGTAGACACTTACATATATTACACAAGTTAGCATGAATTTTGAATAAAAACTAGTGTGACCTTTGAATTTGGATTTATGAGGCTCAATTTATCTTTTGGATCTAATGAGGATGTCTTCAGTGGACTGCATGTTGTATGTTGATGACACCTTTCTGCAAGATTAGATTAAATGTCACATGTGTGTGATATTTAAGCATTAACATATGCCCCCTAATGTATGAGGCTCAGAGGGTATTGTAGGGAAAAAAATGCATCATTATTTCTTTCTCTCCATTTTCTAATAAGTTATCAAGCACTTGTGGGTGAAAGGATGTGCCCATAGGGGAAGGTTGATGGTTATGACCATTGAATCTGTAAAGAATATATGTTTTATACAAATGAGATAGGCATACTTATGCTTGTGAAAATATATCATCATAGATTACAATAAGAGGGGACTAAGGGGTTGAATCTTGATATTGTTGCTACAAGGACAAAGGAAACTTAGATGCTTGCATGAGTAAATAAATCCTGGAAGTGATCTTATTAGTTCCAAAGAAGCAAAATTGCTAATGACCACGAACAACCAATGAGGTTGGGGGACCAAAATTATTGTGAAGTTGTTTGAAAGAACCCGACTATACTAGATGTGTTGCTACCATGAATCATAAATGTGAACACTACAACCCCCTGATGCGATAGACCTATTGGTGTCAAGCATCGGGGAGACCACTAAGTTAGGGATCACTAATCACTCTCCCTACTTAGTTTGAGGTGATCCCTTTTATGGATGTGGAGGGTCCCCAAGGTACAACTACAAATATTGAAACTCTTGGAGCATCTGATAAGACAAGGACTTTATCTCAAGAACCAAGATCATTTTGTAACCAACTGGGAAACTGATAAACTTGACACAATACTAGTTGATAAGCATGGGGCTCACGACTTCCCTTGATTGATGTAAATAGGGGTGAGGGACTGAAGACAACATTCTTTAAGTGATGGTACAGGGTGTAACAGAGGGAAAGATAGTGCAGATGAAGGGATTTATCAGAGACACAATACTAATGTGGTAAGGTGAATGACAAAATGGATAATGTTGTGGTTAGGTGTAATCCAATACATCGATCAAGGGTGAACAAGGGGTGTTTCCAAAAGGAATATTGTGATGGGGTTCCCACGTTTTTGCTTGGATCAGGGAACAATTTGTACATAATGAATTGATGGATGTGGTTTCCACAGTTTTGAGTGGGTTGGGGAACCAATTTGTATGGGTGAGATTCCCATAGTTTCGAGTGAGTCAAGGAATCATTTTGATGATGATGTAATGGTTTTGTGAAAATGAGAAGATGGTTTTCCCATGAATCAATGCCATGCATAATGTTCCTGTGGGAATAAATGAGTGGAATTGGTGTCTTGAAAGGGTGGGGACCCCATTTTTATCTTCTAGTGTGGTGGTGATACGAAGAGGGACGTAGATGATATATTTATCTTGGGGGGATGAGAGGTTATATGTGAATAATAATCATAACAGGTGCTGAGGAATCTAAAGGATGAGGTGAGTAGAATGCAAGGCGATGAGATGTGGTTTCCACTTAACAAATGTGGTGAGTTATCATATTCCTCGTACTTGGTATGGTTCGACATCACGGGTTCCAGAATATGAATGGGTTGTAATGGGTAAACAACCATGGGAGGGAATTCGCTTCTTGGTGATGACATTGATGACATGTCATGATCGAGAATCAGGACCCTGTGGTTATCAGTGGAAGTACTAGTTAAATGCAATGTAAACAGAGGGAATAGATTGATTATATTCCAAGTTGAGATGATATACCTGTGATTGAAGTCCATGCGCCATTGTTTCATAAAGAGAGATTGTTTCTCAGTAATAATACTACACACAAGACACACATACCCAAGTGTAATACTAATTATAACAAGAGCATTGATATTGAAAAAATATTGACAAGAAACATAACGCACATGAAGAAATGTAGAGGGTGAATAGGGGCATCACCCAGTGTGCAGTGTTTTGGCGGAGACCACTAGTGTTGGAAATCAGTGCAACTTACTTAAATCACAGAACATTTGTGTTTCCATGTGGCATCCCAAGTCGGTCAACTTGTGGGGGATAGTTTTGTTGAATGCAGCCTATTGGTGGGGTTGCATGGACTATATCTCCCAAAGATACACAACACATGGTAGAGGTATCCTGATTTCTAAGGATTGTTTAATGGATTGTGGTTGTCTACCATGATTGAGGATGGTTTGGGAGGCAGTCCCTAGTCCTCTTCTTATTATGATGATGATGTGTCATCACTCTTAGTTAAAATGGATAATGATGGCATATTGATGATATCAATGTGATTAGTGGTATTCGGCGAGGGGACTAATTCCTCTATAGGAAATGCTGGTGGATATTCCCTCGGGGGAGGAGCGTAGTCCTCAAGCAAATTTTTATAGGCGGATTACTCATTCTGCACATAAGATGGGGCACTAAAATGAGTAATGGGTTAATTTCCCACATTATCTACATGGATGAGTGGCCCGAGTCTGGTTAAGCTCATGCATCAGGCTCAATGGTCGAGTGGCACAGGAAGGTATGACGATGTCAGACCTATTAATTGGCATTAGAGAAAATTTGGGGTCTAAAATGGGACTTATAAGAAAACGATCCATTGATGCATTTGAATTCGAGAACCAATAGAATTTCAAGAAAATGAGTCAACCATAATGGTTGACTTGGCATATTTCTCATAAAAAAACTACTTTTTTAATTTGTATATTCAAATTATATCCCCATGGTTTTGCTCAAATTTTGAGCGAGAGCACTTGCTAGATGCAACATTCAGTTCCGCATACAACAAGTACCGACACTACACACCTTTGATGGACCCCTCCCCACAAAAAAATGATAAATACATAAAAAAAGCGTGTTCAAGTAACATGATTTTTTTGATGTATTTCTCGTTTTTTGTGGGGAAGTAACATGTTTTATTTTTGTTGGAGTCGATTTAATACTAAGAGGGGGGTGAATAATTATTTGTTAGTTTTGAGAATTAATTCAACATACTCTAGGATCTTTACTGAGAGAATAACATGTACATCATATCAATCATATCAAGCATAACAAGAAATCACATAAGACAATGGACACACAGAGTTTCACTGGGGAAAACCATAAAGGTGAAAAACCCCACAACTTCCTTAGAGATAGAAAGAGCAATGATACAACCCAAGTACAAGAGATAGTCTTCTCCTAGGAGCTACTACTCCTTCCTCACTAGTGTGCCACTTTCCGAGTAGTGTAGAAGTGAATAATGAGATGATCAAATAGAGTGCTCCCGCACTCTATTTATACTTATCCTGACTTGCCTAATAAAATAGTAGGGATGACTTCTCTAGAAGAGTCTAATAACCTGTGGTTACATTAATCAGGGCCGACCCCACACTTGGTGGTCTAATAACCCATCATAGCAAGTTACGAAACTTACGACACTTGTCAATACAAATGACGACACTTCCGTATAGAGGAATAATACCATCTCTATAGGAGTACAATATACATAGGTGAAATACATTCCGAAGTTACATATACATCAACACTCCCTCTTAACTAGGAAGTTATTTCTCGACACAGATATGCTAGCACAAGTCTTCTTCTCTGGATCATCATCATTGAATCATCGTCATTGTCACTGCTGCTTCTATCTCAATCATTCTCCAATATACTCGTCATAAGAAGTTCTACAAAGCCAGTCCTTTGTCATACTGGATGTAGGCCTAGAATCCATGTAGGTCTTCAACATCTCTGCGAGCAAGCCATCAAGTAGGTACACCTCAGGACTGATTACACTGCCTCTGCAAAACCTGCAAGATCTCCCAGGACTAATTACACTACCTCTGCAAAACATGCAAGAGCATCTCAGGACTGATCATATGCCTCTACAAAACCTGTGTAGCATACTGTCACATCATCGTCTTCAGATCATCGTCATCATCCATGGAGCACAACCCAGATGAACACACACAACACTTACACTCACCGGCATGGAAGGACTTTCCTTTGACCATCCGGGAAAGGCTCAGCACTTACACTCACCAGCATGGAAGGAATTTCCTCTGACCATCCGGGAAAGGCTCACAACAATTACATCGACGACCATGGAAGGACTTTCCTCTGACCATGTCGGAATGGCTTCAACAATTACATCACGACCATGGAAGGACTTTCCTCTGACCATGTCAGAAAAGATCGGCAATTACATCACGACCATGGAAGGACTTTCCTCTAACTATGTTGGGAAATCCACGCCCAACACTTACATCTCGCCATGGAAGGACTTTCCTCTAACCATGAGAGAATGGCCCAACCCTTACATCTCACCATAGAAGGACTTTCCTCTAACTATGTGAGAATGGCTTCACCCAGCCCTTACATTTCACCATGGAAGGACTTTCCTCTAACCATGTGAAAATGGCCCAGCCCTTACATCTCACCATGGAAGGACTTTCCTCTAACCATGTGAGAATGATCTTGTGTGCATCTGTGTCTCCGGACTCATCACTTCCACTTGGAAGGTATCTCAATCTGAAGTACACTAAGTCTCCCTCTTAAGTATTCAAACTTCACTCTGGCTAGCAGCTTGGTCAACACATCAACTATCTGCTCGTCTGTTGCAACATATAGGAGCTTCACTGCTCCTCTTTGCACCATATCCCTGATATAGTGATACTTGATCTCAATGTGCTTTGACTTGTCATGGAACACTGGTTTCTATGACAACTTCACACAACTCTAGTTGTCACAATATATACAAGTAGCACTCAGCTGGAGATCAAACAAATCAGACAGTAGCTTCCTAATCCATACTACCTCACAACTAGCTGAACAAACTGTGACATACTCTGCTTCGGATGTACTTAGTGCCACATAGGACTGCTTCCTACTAAACCAAGAGATCATACCGGATCCCATATTGAAGCAACACCCCAAAGTGCTCTTCCGATCAATGGCACTGCCTGCCCAATGTGAATTAACATAACCCTCCAGTTTAAACTTTTGATTCGCCTCATACTTAAGCCCATAGTCAACTGTACCCTTCAGGTGCCTCAGAATATGATTTGCAGCTATCAGGTGAGCATGTCTTGGATCTGTCAAGTACTGGCTCAAAGTGTTCACCGCAAAGAAGATATATGGTCTCGTATTTGTCAGGTGCATAAAGGACCCAATCATCTGACGATACATCGTAGCATCAATCGGATCAGATGAAGCATCACACAGAAGCTTCAGGTTCGATTCCATAGGTGTGGCCATGGCCTTGCAGTCCATCATCCCTAACCTCTTTAGGATCTCTACTGCATACTTCCCTTATCCAATGAAGATTCCATCTACACTCTGCCACACATCCATACCAAGAAAGTAGTGCATCATACCCAAGTCCTTCATCTCGAACTTAGCAGTAAGCTTCCTCTTCGTGTCGGTAATAAATCTATCCTCACCTATCACAAACAGGTCATCCACATACAATAGTAGTATCACTGGATTGCCTTCCTCAACCTTGTAGTAAAGGTTGGAATCTGCTTTACTCTTGGTAAAGCCCAAACTGGATAGGAAGCCATCTATCCTGCCATACCAGGTCCTGGGTGCCTGTTTCAAACCATACAGGGATTTCTTCAGTTTGCAAACATGTGACTCTCGGTCATGTGTCTCAAACCCAAGTGGCTGATCCACATACACTTCCTCTTCAACTAAACCATTCAAGAAAGCTGTCTTGACATCCATCTGGTGTACCTTCCATTTCATCACTACATCTAGAGCAAGTATTGATCTAATGGAAGTGTATCTGGCCACAGGAGAAAAAGTCTCTTCATAATCAAACCCTTCTTTCTAGGAGAAGCCACGAGCTACAAACCTTGCCTTATATTTCTCTATGCTACCATCTATAGCATGCTTGATCTTATAGATCCACTTGGAAGTCACCACAGACTTCCCATCTGTTCTTGGGACCACATCCCAAACATCATTATTTATGATCGACTAGTATTCATCGATCATAGCATTCTTCCATTACTGCATCCCGGATCCTGTGAACTTCAATATCTTCAATAGATAGCTTTGTTGCTGGAACAAATGTTGTAGTCCTTCTTTTGTAAGTGATGGTATACGATCTTTCCTCCAAGACAAGTTAAATTGCATGATTAGAAACATCTCATAGTTTTCAGAACAAACTCTTACTCATAAAGACATATGTCATACAGTCATGCAATTATCTTAGCCAATGCTTCAATACAACATTTATCCATATTCTGTAACTTTCTAGATGCCTTCCATCTCTACCAAAACATTGTTAAGAGTGTGCACAACTCCCAACATGTCAACAAAGAGGTTTCATTCTAGATAAGTAGAAATGGAATATTGTACAGTACCATAGGCCACTTACCCATTACATGCATTAGTAGTATACTGTTCATTAATGCAATTATTCTAAGATGCATATTACACGACCTAAGTCTAGGAACATAAGTATATACAATATTATTTAAACAATCAGATATACAAGAAATGACAAATCCAAATACTTATCTTTGTTTGTTTGTTGGGTGGACTCCCTTTGAATCTTTGCTTCCTTACAGGAGTTGTTGGAGTCCGACTTTGAAGTAGCTTCTTCTACTCCTTTCTGTTGTGGATTGTAAGGAGTGGTCAACTCCCTCTTAATCCCTGAATCACTATATAACTTCTTGAAGTCTTCTAAAGTGAATTCTCCACCATTGTCGGATCTAAAGGTCTTGATCTTATTTTCAGTGTGATTTGAATTCCTTGAATTTGCTGAATACTTCATCTTTGTTCTTCAAGAAATAAGTCCAAGTCTTCCTAGAGAAATCATCAATGAAAGAACCATAGTGCACATACCCACTCAGATAACTGGATGACACCAGACTGCCTACATCGGAGTGGATAATTTCCAAAATTCCTTATGCCTTGATTTTACTGCTTGGAAATGCCTTCTTCTTTTTCTTTCCTTTTGCACAACCTTTGCAAATGCCTTCATGCTTTTTCTGGATTTTAGGAAGACCTTCTACAGCTTTGCTTGCAATTGGTAATGCCCTATAGTGCCTGTGTGCAAGCCTTCTATGCCAAAGTTCACTTGGCTCTACTGAATCATGGATCATGTCTTGTTCTAGTTGGCCCTTCAATTTGTATAATCCTCCCTCTTGATCTCCAATCACCACTGCATCATCGATAGTCTTACCCTTTGGCCACATTAGGACTTGTCCATCTACAAAAGCAACCCTCATGCCTTTTGCATCCAATGCAGATATGGAGAGTAGATTCTTCTTGAGACCTGGAACATATAGTACATCTTACATCTTCATAGACCTTCCAGGTCTAGTTTATAGGAGGATTCACCACTTCCTTTTATTGGATATTGGTAGTCATCCCCAAGTTTCACCTTGTGGGGTGATTCATGTTCAGATAGGTTCATAAAGGATTCCTTGAATCCTGTCATGTGTTTAGAAGCCCCACTATATATAAGCCAATCATTACTTCCATGAGTAATGGTTCTAGTGAGAGCAGAAATCAAAACATATTCTTCATCACTTGAAGAATATTCACTTTCTTCTCTAGCCCTCTTCCTAGGAGGTTCATCATCCTCCGCAACATGACCATGATGTCTTCTTTTGATGTTCTTCTTCTTGTGAGATCCATCCTTCTTATTTCTGGGTCAATCTCTGGAATAGTGTTCCTTCTCATCACATGTATAGCAACAGACATAGGACATGTTTCTTCGAGGTTTGGGACTACCCCTCTGATTCTGATGGTGATGTCTTTCTTTCTTTCCATGATGGTGAGTCTTTTTGTCACCATGTCTTTTGGATTGTGCTATGAGAGATTGGTCTTCATTCCCCATCTTCTCTTCTCGAGCTACAATTCGAGCTTCTTCTTGTGAGCATTCTTCCCACAGCCTATTAAATGTGATAAGTTTCTTCCTAGCAAAAATTCCTTGGATGAAGGAATCCCATGACCTAGGAAGGCCATTAAGAGTGGTCATTACCACTTCTCCATTTTCTATGTTTTCTCCCACAGCTTCAAGTTGTTCTTTTATCTGGGAGACCCTTGATAAATAAGACTGCATAGTCTCTGCATTCTGGATCTTAACATTCTTCAATTGATTCCTCAAGGTCATCTTCTGATTTATGTTCTTCCCTTCGAATAACTTGGTCAGGGAATCAAACATCTCCTTTGGTGTCTTTAGAGAGGACACATGTGGTATGAGATGGTCTTTGATAGAATCAACAATGATCCTCTTATCCTTGACCAAATTTGTTTTGTGTAAGGCCTTAGCCTCTTCTTCCTCTGGGATAGGGACCTCTTCACTTATGTAAGTGTCCAACTCATTTTCTTCCAGGATTAACCCAATCCTATACTTCCATGCTCGGAATTTATCAACCCCTTCAAGCTTATCCTCAAGCTTGGTGTGGTGAGACATCTTTAAAGAGTACTTCAAATGGAAATAGAAAAGATTTAGGTGTTACCACTCGATTTGCTAAAAACTGGATCTGGTCGTGTATTAGGGTTTGTCAGAGAAACCCTAAAAATTCAAACTTTTAATTTCAAACTTCTGAAATGATAGAAATATGTGTCTTGATGAGATGATCATCCTGGTATACTCAAAATTTGAAAACTGCAAAGTTTCACCCTTCAGAAATGTCTTTTAGTCTTCCCAGATTCACTAGGAGGACCCTGAATTAGGGTTTGAGTTTCCCGGAGATTCACCCAACCAAAAAGTTCGATCCAAAGCTCTAAACTTTGATTTTTTAAAGGAGCTTCCAGCTATGGTCTCAGATTTGAGAAATTCCTATTTTTTGGAAACCCTAGATTTTAGGGCAAAAAATGAAAGTGCCCAGAATTGAATTCTGATTGGATAGAAAGATGCACCTTTCTGAGTAGAGTCAATATACCTTACTTCCTTTCCAAAATCTGTGGAGAGAAACCCAATAAACAAGAAAACCTAGTTTCCGCAACTGCACAATGTCTTCTTCTCAAGTTAGCTCTGATACCATGTTAGTTTTGAGAATTAATTCAACATACTCTAGGATCTTTATTGAGAGAATAACATGTACATCATATCAATCATATCAAGCATAACAAGCAATCACATAAGACAATGGACACACAAATTTTCACTGGGGAAAACCATAAAGGTGAAAAGCCCCACAACTTCCTCAGAGATAGAAATAGCAATGATACAACCCAAGTACAAGAGATAGTCTTCTCCTAGCAGCTACTCCTCCTTCCTCACTAGTGCACCACTTTCCGAGTAGTGTAGAAGTGAATAATGAGATGATCAAATAGAGTGCTCCCACACTCTATTTATACTTATCCTGACTTTCCTAATAAACTAGCAGGGTCGACTTCTCTAGAAGAGTCTAATAACCCGTGGTTACATTAATCAGGGCCGACCCCACACTTGGTGGTCTAATAACCCATCACAGCAAGTTACGACACTTGCGACACTTGTCAATACAAATGACGACACTTCTGTATAGAGGAATAATACCATCTCTATAGGAGTACAATATACATAAGTGAAATACATTCTGAAGTTACATATACATCAACATTATTAATGCATTTATCAAGATTTTTTAACTTCTTTAACAGATTATCCTTTACTCAATCTTTATCTTGAGTTATGCATCAGTAAATAAACATCCATACATATATGCACCAACATAAACAAAACATAACACACGGTATTTTTACATGGAAACCCAAGTGGAAGAAAACCACAGAATGCTTATTTATAATGATAAACAATACATTCAAGGAAGCACCAAATTCCTGTGTTTACCAACACCGATTGGAAGGAGGCACTAACCCACTGGTTTAAAGGATCCAACACGAAGGAAGCTAAAAATCCTAATTTTTCTCCAGTACCAACTGGAAGGAGGAACTGACCCCCTGTCTCCTTGTTGTTTTACAGGAACCAACCTGAAGGAAGCTTCAACTCCCTGGATCCTTTCCCCATCCGATCGCCCTAATGTCTAATGTCTGATTCTGTTGAACTTCAACCTCATGCACCCTTCTGATCTTCTGATAATCGATCTGTTCTGCGCTACCTTCGTATGTAGTCGATACTCTATCACTGAGCTGCATACATCGCTTGAATTCTCATTCCTCTCAAATCACACTTATGTTGATGACTTACTTCATGTTCTGTGTGCTCGCTCATATTGCAGTCGACGTCATTGATTATCTCATCATTCTACTAATTGAGTGACCGCAATGACAATCTGATATTGTTCTTTCAATCAATAGTTTGTTGTTTTGAAATAAAGCACTAGTAATAGATGGAACTGTGCACTTACTGATGGGTCCATTGTGTTTAAGTGTAATAGTCTTTTAGACAATATGTGATGTCATGTGCATCAAATGATTCGTCCGTTCCATTTAACGCACTTGTCTCAGATCATCTGCATCCTGATGCGCATGCTGGATCCTGCTATTATTCTATCATCGCGCATCATATGGTCTTCTCAACTTCACGAACTTTCACTTATGTTCAATATGCATCAACAAGACATCTACGCATTATATGATAAACCTCGGTTCTATCTTTGTGCTTCTATCTTTACAACATCTATGACTAACGGTGTGCTGACTGTAATGTTGTCCTTTGAAACATCAAGCACTTGTGCATGCTTCAGTATTGATTGCTTTCAGTACTTACGCATCTGTCACAGATATACAACATCTTTCTAAGCACCATCAAAACATTTTTCAACTACATGTGCGTATTCGACTCCTCGCTAGATCATACTGCTATGTCCTCGATCCCTTTGATGCCTTCAATATCAAACTTCAACAAACACTCGAAGATATTATGCTCTCTCCATCAAGCTTGCTTCAATTATCCAACTTGTATCTCTATTTATACATGTCCTTCACAGATTGTATGTTCACAATTTGGTCATGGCATAACTTCTTCCATACTTCACAGATTGTTCATATGCCATGTGTCATATTCTGCATTGTTGATGTGTCATCTATTAGGTGTCAAGCATCTTCATGGTCCATAACATAGTGGGACTTTACACCTTGGTGGTATACCTCTGCGTCCTCGATGTACCATTTCCTTTGAGGTATGCGCATGTTGAATGCACAGGTTCGAATCATATTCAAGCATAGCATAGAAACACATACATTAACCATCAAGAAGATAGTAATGGACAAAATGTTCAGTCATCTTATTCATTCATTGAGGTAGTATTTGTACAATAAGTGGAGAGGTTGGAGGGTTTACACCCACTCCAACCACTCATTAGTTAAACACTCATTAATACATGATGATACCAAGAGGTGGCCAAATGGCCCTCTCAACATCTCCGCCACCAACAAATCACTTCTTCGTCCTGAAGAAGACATGCAAAAACAACTATGAGTCATGATTTCTTTATCCTTCGTCAGTAGTCTGGTAGTGGTCAATCGAGCCTCACCCTTTCACCTTCCTGTCGACATTCATCTCCATCAGTACAGGAATTTCTGGTTTTCCACGCTCTACCTTTACACCAGCTCACCAACTTCCTTCGAACTTTTGAAATCATGTTGAAGAGATGTCTCTGTATTACAGCACCGGGAGGCTCAATCCGTTCAAGTGTTCTTTGTCGCATCATCATGTGATCATTAAGCTCTTTATTGTGTGTGATGTAAGATGGTTGTTGCTTGAATATGATCTTCGTCAACAGATTCTGCCGTGAGGCTTCCTGCAAGTTTATGAAATGTTTGCTGCTTGTGGTCGATATCGACAATATATGATCTTGGTCATGGTCGACTGACTTGACTCGACTCAACTTACAATGGTCGGAAAGAGACCAACTTGATTTACAACTTTATGAATGTACATGGTTCAATAAAATTGAACAACCCTTTATACAAAACTTCGACTAATTTTCAAAGACCCGACTTCTTTTACAATGACCATGTTAAAGACTTGACCAATTAAATCCATTTCAACAACCTCGACCAACGTATGCAATATGTCGACCAAAAAGTAATAAAACATGACTGAGTATTAAACGGGGCCGAGCATCTTTTTGCATATCAACCAAATTACAAGACAACTTTTAATAAGCTGTCGACCTCGACGAAAGGGAAATTCCGACCATATTTTATCATCAACCATATTTTTAAGTGATGGCCTGACCATTTATCACCAACTGACCAAATGATATCAACTAAAAAAACTCAACCATACTAGACACTATCGACCATATGAAGTTTCAACCAATATGAGTATCAACCACAATTTAAAAAAAATACAATCAACTTGAAAGTATCATGTATGTCCAATGAAAATTTTACATGACTCTTCGACCACATTTGTCTTCGAGATGTTCTTCTTCAATTCTAAAAAGGTCGATGTGAATGATCAATAAGTAGACAGTTGTAGTCGATATACCTGTTGGTCGAAAGGACTGTTAATCGATAGATGAGCACAGTTTCGGTCGGTGACTATGGAAATTGACTTCAAAAGTTGGTCATGATGACAACGTGTTGGTCGACAACATCATCCCCAGGATTTCCTTTATTTTAAACATCGAATGCTTGTGATATGCAAGACTCTATTTGGACAACAACTTCATGCTCACTTGGTCGACTGTGGCAGTCGGTTTCTTCTTTAATTGGTGTGGTCGAGCAGTAGGTACAACATCTAGCATCAACTCTGTCAACTCCGACTAATATTGATCACTTAAGACTTAGAAATTTTATGAGAAAAGCGGCATGCTAGCACAATTGAGTGATAATCTTTAGTTTGACAAGTTCGACGGGTGCAAACTTATCAAAATGAGCATCTGGAACATCTTTCTGAGCATCCTTTATTCTTGTGCGCAAACTAGGTGTAAATCATCAAAACTAGTCGGTGAACTTTATTCATCGAGCAAAATAGTAGCACTTACTTTGTTGTGGTTGGTCGATTGCATTAGTCGGATCTACGAACAAGCCAATCTGCAATCGGCAAGATTCCCCTTTAGTTTTAATGAACTCGTCGACTAACTAGTTTGACTGATGTTGTAGTTTGAGGTTCACATGGTTATCAGAGATACATTATATAATATAAGCAAACATACTCAATGATGTAGATACAAGAGACGAGAGTGATGTGTACTTCATTATTGGTGGGTTATCTCGTGTCTGTTAATGGTATACATCAATGACCGGTAATCAGATGATGCCACATCAGGTTCGACATCAACACCTTTATTCGCTTGATGGGGCATGCACTGTAGATTATTTGTGTAGAATACCTCCAAACTTCAGTGGCATTCAGTATGCTACTAGTGATCGTGACTACGTTTATGAGAGATCAGTCTCATACATTAGGAGTTTGTACTTTCAGTTTGCAGCAGCTGTTTCCTTTCTGACAGGAGACCATATCTTACTGGGTCATGGCTATGACCATTCATGACATGTATTCACCATATACTACCTGTTCATGGCCATTGTATCAGATTGCTATGTATTGTACCGATATGTATTCAGAGAGATCATTGTATTATGACGAGTGGGCTACTCCTTCCATTTGTGTTTCCATCACTCCACTTCTGAGGTTTATATTAATGTATTTTGGCCATCGTAGTACCTTCTTTGACCTCACACATTAGGGGGCATCTGTTACAGTGTATTTTTCCACCTTGTGAGCATTTCTACTATTTGGCCCCTGTTATCCATTTCAATGACTCAAAACCATTTTTTCCCTCCAGGAACCCTTTAAACGCCCTATTTTTGTTCCTGTACGTGAGATACTTGACTGTAACTCGCGCATACGCAAGTTGTTCCACTATAGCCCACATACATTGAGTTAAATGGTAATTAATAATAAAAACTCACTTTTTACTCCAAAAAGAGGTCATAGGGTGACCTTTGGCCCTCCATGTATCCTGAAATGACTCAATTCAACCTTTCACCTACCTTTGGAAGGCTATATATTGAGCTCTTATGGTACATGGAAGGAGGAGAAAGAGAGAGCATCGAAACTCTGTTGGATTTTTACCATAACTTGAGTCTACATCCAAGTGATCCTTGTTGTTGTGAACCTTTTATGTTCACCTTCCAAAATCCTTCATAGTTTGAGTTTGCCATTACATGGGGGATTGAAGTGGTGGAGACACAAGTGGAGGGACCTAATTCTCGTTTCAGATGAGTTGTCGGCAAGAGGTTGTATGATGTACTTCTTGTTTCATTAATAGAAATACTCATTTTCTCATCCAATTGATGTTGTGAATAGTTAATTATCATTGGGCTACATTTGCTTAGTATATCATGGACAAAGCTATTGTTTATGCTAATATATTTCATATATTATATGCACTTGCTTGTATTTGTTGTTGAGGCTAATCTGTAGGTTCAAGTGTAGAGATTTGAAAGCTCAACAAGGATCTACACCAAACATCCGGTTGAAGGTTGGTTATTTACTCCACATCTTAGCATTGCATTGGGAATTGAGTTGATTTCCGATAGTCATTTGTTTGTTGTGGTGTATCCCAAATCCATAGGAATTTTTTCTCCGTAACAAATACACAATAGAATTAGAAACAATTATACACACACAACATGCATGTATCATCATGTTCATCAGAGGAATAACAATAAACTCATGCACATAAATGCACTCATCTTATGCTATTCACAGGCATTCAACTGCAACAATTCAAATTGGCTCATTCATTCAATTTAACATTTTTTTTTTCTGCGAAAACGGTGCATGGGAAACCCACAAATACTTCCCCACATTTCGTGGATGGTAAGGATGGTAAACCGTCGACCAGAAATAGAGGGCAGCCTAACCCCTAAGGACCCAAGGTTCGAACTCGTGACCTCCCCTCGTACCGAGAGAGTGTTCGCACGTCTTACCAATTGAGCTAACCCTTGGGGCTAAATTCAATTTAACATAAGCAAACAGTCACTCATAATACATAAAATTTGGCATAATTAAAAACAACATTGAACACTTATCTTTTAATTGAAATTGTCCCAACAACTGGCTATGGAATAGCAATGTTCCACCCAACCATAGGTATCTGTCCATCCTATATTACTCCAGCTGAGATACCACCCCCGAGTTGGGTTGTGTATCCACTAAGGAGGAACTACTCAGCCTCACTCACAACCAAAGTCACAAATAATCATGTTAAGCGAACACACAGTTGGGTTTGTCAAGCATGCAGGGAGATAGGGAAGGAAGCCAGTGAGCTCAATCACAAAGGTACATGCATATCAACTAATCTCAAATAGCCTTGGCACCCACAATACCTACCACACAGAACACAAGGAAAATCCCCTACTCTCCTACAAAGTCCCTCAAACACCCCTTCCCTCTGGTGCTCTTCAAGGTGGGCATAGAAAGGTCCAACTACTAGATCCACAAAGATTATTTCCTTCAATGGGTTTATTAAGAAATTCCGACCTCTGATCTCTCTCCCAATTCGTTTCACTCTTGGATTTCTCCAAGTTCTAGACATGTGACTCCCAAAAACGGAATTGAATTTCCCAGCTTCCAAATCTGAGCTTTCCTATGGATTTTTGGGCATTTGGAACTCTCAAATTCACCCCAGAGTTTATTTCTATGGATTTCCCATTGGATTTTGTGGTTCACAACAAATTATGGGCATTTTGGCACTCAAAATCGTGGCTTCTTTCTTGGTTACAATTTCTACCATTCTTCACTGTTAGGCATGCATAATGGCTGAGAATTGATATCTGGTTGTTCAAAGATGAAACGGGGATGATGGAAAAATGAATTTCCATGAAGAAATTGACTTCTAGTCTAAGTAAACTGAGCCCATAACCCTTCCATATGAATTTCTAAGCTTGTCCATGCTCCATTAATTTCGTGAGTTGTTTCCTCAGCTACCCCTTCCTAACAGAATTAAATGTCAGCATACTATTCAAGATGGGTTCTCAAAATGACACTTGGAAACAAAGGACTGAATCCCCCAACCCATCAACTCTCCCTAGTGGATACATTTATCCCCCTCATTCTAGTTGCTTCCATAGCCAATTCTTGGAATTTTATTTACATTCTAATTATTTACATGATTTTACAATTTCCATGGTTTACTAACACATGGCTCAAAAAATATAAAATACTTGCCTTTCTCAAGTTGAGCATTCACTAGTGGGGCCTTGACCTTGAGCTCCATGCTAGGAATTTATACATCGCGTATGCACAATATTTACACACTAAGACAATAATTCTAAAGGTCAAAATGGGGGTATTACATATATTTTTTACTTATTAATTATTTTTCTTATTTCATGTTTCCTCTTATTCATTATTTTATTTCTTTTACTAATCCCTTTTATTTTTTGGTTATTTATTTATTGTTCTTTTCTCTCTATTTTTTACTTTTCATACATACAAGTTTTTCTTTGTTATTTTAATCTAATGATTCCCCCCCCCCAAAAAAAAAAAAAAATCTCGCTAAATATAATAATTTTTTTTTTATCTTGTGCATCTTTTCATAATTTCATATGTGTTCTTCATAAATCTCTTTCGTTGATATTTTCTGCTCTAATTTTCAAATTCAAATGCCCAATGCATTGAAAATCCATAAAAGATCTTGGACAATAAGAAGACAATCAGGAACCTTAAGCTTAGTGAAGAAAAAATTGAGTATGAAGAGTTAAATCATTTTCATCCAATACACAAAGGAAGGAAACCCTATGCCTAAGCTCTCGATATATTTAAAAGCCTAAAAATAACAAAAGAGAGAGAATGAAGAATTAGATGATGAAATATATTTTTGAATTATTATTGTAAAATATGTGTGTTCATTCTATTTGGAATGGGGATAAATTTCTAGATGATCTAGATGGATATTGATGGCAACCCACCCATTCCACTGGATCAAAACAGTTTTTCCAGTTTGGAAGCTTTTCAAGTCATAGGACTTATCCATATGGATATCAGTGGCCACCCACCTATTCCATGAGCTCAAGTTAGTTTTTCAATTTAGCAATTTTTACGGATTTTCATGTCCAAAACTTTTGGAGTTATGTTGAGGCCCTAAACAATGTTTTCTTGAAATGTCGAAGTCCAGACGTAGCCAAAAGCAAGACTAGATGGGATAAATGTGTACTTCTCGGGTAGACCTTTCCAATGAGCTACCGAGCGCCCTAAATGAATACCATATTCAATAGTTATCCTCCCGAGAAGTTGACACCTCAATTAACCACCTTGAGACCCGCAAACCTTTTTATAGATGGTCTCCTAGGGTTAGGTTTTTGGATGTTAGGTTTTTCTCCCTCATGCTTATGATAAAAATGCCCTTCTCCCTCCTTTTGTAATCAACTTGTCATGAATGAGTGTAGTGGCCACATCTCTTCTCAGAGATATAACTACCACCATTCTAACTACTTTTATTTTACAGTCTATTATGTTTCATTCATTTAATAGAATCTGAGTTTATTGTATCACTATGTTCCTTGCAATATATATGTGTATGTGGTTCTATATATACTCTTTCATTCTGTTCTCACATAAATTTGGATCACTAAAGTTAATTAGTCAAATAGAATCAGTGGGCCACAAGCCATGAAGATAGAAAGTAAAGAGTTGAGAAAGTAGAATACCAAAGATCATTTAGGATTTTATAAAAGAGACCTTTGAACTCTTGCAAAAGATCCCTCATTTGACCTTGTAAGTTATCTTTTTATGTTTGCAATTCACTATTTCCTTGGTTGCTTCTGAGTTTTGGATATATCATCTTATGGATGTTGTGGAAAATGGGTATTCTCTTGGTAACCATGTTCATGCATGGTTATCTTACTTTAAATGTTAACTTGTTGGATGTGATTCTAAAGATATGTAAGCTATCTTCAATCCTTATACAAAGTTTGGGGTATTGTGCAAACTACAAAAGTAATATATCTTCCATTTCTATCTTTCCTTGATTTATGTCTAATTATTTTGATGTGAAACATGTCCTTTTATTGGTAATTGAATCTACCTTCACGTATGTGTAGAGATATCATAGTTGGCTCATGTTTTGATATTGTTGTGAAGTTGTGGATGGATGTAAGCTATCTTCACCATTCACAGATTCCTTGGTTGGTTATGAATATTAATGTTGTGTAATTTTAGTTTTGTGGATTAAGAGCATTCTCTTGATTATCATATTCATGTTTGCTTATGATATATTATGAAAAGAGTTGGATTCAATGCCAATATGAGAGGAAGGGTATTCTAATTTCTCTATGTTCCTTCCTCATGTTTCATATCAAATTGAATCTATTTAGTGTGAACCCCTTGCAAGGATATGATATATAGTTAGATAGAAATAGATTACTATCTTAGTTTCATTTAAAAACCATCGATTGAATATTGGGCCTTAACTAATAAAATGGCATAAACAAAACCAATAGTATTGTGATATATGTTTATGGATTTCATTGTGTTGGGTATTCTAATCTCTAACACAATGAAATCTAGAAACATATATCACAATGAATATCTATTATGAAAACATACATGCTTAGAAAACCAATAGTAGTTGGTTCATGATTGGAGGGTTCTCCATGTCAATGAAGGAAGGTCTAGTAGGGCCTTTTGCTAGGTAAACCTATGTTGTTGACTCATGACATTTCCTGTGATAACAACATATTAAGGATTAGGTTGCATCGTGCCTCTAAGATGGTGTTGATCATAATGCTAGTGATAATATTTGTTATAGTATGAGTCCCTAGGCAATCACAAAGTCCAATATCACCTTCTTATGAGTTGTAATATTTATCTATTGATGAGGTATCATACTTTTTCACTAATTAGTTGTTAATGAGAACTAGATCTATAGGTAGTCATATTGATGCATTATATATTGAGATTATTGGATGAATGCAGTGTTGAATATGGATTAAATCCTTTTTCACCAAATTTTTGAAGCTACTCTATTTCTTAACATGGTACTAGAGCTCCCTATAAAGTATTAAGGGGCATAGTAGATTCATGGTAGCGATCCATGGAATCAAGGATATTGTTCACTATTTCATGGTAGTGATCCATGAGAAAGTAACAAAGATTCCTACAAGATTTGTTCATTGATATATGTTTAAAAGATTTGATTTCAAAAGGCAATCGAATTTGGTATATTTCATTTGGAAATGGATCAGGGAAAATTTTAAGGATCCATAATTTTCTCAAAGTGTGGAAACCTTGGCAAATCTTATTAATTCTTAAATTTTCAACCATAAAATGTTTGGCGACTTTTTAAAAAATATATTCAAATTCCTAAGGACTTTATATAGTTTTTGAACAATTTTGGTGATTTTTAGAGTTAAAAAAAAACTATCCCATGCAATTTGGGTAAATCATATTTGAAAAAAAAGACAAATTGACAAAAGAAAAATGGGGAAAAAGGTCAAAAAATAGCCCATGGGCTAAATTCCGCCCCTAAAAATTTCCTTGCAATGGATTTAAGAGAAATACATTTAAGAGTGTTTCATATTGTTGTTGAGGATTATGCACAAAGCCTAAATCACTACTGAATAAATTAGAAGTGAGAGCATTTGCAATCAAAGGAGTTGGGCATATTTGATCTTGGCCTTGAATCAATCTTGCAAATTCAAATATGGAATATCTTTGGCCTTGGAGCGCAATACTCTATTCTTGAATATGCTTTAATCATTTTTCACCAAGTTTTTTACTAGACAGTTTTCCATTTCAACAAAGAAAGGTCTAGTTGGGCCTTTCTCTAGGTACACCTATGTTGTTGACTTGGGACATTTTCCTATGTCAACAACATCATAAGGATTAGGATTTATCATGTGTTCAAGATGATGATGACTATGATGATGGTGATAAGATTAAGCATGGTTGATAATTGTCAACTTGGTTAATCATGGCTAATATGGTCAATATAACAAACATGATCAACCATAATAAACATGGTTGTTGTTGTTATGGAATTTTCTATGATCATTATATCTCACATGTCTATCAAAGTTTATTTCATAGATGTTATTTTGATGTTAATATAGATGTCTAGATATTTGTTTATATATATTAAGTATTTGGATTTCATTATATTAACTTTAATAACATTTTAGACATTTTTAATGATGTTATAGTAGATGTAACATTAAACTTACATCCAAACCCAAAAATGTCTAGAATTGAATCTAATGGTGTTTAAAAATATTCATTATTATAGTGGTAGGGTTAAAGATATTTTCACCAAAAAGATTTTACTATGTCTATCATCTTATTTCTTAACAACATAGTAAAATATGAGATTAAAAAGTTAACAACTAAAAATTATATACATAAATTAAGGAGAGAGAAACAAAAACATGCATTTAAGTAAGAGGCTACAATAGAAATCAAATATGTCACATGGCGTACCTATTTCAATGAATATGATACCATTCAAAATTACTTTGTTGCATGTTTCTATATTAGCAAAAGCACATTTATGGAAAGCTTTTGTCATGGATGGTATGATGCAAAGTGAAAATTATCTCATAAAAAAGTGTAAAGTGCAAGTTTAGATGAAATGACCCTTTGCATAAATGAATATAAGAAATTATTTTAAGAAAGGTTTATACTATGTAACTAAACTTTATGACAAATAATTTTGAGGGAAAATAATCTATCATGCCTTTCTCTATTAAATGAAAGGAACTTATTTTAGAAGATATGTAGAGGTAGGTATGAGCATCTTGCTAAGAGAAAGGTACTTGAAATGGAAATATCAACCATTGGCATGTGAGCTTCTTAAGAATATGTATTCAATCAATCGATATGGTATGGGTTCATTTTAATGGCAAGTTAATAAGATCATACTTATTCACAAAGTGGTGAAGGCAGTGATATAATAATGTGAGAAACTATATAGTTTATTTTGGTCAATAGTTGTTTTGAGACACTATTATAGAAATAAAGATAAGTAAATAGGTAGAGAAAAGAAAAGTCAAATCTCCTTTCCAAGCAAAGTTTTTACTATTGACCATTTGATAACTCTTAAAGGTATTGTTAAAAATGTACGTAGGTGTAAAGTTAGTTGTATGCATTGTGAATTTTATTAAAATATCGTGGATTTGTTAAAGCTTTTGATATAGTCTTTTAAATAAAAATTTGTGAAATAATTAAAAAAAATAAAAACTTTAATTTGATTGAAAAAATACCTTTCATATTATAAAAAAATTATATATAAATAATAATACCTATAAATTATAGTAAAAGAAGGAATAAAAAATAAAAATAAATAATAATATTGGTGTCTCCTCTCATTAACATTTATTATCTTATTTCTAGATGAGTTAGAGGATTGTATTTCCAAAGATTGAGGTGGATACTCCATATAGTCAAAAATGTTTTGATAGTGTTGTTGGCAAAAGATATTTAGAGATGGTCTTGTTTCCTTTCAAAATCATAGTTATTGTAAAATGAATGTTTTTTTTCCAAAGAAAAAAATATATAACTTGTATTATGAGATAAATACCAGTTACATCCAGAAAGATCAAAGTAAAAAAACCATATATGACTAATACAGCGCTGACTTTGGAAAGCCCAAGAAAACCAGAAATCACTATTGTAAAAGAGGACACCCTACAACGTACAGAGTGGCATAGGCGTGCAAAAAAATAAGTGGCAGAGGTGAGAAATAATGAGATGATCCAGTGGCTAGTTCGGCTTACAGAAAACAAAAATTGGTCTGATTAAGCGAAAGACCAAACTGATATCTGCCCGATTCACCATGACAATGATCAGAAAGTACTTATACTACCCCGGTCGATCTCCTCCCCATCCATCAAATCGGTATATCTAAGGAAGCCATCCATGGGACCCAACGGGAATTTCAATAGGTAGTCTGCTTCCTTGTTGGCTTCCCTATAGATATGCAGGCAAGATATGTCATCAAAATAATTGCAGATACCACAAATTTCCATCATCCAGTGATCTAGAAGAATCTGATTAATCAGATGTTTTCCCAAAAACCAATTTACAATCACTTGAGAGTCTCCGTAGATGGTAAGAGACTTGAAACCCCTTCGACGAGAAAACCACAATAAAATTCTAAGAGCCAACATTTCCGCTTTCAGACCATTGCCTCGGCCTAGTCCAACAGTGATCTTGATAGAATGGCTCCTGCTCAAGTGAAACACTATCCTGACACCACTAATCCCACGCTGGGAAGCTCCGTCAAAATAGCCATAGATCCTCCCTTCTTCATGGATCGGGTATGAAATCCTACGTTCCTTCACATAGTTGTCCTGATAAGGATGACCCTTCACTAAAATATAACCTTCATCACGGTAGATTCGACCTGGGGTAACACACCTTCAAAGATCGTAAGGTTTCGGGCATACCAGGTTCCTATAATGAGGAATAGGGGTAGACAGTTTTTCCCCCTGGAATGCTCAAACCAATTCCGAAGACTCTCCAAAAGGTCGGTCCCACTCCAAAGGTCGGGCCCAATTTTCCTACCACTGATGACCTGCCAAACATTGCGAATAAACCTGCAATGGAAAAAGAGATGATGAGAATTTTCCTCCGCCGTTATGCACAAGATGCATACACCAGGCCCCTGCAAGCCTCATTTTTGAATATCTTCCCAGGTGAGTATTTTATCCTGGAGCAAAGCCAAAGAAAGCATTTATGCTTTAACGTAATTTTCCAATTCCAAATCTTCCCATGCCACCAACTCAAAGGCAGGGAGTTATAATTCTGAATAGCCAACAAGTTATAAACAGTCGAAACCGTCATAACCCCTTTGGATCCAAGGCCATCCCACACATGACTGTCAGCCAAATTATGTAGATCAATCCCAGCATTAACCAGTTTGGTAACATAAGAGTCCCACGTCGGCTGCCACCCAATAGGTAGATTTAAATCAGTCGCTAAAAGCCAACGATCTCGAGGGACAATGTTACTTCCTTTATAGAATTGAGACAGGGCCACCAGTCGACTGTCCCGTAATTCACTGATGAAGGTAGCATTGAACCTATAGTCCCCTTCATCCCCGATGAAAGGGTCCACACCAACAAAAAGATCAGAGTCGTTCCTAATTCTCCATTTCAACTACGGTCTCAAGTTGTCTACGGTATTGCAGATGCAGTGCCACATAGCTGAAGTCCTCGACGCACAGTAATTATAATTCCTAAGCCATTGGATAGAATTATAATTTTTCAGGTATTTGACTCTTATGACCCTACTCCAAAGCCCATCATACATCAATGCTCTCCATAAGGATTTAGTGAGCATAGCTTCATTAAACCATTCCAAATTTCGAAGGCCCCATCCTCCAAGAGATTTTGGCCAACACAAGCTTTGCCAAGAATTCAGGTGCCATTTTCTAGACGACGAATTTCCTGACTAGATGAAATTGAAAATTCTGCTTCTAATGCCATGGAGAATAGCTGCCGGGAGTTTTTGTAGGCCAAACCAATATATGGGTGTTCCCTGGATAACCGACTGTGCAAGCGTCAGTCTCCCACCAATAGACAACCAACGAGAAGCCCAACAATGAATTCTCCTATCAACTTTCTGTAACAACCAATGCCACTCAACAATTCTATAACAGTTAGGTTTCAGATAATATCCAAGATACTTCATCCCCATATCCATAGCAGAGAAAGAATAAGGGAAGGAGGCTTTCAGGTCATGAAAGATCGGTTCTTCCACTTTGTTGTATAGGAAAGCATATTTCCTCATGTTGATTGACATCCTCGAAGCCAGCAAAAAAAGTGGCAAAGATTTCCTTGTAAATAAACCATTCATTTACAGAAGCAGCTCCAAAAACCAAGATGTCATCGAAAAAAAGCATATGAGTAATAGACATCACATGAGATACCCTTACCCCTTTAATCCTGCCTCCATCCTTCGCTTCTTCGATCATCCTATTGACCCCATCAATCACCAGAATAAAAAGTAGCGGAGAAAGGGGACACCCTTGTCATATGCCTCGCCTACATGAGTGGGATCACCATTCACCAATACACCAAAAGAAGTAGACGAGATACATGACATTATCCACTGAATCAAATTTAACGGAAACCTATCCTGAATAAGAATAAGCCGAATAAAAGACCAGTCCATCCTATCGTAAGATTTCTCCAAATCAAGTTTGAGGATGAAGGCACTGAGATTCTTAATCTTGACAGAGTGGAGACATTCCTGGGTGACACCGATGGCATCCAGAATCTGTCGATTAAAGAGAAACCCAAACTATTCCATCATGATAAAATTGGCCAGAAAAGGTTTGATTTGACAAGCTATGATCTTTGAAATCAACTCATACAAGGTGTTGCACAAAGAAATCGGCTGAAAATCAGAGAAACCTTTCGGCTTATTCGATTTAGGGATCATAGATATATAAGTACGATTAAGTTTCTTGGGCACAGTAGCCTTCCTTCGTGACTCCTCCATGACTCTGAGGATGTCTTCCCCCATGAGGTCGAAAAAATGAGTGAAGAACTCGACCGTCCAGCCATCAGGGCCTGGAATTTTCTCCTTAACGAGAGAGTTGAGGGTCTTCTAAATATCTTCCATAGTAATCGGCATGTCCACCCTCAAACTTTCCTCAGGAATGTTGAAGCGAGGATAGAGCTTAATGATGTTCAGCTGATCAGCCAAATTGTTGACATGATCCTGCTTATATGCATCCTTAAAGTAAGTCTCTGCTGCCCCCTGTAAATGACCCTGCTCAATATGATGAATGCCATCAGCCCCTTTTATCTCTCATGTGCAATTTTAATGCGTCTCATATTAGCATAATTGTGAAAAAACTTTGTATTATTGTCACCCTTGTCCAGCCAAAGAGCTATGCTCTTTAGATGCCAGGTGATTTCAGCCTGGAACAGTAGGGTCTTTTTCCGGATACATAGAGAGATGAACTCCTTGTAGTCACCTTCTTCAAAGGACACACCCCCCACCTGCAAATCCCTTCTCGCCAACTTTCCATCGATTTCCTTCAGTTCCTCAGCGTCTGCTGATATTTTAAGCCTTTCCCAATACATGATTTCACCCCTAATTGCATCCAGCTTGTTGTTTAAATTAAAAAGGTGAGAGAGGTTCTGATTATCCTGCAGAGAATTCCATTTCCCAGCTATCAGATCACAAAATCCTTTTTCCTCCAGCCAGGTGTTATTGAAACAAAAGGGGTAAATTGATTTCTGGTGCAGCATTTCAAACTCCAGGCAGATCGCTTTGTGGTCTGAGGCCCCCGTTGCCACACTCCATGATCGGAACATATTGTCGCAGCTATACAAACTACCTTTCATGAGGAATCTATCCAAGCGTTTCGCCACCCCATGTACCCCCGATCTACCATTGTTCCAGGTGGGAACAAGGTGGCACGGGATGACATCCACCAAATCAACAATCTCAAAATGATTTTTCAAGAACCCCGCCAAGGGGTCATCCCAATGACCAGAGCCCCACACTTCACAAGTGGATAAGGTGAAGTTAAGGTCTCTGCACAGAATCAGGTTTTGCCTCTCCAAAATCCTATTAGCAAAAACATCCACCCAGAATGGTTGCCTGTCCCTATAGGGACCATAAAGATTTAAAATGTTAACTTCCTGATCGTAACCCCTGATTTTACCGATCAATACAATGCCAACACAAACATAAAAGGGCCTCAAATCAACCTGAGTTGGGTCCCACACCGCCAACACACCGCCAAGATCCCCCCAAACAAGCCCCGGGAATCGATAGCGCAACAACGCCAGTTGGGTCGAATGCTATGAAAAATGGCAACTGCTTCCTCCCTCGAGTGCATTGTCTCTTGCAAAAATAGAACAGAAGATTTAATAGTGTTCAAAAGATGCCTGATGGCCGCCTTTTTGGGCAGGAAGCCCATCCCCCTAACGCTGAAGGACGTTAGGATCATTAAGGAATAGTGGAGGGGTCAGACTCTGCTCTAAGAGACCCAACTGAAAGACCAAATGACAGAGACCTTTGAATGTCTGTGCCAACAGACAGCTTAGGATTTATCCACTTTGAAATTTCTGCCCCCCCCACGACAGACCTCCTTAAACTTTCTCCTAGAATGTTTCCGCTGAACTGTAACATTAGAGCCATTTGTAGCCCCCAGGGGAAGACCCAAATCCCCCTCCCCCACCGATCCCTACCCACCGAAAATTGGAATGGGAACCATTTCCGGTTATGGTGTATGGTGAGCCTCTGTTGCCAGATTGCTAATCAAAGGAGGAGAGGAGGTAGTTGTGATTCGCTCCTCCCCACCCAACAATGGTCCAGAAATGCCAAAAACCGTCAGTGTTGAAGTTGCTCCCCCGTCCTGTATAGAGCTAGGGGAAAGCATGATATCTAAAGACCTCGGATCTCTCACCTGGCCAAATTTTCCAGAAGGATTATGGCCCTCCTCATTAAGAGCCAGTTTCCCTTCTCCTTGGGTCTGAAAGAGCGACCTCGGCTGAAAAGAGGACCCCCCCCCCTCCCGATTGCTTGAAAAAAATCCCCAAGTCCAATCGAGTTACATAGGTCATCCAGCGTGACCGATTTAAGAATAAGGGGAATGAATGGTTTCAACTTACCAATACAATCCATCAACAGACCTTTATCGAGCGGGATGGGAAGCATGAAGGAATGTTCGGGGTCCTCGGAGAGTCCAACCACCTCTGAACTATGAGAGCCCTTGCCCCGTCCGTCTTGACAATCCTTACTGAGGTGGCCCAGTCACCGGCAAGAGAAGCACCGAAAGGGGATGCGCCAGTAGTCCAGCTGTTGGACGAAGACACCATGCTCCCAGTTAACCTCCACCTCTGCCGGATATCCAGCAGAAACGTTGACCTCGATGAGAACCCTTGGGAAGAACCTCTCTGAGGCCATAAGAGTACCCTCCTCCATTAAGGTGAAGTGTCCAAAGGAGTTTGCAACTCCCATGAAAGCTTGAAAGCTCCAACAAGCTAGGGGAAAGTTTGGAAACATGACCCATAAGTGACAAATGGAAAGTTTTTCTCTGCATGGGTCGAAAGCAGGGTGCCATCTTAATGGCACCAGTGAGCCGACCCCCAACACCCAGAATCTCTCGTGAATAAGATGCAGCGAGTCCTCCGACAGGAAGTGAAAATATATCCATCCTTTCTCAAGCATAATAACACGAGGTACGTAGTGGATGAGCGGCTTCTAAGCCCACGTAATCCAATCCACAATCTCGCCCCTGCTCAAATGTACATATTCTATTCTGCCAACCAGTGCCCGGGATGCCAAATTTGAAACCATGTCCATCGTAATGTCATGGCCCAGGGTGCAACTCGTTCACAGCTTTGATGCCTGTTCAACTTTTAAACAACCCTTCGACCTACGTTTGTTTTTTCGAGCACCCTCCGGGATAGATTCAAACAAGCGTTGTGCATCTAGAGGACCTTGAGATGAGAGAACTGCCCCTCCAAAATCGCTCAGAACCGGCAAAGAAATCCCAGAACTCATAGTTGTCAGGGCCTCTCCAGTCGGCCGAGAAGTAGGTGACATAAAGACCACATTAATCAAAGGTTTTATCCTCATCTTCATGGGAGTGACTGATGCCGATCCCATCATTAGGAGTAGAGCTAAAAAATAAAGAACGAAACAACACACTCACACTAAGAGTCAAAACCCCAGGACCAAACACCTCCCACGATCCGACATAAAGTACATAAACCGATAAAAACAAAGAATAATAGTGATGATTGTAGGATTTTGAATAAAAAATTCCCACTTTGAAAACATGGTTGGTACTAGCCCCTCGAGGAGGGAGGCGAACTCCAAGCCTGCAATCGACCACCCGGAAGGACGAAAAAGGGACAAAGGTGCTATAACCACAGAAAACAAAGCATCAAGGTTCTTCACGGGATCAATAGTCTTCACTAGCACTCACAGCCCCAAATAGACGCCATGACCGCCGATGACCTGCTAGGGTTATCCCTTCAAGCGGCTTCATTCTGCTAGCTACATCATTTCCATTTATGTCAGCCTGGTAAAAGGTAATCATGGTATGCACTTCGAATTAAGATATAACCTATCATATTCAATGATGTCAAGTTCGAGGTGGTTCTTTCTTATAAATAAAAAGACATGCATATATGTCATGGAAATATGTTTCTTCTATGTAAAACAAATGCACTTTGAATCCAATTAATCCAAATCAAGAATTAGTTCCTCTTTAAGAAACAATATTTAGTTTTTTTCTCTTTTCAATGAATGTGTTTCATAAAAAAAAATATTTAAAATGTTAATTATTCACTTTATCATATTAGTTAAAGTTAATTAAAATATGTATATTTTTATTAAAAAGTAAACTTTATATTAATTTATAATATTTAAGAATAATATATAATTTTCATAAAAAAAAATCTTTAAAATGTTAATTATTCACTTTATCATGTTAGTTAAAATTAGTTAAAATATGTATATTTTTATTAAAAAAGTAAACTTTATATTAATTTATAACATTTAATAACAATATATAATATGGATATAAACATGTTACTATCCAGTAATGAGTGTGACCAAAGATAAGATAATTCCATAATAAATTATGGTAAAATGAAATGAACTTAAAAATAACCAATGAACATTTAATATTGATTATGTAAATTTGTGTGAAAATATTGGGCATTTGAAAATTTTCATATGCATACATGTAATAAAAAAGTTATGGTAAGATTATGGTGAAAATTTCTCCATGTGAAAAAGTTGAAGCATATTTATTTCGTAAACCCATGCATTAAAGACATAATTTGTCAACTATGGTTAATCTCATGGCTAATCTCATGTCTCGTAAAGTTAAAACATGCTTATTGAAACATAAAGATGGTAAGATGGTAAAATATGATTGAGAATAATATGTCAAATGAATGAATAAATAAATACATGTAACATTGCATTGTATATATAAATAAATATATAAAATAAAATGTTTAATTCAATTTAAAATTTTAAATAAATTAAATAATTTATAAATTCTTTTATTAAATAAATATTTTTTAAAAATATTAAAAATAATAATTAAAATAGATGTGTTATTTGTTATTTTCAAATAATTATAATTAAATTATATTTATTATATTCATAAATTAGTTATAAATAAATGAATTTTAAAATCTTTTAAAATGTATTTGATGTGAACCTTCCCATTACTAAATTGTCATTATAAGAAGTCACAAAATAATTCACTTTAATATTAAAAAATTATTCTTTTAAAATGTCATTTGATATGAGCCTTCCCACTACTAAATTGATATTATAAAAAGTTACAAAATCATTCACTTTAATATTAAAAAATTATTCTTTACAAGCATATAATATTCTTCAAAGTGGCTTGGTAGGTTAACACGAAGATTCTAAGAATATTTTAATTAATTTAGTTGAAAATTGATTGATCATAAAAACATAACAATAAGCATTTATACATTTATATACATTCAAAACCACATTTTGAATACCTAAAAGCAACAATAAAGTGACCATTAACTAGATTGCTGTTGCAAGCTCATTGTTTGTCAAATCCAACTACAAGCAATAAATTAATCTGAAGTACTACAAACAATAAATCCATTACTTTGCTTCAAACTAACTAATTTTGGCCCAACAATACAATACAAAGCTGAAAAATTATTCTCTTTTTCAATTATTTAATAATCAATTACTAATTAAGAAAAACATTGTTACCATTGTAATAATGATTTTTTTTTTTAATTGGAAAGTAGAGGAGAAGAGCTCTACCATCAGTAACTCTAGTATTTGGATGTAAACTAGAAAACTTTTTATAACCTGTAATTAATCTATAATTAAGGAAGTCCAAAATCTCAAATAATATCTAAATACCTAATAATATAATTAATTGTTCAGTTAAACACAGTTAAACACAATTACTGTAGTAAAAAAAAATGTCAAAAATGATAGTCATAACCGCATTTCAAATGCATTCGATGTCTTAATCTTCCAGATGAGGCCGGCTTCAGTCTCCTTCGAGTTGCAATTCACAAGCAAGCCACCAAGAACACCATGAGCAGGCCACCAAGAACGCCTAAAATTATGGGTATCTTGTTTGAAGACCCTTTTGAGTGGTTACCCATGATATTTGATGCCGGTGCCAGTGCCGGTGTCGGCTTCGGCGGAGGATTGGGAGTTTCAGTAGGAGACGGCGTCGGCTTTGGTGGAGGATTGGGAGTTTCAGTAGGACTAAGCGTTTCAGTAGGAGGTGGTGGAAGACGAGGCGTTTCAGTCGACGGAGATGGAGAAGGAGCATTATTAAAGAAAAGCTGTGATTCATAACGAGCAATGCAGCTTCCCCGAAACGCCTGGCCACCATCTTTTACAACATTTTCTTTCAAAATAGTAGCGATGGTGTTTGAGAGACATTTTGTGCAGTTGTCCATGGATATATCTCTCCAGCACTGGACCAGACCGAAAATCCTTTGAGACGACGAGTCTGTTGTCCATCCCGAAGCGTATCGATTGCTTGCAGATCCAGATGAAATTTCAGCTGTCAAATTGTTGAAAAGCTTCCCAAGAGCCGCTTTAAAAATATCAGGGTTGGAGGCATTCTGTTGATTGAAAATATTCCATCCATTGTTATCCAGCCGTCCGATAAAGCTATAGTTTTCATAGCGAAAGTAGCATAAATCATACCAAACTCTCCCACCAACGGAATTCACACAATCTTTTCGAATGTTGGTTGTTATTTGTTGTGAGCAATCAGAGCATTGGTTGATTGTTGCGTCTCCCCTACATTGGAGGAGGCCATATATTCGGTTAGGAATTTGGCCATACGCAGAAGTATTAAACCCCGTTTGGGACGTGTGTTCCGCAAGATTAGACAAAACTCTATTCAAATTGCTTTCCAATTCACTGCCTTGAGTATACTTAGCCCCGTTGCACATAAACTTATCGTCTGCATTGCAAATCCCTGCCTGAAAAGTGATGATCATTAAGAGAAAAACAATAATTTGCCCAATAAAAGGCCATGAATCCTTTCCTGCAGCAAACTCGATCTTCGTAAGTACTGTCTCCATGGTCGTTCGAATGGAAAATATTCGGAACCTGCTCATGTATTACAATATGTCCTTCAAAAGCTCTCCTTCCCTGACGCCTGTTATATGCATCGGAAATGCCAATTTATGGACCCAAAAGTCTCTTCAATTCAGATTCAGCATATTGACACAAAATTCTATCCAAATCTAGATAGAATTGAAAAGTAGTGTAAGAATTTGATGAATACAATTGAATTGCCCATCGACCTCGGGGAGGCAGCCCACTTGCCTTGACTATGACTTTGAAGAAGCAAAGTCCAGAGTCCCACCTAAAAGTAAGCAGAGCATTATCAAATATCTCGCCTTCACAATGACTTCACAGATCAACCTAAAAGAACCGCGTTAAACAACAGGCCATTATTCAACATGTTACCTTGACTTCGACTTCGACTTTGAAGAATCAAAGTCTACAGTCAAACCTAAACATAGCATTCTTCCTGATGCTGCCTCAGATCAACTAAAAGAACCGCGTTAAACAACAGGCCATTATTCAACATGTTACCTTGACTTCGACTTCGACTTTGAAGAATCAAAGTCTACAGTCAAACCTAAAGATAGCATTCTTCCTGATGCTGCCTCCTCCGGAACTTGAAGAATCAAAGTCCGCAATCCAAATTAAAACAACTACGAGTCTTAAAAGTAGTTGGAAAATACTGGGCTTTATGGCCGGTCGATTTTTCGGGAGTAGTCAACTTCACTCTTACCTTTCTCAAATGCAACTGTGACGGTAAAATAAGAACATTCATCTTTTAGCATCATTTATAGTTTGTGGTGTAAATGTGGTGGTATTGGCACCACTTACATTTATGTGGTGTTAAAGTGGTGGTATTAGCACCACTGATATTTAAGTTTTACCTTTAAGAGAAATGCTATGTTGACAAGTACCATAAAGTGGTGCTAAACTATTATTTTCCACATGGACATGTACACGTAGGATTTAATTATGTGAATTTGCACCATAAACAAATTCACAAATAATTATTTTGAAAATAATCAATTCAATATTTATTTATGTTTTCATATCAATTAAAATAAATGATCAAAGATTAATTTATGAGTGTTTGCACGATACTTGCTAGTTCAATATTAAGCAAATAAATTCAAATGATTCATTTATGAGGTTTACACCACAAGTACAACAAGTTCAAAAAATATATTTGGAAAATAGCTCAATACATGTATTCATTTTTTATATTATTTAAACATGTACATACAATTAACAAATAAATAAAAACAACTATTTTTAATTTAATACTATTATAAAGTAGTAATAAAATTATTTGAATTTAGATTTGATTATTCATTTGAGATATTTTTATCTTCTTAAATTTGTTGATGGAAATTAGTATTATTATTAGGTTTTTAACACAAGACATGGGTCTTAGATCCATTTATATGATCAATGGAGAAAACCTCTAGCTAAGGCCCTAAAAGAAGCTTTTAGGAATCTAGGACCAAGAAAGACACCACAAAGGTCCCCACACATATTCCTAAGAGTATTCTTAAACTCTAAGTATGGGCATTCACACTATTATGGGCATTCACACTATTATTCAAGCAATTAAATACCCATGATTCTTAAATTTGACAAATAATTAAATACAACCATTTTTAATTTATTACTATTATAAAATATTAATAAAAATGATTTGAATTGAGATTTCATTATTTGAGAGGGCATATTTTTATTGATATTATTAAATTTTCTAATGGATATTAATATCATTACTAAACTTTGTGCACAAGGCATGGGTCTCAAATCCATGGAGATGTTCGAGGGAGGAAACCTCTTCCTTGGGCCCTAAATGAATATGTTAGGAATCTAAGACCAAGAAATATTTCAACACACATATATTCCTAAGAATATTCTTAACATCTATGTGCGGATATTGATTGCATTATAAGGTTTTGATCACTAGTGATAGGTTTATTGGCCATCGACCTAGTTAAGAGAAGAAACCTAGGCCTTATCCTAAATTAAACTTCTAGGCATGTAGGGATAATAATGATTTGTCACACAAACACATGAATTTTTGAGAAGATCTATGGCCTTATAATAGGGATAATGAGGGGAGTTGGAGGAACTAAAACTAGGTATAAGTCTTTAGGGCATAGAGATGATTAAGGAAGGAACCCCATGCCTTGGACCTTGGAGGAAACCTCTAGACATATAAGATTAACAAGTATACCTTGAAACACCACATAAGGCCTCCTAAGGGTATCCTTGGCTTGATATTGGGGGTATTAATGTAAGTAAGAGGATGTTTTTAAGCACAATATATGGGTGTTTAGGCCCTTAACATGTTTGAGAGAGGAAACCTAGGCCTTATTCCCTAGTAAAATATTTTGTGCATCCAAGGAAAAATACAACATCTCAAAGCACTACACATGACATATTGGAGTTATTATTTACCTCTAAGTAAGGAAATCAACATCATTATGAGTTTTTTGCTAGTATGCATGAGTCTTAGATTTTTGTATAATGTCATAGGAGGAAACTTGGGCCTTAAACCCTAAGGGAGTATTTAAACTGCACCCATAAACTCCAAACACTATCCTTGGCATCTCAACATTCATATAAGTGATACTAGGTATGCAAACCTTAGACATATCATGAGAGGAATTACAGGAACTAGGCCCTAAAGGACAGTTTTGGGCATATCGGGCTAATAGCAATGACTCAATCTATCACTTAGTAGATCATGCAATGTATAAGATATCATTATTCTCAAAGTGGGATATGGGTGGAAATATGTGGTTTTGCGTACTAGTGATAGGTCTGAGTAAATAGTTGGGGAAAAAATTGAAAGAATTATACCCTAACATAATATTATTGAGGTAATGGGAAATGATCAAGACCATGAACCATAACATACACCATTTAAAGTTGATATTTGACATAATAGTTGGATATGAGCATAATCAAGAGTTTTTTAATAGAGGGATGGATCTCAAGTCCTTTATTAGAGTCATAAAAGTAAAGCAGAAGCCTTATGTAGGTGTCCCAAGGCCTTCGTAATGATATTACATAGAGTATGACCATGAATTTATCCCTAAAGAAACCATTAAGGCATCAAAATCCATTGAGACACTATGTATCTATGTCTTATGGCCTTTTAGCCTTAGATAAGATCAATGGAGGAGACCTAAATATCGACCACTAAAGGATTCTTCTATCCATCTAGGGCTAAGAAGGTTTCCTCCAACAACAACACATGGTTAGTGGAGGATACCTTAACCTTTGCCCCTGAAGAAAACTTGTAACTATCTAGGGGTAAGAAGTTTGCCTTCACCAACCATACACAACCTCCTAGTTGTATAATTGGCCTATGATTGAGGATGTTGTTATAGTTAGGTGGTGTTAAGTAGCATGCACATGTCTTAATTCCTTGGGAATTATGTTCCATGGAAGAAGACCATGTTTTTGGCCCTAAAGAAATCATTGACACATCTAGATCCATGAATACTACCTAAAAGCTTCATTGATTACTTCAGAGGGGTATCTATGGCACTATGTATCTATGTATTGTGGCCTTGGGGCCTTACACATGGTTAGTGGAGGAGACCTAAATCTCAAGCTCTAAATGATTCTTCCATCCATCAAAGGTTAAGAAGATTGCTTCCACTAAAAACACATGGCCTCTGAGGGTATCATTGGCCTATGATTGATTATGTCATTTCCATTAGGTAGTTTTGAGTATTATCTACATGTCTCAAGGCCTTGGGAATGATGTTATAGGGAAAACAACCATGCCTTTTTCCTTAAAGAAACAATTGGGGCATCTAGAGTGATGAACAATGCCTAGAGCACCATGCATGACCTTGCATGGATATCCATGCCACTATGTATCCATTTCTTGGGGCATTGGGGACTTGGACATGGTCAAGGGAGGAGACTTGAACCTATAGCCATAAAGGAATCTTATAGCCATCCAAGTCTAAGAATATCGCCTCAACCAGCCACACATGACCTCTTGAGGGTATCATTGTCATATGATTGAGGATATTAACACCATTATGTGATTTTGAGAAGTACGTAGGTGTCTTAGGACCTCAGGAATGATGCTATAGAGAATAATACCATGCCTTTGGCCCTAAATAGACCACTAAGGAATCTAGATCCCTAAACAATGCCTCAAAGCACCATGCATGACTTTGCAAGGGTATACATTGAGATTTGTATCTAGGTCTTAGGGACTTGAGGTCTCGGACATGGTTAGTGGAAGAAATTTGAACCTTGGTCCTTAAAGAAATATTTTATCCATCCAAGGCTAAGAAGATTTCCTCCACCAACCAAACATGGCCTCCTAAGGGTATCATTGTCCTATGATTAAGGATGACAATTCCAGTAGGTGGGTTTGAAAATATGCATGTGTCTCAATTCCTTGGGAGTGACATTCTAGGGGAAAGACCATTCATTTGGCCCTAAATAAACCATTAAGGCATCCCAAACCATGAAAAACGCCTTAAAGCGCCTTGTGTGACTTTGCAAGGGTATCCATGGCACTATGTATCCAAGTCTTGGGGACTTGGGGGATTGGAAATGGTCATGGGAGGAGGCATGAAGCTCAAGCTCTAATGTAATCTTCTATCCATCTAGAGATAAGAAGGTTCTATCCACCAACAACACATCGCCTTTCAAGGGTCATTGGCTTATGATTGAGGTTTTAGTGACATTAGGGTGTTTTGAGGAGTATGCACATGTCTCAGGGTGTTGGGAATGAATTTCTAGGGAGGAATAACATGCTTTTAGCCCTAAGGAAATCATTGAGGATTCCACAGCCATGAATAATGCCTCGAATAATCACACATGACTTTATAGGGATAGCCATGGCATTATGTATCTAGGTATTGTGGCCGTAGGGAATTCGACATGGTCAATGAAAGAGACTTAAAAATAGGGCCCTAAAGGAATCTTCTAGCCATCTGTGTCAAAGAAGGACGCCTTCACCAACCACAGATGGCCTTTTGAGGGTATCATTGGTCTATGAATAGTGATTTTAACACCAATAGTTGGTTTTGAGCATTAGACACATGTATTAGGGCCTTAGGAATGAAACTCTATAGAAGAGGACCATTCCTTTGGCCCTAAGGAAACCATTTAGGAATACAAAGCCATAAATAATCCCAGAAATCACCACACATGGATTCAAAAGGTATCCATGGCACTATGCATCCAGATCATTAGGACTTGGGGCATTGAACATGGTCAAGGGAGGGGACCTGAACCTCAGTATCTAAAGGAATCTTCTATCCATCCAAGGATAAGAAGGATACCTCAACCAACCACACATAGCCTCTTAAAGGAAGCTATGGATTATGATTGAGGATCTTAGTACAATTAGATATTTTGAGTAATATCTACTTATTTCAAGGCCTTGGGAATGATATTCTAAGGAAGAATATTATTTGTTTGGCCCTAAATTAATTCTTATGGCATTTAGAGCCATGACCAATGCGTCAAGGAGTCATCCATGGCACTATATATCTAGGTTTTTTTCCTTTGGGAATTGGACATGGTCAGTAGAGGACACTTGATCCTCAATCCCTAAATGAATATTTTAGCCATCTAAGGTTAAGTAGATGGTCTCCACCAACCACACATGACCTTGGGAATGGAATTCTAGGGAAAAAACTATGCCTTTATCCCTAAAGAAACCATTGAATCATCCAGAGCCATGAACAATGCCTTAATGCATCATGCACAACTTCATAGGAGTATCCATGGAACTAGGTATCCAAGTCTTGGGGATTTGGGGGCTTGGAAATGATCATGGGAGGAGATCTATAGCTTGGTAACTAAAGGAATCTTCTAGCCATCAAGGGATAACAAGGTTTCCTTCACTAACAACACATGGAATCTTGAGAGTACCATTAGCTTATGATTGAGAATGCTCATGCTATTAGGTATTTTTTAGTAGTATGTACGTGTCTCCAGGCCTTGAGAATGATATTCTAGGGAATCAGACCATGCCTTTAGCCATCAATAAATTGTTGAGGTATCCAAAGCCATCAACAATTCCTTGAAGTGCCGCATATGGCTTGAAAGGGTATCCATGGTGCTATGCATCTAGGTCTTGTTTCCTTCATTCCTTCAACATGAATAATGGAGGATATCTAAACCTAGGTCCAAAAAGGAATCTTCTAGCTATCCATGGCTAATAATGTTGCCCCCACCAACAACACATGGCCTCCTAAGGGTATCATTGGCCTATGAATGTGGATGACATTGACATTAGGTGGTTTTGAGCAATACGTACATGTCTCAAGGCCTTGGGAATGCCATTCTATGGAATAATACTATGCCTTTAATCCTTAAGAAACCATTTAGGCATCCAAATCCATTAATAATGCCACAAAGCACCACACATCACTTCGCAAGGTATCCATGGCACTATGTATCCAAGTCTTTGAGACTTAGGGCCTTGGCTATGGTCAAGGGAGGAGACTTGAACCTTATATCCTAAAGGAACCTTATATCAATCCAGGGCTAAGAACATTCCCTCCACCATCCACACATGGTTGCTTGAGGGTATCATTGGCTTATCAGTGAGTTTGATAGTGTCATTAGGTGGTTTTGAGTAGTATTTATGTGTCTAGGGACCTTGGGAATAATGCGATAAAGAAGAAGACCATTTTTTTGAACTAAATAAATTGGTGTGGTATCCATAGCTATGAAAAATAACTCAAGGATACATGCATTAATTCATAGGGTGCCCATGGAACTATGTATCTAAGTTTCTAGTCATGGGGCCTTAGATGTGGTCAGTGGAGGAAATGTAATCCTTGGGCCCTAAAGGAATATTATATCCATCCAAGGTTAAGGAGGTTTCCTCCACCAACCACAAATGATCTCCTGAGTGTATCACTGGCCTATGATTTTGAATTTTGGTTCCATTAGGTGGTTTTGACCAGGTAGCAGGTGTCTTATAGTGTTCTGAATTGTGTTCCAAGGAACAATACCATGCCTTTATCCCTAAATAAATCATTGAGGCATCAAAATCCAAGAACACTACCTCAAAGCACAATGCATGACTTTGTATGGGTATCTATAGCACTATATATCTTGATCTTGTGGACTTAGGGCCTTAGACATGGTTAGTGTAGAAAACCTAAACCTCGGGATCTAAAGGAATCTTCCAGTCATATAGGGATAAGTAGGTTTCCTCCAAAAACAACACATGGCCTACTAAGGGTGTCATTGGCCTATGATTGAGGATGTTGGTGCCAATAGGTGGTTTTGAGCATTATGTAGATTCCCTAGGGCCTTGGGAATGAAATTTTGGGGAAGAGGATCATAAATTCATCCCGAAAGAAACCATATATGCTTCCAAATCCATGGGAAAATGCCTCAAAGCACTACACATTACTTCGTATGGGTGTCCATAGTGTTATGTTTCTAGTTCTTGTGTTCTTGGGGCTTTGTACATAGTCAATGGAGGAGACATGAACTTCGACTCTAAAGGAATCTTATAGCCATCTAGGGCTAAGAAGGTTTCATCCACCAACAAACCCCCCCTAGGAAACCAAAGCCTCATTCCATAAAGGAAGGTTCTAGTCATCTATGTCCAAGAACAATGACCTTAAATACCATAAATGACCTCTTGATGGATTCATTTGCATTTGAGTGGTCATATGGATTCCATTAGCACTTTTTGACCTATGGGTATTGATCTTGAGTACCTTGACATGGTTGGAGTGGGAAACTTGGGCCTTAATGTGAAAATGTTTCTCCCATAGAATGTGTATGTCCCTTTTACAATACTCAGGGAAGAGGCAATACACTCAACACTTGATAGTATGGTCATCGATAAAGAAAAACACTTAGCATAGAGGGTCCAAAAACACCCAAAAATAAATAAGCTTGAAAATATTTTAATCGAGAAACTCTCTATTAAAGTGCAACAACTTCGAGATGGAAACCATTGATTTTTTAGCTAAAAATATATATCAAAACTAGAGATAGCATAGAGGTTAGAAATCTCTATTGAATAAGAAAAACCAACTAATGGAATGAACATCCATTAGAAACACATAGTACTTTTCAGAAACCACATGTGAAAACTTACACAACAAGATAGCATAGATGTTAGAAATCTCTATTGAATAAGAAAAAACAACTAATGGAATGAACTTCCATTAGAAACACATAGTACTTTTCATAAACCACATGTGCAAACTTACACAACAAAATGATATATGCTTTTTCTTTGTATTCATTTTATTTTTTCACTTTCTCTTACCACCCCAAATTATGGCCATAACTTTAGTGTGATCCACTTATGTGTGCAAGGGGAATGTAATGATAGGCTTTTTCTTTTTATGCATTTTCATTTTTCACTTTGTCTCTTAACACCCTAAATCATGGCCACAACTTTAGTGTGATTCACTTATGTGTGCACGGGGAATGTAATGCAAGCCTTACACAATTAACCACTATATGTGGATAATCCCATAACAACTTTAAGAATTAAATTGTGGTAATGGGTGAAAAATTCTAATCCCAGAACAACTTTAAGAATTAAACTGTGGTAATGGGTGAAAAATTATTCATTTATGAGAAGTAGATCCAATAATTTTTTTACTTTAATATTTTATTTTATTTTTATTATTTATTATGTTCTTTCAAAAATTACATAATAGTTCTCAAATTTTCCATATATATATATATATAATTTTTTTCAAACGATTATATTTAAAAAAAAAATTTACACCCAAAAAGTACAAGCTCAACTTTTACCTTCATATTCTAACCTTATAAAAGTTATTTAAAATTTAAATTAATATTGCAAAATTTTAAAAATAGATTAGTTTTATATATGATATAATACTTCATCCAATTTTTCATATATATTATCTTTTTTTTCAAAAAAGAGTATTTAGGAATTTGTTTTATAGAAAAAAAAAGTATGAACTCAAATTTTATCTTATTTAAAATTTAACTTAATATTACAAAATTAAAAAAATCATATCAATTTTAGAAATCAAATTTTATGTTATTTAAAATTTAACTAAATATTACAAAATTTAAAGAATCATATCCATTTTAAATTTTTTAAAGACAAAGGTACAAGTTATGGCTCAAATTATATATATAAGTTAGTTAAAATGTAAAGACAAAGATACAAGTCATGACTCAAATTTAATATAAAAGTTAGTTAAAATTTAACTTTGATAGTATAAAATTTAAAAAAATCATAAATTTTATATAAAAGTGAGTTAAAATTCAAAATAAATCATAAATTTTATATAAAAGTTAGTTAAAATTTAATTTTGATAGTATAAAATTAAAAAATTTATATTAATTTTAAAAATGATATAATAATTCTAATTTTTTCATTATTTAAAAAAGTATTTATTATTAAAAAAATTAAGTTGAAAATAATATTAAAAATTAAAAATTACATAAAAAATAAAATTAAAAATTACATTCCATGAACTATAACCATTGCAATTACCATTGTAATTCATTTTATATGGCCTTGCATATAAATTACATGTTAAATTTAATTTAAATCCATCTTACTGCACTAAAATTTATATTTATGTAATTATATTTAAACTTAAACGCTAGTGCTATATAACTATGGATATCCCAGTTGGATGAACACAATTCTATTTCAACTAACGTGTTGAACTCTCACGACGGTGAGGATGCAAAGTGATCTGCAAATCTCAACAACCACTATTATTATTTACAATTCAATAAACCGCATTGAGTTGGCGTGATGGACAACCAAATGGACAGCCAAGGTCGCGGGTGTCTAAGCCGAATGGACAGTCAGTCAGGTCGCGGGTGTCTCACCAAAATTGGTCACCGAGTGTCTCAAAAAAACATGCCGCGAATCTAAAAATTTCCCTCCAAAGCTATGCATTTTCCCCCAATTTACTCGTGCATGCCACATATGCATTTTCCCCCAATTTACTATTGGAGCTTGTTAAACGTTGGTTACTCCAATTTACCCAATTTACTTAATCTTGGATGCTTGCTTGTTGGAGTTGGTTACTCCATTTTTCCGCAATTTACATGCAAGCAGCTTGCTCTGTTGGTCTGTTCTGTGCTTTCTCAACTAGTCTTGTCCGTTTTGTGCTTTCTCAACTGGTGGACAACTTGGTGATCACAGGTATGTTAATTTCTTACTTGTATATTAAATTAATTGCATAAAATCCAATACTCCTGTTTATGGTCATAAAAACGCTTTTGTTTAGGTCAAGGATCTCTGTATCATTTACAGTGTATCACATCCGGAAATAGTTAAAATTTATAAAGTATTTATCATCCAGCTTTAGGATTCCTCACAAAGAAATTTCAATAGGAAAATACACTCTCCAATATTAAGTTGTCTGTATTCCTTTTTCTGTCAATGATGTCAGTAGTTTTGTCAAAACTGTGGCGATGTACGTGCTTCAGCTCCTTGGTATTTCTTCTTATTAGCAACCATGAGCTCTCCTGTCATCTAATATTTTTTGGTAGCAGGAAGCGTTCCATTTCATCAACTGCATCAATTTAACTATAACTTGGAATTACCATTTATGTTACCTACTATGTGCAACCAACAACCTTTACACAATCCAATCCTTTCAAGCGGAGCCCGTCCTAGCTAATAAATAGTGGTAGTTGCATTCCTTCCTTCCTGTAGTACTGTGCATAATTCAGCAGGTAATTGAGGGGCATAGCGATAAGGCACAGTTAGTTAAGTGGTTTGATAGTGGTAATAGTGAAGGCGAGTAGGCAGAGTAAAAATATCAATTCTATTCTTAAAGCAAGTGTTGTTGATATTTCCACACAGAATATATTGGCCTTGATATTGCCACACAGAAGGAGTAATTGCTTTCTCTGCTGAGACCCCAAGGCGCAAGTGTTGTTGATGTTGCCACACAGTCTAAGTCTGTTGCCGGTAGTTCTCCGCCTTGGACATTTAGCCAGTAGTTTTCTGTCCTAGACATTCTGTTGTCGGTTGGTTTGTTATCGAAAAAATACGTCCAAATATATAGAAGATACTCGCTTTGTTGCCAGATAGAAATGGTCTCATCCAAAAGAGTGGTGTCACTGCTTGTTGCTGTATAATAGGGTGACCGAACGAAAAATAAGAAAAGGATACTCGGTGTTATCCGAACAAAGGGAAGGATCTATGTAGTTCTTAGAATAATTAAGTTGATAGGCGTTTTCTTTTAACTGTTGTAGGTGGGGTGGGTGGATGATTTATTGTATTTTTAATAATTAATGACTAGATTTTAATGATGCCAGAATATGTTTCGTCTAGTACATTAAAGAAGCATTCAAATTTGCTGTGTTAAATCAGTCACAACTTTAAATCCAAACCACACATAGTTATTTCAAATAATTTATTAAAATAATTACAAATGTCAAATGTTTGTTCCCACTGCTGAAATTAAACCGTCACTCAGCTCCATTCCACCACACTACTGTACGATATGTTGCACTGTACGCCCCCTCAACACCCCACTTGGTAATGTAACGCTCAAATGTCCCTACTGTGCTATTATATTTCCAACACCCAAGATACAGTCACCCCAGACGATTGTGCAGAAGAGAGAGCGTGCAGAAAAGTGAGCATGCATCTTCAACAACAGCGACCAGCAGAACGGATCGGACAGAGCGTGCATCTTCAGCAATCACCACAGTCAAGATAAATTTGGTTAAGCAAAGAATTTACCTCCTTGAGACACATATATGTAAAGAATTGTGATTCTTAATAACTCTATTTGTATGCTTGTAGAACATTCTCAAAACAAAATGTAGATTAGGTTTAAGTTTCCACTAAACAATTTAACCCAATTATATATATGTTGGCAGATTCGGGATATTGCCGGATTGGCCATACAGGGAGATTGGGTACATTACTCTTCAAGAAGAGATTTGGGCAGATTGGGTAGATTACTCTTCAAGAAGAGCTTTTATTTCAAGGTAATGTTCATATCAAGATTTTTTGAATAGTTTTATAGTTTTGTAGTTTTATACATTGCCATATTGATTGGTTTTAATGTTTAACATTAGGTTTACATTAGCTTTAAGCATTTACCTCCTTGAGACACATATATGTAAAGAATTGTGATTCTTAATAAGTCTATTTGTACGCCTCTAGAACATTCTCAAAAACAAAATGTAGATTAGGTTTAAGTTTCCATTAAACAATTCAACGGAATTATATATATATTGGGCAGGAGAATTGGTAGACAGGGAAATTGGGTAGATTGGGTAGATTACTCTTCAAGAAGAGCTTTTATTTCAAGGTAATGTTCATATCAAGATTTTTTGAATAGTTAAATATAGCTTTGTACAGTGCCATATTGGTTGGTTATCCCATGTTTTGAGTCGCTTCTAGAGCAGAAACCATGAGAAGCATTTAAGTTTCAATGGGATGTGCCAAGACCAAATAGCCTTGTACCACTAGTGCATTGGAAGGATACATCGCCTCTTAATCATATAGCAATAAGCAGTCTTTGCAGAAATTCTCCGTGTAGCTTCATTTCCTGCCCATTTCTTTTATATATAGTTATGCATAAGTGGGCTGCCACATTATTAAATAATATTAATAATATATTAATATTTAGGTTGAAATATAATTATTGATATTATTATTATTATGAAAAGATTAAAGTTAAAATCACTTATAGTTAAAACAAGTGAGAAGTCCTAGTTCAAGACGACTAAGTATTTTAGTAAATAATATCTTTTAAATATTATATTATTTAATTTAAAGAAACTAATTATTCCAACAGACATAATTCAAGACTCCACTACAAAAAGAAGGTAGATCCCAAGATTGGGGATCTTATCTTTTTCATTATCATTCTCTTATGGTAATTACAAAGAGTTCTCTGCATCAAGAACCGAATGCCTCCATTCGCATTTGCTAGCGTAGTTCTCAAATAGATATTTCCAACGAGCTATCGTGCGCCCCAAACGAAGATCGTATGCCAAAGTTACGCCCCCGAGAAGTTGATACACCAAACTACCCAAAACGAGGTCCACAAAATTGTTGGCTTTTCATCTTCCGGGGTTAGGGTTTTGGATTTTGGGTATTGTAAAAAGGCCTTTAGAGCCTCATTGTATTCATCTTTGCACGAATGAGCACAGCGGCCACATCTCTTCTCAGAGATAGCTACTACCATTCTAGCTGTTGTATTTTACAGTCTGTTCTATTTCCACTATTTAAGAGAATATGTGTTTACTGTATCACTGTGTTCTCTGCAATATATATCTGTATTTGAGTCTGTATATGCTCTTTTATTTCGTTCCCACATATATCCGGATCACATATTTAGGGTAGTTGTCCCATAACAATAGCTAGTAAGTGAGTGCAGATGCTGCCACTTTTCCATTGCCTTCGACACCAGATTACATTCCTCCTAGTGGGTCAGTGGACACTCTTCAACAGTCTCTTTGGATGAGTGTCTCCTATTTTAATTTATTAAATAATAATATTATTCATTTACAGTCATCCTTGACCATCCTTGGTCATTAATACAAAACTTTACAATAAAAGTTAAAGTAATGTTATCCCATGTTTTTAGTCACTCCTAGAGCAGAAACCATGAGAATTTGGTATTTTGGGGACTTGTACATCAACTTGGCGTCATCGATTTGGTGTTTTGGGAATTTATTTATCAATTCGTGCTTTCAAAATATGTAAGACAGAGAGATACTAAGCTAGTTGTTTGCAACATATTATTTCGAAAGTATTTTCGTTTCAACTCTATTACTAATTGAATTTTCTGGTTACTTTATTTGTTAGAAGTATTGTGTATAACTCAATGAACCAAGAATATATTCATATGTTGAATAGGATGATGTCTCAAATACTGAAGATTGAAAATGTGCCTCAACAACAACTAAACAAAGATATATATTACAAAACAATAGACATAATTATGAACTGACCTGAGCTATAATGGCTTTGGGAACTCGTAGCTTCAATGCATCCTCGAGCTCCTTTACAAGAGGGGCAGCGCCTGACAGCAAAATCCTAATGGAAAACATATAGTGTCTTTCCACGAAGGCATTCTTGGTAATAGACAGAACAATTGGAGGCACGCTGGCAACCACCGTGACCTTGAACCTCTGGACCAGATCCAAAAGGCTCACGATCTTGAACTTTTGCATGAGTAGAACTACAGACCCGGCCCTGAGCGAGCAGAGCAACACATAATTGAGCAAGTAGATATGAGGGAACAGGCAGAGCACCACAGAAGTATAGGTTGTTAATCGAGAACCTCACGTTGGTCGTGGTTAGGAAGCTCCAGCCCATGCACAGCCTCCAGGACTAAATCAAGAAACTACGACAACACAAACAACATATGGAGGACATGCAAGTGCTGCAACGCATGCGGTCCAGTTCACGGCAAGAGCATGTAGTGTTTGTGGCAAGCACAGGTCATGTTCATGGTGCCTATACTGCAGTGTTTTTCTCAGTTTCCATTTGGCTAGCTTGTCTTCATTTGCTTCTAATTGGGACACTGATCCTCAAAGATTTAATGACATGATCTCCAATTATGTTTAAGGAATAGTGCAAGCGAACTGTGAGAACCCGTGGCACTTTCTACAGAAATCTTGAGACAAATGAGGATTCAAATACTTTGGGATGTCTAGCTGTCAATAGACAACAATAATGATTTGGCAACGATTTGGTGGAAATCTGGTAGGTTAACCTCTAGTAGGAGTTGTTTCTATGTCTGCAACCTAGACTCCTCCTGCAACAATGCTCTCCACAAATTTTACAATCTACAAAATCAGACCATTCTACTTGAAAATTCAAGTTTTTAGGCTGATTTAAATGCTGGTATTTAAGTTGCAGAGACCCTACTATAGACAATTATGCCAAGATAAATCTTATTTTTCATCTCAAAGTGCTTGAACCGAGTAGTCCAATGTTCAAACCGTTGATGCCGCATTAAATACAATACCGGTAAAAGATGTTATAAGGACAATTATGCTCAAGGGAAAACACTATCAAGAAATCAAAGCTCATAGGCAGGCGTTTAGGGGCTAGAACAAGGGAAAAACATACTGTCAAGAAATCAAACTCACTAACCTTTTCATTCTCTTCCAAATTGCAAGGTTGTATCATTTTTTGTTGCATGAAAAAGTAAAGGTAATATTAGTTATTTTAAATGCTTGCTAAACTAGTAAACTATAAATTTGTGCTTACAATTGTCTATTGATAGAAAGAAACAATAAATTATAGTGATACCGTGACAAGTGAACCGGAAATTTCAGCTACACGATAGGTCGGGTTAAATAGTGGAATTGGTTCTTGAACCAAACGTAGTAGTTGGGCGAACAAATATGCCATCCATTTCAACATAATTCAACCTAGCTAAACCAGATGGGAAATTGGCCATATTGTATGTTGTTATCTTGCTCCATTTTACAATTAATTAAACCATCACCACATGGGCAATATTAAATAGGTATATATTAATAACTCGCAATAGCAAAACATTTTCCAGCAAGGAAGTAGAAATGCAAGTATAGTACATTGGCCTTACAGTGAAAAAAGACAGTGAGTGGTATATACTAATAACTATCACATGCTTGAGATGACTGACATATAAATTTCCTTTAGAGATAACAAACTTAATGTGTCTATATTTACTATTTTAAATTTTTGCATAATATGAAGCTAACAAACAACATTATGCTAATAAAGCTGCATAATGTTTCTCAAATTTCTGAACATAATGATATTTATTTATGAAAATATTTAATTCATTTGGAAAGGCTAAACAAATAGATGTTATGAACAAAGAGGAAATATTTTGGATTGTGACTATCACATGCTTCAGATGACTGATACATTTCCTTTCGAGATAACATACTTGAATGTCTATATTTATTATTTTAAATTTTTGCATAACTTGAAGCTAACAAACAAACATTATGCTAATGGAAATTTTGCATAATGGAAATGCTTACCTCTTTGGCAGCTCTCCGAGGCTATTGCCTCGAATTTGAGACAGAAAACGACAATGCTGACATTGAGAAAGTTAGGAGAGACGGATTACGGTCAAGCGGACTGACGATATTGAGCAAAGGAAACGATTTGCTTCAGACGAAGGGGATTTCCTTTTTTCAATCTCGGAAGAGACGAACCACTACCAACAATGTTTGATGCAGCCAAACAAAAACAGTTCTTAAGCATATTACCTCTATCTCTATTTTCGTCCAAAATTTAGAGAATCTTTGCTAGTGGTTTCAGCGTGCATGTCAATGAATGTTTCCCAAAATTACATGTGGAATTGAATGGGATGAGTGAAATCCATGTGTCAAAAACCTTGGACGAAGGAACAACAAGGTCTCTATATTACATTATAATTGTCCCTAAAATCTAAGTACACCTCAACTCACAACAAATACTTGTCATAATTATTTTTCTCGACTTTCCACTACAATTCAAGAAACTTTCAGAGATTTGGTCATCTCTATTGCATGAGGTTTATGAAGCTTTGTTTATTTAAAATGCTTTGCTTAATGGCAATGCCACATTTTCTCCAAATTATTCTTATAATCAACTTAAGACAAATGGGAATGTTATTGGAATCAAAACCAACTTTTTATTGGAATAATAAAAAGCAATATAAACAAACTTATAATAATAAATATATTTAATTTTTAATATTTATCACTCCCCTTTTGGGTGATTGTAGGAGTGTATATTACCTCACCAATCTAATAATGTCCTTAAGTGTTGCATTCCTATGCTTATTGATAGCAAATATCATGTGCATTTTTATAACCAGCAGCTTTAGTGATTATTTTATAAGTAGCATAAGTAATACCAAACCAAACCAACACTAGAGCTCAATATTGATATGGGACTGGAACTAGCAGCGTATGAGCTCAATATTAATATGGGATATGAACCAATGTATAGACCAGGCTATATTAATATGGGATATGAACCAATGTATAGACCAGGCTACCTGGACTAGGCTCAACAAAAAGAAGTTGTCTTCCTTAGTCCTCTCACTGACCTGCACACTTGTTTAAATGGAATTCATTCATAAAGGATATGAACATACTAGCCTAACTAATTTCGCCATTTCCTCCACATTCTTTTAAAGAAAGAAACATACAAAAAAAGATTATTTGAAATTGGTACAACTTGGCTAGGTGTTCACAATTCTCAGTTTCCATCCTAGCAGAGTAAAACAATCCAAGTGGCTCAATTAAAAACCATTGTGAATTCCAATACACTGCCACAACCATGTTGTTGCATAGCATTAACTTTGCATGCATTTTTTTGAATGCACAACCGCACAACCGCCACTGTGGATTCAAATGGCATTGCAAATTAGTGGTGCTTGGCCCGAAGATTTATATCCACTAAGTTTATATATGTAATGCCTGAATTAGAATCATGAAGTTAAGGTCCAGACCGATCAATTAAATTATTAGATTTGTTATGCCATTGCTATAAAAACAAAATCTACACTTAAAGGCTACCCAAAACGAAAAAACTAGTACGGCTCCACCTATAGGCTCTATGGCTTGGGGAGTAAGGCAAATCCAATATGATACAATGATATGCCCATTTTACGACACACACATGATGATTTACTGGATACTCAATTCATAAACTAGCATTAAAACAATGCCAGTTTAACATTGTAGAGCAATTTGATTAATTAAATTTTCATTGCACAATAATAAATAGTTACTTAAAATTTTCATTTGGTTAATTAAATTTTTCATTACACAATAATTTAGTTACTTAAATTTTTCATTTAGGCAAGGACTAAGTTGCCTTGGAACCCTTGTTTCTAGATAAATTAGAGGATCGTATTTCCAAAGATTAAGGTGGATACTCCATATAGTAAAAAATGTTTTGATATTGTTGTTGGCAAAAGATACTTAGAGATGGTCTACAAAGACATCTTGTTGCATAGTTATTGTAAAATGAATGTTGATGTTAGCTTCGCAAAGGTAGTCATGGTATGCACTTCGGATTAAGATATAACCTATCGTATTCAATTATGTCAAGTTCGAAGTGGTTCTTTCTTACAAATAGAAAGAAATGCATATTCATTGAAAAAAAAGAAAGAAATGCATATATGTTGTTGAAATATGTTTGTTCTATGTAAAACAAATACACTTTGAATCCAATTATGAGTTGGATTAAATCAAGATTTAGTTCCTCTTTAGGAGGTTGAACGTTGGTGCAAACAATATTTAGTTTTTTTTAATGAATATGTTTTTTAGAAAAATCTTTAAAATGTTAATTATTCATTTTATCATATTAACTAAAATATGTATATTTTTATTAAAAGATAATTTTTATATTAATTTATATCAATATAAACAAGTTACTATCAAGTAGTGGCTCTGACCAAAGATAAGTTGATACCATAATAAATGATGGTAAAATGAAATTAATTAAAAAAATAACCATTGAATATTGCATATGTAAATTTGTGTAACAAAATGTTAGGCAGTAAATTTGTGTAACAAAATATTAGGCATTTGAAGAATAAAGGTAATAGAAAAGTTTTAGTAAGATTGAATGTTTTTCCATAGGATTTAAAAAGTTGAAGCATGTTTATCTAACAAACCCATGCATTAAAAACATAATTCGTTAACTATAACTAATCTCTTGTCTAGTAAAGTTAAAGTATGTTTATTGAAACATAAAGATGGTAATAGTAAAATGTGATTGAGAATAATATTTCAAAATAAAAAATAAATATTTGTAATATTGCATTTTTTTTAAGTTAGTATGGTTCCTTATATTTCATTTATTAAAATAGACAGAAATTTGCAGAGCCTTTTCATAAAGAAAAAATAGATCTGGGACCAAAATTACCAAAGTTTAAAGGCGTTCCCGTAAAGAGAAAACAACCCAAAAATAGAGCAAATAGTGTAAATATGAGGCATGAGACCAATTCTTCAGATTAACTGAAGTCGAAAAAACCAAAGTAAAGTCTGAGATGCCGACATGGGAACCAACGAGCTCTTGCAGACATGGCAACCGACAATCTCTATGCCCAGATGCTCAGTAATTTGTTTCTGGTTCCAAATTATTTCCTGGAGGAGTAGGACCATCTCGTCCTGTTGAAGGAGAATTTCGGCATGGGATTCCCCTCTTTCTGCATGGGCTATTAGATGGCGTGTGGGTAGGCTAGGTGGGAGTACGTAGTGGTTAGATGGACGTGTGGATGCATGGGTCGACTAAGTGGTCACGTGCCTAACCTCATGACTGGTAGTGGTAGGAGCAGTCTCGGAGTTGGCGCTTGTCATCACCTGCAATGAGAACTTGTAACATTGCATTACATTGTATATATAAATAAATATATAAAATAAAACATTCAATTTAATTTTAAATTTTAAATAAATTAAATAATTTGTGAATTTTTTTATTAAATAAATATTTTTTAAAAATATTTTAAATATTAAAATAATAATTATATACATGTTATTTGTTACTTTCAAATAAACTATAATTATTATATTCATAAATTGGTTATATATAAGTGAATTTTACTGTCTTTTAAAATCTCATTTGATGTGAGCATTCCCACTACTAAATTGACATTATAAGAAGTCACAAAATAACTCACTTTGATATTAAAATATTATTCTTTTAAAATGTCATTTGATGTGACCCTTCCCATTACTAAATTGGCATTATAAAGAGTCACAAAATAATTCACTTTGATATTAAAGAATTATTCTTTATGAGCATATAATATTCTTCAAAATGGCTTGGTAGATTAACACGAAGATTCTAAGAACATTTTAATCAATTTAGTGTATTTGAATATTCTTTTAAAGTGTCATTTGATGTGAGCCTTCCCACTACTAAATTAGCATTATAAAAAGTCACAAAATAATTCACTTTGATATTAAAAAATTATTCTTTATTAGCATATAATGTTCTTCAAAATGGCTTGATAGATTAATACGAAAATTTTAAGAACATTTTAATCAATTTAATGTATTGAAAATTGATTCACCATAAAAACATAACCATAAGCATTTATATATTTAAAACCACATTTTGAATAACTAAAGCAACAATAAAGTAACCATTAACTAGTTTGCTGTAGAATAATAATTGCTATTACAAGCTCATTCTCATTGTTCGTCAAATCCAACTACAAACAATAAATCTGAAGTAGAAATCATTACTTTACTTCAAACTAATTATTAATTTTGGCCCAACAATACAAAGCTGAAAAATTATTCTCTTTTTCTACTATTTAATAATCCATTACTAATTAAGAAAAATAGTGTTACCATTGTAATAATGATTTTTTTCTATTGGAAAGCAGAGAAGGGCCCTACCACCAGTAACACTAGTATTTAGATATAAACTAGAAAACTTTTCATAACCTGTGCATTACAAATGATTTATGTGACACCATGGAACATAGTTATAATATTTGAGCTCATACAAGTTGTGGACATTTAGAATTAGTATCAGCATATAAGTTAAATAAGCAGTGGTGCTTCTCCTTCAACTTATCTGGGTACCAAAACAGTAATGGACACGTCAGTGTTAGATAGAATGACTTGCGGAGTATAGGATGAAGATGCGGTTGCAGAAGAGGAAGCCAGGGACAAGCCAATATCATTTTCATTTTGCAGGCCCGGAGAATCATGTCGGGGAAGCTTCACAAAAGCCGGCTTTGTGGGATCCGGTAACGTTACACATTCCCCTGAAAGCATCAAACTCACTGTAGACATTGATGGACGAAGTGATGTGTCCTCTTCTGTACACAAAAGACCAACCTGAATGCATCTCAACGCTTGATTCTCATCACATGTTTCCAGAATTGTTGGATCAATAATTTCAACCACATTTCCACGTTTGTATGATTCCCATACTTACACCATAATCCCATGGAAATGAAATCTGGTAGGCTGTTCAAATTATCCCAAATTTCAAAATGACAGAAATCCATATTTTTGGATGAGAGATCAACCCTTACTTTTTTCTTAGAATGCAAAACTTAATAGATAAATAAAGATTATGACTATGTTGGTATCAAAGTAAATCAGCTCTAGGGCGGATGACCCTAATATCATAATTCACTGAACGTACGATTTATGGTCTGGATGGTTCAAGATATAATGGAAACACCATCTTACCCATGCTAAAAGGCTCTGCGTTTCATGGGATAAATTCAGATCCATATTCTTTCTTCCACTCAAAAGCTCCAGAAGAAGAACACCAAAGCTATAGACGTCGGCTTTAACAGATAGATGGCCTTGCATAGCATATTCTGGTGCCATATACCCGCTGCATTTTCAAATTACATAAAAGCTGCAAGTTAACAATAGAGTATGCTTTGCTCTGAAAAAATATATATATTTTCAGGGCAGATCCATAAAATAAGCTTACCTCTACCAACCCGGCCAACTCATCCCAAACAAAATAAAACTCATCACAAACAAACAAAGAAAATAAATGGGTGGGCTGCTAGCAGCAGCACCTTATTATTATTTCCAACAGTATGATTGGCCCATTTTGCAGACAATTTGCTTCCAACTTTTTCGTCCAGCCGGCAATCAATTTAAAGAAAAAGTTCTGCAATTAGGCGTAATTAAATGTTTCACAAATTTTATGTGTGATAGGGCTTTTCCATTCATGCCATCAGAATTTCCTCAACAGTGATAGGGGTTAGCTAGGTTGAGCATTAGGTTAGTTCAGTGTTCATGGGTGTTATGCTCCAGTCAAATGTTTTAGGTGTGCTGCACTAACAAGTTCACAGGTGATACGCTCAAAGTCAAATCTTTTAGGTGAGCTACATTAAGAATACCATCCACTAATGTTGGTCCACAAAACAGCGAAGTCCTCCATACAAAAATGGACAAGTAAATCTTAGTGGGTGAAACTCAACCCAAGATGTAAATTCATCGGACGCACAGATGAAATATCATACGAGGAGCATGAAGTAATGTCTAACAGCTAGAGAGCAAAGCAGTAATCCTATTGTCAGGCGCCTAGGCTTTTTTTAACCATTTGGAGTGTACTATACCGTTCGAAATCCTAAACACGTGGGGCATCTAGTTGGGCTTGGGCATCAAGTATCACCTGGACTACGCTTTATCGAAATCAGCTTGACCTAACCCACGTCAGACCTAACCACCATCGAGTTATGCGGAATGTTAAGTGCTCGTTTCACCGTAGGCGATGGCATCGCCACCCAACCTTAGACCATGTCTTGACTCGCATCTTCATCCCCGAGCCAACACTTGAACGACAGACGACCTACGAATCTGTGCAACGCATACTCAGCTAGTATCAATTCTTGAGGGTGCCTTGAGGGTATTGTCCTTGATGTGTCCCTCTGGCATCCATTAACGCATATTGTTCTAGCCAAAAGATAGGCTACACACGAGGTACTCATCGCATCATCCTTTGTCAAGACTTCTACTTAAAGTCTCGCTACCAAAATTCTTATGAACGCAGGGTCGTGACAACTATGTATTACAGGAATAAAATCAACTTCTTCGTTGTAAATATCACTAAGTTCCAGCAACTTACTAAGTTCCAGCAACTCTGATATGAACATGGCTTTCATCTTGAGGAAAAATTCGTATTCAATCCCAAGTGATTCAAATCTAGGTAGAATTCAAAAGTGGTGTAAGAATTTTATGAATACAATTGAATTGCTCATTGACCTCGGACAGGCAACCCACTTGCCTTGATTATGACTTTGAAGAAGCAAAGTCCGGAGTCCTACCTAAAACAAGGACGATAAGCAGAGCATTATTCAATATCTCACCTTCATTATGACTTAACTGGCTAACATGTTACCTTGACCTAGACTTTGAAGAATCAAAGTCTACTCTCAGACCCAAACACGGCATTATTCCAGATGCTGCCTCCTCCGGACCATGAAGAATGAAAGTCCGCATTCCGATTTAAAACAACTATGAAAGTCTTAAAAGTAGTTTGAAAATATTGGGCCTTATGGCCGGTCGTTTTTTATTCAGCAGTCGACTTTACTTTTTCCTTTCTAAAATGCATGCACCAGTGATGGGTTGTATTTTTCTAATCTATTTATTTAAAATTTGAAAAGAATCCGTGGATTTGCAGATATAAGATTATAAGCTATTAAGATTGCATAATCAAAGATATGTAATGGGTCGAATTTATTTATGCATTCAAAAATATAATTTAAAAAAAAAAGAAATTATAATTTGACAAAAATTTGGATAACTAAATTTCAATGATGATAATCTCAAAAGCTCTAATTTCTAGAGCTACGGTGTTCCACAAAATTTTTGCAAAAATTCTTAAAAATCTAAATAACAATGTTTAAATTCACAAAATATGGGTGCGCCCTTAAAAATCTAAATAACAGGAATATGATTACCCTGGGTTTTTAGGGAAATCGTTGGATTCCGGCCAAAAACTCCTTGGGAAGTGAAATGGTCATCTTCTTGGCAATGTTTTCAAAAGATATTTCAAATTCAAATATTCAAAACTAAAAATATATTTTATAATTTTCAAAATTTATTCTTGGATTGGACGGACTAAAAAACCCATGGGGCACCCAAAATTCTAGAATTTGACAATTGATCTATTCTATCGAATTTTTAGACTACACTTTTCTTTTTTTCTTTTTAATTGGCAAATGACACTTTGGATGAAACATAATTCCATGATGTGTACCAATTTTTTTATATATGTAGTATTTTCTTAAAATCAATTTACTAGTAAATAATTTATAATTTCATCATTGGCAAATCTCTCACTCCTTACGACACTTGTGATACTCCCCCAAAGTCTCATTGTACTCCATGCTTACCATGGTGACCTTGTGATATGCATACACACCTCTCTTCCCTCCTCCGCTTGTTGCCATGATATATAATGCAGCAGCCACCATACCATCTTGGGACTCTTGGGGAACGACCAAAGTCAAAAGACCTTTCCCTTCGAACAAGCCTGGAAATTAACGAGATGTAGAATGTTTTTGTTTTTGTAGAACATATTTACAAGTTAGCTTGTGTTAACAATTAAATTAACACCCTTAACAAAGTGAGGGGAAGAAGCATATTCTACTATGCACCCGCAACATAGACAGAATACAAGTACACAAGAGAACAAGTCCTCTCTTATCTAATCACTACATCATCGCAACCTCAAAAAATTGATGAGGTAGCAATACTTCCAATTTGGCCTCTACATCAATGCCAACAGTTAGTATACATGTTATTAGCACAAGTTCAACCAGCACTTCAGTGCCAGTTAGTACAGTTTCAGGTTCCAATCCCAGAAGTACATCCACTTTGTCTCCAGGAATCCCTACTTAAGAGTGTGCCTTACCAAACATTGGTTTTCCATATGGTTCGGCTAGTCAAGGTTAAAACACACAAGGAATAAAGCAAAATCCTCATGGTACACCCAACACTTGTCCAAATTCTACTTCTGGGGGAAACCCTTCACCATCGAATGGTAATATTCTTGGCGGAAGCAATGAACCCTGGAACATTTATGCCAATTGGGGTTATGCTCCTCAGATTAGTGGAAATGCCCCGGGGGGTTATCCTCCGACTTATCATAGCACAATGCCTAGGGGAAATCCACCTATCAACCCCATTCCACAACGGAGTGGGAAGGATTCAGGAAGTATCCAACCTTCTTGGTGCCCACCTCCGCAAGGAGGAAATCAACCTTAAAACGCTTATCTAAACCAAGGAAACAATCAATGTCTTGGTCAGATTCTAACGAGTAACCAATATTTTTGGGGCCTACCTCCATAAGGAGGCAATCCATCCATCCATCATGTTCCACCATGGAGTGGAAAACATTCATAAAGTAACCAATCTTTTTGAATGCAACCCCCGCAAGGAGGAAATCAACCTTGGAATGATTCTCAAGCCCAAGGACAACCGCCATGGTGTGGTTGGGATCTAAGAAGTAACTAATCTTCTTGGGCCCCACCTCCGCAAGGAGGCAATCCACTCATTGGTCATGTTCCAAGAAGTACCCAATATCCTTGGGGCCAGTCTCCGCAAAGGGAAACCCACCTTGGAAATCTTATCACACCCTAGGACCATATCAATGGAGTGGCCAAGTTCTATAAAGTAACCAATATTTTTAGGGCCTAACCCCGCAAGGGAGAAATCCAACCATTAACCCCATTCCACAATGGAGTGGTTAGGTTCTAGGAAGTAACCAATCTTTTTGGAACCATCTTGCAAGACCTGCGTTTAATCCAACTAGGCCACCACATGGACCTCATGCCACTGCTATGATGGATTCTGTCAACCAACTTGAACATATTACCCAAAATTTGGGACAAGTTTCTATTCAGACTTCGCAACCCACAGTTGGCCAGGCAATGCAGCAACTAGCTAATCCTTCCAACACTTCTGACATCCTTATAGTCTCACCCATAGACCTTAGAGGAAAGAAGAAAAAGTATAAGGATAAGCAAAGTGCTAATCCTTCCCTAAATTCTAAAATCATTACAGCCTCATCCAAATACCTTAGGGAAAAGAAGAAGAATTACAAGAGTAAGTAAAATGCTAACTCTGGAAAAAGAGATGCACAAAACATGCTTCAACGCGGTGGAAAACAACAACCCACTATTTTGACATCGGTACCTCCGCTAAGGGGCAATGATCCCAATGCCAATGCCTTCATATGTGATCATGAGGTGAACATTCAAACAAGACTTGATTCTTATGATGTCTCTCCTAGTACATCAGATGACTCGATATCACAACCAAGTGGTTCTCTCTCCATTCAGAAACCAGCCATAGATTTAGTACCACACCCCCCCAAAGGTGTTCTACGTAGAACAATGCATAATCCTAACACGCAATATGCTCAAAACAATAATGTTCTTGAGGACTGTTGATGCCTCGGGGGTGCAGGGTAAGTGCAAAGTGCTGGAATGGGTTCCAAGGCACACAACAGGGGACGAAAACCTAGCCAAAGGCTTCAGTTAACCCTACACAAGAGTTACCCTATCCTCGAGCTATTTGGTGTAATAATCACCCACAAATATTTGGCCTCCGCTGGCACTCTAAGAGTAAATAGTTTTGATCTATAAGATCAGTTCCCCAATTTTGGGAAACAAAAGTGTGGATCACAGTTAGTAATTCTAACTATGCTTATTCAGAAAAGATCATAATCTTAAATCTAATCTATTGTGAAAGTGAAAGCTGAGTATTCATGCAGGTCAACCTTGAAGTGTGTGGAAGCAAACAATGTATCACCCTTAACAGAAATGCCTTCAGATGAAATATTTGCTGACTTAAATTACGGTTTATTTAATGAAAATTAAACAAAAATCCAAGTTTAGAGACCATCAAGATGTGATCTGTTATCCTTTCGTTGATTGAAAAATCAACAAAGATAAAATATATATATATGTGTGATCAATTGCAGAAATCAATAAAGAAAGTATTTAACCAAAGAAATTTAATTAAATGTTTCTCATACACACATCACTTATACAGAAAACCCAGTACAACAGATCTATGTATCCATAATATATTCAACAAGAGATCATGTGCACAAAGGATGACAATCTAGAATATAAAATCAGAGATCCTTAAAGAAATTCAAGTGACAATTAGAAAATAGGTCCTTAAAACAACATTACTGTATTAAGAAGCCTTGTACCAAAATTACAATGACTCTAGCCACAGAGTATATTCAGTCATATCTCCTGCCGAATTATGATTCCAAAATCCCCAACCCCTTGCTAAGGGAAACATTCCTCCTTAAATACTACAATTTACATCAAAGTCTAAGAGGGAGAAATTCTACCGAAATAGAAATTACAAAATCGGCACCAACCGTCGATCCAAGAAAACTTGCTATTTTCCAGCTTGAAGGATTTTCCGCCAACTTATCACCCAAAACATTTTATAAAGATTCGTTCTTTAATCAGATAGGGTCTCATGGCACCATAAAAATTCAATAACAAATTGTTCATTATCTTCGACAGGTGGCATGGTTTGTGAAACATCTGTTGTAGGAAATTCGGGATCAGGTAATCCATGGTCAAAAACAGAGAAATCCATTAAAGGATTTACTTCATAAATAGTGGCCGGTACGTCAGGTTCTCCATTGATTATAAATTCTTGTATGAGATCGTCATCAAGGTTAGTTGCTTCTCCCAAAACTTCCTTGCTCTGCTCCATAGAATTTTGCACATAGGAAGATAACGCTTCAAAGTCCTCTTCACTACTGCCACTGCTAAGATCAGGAACACCTGCATCAAATGGTGGTGACAACGTTTCTTGATACAACAAGGGGTAAAGTTCCTCATTATCAACATGAATATTAGAAGGTTCACTTCCTACATGAAAATTACTCATCCTAGATCAATTTTAGATGACAAGATGCCCAGAACACTGCACAGAATGTTTCCTATTACAGAAAACAATGAACAATGTAGAATCTTCAAGTTAATTGCTATTTTAAGACCAACATGCAGGGTGATGTCGATTGAGTGAGGCAATTTGCAATGATTAAACTTACATAGTGAACCCATTATAATTACTTCAACTAAAGACATCATGTTAATTAACCACTTTCGAAACTCAATTTAAAGAAGATACTCAAAAGATAACAACCAACAAATCTTTACCATTTTAAAGATAACACTCTTCTGATAAGGAGGTTTAGAGAGTAATACCAAATATTTACCGTGATGTAATCATTGAAAAGCAGCTTGTGTTGAGCCTAGGCATAGTCTTGGAAATGCTCATGGATATCCTAATTACCAATCCCCTTGATTTATTAATTATATGTGTACTTAGTGATTTTCTATGGATTTCTTTATCTTTTCTCGTCTTTTTTTTTTTATAAGGCATAAAACTTTGTTAATACAAGACCACTGTACTGACTTGGTGATCAGATGAAACAGTGCCATTCACAGGCCTGATCTAGAAACTAGTCAAGCTAGCTCGATGACGAGACTCCTTGTCTTATGGTTGAAGGACCAAAAGAAATAATCATGGCTTGGTGACCAGATAGTGATAATTCTAGTCCAAGGTCAAACCCATGATCATAGCAGGGCTGGATTTGATAAGACCCCCCTGTTCTTGTATATAACAAAATCTTAAAAAAAGGAAATAGTTTATTATGGCATAAGCTACAAGGCATTACCATGGCTTGGTGACCATTTAGTGATAATGTTACTCACCAGTGCTTTGCAGATCATGAATGGACCGACCTGTAATAGGATCTTCCAACTTTCAGAATAACTGAAATTCATCTTCCAAGTGTGGTGGCTTGATGTGAAGATGTCATTCCACTTTAAGCACTTATGAACCTAATGGGTTAGCTTGATAACAAGACTACCCACCTTGTAACTTATAATTTAGAACAAATTTCATATTCAAAGTGATTGTAAAAGGACCCATGATCAATCAGAACTAGTCAGGTTATTATGATATGTCGTTCAACCATGAAACACAAGATAGAGAAATGACGACCATCATCCACACCTCAATTACACAAATCAAGCATGGTGAAAGATAATGATCAAAGTGAAAAGTATCCAAAGGCACTGCACTTATTTGACTGTTTATTCTCAGATCAAATTCTAATCAAAAGCCAGAAAGTGAGATTGATAACGATGCTTGAAACTTCAGAAGCAATTGTTGCTAAGAAAACTGATCATAAGCCACTACCACAAGTGTGAAGCCTTATTAACGAAAACCAAAACAAAACAAAAAAATGTCAATGTAATAAAACAAGAAAAAGGAATAGCTGAAAAACAGACCACTCCTATCTACCAGTGCATTTGATTGTTTAAACCAAATACTTTTTGAGAAGAGACATATTCACCGAATAGGTGTCTACAACCCCCTCTAATGTCTGTAATTGAACTGTGGTGGCTCCGATCTTTTATTTGGTTTGCCATCACAAGTAGCTTATTGAAGGGAACTAGACAGGAAATCTAATTATTAAAGAATTTCTAAAAACTAACTTGTTCTATGCCTACTACACTATTCTTAAATAAACAGAAATTAAGTATACTCGAAAATCCAATGGAGCCAATCAAGTAACCTAAAACCTACAGGATAAAACAAATAATGAATCAGTAATGAGAATCTTGAAACTGGAAGCCCAAAAATAGGAAAAAGTGAACTAAGTTTCTTATTTACAAAGAAGTGAAAATGACATGGAAAATTGCTAAAAAATGACTGTTCTAACCATAAATAAATTGAATCATAAAAGGTATGTTGGATATTATTAAGATCATGATCCAAAATATTTTCATCGAAATTTAGAGTGGGAAATATTTCCTTTAGCAATATATCATCATTATTGTATTGAAAGGAAATATCGGAATTTATATCTTGTACATGTTCAACCTCCTTTTTTAGATATTCGTTTTTGTCAAGTGTATGAGATTTATTTGATTTCAAAGCATTTTATCAAACTAACTTTTCATTTGAAATTTGATTTATAGAGAAAGTATATTTGGAACAAATATTTTGAAATTCAATTTCAATTTCAGCCAACTCATCCTCTAAAGACTTGTGGTTCTCATTTCGTTCATAACAATCAGAGTAGAAAGACGAAGAACAAGAATCTTCAGATTTCATAAAATGGGTAGAATCATTATGTTCTTCAGTATCTGAAGTGTAATCAATGTCTTCAAAATTTTCTATTCGAACATCCATCATTTGATTAAATGAAGAAGAATGAGTATCACTTATAAAAGAAGGACCTTTAAAATTATAAAAAATACATGAAAAATCCTCTTCATAATTCTCAAAATATCTATTTTTATTGATAGTTGCATTCTTATGATCATATTGAGAGAAAGGAAAATGTCCAAAATTCATTCGAACAAATTGTTTTTTACATAGATCAGAAATATCAGGATTAAGATTTTCTTTAATAATTTCAGCTCGAGGTTCCGAAAAATGAAGGGAAGATGTAAAGCATTCATGTTACTTACATTCTTTTGAAAAAGAAAGAGGGTTATTAGAATCTGCATCTAATTCCTTTGGGGAGGATTGAAAATCGGATACAAAAATTATTCTTTTCAAATTATGTAGAGTATTTTGAATATCATTTTCCTTCTTTATGGACATAACTTCATTGTCCATGTCATTTAATTGATAATTAAATTGAGCAATTTGTAAATCATTTGATCCTTCATTAACATATTGAACATCATAAGAAAGGATAGGATAAAGAAAATCAGGAGGATACCCCTTCAAATCTTTCTCAATAACTTGAGCCGCTTTACATGCTTCATTGAAATCTGTTATCCCTTGTCGCAAGATAAACATTGCTATAATCTTTGGAAGAGATCTAACATACCAACAAAAAGTGAGTTGTGTTGCAGGTCTGTGTTCTTCTCGTAAACTATAATACACTTGTCGAAAACGTGTGTTGAAATCCCGAATTGATTCTCCATCAAGGACTTGCATTTGAATCAGATTTTGATGAATTTCAACTGCATCATAATCTTCAAAAGAATCTCTAAAAAAAAATCTGAATTCTAACCAACTAGAAATTGAATTCAAAGGTAGAAAATAAAACCAAAGAGAAGCCTTACCTTCAAAGGTAAATGGGAATAATCTACAAGAAACATCTTCATGTATGATATTATATAAACGCAAAATAGATTCATACCTTCTAATGTGCTCAGTGACAGAAACATTACCTTCTCCATCAAATTTTGGCAAGATCTTAACTACCTTTTTAGAGAGTTCATGTAAAGGCCTTGGTAGGCTCAATGCGGTATCAAACTCCGATGCAAGGATATGGGAAAGAGCCATGAAATCAAAATAACTAGGAACTGGCTCTCATCATGGGCATGTGCCATTCCATGCCCTCCTTCTAGCGCCATTTGTTGATGACTCGGGGGTGCAGGGTAAGTGCAAAGTGTTGGAATGGGTTCCAAGGAACACAACAGGGGACGAAAACCCAGCCAAAGGCTTCAGTTAACCCTACGCAAGATTTACCCTATCCTCGAGCTGTTTGGTGTGGTAATCACCCACGGATATTTGGCCTCCGATGGCACTCTAAGAGTAAATAGTTTTGATCTATAAGATCAGTTCCCCAATTTTGGGAAACAAAAGTGTGGATCACAGTTAGTAATTCTAACTATGCTTATTCAGAAAAGATCATAATCTTAAATCTAATATATTGTGAAAGTGAAAGCTGAGTATTCATGCAGGTCAACCTTGAAGTGTGTGGAAGCAAACAATGTATCACCCTTAACAGAAATGCCTTCAGATGAAATATTTGCTGACTTAAATTACGGTTTATTTAATGAAAATTAAACAAAAAATCCAAGTTTAGTGACCATCAAGATGTGATCTGTTATCCTTTCGTTGATTGAAAAATCAACAAAGATAATATATATATATGTGTGATCAATTGCAAAAATCGATAAAGAAAGTATTTAACCAAAGAAATTTAATTAAATGTTTCTCATACACACATTAGTTATACAGAAAAACCAGTACAACAGATCTATGTATCCATAATATATTCAACAAGAGATCATGTGCACAAAGGATGACAATCTAGAATATAAAGTCAGAGATCCTTAAAGAAATTCAAGTGACAATTAGAAAATAGGTCCTGAAAACAATATTACTGTATTAAGAAGCCTTGTACCAAAATTACAATGACTCTAGCCACAGAGTATCTTCAGTCATATCTCCTGCCGAATTATGATTCCAAAATCCCCAACCCCTTCCTAAGGGAAACATTCCTCCTTAAATACTACAATTTACATCAAAGTCTGAGAGGGAGAAATTCTACCGAAATAGAACTTTACAAAATCGGCTCCAACCATCGATCCAAGAAAACTTGCTATTTTCCATCTTGAAGGATTTTCCGCCACCTTATCACCCAAAAGATCTTACAAAGACTCATTCTTTAATCAGATAGGGTCTCGTGGCACCATAAAAATTCAATAACAAATTGTTCATTATCTTTGACAGGTGGCATGGTTTGTGAAACATCTGCTGTAGGAAATTCGGGATCAAGTAATCCATGGTAAAAAACAGAGAAATCCATTAAAGGATTTACTTCAGAAACAGTGGCCGGTACGTCAGGTTCTCCATTGATTATAAAGTCTTGTATGAGATCGTCATCAAGGTCAATTGGTTCTCCCAGAACTTCCTTGCGCTACTCCATATAATTTTGCACATAGGAAGATAACACTTCAAAGTCCTCTTCACTATTATCGCTGCTAAGATCAGGAACACCTGCATCAAATGGTGGTGACAACGTTTCTTGATACAACAAGGGGTAAAGTTCCTCATTATCAACATGAATATTAGAAGGTTCACCTCCTGCATGAAAATTACTCATCCTGGATAAATTTTAGATGACAAGATGCCCAAAACACTGCACAGAATCTTTCCTATTACAGAAAGCAATGAACAATGTAGAATCTTCAAGTTAATTGCTATTTTAAGACCAATAGGCAAGGTGATGTCGATTGAGCGAGGCAATTTGCAATGATTAAACTTACGCAGCGAACCCATTATAATTACTTCAACTGTCATGAAAAAAAGACGAGATTTTGAGTTTAAGCTTGTGCGAAGTACAGGCTCAATTACTGCTTGCATGATTTTGAATTGTCTTTACGATCACATCATTATAGGAAACCTCCCATCAATAATTATAACTAGTAATTAATAATGGAAACGGAGGCTGCGGTGATAGAATTGATCCGTAAAAAATATTAATTAGGAGTTCCAATACACGGGTGATCATTTCTTCACATGTAACACATCGGATCAATCTAATCCGAATTCCATGAGAAGGATAGAAGCTTTGAAGTCGAAAATTAAGTGAAAAGACATGATCATTAAGAAGCGGGAGAAAAACGACAAATTGTCAAAACTCAAGACCAAACAGTTGAACTTAAGGTAGAGCAATGGTGTCCATCCAACAAGAAGCAACTGATAGACTTGTAGTAGCATACACTATTATAAATTATACAGAAAAATGATAATTTGGGAGAACCAGTTTTCAACAGACAAAATAGCACATCCTAACTTAACTGATTACCCAAGATCAACATGACCGTAAGCTCATAACAATGAACGGCTGTGATTAGCTGGAGCGGGATGCAGAATCGAATTCAAATATGTTCATGAAGTTTTTATTCAAAGATTTCGCAAGCCGAGATCCGAAAGTGCGGGTTTGCGGGTTGCGGGTAGCAAAAATGAAAATAAAAAAGGATTCCCGAAAGCCGGAAATCGACTATGCAGGTAACGGGTCTCGGGAGCATCACACTATCAAGCAGGATAACTATCCCGAAAGACGCATTCTGAAATTTACGAATTGCAGGTTTCGGGAGCATACAGGAAATGAACGAAAACGACCATCCCGAAAGTCGAATGCCGCCATTGCGGAGTTCGGGTTTCAGGGTAATTATTCCTTGATCTTATTACCGATCAATTTCCCAACCTGCAATGTCGGGTTGCGGATTGCGGGATAACCAAACTCCAAAATTTTAAACAACATTGCCGCAACCCGCAAATGTCGGGTTGTGGATTTCGGAGACTCCAAATGCAGATTTTCGAAATGATGATAACAATCAACAAAATAACCAAAAGTTTAGCTTTCCTTTCCTTTCAGACCGAAATTCCTTGGAAAAAATGAACAAAAGTTGCAAACAAGCAAATCAAAAAGCATGGGTGACAAACTCTAATAATTACAAAGTGACTCACCCAAACACCTTAGTGTTTATTAAGATCGGGGCTCCCATGCTTAAATAAGCATGGGATCTGTTGTGGCCACAACAAAGACCTATGTTAAGTGCCATGCACCATGTCATCCTTGGAGGTATTGCAATGTCGTCCTACGCAAAGAAAAGAACTATTGTCTACAATTGGTACTGTTGATCCATCTGATGCAACTTCGATCACATCATACATAGACCATTCAACATGTAGGATCCCTTCCAAAGTTTCTTTTCATATTAATGTAACGATTCATGGTAAGAAAAAAATTTGAACCATAGTAGATGAAGGGACCATGAAAAAGGTTAAAAATTGGAAAACACAAAAATCCAAAAAAGGGAGAGAATTGAATCATTTCATATTATGTCCTTGAAGAAAATGGCAACAGTCAATCCTTTTCTCCCTTGAACACGACACATAATTTGGTATCCGTCATCAATACACCATCTACATTTTCCTTAGGAAACTGTACCAGTATTTTTAACAGATATCCACCGATGGGTTATCCTTCCCGTCACCAATGGAGCTTCCATTAATGCATCTGGCATTGGAGGATTTCATTAAGGTTGGTTCCTCAAAGTCTTATGTTTCCAAGTGTCCATTATGCGGTGTTTTATGTGTTCAAGGGAAGTTCAAACAGATTCGTCCATTCCTCAAATATTCCTGACCAATCATGTCGGCCTTCCTTGTGTTAGTATATAGTGTTGGATCTCGCATTTCTACCAAATTATATCAAACTATTGATATTTTTTTCGTATTGGTTGATGTGGGATGCATTAATGCCCTCCTTCCAATGGATCTATTCCTATCGACACCAAATCATCATCTAGGAAATGGATCTAGAATCCCATGAGTACCTTGGATCTTGCAGTCATTAGTGGCAGGTTTCATCGCAAATGACAGTGGGAATACATCAATGACCCCTGATTATTTGATTCTACAAGTGTTCGACCTCAGAACATCTAGTCACACTTTCTAGTTTGTACTCAGTACCTTAGAGTCCATCATCATTATTGCCGGGTCTCTTCGCATCTGTTAACGGTATACATCAATGACCGATAATTAGATGGTGTTTTATTATGCTCGACATCAGTTCATTTATTCGTATGATATAAACTCATACTATTGTCAGTTTTTATTGAATACCTTGGGAAAAACATTTGTATCACTCATCGATGCATTTCCCAAGGTATGCAAGATTACACTACCATGTCAGAAGTTCAATGAAGACATTGTTCTTGCACTCATCAAAGTGCATGTTTACACTTCTTAAAAATTTACTTTTGACATGGATCCATTGTGTATTGTTCATGGCCATGCTTGTTTACTGTTGAACATGGGTATGGCCTCCTCAAGAAGATATTATATATCTGATAAATTGCTATGTTTGACTTGCATATGTTATTCTAAATCATGCGCCAGTGAGATTATCCTTTCCTCATCCTTGATTTGATCAATAAAGAGTATCAATATGAAGAGTACCAGTATAAAAATAATGTATTTCAGCCCTTAGCTTGTCTTCAGACCTCACACATTAGGGGGCATCTGTTAACAAATAAATTAACACCCTTAACAAAGTTAGGCGAAGAAGCATATTCTACTATGTGCCCGCAACATGAAGACAGAAGACAAGTACACAAGAGAACATGTCCTCTCTTTTCTAATCACTACATCCACAATAAAAAAGATTGAGTGAAGAAAGAGGTAGCCTAAGGAGACAAGGTTCAGTGATTGAACTACTCATTAAAGACACAAATCTAAGCTCCTCCAGTCAAATAGTGACAAGAAATGCACAAAAGTGCATTAATTATACTTAAATATGCTAAAGTTGTGACAAAAGCCTAAAAGACTATGGAAATTGGGTTTTTGAGCAAAAATAATCAAAAAACAAGAGAAAGGATAATCCCACATTGAAAATAGAAACTTGAGATCCCATTTCCCAATGCTATAAAACAAATTCATTTGGGGCATGGTAGGAGGAGGAAAAAGGAAGAGCAAAGGCATGCTGGAGAGATTCGGAGGATTGGAAAGCTTGGCTTCTTCATAAAAGGAAAGGGTGGAGAAATGATAGCTCATGGCAAAGGAGAAGGGATTCACATCATGCTAGATTGCAAGTATGTATCTTATTCTTTAGCATAATATGAAACAATTCAATTCTCTTCTAATTCATGATTTTTAATATGTTAGGCGTTGATAAATGATTGTGGATTTCTGACATTGAAGATTCAACTACTTCAGAGTAATATAGATGTTTTAAGGTAGACCTAACACTACCTTAAAAGCTATTATCAGCTTGGAATTAACTCGTCAACATCTACAAGCATGTAGAATTTAAACCCATCAAATCGACATCAACCAAATTTACTTACTTGTCATAAATATATACTAGGAAAATTACTAGTACTTAAACAAATACGAGTACTTGATGCAATTCAGTACTCGTGTACCTTGCTTGTCAACTGAATCCATAGGGATCAAATGATGATCTAGTTGAGGCTTAAGTTGGAGCTTGAAGGCTAGAGTCGTGAGTTGCATGGCATGGTGGTTGGCCATCCTTGTCCTTGGGATCGCTCAGCCGGCATCCTATTTACTCCAAGATTTGTTTGTCATATGTCGATGGGCCACGTTTACCTTCCCTTAGAGTTTGCAACTTGCAATGGCTATTAAATCCTCCTTTTATGATTGAGAGGTATTTCAATGGCAGTTGAGGATATAGTGTATGTGCTCTATTATGAGCTCGTTTCATTCCTTCCTTCAAGTATTAATAGTTCAAAATGTTGTTTATTCAATAGGAGCATAATTACTATTTTTAATGGTTAGTCTACAGGAACGAATTACCATCGTGTCCGACCTGGACCTCTCCATTTGTCTTTTTCGGAGGGAGGGCACTGTAACTAACTATTTTTGGGTAGGTTTTTAGTTTTTTTTTACAACTTTTTTATTTTTAGTTGAACAACTTGATTATTGTCAATTTAAAATATAAAAAAAAATGGCACTCTGTGAATTTGCATAAAACATAAATTGATCGGCACTAAAAGCATATAATCGTCGTCAAATTTTCAATTGGCAGGCACATAAAATTTGAAATTGCAGGATAGCCTCTGAAATCCCTTTCATCCGTTCATTTGGAAATGATTGAAGATGATGAAGGTAATCTACTTAAAATATATAGAGTTAGGTGAGATAGGTTACATGGGTAATTTTTGTCAATCCCTACCTAAAAATTTTAATGCACCATTAAATACTTTGTAAAAACCTATTCAAAAGGATTCCTTTTGGTTTTATTTTGGACATGACAAGAAAAGAAGAGAGGGACTACGTGAGAGCAGAGGCGTTCTTGGTTTTGGGATGACATGAATTAGAAAAGGAAGTTGTGGGAGAGAAAGAGATGGGTGGCATGAACTGAAGATGGAAAAAAGGGGGAGAGCGTAGGAGGATAAAAGGAAAATCTAGAAAGAAAGATTATGCATATGGAGGAGAGGAGAGTAAGTTGTGGAAAAATGTGAAGAAGGGTTGTGTGAAGAAAACGAGGAAGCCACAAGAGAATAGGGAGATAGAGAAGAGGAAGACAAATGAGAAAAAAGAGAGGTTAAACAACTGGAGGAGAAGAAGAGGGAAGAAGACAAGGAGAAGAAGAAGAAGGAAGAAAAGCAGAGAATGCAGAAATGAAAAGGTAGAGTCTGTGAAGACCAGAAGAAGAACAAAAAACAACTATGAATGAAGGAAATGTAGGTAAAGGGTAATGCATTTTTATGTTGTTTCTATGGACAATTGTAAGCTTGGCTAAGAGTTGGAATAGCAAGTAGATTGGTGAAAGGAATTTTTGTAAAAGGAAAGTGTTTGAAGAGTCCATTGAGGCTTGTGAACTCATAGAGCCCTTAGAGGCATTGTAAATTGTAATTTTCATTAAATTTTTGAGTTTAATGAAGAAGGCCTATTGAGCTAAGACCTAATATCTTTGAGAAGATCCCTGTAGTTGATGTGTTGAATGAATGTTTGATTTTTGCTACAGTTTTTAAATTTGTTGAATTTGAATAAGTGTTGTTGCCCCTATTTGATTACTAGGCCTATTATGATCCTAAGCTTATTGATTTCGTAGCTACAAGTGATTTTGAGTTTTTGTCACGGAGGGGATTTATGCCCTCCTTTTAGGAATTGTGCATCCCTTTATTTATATTATCTAGAATTTAATACGAGCATGATCTTTCCATTTCCTTGCCTCTTATAAACTAGGTTACTAAATCCTATAACAATTATTATGAATATGCTACAGGAATCATAGGGTTCATGTAATCATTAGAAGACGTATAGATTTGTCTTGGAAGGAGAGGGTTCTTGGTGGGAAAAAAGGGCTATCATAAGGCATCACCCCATCATTATTGGAGCTTAGTTTTCAAAGAGTAAAAATCAGCATGCCATTCCCCTTGGTACTCTCAAGTAAGTTTTTCATTTTTCATAGGAATATTAACTATAGGCATTCTAATTTTGGAACATAGGACGTTTTCCCTTAATAGTTGAAGTTCTGAAATGCATCATTAAAATGGTATTATTCCTTTTTTAGGGGATCCTATAATATTATTTCTAATATGAAGAATATGCAAGAGACTATAGATTATTGGTGCTCTATGTCCAAGTCTTGAGAGGGATATGTAGGGAAAATCTCATTCCCAAACTCGTCGGATTTGTAGTTCGATGCATGTCGACCTACCGACACCTTCTTCTACAACAACCTGTCATCTGTCGACCATCCCCTCGACTCTCGACCTATCGCAACATCTGTCAGTTCGCAAACCAACTGCTCCTGATCAACTTATTGAATTCAACAACCAATCTGTTCTTTCGCACCAGTGGTCATTGGCACTCCCTATGGTTGGCTTTCTCCATGTCGACTATCTTAGACTGATCTTCCTAGGCTTCGATGCTCCTGCATCAAACTTCCCAAATGAAAAAGAAATCAACTTCTCCATTAGTCTCCTGGACTCTTCTTCAGAAATCCACGTCGCCTCCTACAACTCATCATTTTTCCATCTCATTAAGTATTCCTTCTTTCGCGAACTGTGCGTGCGCCCGACTTCAAGTTCCTCTATTACTTCTGTGATTTCCTCCTTCTGTCGATCTGAAATATCTACTGTCCAGTCGATCTTCAACACTTCCATGCTTCCACTGCTTGAACCTTCTTCAAAATTGTATAGATCTGAGACATTGAACGTTGGTGAAATGTTCAAGTCATTCGGTAGCTCCAACACATAAGCGCTGTCTGAAACCTTCTTCAAAATCTTACATGTTCCAATCTTCTCCAGCTTCAGCTTGTTAAATGTTCCTCTCGAAAATCTCTCCTTACCAGAGAACCTATGAGGTAGATAACTAGTACAAAATGAGGAATTAAAGACTAAAAAAATGACTAAAATTCAACTATAAACGAATATTTTTGAGTCAGTGACTAATAGTATCCAATTTCCACTATCTTATCTCTAGTCGTATTTCACTAGTCATTAATTGGTTGACTTATTAGTCATTGATAGTCACTGATTAATTCATTGATTTAGTCATTGATGCTCACTGATTTAGTCATTGATGCTCACTGATTTAGTCATTGATACTCACTAATTTAATCACTGATTTAGTCATTGATTGTCACAATTAATGAACAAATATACAACTAAATAAACTACTAGATAATAACATATTAATGACTAAGCTAAATACGACTAAACGTTAGTCATGCTATAAGATACTAGAAATTAGCTACTAATAGTTGTATAGATGCGAATTTAGTCGTTTTCTTAGTCACTAATTTATGATAGGGTACGGAGGAATCGAACCACCAATCTCCTACCTATAATTAGGCAGGTGCTCTATCGTTGAGCTAGCACCCTTTAAGAAGTTGTTATTGCTTGACAATGATTATATTCAAACAAATTTTGCATGGGAATAAAATGAATGTCAAACATATTCAAGAAAAATGCTTCAAGTACTAAAAGAATTCTAAGATATAGCAATTCAACTGTGACAATGATGAAAATTCAAAGAAGAATGATCTTACAAACTACGCATGAGTACAATAACCCATGGTTGTACAAATTATCAGGAACAAATGCAAGTTGCTGCCCTTCAGAGACAAAAAAGAATACAAGATCCAACTTGCAATAAATTTGTTTTAATTGTTGATCTCTCAACAGCTAGAGACGTTTGCCTATCTGAGATCCAAAATACATACAATTATCTTCAACTTCACTTCTTCAAAACCAGTTGCAGTAAAAATTATTCTAGGAATTGTCTTATGAGCAACAACCACTTTTTTGAAAAACAAGCTGCCCTTTCATTTGTACAGTAGCAGGTCTACTGCTATTATGTTGCTATTCATTTGTACCTACTAGAACTTTGTAAATAACAAACAAAATTCAATTTGGGCGTCCTCGAAACATTATAATACTATATACTCTCTTAAGGATAGATGTTCATACCAACTCTCTACAGACGGATGATGATCTTGGGGCATCTTTAACATACTCTTCCATTGTAGAAATGAATGATGCTGGTGGTTGTTCATTCAGTAATTTGATTCACAAGAACCAAAGTAAGTATCACACAGAACCATGCACATCTGTAATGACCAACTACATGCCATTACACTAAAAAGTTGCACTGAACATGATGACAAAGTTCACAAATTATCTGTACTTGTTCAAGTGTAGGAAATTTAAATCCACATCCAAGGTCATGACCTTTGCAAACTTTGCAGAACTCTGATAATTTCTCATCCTACCATGCCAGTGGAACAAATAATTGCAATAAAGTTATTTTATTCGTCACGGGTGACACAAAGTGACATTCATTCCACATTTCAGAAATGATGCTAGAAAATTTGTTTCTTTAAATTAAACATGCTGGAAAAGAATATGAATGGTAGGTGTCTACATCGAGAGAAGGTAATGATGATAAAATTAAACACTTCAAATATGTTCAGAGGGAATGCCACTGAAGAAAATGCTTTTAAAAAAAGTAATGTTGGATCATAATCATCCTAGAGAACAAAATAGTAGGAGGTATATGGGACTGTTTTGACATGGTTTGAAACTAAAGACATCAATTAGAACACTTTTGGGATAGGAAATTTCCAACCATATCTGTTTACCAGCTCGCCTATAGATATCAAGTTCCTTAATAGCATCATGGCGTTGCATTTCAAAGAACTACAGGTAGACAGTTGCAGTTATCAGAGCTATAGATCAATTATAATTAATATGCGATGCTAATTAAACATTTAAACCATAACATTTCCTACCTTGTCAACAAGGTTGATGGTGGCATCATTAAGTGCAGTGTAAAATTTAATGCTCTCTCTAGAAACCTGCAACATTGTGCAAAAGGCAAATAAGTATACCCATCATAGAGTGCGCCATCAACTTTAGCAAGTGAAACTACTTTCTTTATGCAAGACAACAAATAAATTTTAACCACAAAATAGTGAAGATGCCACAAACCACTATGAGTGCATACTATATCACATGATTGGATATAGCTGCCCCGTCCGGCTACACATATTTAGATTATTAAATTAGCAACCATACACAACAGTATGTAGTGCTTTCAATCCAAAATCACACTGAAAGGACATATAACTCAAAAGCACATAATACAAGTAGCCAACCTCCAAAATTACAGAGTTACTATATATTTCACAATAGTGACTCATATGTAAATACCTGGCATGCCATTAGGTGATAAAGATATTGCTAAAAAACAGGCAATTGTTCTAGTAGTTCAACAGTATCCAGTTCCCTAGTTCTCTGCATCACAAATAACCCAGAGTCTACTGATTAGAATTTTCTACTTTTGGTCTATAACAAGTTGAGCATATAGTTTAATATAAGCAAATGAAATAACTACAACTAATGGGTACCGAAAAAGACAAAATGCATAAAGGGCATGTACCCGAACGTAAACTAGTAGATCTAAGAAAACATCTAATGGATATTTACGTAAGTTACTAGTATTCGGACATAGCTATTTTTTAAACCCAGGATAGCTAGGATAGGTATACGGCAGGTAAATGGCAAGTACAAACAATATAAATATATTTTGTGTAATTTTTAAAAATAGAATTCATATACAAGTTAAAGAATATATATATATACATATATTTAAAAATATTTGTAATATAACTTATATTGAGGGCCAAACTTTATTAACATGGTAAGTTGGGTTACTTTATTACAAATATATTAAACTAATATCCATATATCAAAATACTATTCACTAAACATTCAAAACTTATACAGCTCGTCGACATTATTGTATTTGCAAGCTCGACCAAATGCTATATGCTAAACTGTTACAAATAATTCATTTTAAAACGATTTACAGTTTGTACATATTGCAAGAAGATTTAACCTAGAAGCTAGTTGTGTCTATCCTATATACATGAACACAAATTTCCTGTCATAAAACACCCACAACAACACTCATAACTGTAGCAATAACACCATACAACACACCCAACAAATGACTTACAAACTTTAGGAACTGCTCATCATTTCATTGTAAATAAAACTAGCAGCAACAACATTAATAATATTAATGAAATATCTAACTACTATAACGCAATGCATACATGGATAACCTAAGGTGTAAAGGATTTCTTACCAAGTGCTCTGTTTCAATGTCATATTTCAGTACATGGTAGCATTCCAATTGTTCTTCGAGGAACAATGCATATGAATGAACCCATGCTGGATAGTACCAAGCTGAGAATAAATCCACAACCATTTCTAAGTCGATACCACTTAATAAAGGATTTAAAACGATGAGAGTAGGAGCTACTGGAAAAAACAATACCATTTGGACTAGAATCGTCCTTGAAGTAAGATAAATTAAGAACGTGTCCCCTAGATCTGCTATAATTGACCAGTTCCTCCCGAAACGTGGGGTCAACCTCTTTCAAAGCTTGATGGATAACAATTAAGGTTTTTAAGGAAACCTAAAACACAGCCAATAATCAATTAAAGTTATTAAGAATCAGACCAAACTAATCCAAAAACAAATGTAACTCCAGTTTTACTTGTCACTGCAAATTGAAAGCTATAGTATATTCAAAAATTAGGGATACTAATTAGTTGCTCGTCTCTTAGGGATTTTCATTGCAGTTCATTTTTTATCATGATTTTTCTTTCCTCGTGTTGTCATTTATATTTTTATTGTCATTTATATTTTTTATTGTGTAAGCTTTTTAGCATTTAGGGGTGATCTAAACACGCCCATAGTTCGATGTGGACTGATTGTATTTTCTCATCCATTTGACCAATTCATGTTGTCATTTATATCCTTATTGTGTAATCTTTTTAGCATTTAGGAGTGATATAGACACTCCCATAGTTCGATGTGGAGTGGTTGTATTTTCTCATCCCATTGACCAATTCTGGATTATTTGTGGGCATAAACAAAATGATTTTATTTTATTTTTTCTTTAAAATGTCTAACATCGGGATATGTTTATGCTCAAAATGTAAAAGAACCCAACCAGGGGTGGATCCTTCTGCTTTTTTGGTTCTTTTCAGTATATTTAGCATGCTTCACCATTGACATGATATTGATATTGCTTTTAATATGTAGATACTAACATGTATTGATAGTTGGAGTTGATGTAAGCCCAGATATCCAAATGAAATATAATGGCAGTGTAATCTGTGATTCTCAATATCAACAATAAATTGATGAATTTATAAATAAATATCTTATTCTTTTGCAGAGAGTTCAAATAGTAAAACTTCACCCTTGGCTTGGACGCAACAAATATCCTCCTAGATGGTCCTAATCTTAATGGAAGGCTTGCAGATTATAGCCTTCATCTATTGATGACGTCAGTCGAGAAAGCAGAACAAATATTAAATGCAGGTACTCTTGGATATCGAGCACAAAGTTGGCAGTTGCAAAGAATCCAAAGCCATCATTTAAGGCTGATGTTTATGCTTTTGGTGTGATTTTGATGGAGATTTTAACTGGAAAAAGTGCAGGTGATATTGTATCTAGAAATTCGGGGGCAGTTGATCTTACAGACTTGGTAAGACTATTAACCATTGAAGGATAGGTAGTAGATTGTTTTGATGCTACCCTCCTGTCTGTTGATGGTGAACGTGAACCTCCCAAAGGAATGGATGATATGCTCGCCATTACTTTAAAATGCATTCGACTTGCATCAGAAAGGCCCAACATCATAACTGTGTTTGAAGATCTTACAGCAATAGTAGTTTGAAGTCTCAAATCTTGTGAGATTTTTGTTGCACTGATCCCATGTATTGTTGAAATTACGAGAGTGAATCTAATTTCAGTGACTTGCAATGGATTCTTAGGAAATTCAAAGGTGCAAATGTTCATGGTACCCATTTTCAAGATTAATTTAACTTTCCAACACCTGGGGATGGCATTTTTGGTAACATAGTTTAGTCACTACAACAGGAAAGAGGGTCATCATCTTTTCAACATTATATAAGAGATCACATTGCTCAGTTGTAAACATCATTCTCAAAATTCAACGTATATATTTTGATCTTTTTGAGTTATATGGCCATCGCTTGTGACGACCTCTTCCACTATAAATTTTGGAGAACCAATGAACTTCAAATGAATCATTACTTTAGGTTATAGGATACTTTAAAACCATGGATATCCTTGCTAAATTTATAGCATTTCAAAAGAAACTAACCCTGATGACCATTTTCAATGCCTTTTGCTAAAATTGGATTTTTCATACTTTACTTACATGGAATTTTATGGTTCCAATTATGAAGGAACTCAACCAACGATGGCGTGTATGTCCTGCACTGCAAGACAATAGTGAGAAAGCAAGTATTTCCTAGATTATGAAGCCATGCACCCTGCGCCAATCCCAGTTGAAAACCCCTCACCTTAGCATCTTACAATGGTATTCGTATTTTCTGTATCACATAGGTAATGCCTGGTTCAGCTGTTCATGTAAGTGTTGAAGATTTTAATCCATAAAATCCTCGATCTTTTACATACAAAGTGAGTCCAAAGAGGTTCTAGCTCTATTTGAGTTTTACGGCCTGAATACAATGGATCACGTTTTACAGGGGTAATAAGCGCTAATTCCAACCTGATAAGTGGTAGAACGCTGTTGTTTTATCACCCCATGTCCCCCGTACCATATTCTTAGCACTTATGAAACTATAATCGATCTCAAACAAAGGAAAACATTGTGATCAACTATGCCACTTAGGGGCTCTATTTCCAATGCTTTAGAACCCTTTCATTCATGGGTTATTTAAAATCTCAAAAACTCTAACTACATATTAATCCCAAGTTATTCAAAGCTCCAAAGCAGAGAGAATGAACAAACTTACGATGGTATATCATTGCACACCAACCCCAAACGAAAACCTTTTTTTTTTTGTTTACTTGTCAATGTCCATAATCACTTAATTCAATTACAAATTCACTCACCTATACATGGTCAAAACAAACATATTATTCCTAAAAAATACAGAGCTCCCAAATCTTAATTAAAACAATATATTAACAGTAATATCATCATATGTATCAGTAACAACTGACACAATAGGAGCTTAATTTTTAATAAAATGAACAAAACCTTTGTTTGCATTTTTCAACCACTGTAACAAAGAAAATATGCATTTCACTGGAAAAAAAGGGAGCATATTACCCTAATTCCCAGTAGTCTATTTTTCCTTGAACTTGAATCTTTAAAACCTTCTTGACACTCTTCTATTCTTCTACCATAAATGCTGGAATAATTCGGTCACGGACAACTGAACCAAATATAACACCTCCACAAGCTTATATAGATTACTGCTACGGGTAGATCCCGAGCATAGATAGGTAGATCTTGAGATTCCTTATGCATGGAATACATTAAAGGATGGTACACCGAGGCAACTAAATATACAATGGGATTTGTATGAGGATTGGTTAAGACATGTATGGATTTCTTAGGGCCCCAGTTGTTGCAACTATATATTATTCTTTTGTTGGATTGAGTTATGAGGAGCCTGTTATACTTCATCAGGAGTTATAAGTTAGTTTTTCGTTTGTATAAGAAAGGGTTCATTTTTTATGGGGTGGAGAGATCGAAGATAGGTAATGATCCCACTACCATAATTGATCGCTATAGGGAAGTAGTGGCGGTAGGGATACTTGGCTATTATGGGCCCTTTGGTAATATAAAGGTGCTCATAAAGATGATAAAAAGGATCTGTTCAGGGGGGTTCTGTATAACTATTAGTAGAGTAGTCGGTGTGCCACCACATGCAAATGGATTACCCTCTAGGATGAAGAGACATTCTGGTTTTCTTCCCAACTTAGAAGTGGCTAAGTGTGGGAAGACACAGAAATTAGCTTGTGCCACGATGATCTATATGGAAGCGCAGCTTAATTTTTAATAAAACTAACAAAACCCAACCATGATAATGAAGAAAATATACATTTCACAAGAAAAAAAGGAGCATCTTATTCTAAATCCTATGAGTCTATTTTTCCTTGGACTTATGAATCTGCCAAACCTTCTTGACAATCTTCGCACATACTGTACATCAAACTCTGTGCCATCTCTCCCTCTCAACTAGTGCCCAAAGCCTGCAGAGTTATCTCAAATGAAAACCCTTTGTCAGGGTTCATTTTTTATGTTATTTTAAATTTCAAAGCTAGGACATGGAATAAATTTGTGATGACATTATTGATCAACCCATTTCGAAACCCCTAAGTTAGAATTCATTCTAGCTATAGAAAACCCTAACTAGGTTTAATCCCAGACCATTCAGATATATAAAGCACAAAAAAGGAATAAACTTACAATGGTATTATCGCAAAATGTATAGCTCTCCCTTCGCTATGGAGTTGAAGCATCTGATTGAGGTAAAACAACAACTAAAGACCCCGCATTTTGATAACCTTTACCACATAATTCCATTGTGTTTGTTTACTTGTTTTTGTTTTGTTTTTTATTTATTTATTTTATTAATATTACATATAATACAATATTTAATTATAATATGTTTATATATATTAATATTATTCCATATTATATGCCTTTCCCGCCTAATTTCATTGTGTTTGTTTAGTTGTTTAGTTGTTTTTGTTTTTATTTTTTATTTATTTTATTAATATTACATATAATACAATATTTAATTATAATATGTTTATATATATTATTATTATTCCATATTATATACCTTTCCCGCCCAATTTCATTGTGTTTGTTTATTTGTATTTGTTTTTATTTATTATTTAAATATTACATATAATACAATATTTAATTATAGTATGTTTATATCTATTAATATTATTCCATATTATATGGTATAACACATTAATATATTAATGTATTAACTATAATATAATTAACATATAATTATTTATATTATTAAATTAAGTATATTAATATCTATAACTAAAATATATTAATATTACATATTAATTAAATATATAATCACTATATAAGCCCTTTATGCTAACTATATTATTTATATTTTATATGTTTTCTATTGGAAAATTTGGGTCATTTTCCCAATTAAATCTTCTTGAACCATATTTGCGGTGCATCATTCAATAATTAGGAGCCATAGGAGCCAAGATTTTACATTAACCTCTCATGACATTGAAATGAAATGGCTAAGTGAAAGGGGGGGCATTTTTAATATTTTGAAGGTGATAGAAATAAAAAAAGAATAATGATGTAAGAAAGAGTGACCGAAATTTTAGGGTTAAGTACTATAGGGAAAGGTTTTAACAAAATATATTTTATCAATGGGGACAATGGGTAAAGGGATGGGTCAAAAGGATTAAATATTGTTTTTTTTTTTATGAAATGTAGAAGGGAAAGGCTAGGACTTAGGATAGAGGGGTTAAGGGAAAAATAGCTTTTACATTCATCATATTTGAAAATCCATGACAATGGAAATGAAATGATTTTATATATTTACAAAAGAGGAGGGAGGCTCCTTTTTGTTTACTTAAAAAAGGTCATTGGATATTTTTTGCAAAGAGGTACGTCTCGTGGAAAATTTATTACATTTTGAACATAGCCATGACAAGAAGAATAGAAGATGGGGAAAACCAATGAATTAACGTAGGACGCAAACTTGATGAATTTCACTAATAAGAAGTAAAAGAATCTTGCTTGTCGAAAATTCAACAGACTGTCGAAAGGGTCAAACGGTGATGATTTTTTTCAAACGAGATACGAGCATGGATAGGGTGATGAGATAAACACGATGGTATAAAAAACAATATATGAATATGTACAGAGCAGGAAACAACAAATCTCTGAAACTTTACTTGGCCTCTACGTTGGATGTCTTGAAAGAAGAAAATGTTGTAGAGTGACACAAGGGCCTATGAATCCATCTGTAGTGTTAAAATCTAGAAAATTGTAACACTCATGTAGAAGAAAGGGGTCTCTAAATCCATCTGCGGTATTAAAATTTAGTAAATTGTACAAATTCATTGCCAAAATTGTAATTTTCCATTGTTGGGGTGATACAACTAAAAATGACTAAAATAAACGACTAATTCATATTCTTAGTCATTGTTAGCTAGTCATATTTGTATTCATGTGACTAAATTAGTCATTTGTGTCTGTACTTTTTATTTTAGTCACTTGTTATTTAGTCGTAAATTTTATCCTGTAACTAAATTAGTCGTTTATCTTAGTGGTTTTTAGTTGGATCACTTAAAATTGCTAAATTTTAGTCATTTATCCCTTGAAAAAATTGTGGTGACTAACACTTTTAGTCGCCTAGTCACTTATCCCTCATTTTGTACTAGTGGAGTGACTTGTGGGTCAAGAAAACATATCCCATACCTGCCATACGAATTTCTGGGCTACCCATGATCCATTGAAGCCATGGACTGATTTTCTCAACCACTTCCTTACAACTGAATTAAATGTCAGCAAGGAAATTCAAATGGGTTCTCAAGATGACATTTGGCAGCATATGGTTCAACCCCACAACCCCCTCATGACTCCCTAGTGGATACATATGGCCCCCTCACTTATTAGTTGCTTCTATAGCCAGTTTTTGGTATTTTATTGCATGATATTTATTTACATCATTTTTACAATTTTCATGGCTTAATAGCACATGGATAACATAATATCAAATACTTGTCTTTTTAAATAAAATCCGAGCATCGACTAGTGGGGCCTTGGCCTTGAGCTCCACGCTAGGAAAACATACATTACATGTATAAAATATTTACATTAAAAGCCAATATATCCTAAGGGTCAAAATGGGGGTAATACAATCCCCTCCCCCTTAGAGTAACACCGTCCTTGGTGTTCCAATACTTAGGAATACATATACAATTTACACATGTCCAAAATTTTCAAAAATGTTGCAAGTTTGCCCTGCATTCTATCCCTTACTGGAAATTTTAGGACCAAGTCCTTTGGAGTCCACAAGCTACCCCAGCTAGCTTTGATATTCCCGCTCTGTAGGTGGGCATTGTTCCACTACAATCCCTTCATTTTCTTTACCTTCTAGTTAATCTACAAGTCTGTAAGCTTCATGGATGCTATCCCTCTTGTTGTTCTTTGTTGGGAAGTTGTGAAGGCAATGATTTCCTCCACATTCCCAACATTTTAGTGGTTGCTTCTTCTTTACCTGCTCAGTTTCCTTTGAGTCATCCCACCTGGAACGTTTCTTAATGGAATGATTGGATGGATGTCTCTTCATTGATCCACTATCCCATCTACTGTTGATTGCTTTGAAAATTCTTTTTACCTGCTCTTGTAGACAAACAAAGTCCTACAAAACCTTTTGGTTCATCTCATTCTGCTACTTTTGTAGCTTGAACATTTCTCCAAGGTTTTCTTGGGTCTTGGAAATTGTTTGGAGGATATTTTCAGCCAAATCAAATAGATTTTGGTCTACTTCCATGGTCAATATGCACAGCTGACCACACTTTTCTTACCAGCAACGCTTGCTTGTAACAACTGCAATTAATTGCTTCAATTTTCACCTGTGAATTTCATCATTACAAAATCTTGTTAGGCCAAACATAACATAAACATTAAAAATCATTCAATTATTTTCCCAATTGACATGGAGAGACCATGATATTTCCACACTTTTCATGCTTTCCCAACATACACATAAACACATTCATGTTCATCCTTTCTCAGGGAATTAACTATTTCACCATTCACAATTTATTTCAAGCAAATAAACACAATCCACTCCTAGTCATAACATGCATTCAACAGTTTTCTACTTCTAAGATGCATCAGTCAAAAGGGAAAGATAAGAGTAAGAGTTCCCCCCTCTTATTTTTGTTCCAATCTGGAGCCACACCATCGTTGTGGTTCTATGCTCCTTAGCCTCTTTCACTTCAATGTGAGTGTTTGACTGTCCCTTTCTTGTTCTCGCTATGACACTTAGTGTCTAAGGTCTATGCAAGGATTTCTCCATCAATGAATCCTCTCCCCATGGTTTTTCCACAGAAACTTTGGCTGCTAGGACCCACACATGTCCACTAACACCATTCTTATCATTTATGCTCATACTAAGCTTTCTAGGACAGTCACATGTCCAAATGCATCCTTAGGATGCCTTCAAGGCTTCTTGCTTCCTGCAATGACTCAGGTTTCCAACATAGAAAAAATAGTGCATCAAATTGGTTGTCATAAGAGTTTTCATGAAATTTTCATTATCCAAAATAAGAAATTAATGAAAATCGAATACTTATATGTATTGGACATTTCCTCTCTGATCCACAGGGTCCTGCTTTACTTTACAAACCATTGGATCACCTGTGGAATTGGATGTTGGCTAGCACACAGGATACTCCATGCCATCCAAACAGTTAATTCTGACACAACACTCCGACTGGAAGGAAACTTCACCATGACCATTTCTAGGTCAAGGCTCTACTATGGAGCCATAGGAATATAAAAACCCTTAACCACAACCCCCACAACATCCAAGTAACTAATGCGAAACCAGTACACCGACTGGTTTTATTAGGCATACAACAACCCTTCATCAAAACCTCCACAACATGCTTTCATACACATCAACCCTTCCACCACAACCCCTCACAACAACCTATTTACTTTGCTTTTAGTGTGCAACACCAATTGCATTTGTTCAGTCTCACAACACAAGATGGATAAGCAAGATCATCAGTATTGTTGTTCCAAAATTGCAAGCATATTTCATAACATTCACTATCAAATATTGAAACACCTGGAACGTGTCCATTCCTGATGTGAGCCATGTAGGCCCTAATCATACTCAAGTGGCCTGAAATAATATAAATAAAATAAAACACGATCTGCATATTAACTATAATAATTAGACATGTATGTTCTTAGCTAGGGATACAAAATACTTATCCTCTTTTTAGATGTATTCTCTCTTCATTTGCGAAGAATGGGGCCTCCCTTCTCCCAGTCGACAATCCTTTAGTTTGCCACCCCAATATTTTCACGTTACATAACCCACATATACCTTCTTGGCATAATTTTACCATCTCACTCACATGGTTTTCCAACATGCAGTTCAGTTGAGATCTCATCCTTAAAATATGCAATGGTGTTTCATTCGAAACCCATTTCCAAAGCATGGGATCCTTCCCATGGAGTTTGGATTCTGCAGGCCATCACACATGGTCTTCCTACAATGTGTCTTCCTAGCACACTTATCAAATAGCCAAACAGTCAACAACATTTAACAATAAAATTCAAATTTGATTGTTTCATAACCAATCAAAGGCACTAATAATTAAATTAAATATGAATTTGCAATTCTGTCTACTACAGAAATCGATTTGCTTAGTCATGAGGCTATCCTCATATTGTTTGTCTCTTGTAAGTGGCACCACTCTACCCATTAGGATTTTATTCTTGATACCATAACATGAGCATCCACTTACAACACGTCCTCCTGACACAGATCTATGCAAGCCAACATTGATTAGCAATTATCAGCAAATTCTCAAATCTGAAATCTACAAGTCCAAAATTGACAATTTGTTCTGCAAATAAACTATTTTTACAACCATGAGATCATTCTCATGAGGTTTGGATCTTTCACATGGTAGATTCCATCCTTCATCATGGACTTACCCACATTGCCATGCCCAAAACAATCTACCTGAAATCTGAAACTTCAATCAGCCAAACACTTTGTAAGTCTCTATGCATATAATATTTCATTGCTGTAACAGTCACTGAAGCATTTTCAAAATTATAACACTCCAGAATTCAAACACTTCCATATGTTAACATATCAATATCACCAAAACTCATTTACTTCACGTGAATCATTATCATTCTAAAATTGCAAGGTACAGTCACTTCATTCATGCAATTTAAATTAAACTTTAGATACTCATTACTTCACAGTCATATAATTTATACAATTCTACCTTTCCATGGAGCATTCTGATAGCCCATCGATCATGACTACCTTTTTCATGCACTTACTATTCTGCATTCATAACAGCCCATGAAATGATCCTAGAATTATCATCAATTCATCATCTCATCCATTATTTAGTTTGCAATAACACATATACCCTCCACATGCATTCATGCAATGCATCATAACATGTGCGCCCACACTTATACATGCACATTTACAACATTTACCCTATATTTTAATGTGCATTCACTCAATGCAACCACAAGATTTATAAAATCTCTTAACGCATATCCACTCAATGCCACCTTCCATTGGTTCATGAATATTATGCATTCAAACATATTACAGCCTAACCATGACTACCTCATATAGCATGCATTACCATAATCAGGACCACCAGTCCTCACTTGCTTGGGTTATTAAGCTCATAACCAACATACATATGGCATGATATATTTTTATATGAATGCAGTCTAAATTTCTAAACAGTCACATGGTATGAGGCCCCTTTCCTTCACCACTCCAAGCCCCACCACACTATGACATTATGGCATTCACATGAATGCATTCAACCTTATATGCATACCATTTTATGGTTACTAAATATGGTTCAAAGGATTTTTACCTAATCCCCTTTCAACACTTATGCAATCATCATAATTAAACCATTACCTGCATGGTTCCCATTTACACCTTTGATGTTACCTGATAAGTTGGTCTCTTATAGAGGATTACAGAATCCTTCCACCAACCTCTTGATCATGGATTTGTTTTCCTAACCTTTTCTTCATAAGGTTGTTGGTTACATGCAACAACATCATCAACATATTTAGCCATGCTTCTGTTGCCTTTGGTCATACAACCAATACCAACACCAATAGTGATTATCAATCACAATATTTACCATTAGTGGTTCATAGCATATGTAAAATCTCACTACTTTTACCAATATGTAATATCATATATGTGCAAAACATCTTCTCATGCATTGTGCAATGTTTATTAATATGTAAACTAGTGGATATTCATGCCATCCATCTAATCTCTTGCATTTTAAGCATTCCCATGCCATAATTTTATGTACATCAAGCTCATAAAATATAACTACAGTTAGCAATACAAGGGTTGACGAATTATCCCTTTCTAATCCCTCCTCATAGCATGGAATTCCTCTTCCACATCATAGCTGGTCCAATTTCATGGTCTCTAGCAAGCACACAAAGAATCATTAGCTATGATTTAATCACCATGCATCAATTCAAAACATATACTCATCTCTAATATTCCAACTTGCTACTTTACAGCCATGCAATTCTAGAAATTGCCCATATTGACAACATTTTTTTGTCAAAACAGCCACTGGCACTTTTTAGCTCTAATTATCCATGATATATGAAAACCTCATTCAAATTTTGGTTATGCACCATTGTTCTCTGCTAGATAAATTTTCCAATGCCTATCCACATGCTTCATTTTGACTTCGGGTGTGGAAATCACATTACTCCAAAAATGACAGTCTTTATCAAAATTCTACACTTTTACACAGTTGTATTTTAGTCTGAAATGCCAACTTTAGCCACTTGTAGAAGCAAATCTAGAAAGAATCATGGAAACTTTTCTACCGGGAGAATTTATTCCATACAACAAGGAACACTCAGTGACTTGCAAATATCTGTTACGATGCACCATTAATCTTCTATAAAATTATGTGTTTGACTACTTTTAACTTTCCACTTTCTCCAAAATTTCAAAATTTTGGGCCAAAAAAAACTATCTTCCAAACTGAGCACTTCTGGAAGATATCTTTCTAACAGAAAATGTATGTTTTTATGAATAGATGAAATGTCGAGTTTAGTAAATTTCTTGAATCCTAAATATAGGGTCACTTTCATCCACCGCAAGCTTTTCAAAATCCTCAAAAAGTGGCCTGGAATAGTGCTTTTTGGCCTTCTCGCTCACCCCAAATCCACGTCATTTGGATTTTGGCTCCAAGATTCCAAACTTAACACTGTTCCTGCTCCATGGTCGCTCCATATCAAATCCAGCTCAATCTGACCTCTTTCCAAGCTTCAGGTCACCGATTTGTAAAAGCCTTTGATTCCAATTTTATGTCAAATTGGGGCATAATGGGCTCGAGACCCTTACTGGTTCTTTCATGGCCTTCGTTAATGGCCTTAGAACACCACAGGACTCATCCAATTCTGATTCTGCATGTTCCTGCTATCCAAAAATCGTCTCTCTCTCTCTCTCTCTCTCTCTCTCTCTCTCTCTCTCTCTCTCTCTCTCTCTCTCTATATATATATATATATATATATATATATTTCACTTCCGCAATCTGCAATCCACAACATCCGCAACCCGCAATACACAATGTAGAAGTCAGAATGCCAATTTTCCAACTTCGAAAAATGCCATTTCCGCAATCTTCAACCCGCAATCCGCAATGCAGAAGTCGGAATGCCATTTTTCCAACTCCGGAAAATGTCACTTCCACAATCCGTAACCTGCAATCCATACCGCAGAACTCGGAAATGCGGAACGCCAAACCGCAAATTTGAAAATTTTACATTTCCGTAATCCTCAATCCACAATGCGGGTTCGGAAATGCGGAAGTCCAAAATGTAAAATTGAAAATTTTTTGTTTCCACAATCTACAATGCGGAATTGCGGAAACACCTCCTCAACACCCGCAAACGTTCAGATCTCATATATTTCTCATCCTTTAACCAAATAAGGTGAGTCTGGTACCATTGGAAATCTCTTGGAGAGCTCTATGAAATGGTTTGATCCTCTGCCACACCTGAGAACTCTTATTATATCATTTTTCTAATCAAAATGTCACAAAAACTTCATCAGTACCTCATTTAAACACTATGATATCTTCATGTAACTCATAGTTTGGCCCAAGCGGCCCCAATGCTGCAACATGGGCTCTGATACCACTCTGTCACATCCCCTCCCGTCATCCCGACCCACAAAGGGAACATGAACGCAACATGGGTTTTTTAATTTTTCCCCACAACCATATGACGGAATTCACAATTAAAATAAATGTATAATTAAATTATACAGCGGAATAATTAAAACATTTTAACACACACACAAAATAGAATGCATCAGCATGTTTCTCCTAGCTTGAAGGATGAAACAACATGCAGATAGTTAATCCCCTTCTCATGCTATGCACAGGATTTATGTTGATTAACTTAAGATAATCATTTCATTCCATTAGAAAAACAGTTACTAGTTAACACATTGCAGAATACATAATGGACATAATTTAAACCACGGAGAACACTTATCTTTTAAGATGAAGTTGTCCAAACAACTAGCTATAACGTGAGAGCAACGTTCCACCCAACCATAGGTCTCTATCCAGGCTATATTATTTCATCTGAGAGACCACCCCTGAGCTGGGTTATGTATCCACTAAGGAGGAATTAAAGAAGCTCACTCACAACCATGGTTTCACACAGATGGTTATGCTAAGCCAACATACAGTTGGGTTTATGAAGCATTTCCAACCTCTGTTCTATCTTCTGCTCTGTTATTCACTCTTGGATTTTTTCAATTCTATGGCCAAATAACTCAATCCTGTAATTGGATTTTCGGGCTATCAAAACTGGGATTTCCTATGGATTTATGGGTATCTAAGTGGTATCTAACACTCTCAAATTTTCCCCAAGGTTCAGGTCTATGGATCCCCCATTGGATTTCACTGCCCACACGAAATTCTGGTCGTTTATGGCACTTCAAAATGTGGGTTATTGCAAAGTTGCGATTTCTGGTATTTTCCACTACTGACACTCTGTAATGGATGAAAACTGAAGCTTCGATGGTCAAATTTTCCTTTTGGATTTCCCTTCCATGTTGGATGAACCTATGTTTTTCTTTTACTCTAATCATAGCAATGAATCTCCATTATAATAGCTTCATCAAGATTTGGTGGATTAACAAACTCAATCTTATCTCTAAAATTTTGGGCTAGACTTCGAAGGAAACATTGGATTTTCACTATTTCATCTTTGATGTAATCCACATACCTCAAAAGTTCCAAAAACTTATGGACATGTTCTTCCATATATTTATGTCCCAATTTTAGTTCATTGAACTCCTTCATCTTCTTATCATAGTACCTAGCAGAAAGGTATTTCTCCTTGAAATATTTCTTAAATCACTCCCAGTTGATCCTTCTCTCTTTTATTCCTTTCACTTGCATGAGGTGCTCCCACCAAATTGAAGCTCAAACATTTAGATTGTAGATAGCAATTATGGCCTTCTCATTTCTTGTGTAATCATGAATTATAAAATACTTCTTCATCCCAAGAAGCCATGCTTTCGCTTCTTGACATGTCTTACTTTCTCCATCAAATGTGGGAGGCCTTGCCTTCCTAAATTTATCCTATGGAATCATTTTAGAATCCATTCTTCTTTCAAACCTACTGGAAGTACGCCTTGGAATTCTTTGGTAACTTCAGGAATCACATGACCTACTAGAATAAGATCTCGACGAAGATATATTGCGTCCCCTTCTCAAGGAACAACTTCTTGGACTTGGAGTCCTCTTTTTATTGCGACTTCTAGAGCGACTCTATGCACTTCTTTCTTGACCAACATTGGTTGGATTAGATCCAAGATGAGCTATATGTTGAATGTCATTGAGGATTTGAAGGATAACAACATTAATTTGGTTCTTCTCTTCTTGAGCTTTGATCAATCTCTCATTGAAACTTCTCATTGTTTCAACCAAATTTTGAGGAGTGATTTGCTCGCTTCTCCCATTTGACTCTGTTTCAGCATTTTCCTCTTGCATATTTTATCTTAATCCATCCTCATCATGTTCATAGGGGTCGAGTGAATCATTCATAGTTACCATTTTCTCTCGAAAATTCTTTCCCTTGGCTTGTTTCCCTCTACTGCAATTGTTCAAATTTTATCGATTGCAAACACTGTGCCATCATAGAGATATTTATTAGACATTTTATTAATATATGGAATGAAACATAAAAATGCTAATTTGAATAGAATTAGTCTCATGGAATTATTCACAGGGATCTTAAATCCTCTTCTCATTTGTTCCATTTATGCAATTCTAGAAATTGTCTTTATTGACAATTATTTTTTTGTCAAAACAAGGTTAGAGACACTTTTTTGTTCTGATCCCTGAGACATTGGAGTCCCTGATTCAAATTTTTATTATGCACCATTTTTCTCTTCTAGGTAATATTTCTAATTCCTATCCTCCTACTCCATTCTGATTTTGTATGTGGAAATTACACTCTTCTAAAAGTGTCAACTTCGCCAAATTCTGCACGTTTTCCACACGTGCAATTAGCCTTGACGACCAACTTCAGCCACTTGTAAAAGTAAATCTAAAGAGAACTAGAAAAAAATTTCTACTGGGAAAATTTATTCCATATAGCAAGGATTACTCAGCAACTTTCATATCTATGATCCGATGTACTAGTAAACTTCTATACATTTCTAGGTTTTACTACTTTTGACTTTTGCAACTTTTTCAAAATCTTGGAATTTTTTATGAAATGGCTATCTGAAGATCAAAGGAGACTGCGTTAGGTAGTTATAATTATCGACATTTCGAGCCTCAAAGTAGGGCTCATCATCAGAAGAAAAATTATTCCTAGAAAAATGGCTATCTGCCAAACTATGCATTTATGGAAAAACTTCATCTAATGGAAGTTGCTTGTTTTAATGAGTAGATAAAATGTCAATTTCAAAAAAAATCCTGGTTTCTACATCTATGGTCACTTTTTCCTCCTTCAATCTTTTCAAAACCCCCAAAAAGTTCTCCAAAGTAGTGCATTTTGGCCTTCTTTCACACCCTGGATTCATACATTTTGGAATTTGGACCAAATATTTCGAATTTAGCTACGTTCCATTCCATGAATGTACCATAGCAATTTCATCCCGAATCGAGCTTCCATGTGATCTTGGGATACTGGTCTTTGAAAGTACTTGATTCAAAATTTCCTCCAAATCGGAGCGAAACTGGATCGAGCATCTCATTCTTGATTTTGTGACCTTCTCAAATGGTGTCCCAATGTAGCAAGTCTCATCCAATTCTAAGTTGAATTTCTCCTGTTATGGCCAAAACATTTTTCAGGCTCTATAGTACCTTTTTTTTTATTCTGACATCTCGACCTTGACTTGGTCAATCCTGACCTCTCTAACTCCAAATGTTACCATCCATGCGTCGGGAGTCAGAATTCGGCACTACCAACTAGCCTCCGCAACTGCCCCTACCTCCCGACTCCGACTGCGGTTTCCGCAAGTTGAGAGTCGAAAGTCGGCACTACCAACCAGCTTTCGCAACCCCCCTCGACCTCCCAACTATGACTATGGTTTCCTGCAAGTTGAGAGTCAGAAGTCGGGACCACAACACCAATTCTGACCCATCTCCCCCGACCTTCTGACTCTGACTGTCGCCCTCCACACGTCAGGAGTCGGAAGTTGGCACCGCAACTCCAACTCTCACCTGTCACCCCCAACTTCTCGACTTCGACTGTCTCCCTCCACACATCGGAAGTTGGAATTCGGTAGGCACAGAATCAGTCTTGAAAACCACCCCAACCTCCTGACTCCGACTTTCGTACATCGGGAGTCGGAATTCAGAACCACTAACTTCGACCTCCTATGCCCGCACTGATGTCGATATCTTTCACCTCCAAAGTCCATTTTTTATGAAATTGCTATTGTCAAAAAGATCTCTACGATCTCTACATAGTGGTGTGATCCTCTGCAACAGTTGAAGACTTTGATTTTTGGCCATAATTGATCTCATAATTTCACCAAACACTCACCCACACCTCCTATGCATTTCTAATTTTCTACCTATAGGTGTAGGTTCTGGCCCAAACAGTCCAAGTGTTGCAACCTTTGGCTCCGATACCACTCTGCCATGTCCCTTCCCACATAACCGACTAGTGGAGGGAACATGATTGATATGTAGGGTGCTAAAATTCCCCTCTAAGGCCATATTATCAAATTCATGAACAATGCATATCAAAAATACACAGTGGGATTAAAATCAATTACACACACAGTATGCATGTATCAGCATGTTCATCACATGCATAACAATAAACTCATGCACAAAAATATACTCATCTTATGATATTCACAGGCATTCAGTTGCAACAGTTCAAATTGGCTCATTCATTCAATTTAACATAAGCAAACAATCACTCATAATACATAAAATTTTGCATAATTAAAAACAACAGTTAACACTTATCTTTTAATTGAAATTGTCCCAGCAATTGGTTGTGGAAGAGCAATGTCCCGCCCAACGATAGGTTTCTGTCCATCCTATATTACTTCAGCTGAGAAACCACCCCTGATTTGGGATCTGTATCCACTAAGGAGGAACTACTCAGGCTCACTCACAACCACAGTCACAAATACTCATGCTAAGCCAACACACAGTTGTGTTTGTCAAGCATGCAAGGATATAGGGAAGGAGAATTCTAAGCCAGTGAACTCAACCACATAGCTACAAGCATCTCAATTGATCTCATACAGCCTTGGCAACCACAATACCTACCACACACAACACAAGGAAGGTCTCCTGCTCTACTACACAGTGCCTCAGGCACCTCTTCCTTCCAGTTCTCTTCAGGGTGGGCATAGAAAGATCCAGCTGCTAGATCCACAAAGATTCTTCCCTTCACTAGGTTTATCAATCAATTCCGAACTCTGATCTCTCTCTCAATTCGTTTCACTCCTGGATTTCTCCAAGTTCTGGCCACGTGACTCCCAAAAACGGAATTGAATTTCCCAGCTTCAAAATCTGAGTTTTCCTATGGATTTTTGGGCATTTTCCACTCTCAAATTCTCCCTAGGGTTTATGTTTATGGATTCTCTATTAGATTTTGTTGTTCACAACGAATTCTGGGCATTTTTGGCACTCAAAATCGTGGGATCTTTCCTGGTTACGATTTATGTAATTCTTCACTGTTGGGAATGCATAATGGATGAGAATTGATGTCTGGTTGTTCAACAATGGAATGGGGATGATGGGAAAATGAATTTCCATGAAGAAATTAACTTTTGGGCCAAGTAAATTGAGCCCATAAACTGCCATACGAATTTTTGAGGTTGCCCATGCTCCATTAATTTCATGAGTTGATTTCCTAGTTGCCCCTTCCTAACAGAATTAAGTGTTAGCATACTATTCAAGATGGGTTGTCAAAATGACACGTGGAAACAAAGGATTGAACCCCCCATTCCCTCACCTCTCCCTAGTGGATACATTCAGCCCCCTCATTTTGGTTGCTTCCATACCCAGTTCTTGAAATTTTATTTACATTTTAATTATTTACATGATTTACAATTCCATGGTTTACTAACACATGGCTCACAAAATATAAAATACTTTCATTTTTAAAGCTGAGCATTCACTAGTGGGGCCTTGGCCTTGAGCTCCACGCCAATAATTTATACATCATGTATACACAATATTTACACATTAAGGCAATAATTCCAAAGGTCAAAATGGAGGTATTACATATATATTTTTACTTATTAATTATTTTTCTTATTTCATGTTTCCTCTTTTTCATTATTTATTTCTTTTATTAATCCCTTTTATTTTTTGGTTATTTATTTATTATTATTTTCTCTCTATTTTTACCTTTTAATACATACAAGTTTTTCTTTATTTTTTTAATCTAATGGTTTCCCCCCAAAAAATCTCACTAAATATTATATTTTTTTTTGTCTTGTGCATATTTTCATAATTTCATATGTGTTCTTCATAAATCTCTTTCGTTGAGACTTTCTGCTCTAAATGTCAGATTCAAATGCCCAATGTAGTGAAAATCCATAAAATATCTTGGTCAATAACAAGACATATCATGAACCTTAAGCTTAGTGAAGAAAAAATTGAGTATGAAGAGTTAAATCATTTCAATCCAATACACAAAGGAAGGAAGCCCTATGCCTAAGCTCTCGATATATTTAAAAGCCACAAAAAAACAAAAGAGAGAGAATGAAGAATTAGATGATGAAATATATTTTTGAATTATTATTGTAAAATATGTGTGTTCATTCTATTTGGAATGGGGACAAATTTCTAAATGATCCAGATGGATATTGGTGGCAACCCACCTATTCCACTGGACCAAAAACGTTTTTCCAATATGGCATCTTCTCAAGTCATAGGACTTATCTAGATGTATATCAACGGCCACCCACCTATTCCATGAGCTCAAGTCAGTTTTTTTCAATTTGGCAGTTTTTACGGATTTTTATGTCCAAAACTTTTGGGGTTATGTTGATGCCCTAAACAACGTTTTTTTGAAACGTTGGAGTCCAATCATAGCCAAAAGCAACACTAGATGGGATAAATGTGTACTTCTCGTCTATACCTTTCCAACGAGCTATCAAGCGCCCTAAACGAAGACCATATTCAATAGTCATGCCCCTGAGAAGTTGACACCTCAATTAGCCACCCCGAGACCCGCAAACCTTTTTATAGATCGTCTCCTAGTGTTAGCTTCTTGGATGTTAGGTTTGTTTCCCTCATGATTCTGACAAAAATTCCCTCTGCCCTCCTTTTGTAATCAACTTGTCATGAATGAGTGTAGTGGCAACATCTCTTCTTAGAGATATAACTACCACCATTCTAGCTACTTTTATTTTACAGTTTGTTTTGTTTCATTCATTAAATAAAATCTAAGTTTATTATATCACTATGTTCCTAGAAATAAATATGTGTTCCTTGCAATATATATGTGTATGTGGTTCTATATATACTCTTTCATTTTGTTCTCACATAAATATTGATCACTAAAATTAATTAGTCAAATAGAATTAGTAGGCCACAAGCCATGAAGATAGAAAGTAAAGAGTTGAGAAAGTATAATACTAAAGATCGTTTAGGATTTTATAAAAGAGACCTTTGAACTCTTGCAAAAGATCCCTCATTTGACCTTGTAAGTCATCCTTTTATGTTTGAAATTCACTATTTCCTTGGTTGCTTGTGAGTTTTGGATATAGCATCTTATGAATGTTGTGGAAAATGAGCATTCTCTTGGTAACCATGTTCATGCGTTATTATCTTACTTTAAATGTTAACTTTTTGGATGTGAATCTCAAGATATGTAAGCTATCTTCAATCCTTAGAGAAAGTTTGGGGGTATTGTGCAAACTACAAAAGTGATATATCTTCCATTGCTATCTTTCCTTGATTTATGTCTAATTCTTTTGATGTGAAACGTGTCCTTTTATTGGTAATTGAAGCTACCTTCATGTATGTGTAGAGATATCATAGTTGGCTCATGTTTCAATATTGTTGTGAAGTTGTGGATGGATGTAAGCTATCTTCACCATTCACAGATTCCTTGCATGGTTATGAATATTAATGTTGTGTAATTTTAATTTTTTGGATTTAGGGCATTCTCTTTATTATCATATTCATGTTTTCTTATGATATATTATGAAAAGAGTTGGATTCAATGCCAATATGAGAGGAAGGGTACCTATTTTCTCTATGTTCCTTCCTCATGTTTCATATCAAATTGAATCGTTTTAGTGTGAACCCCTTGCAAGGATAGGATATATAGTTAGATATATTAGATAGAAATAGATTACTTGCACATTGCATTCACATATTAGTTTCATTAAGTTAGAAACCATCGGTTGAATTGGGCCTTAACTAATAAAAAGGCATAAGAAAAAACAATAGTATTGTGATATATTTTTCTGGATTTCATTGTGTTGGGTATTCTAAACTCTAACACAGTGAAATCTAGAAACATATATCACAATGAATGTCTACTATGAAAACATACATGCTCAGAAAACCAATAGTAGTGGGTTCATGATTGGACGTTCTCAATTTCAATGAAGGGAGGTCTAGTTGGGCCTTTTCCTAGGTAAACCTATGTTGATGACTCATGACATTTCCTATGACAACAACATCTTAAGGATTAGGTTGTATCGTGCCTCTAAGATGGTGTTGATCATAATGCTATGATAAGATTTGTTATACTATGAGTCCCTAGACAATCGCAATGTCCAATATCACCTTCTTATGAGTTTTAATATTCATCTATTGATGAGGTGTCATACTTCTTCACTAATGAGTTGTTAGTGAGATCTAGATATATCGGTAGTTATATTAATGCCTGGTATATTGATATTATTGGATGAATGTAGTGTTGAATATGAATTAAATCCTTTTTCACCAATTTTTTGAAGCTACTCTATTTCTTAACACGATACTAGAGATCCCTATAAAGTATTAAGGGGCATAGTAGATCCGTGGAATCAAGGATATTGAACTATTCCATGGTAGTGATCCATGAGAAAGTAACAAATATTCCGACAAGATTTGTTCATTGATATATGTTTAAAAGAGTTGATGTGAAAATGAGACCGAATTTGGTAGATTTCATTTGGAAATGGATCAGGGAAAATTTTAAGGATCCATAATTTTCTCAAAGTGTGGAAACCTTGGTGAATCTTATTAATTCTTAAATTTGCAACCATAAAATGTTTGATGACCTTTTAAAAAATATATTCAAATTCTGAAGGACTTTATATAGTTTTTGGACAATTTTGGCGATTTTTAGAGTTAAAAAAAAACTATCCCGTGCAATTTGGGTCAATCATATTTGAAAACAAAATGACAAATTAACAAATATTTTTTTGGAAAAAAAGGTCGAAAAATAGCCCATGGGCTAAATTTCGCCCCTAAAATTTTCCTTGCAATGTATTTAAAAGAGATACTTTTAAGATTGTTTCATATTGTTGCTGAGGATTATGCACAAAGCCTAAATCACTACTAAATAAATTAGAAGTGAGGGCCTTGAATGAATATTGTAAATTCAAATATGGAATATCCTTGGCCTTGGAACGCAATACTCTATTCTTCAATATGCTTTAATAATTTTTCGCCAAGGTTTTGAATAGATGGTTTTCCATTTCAACAAAGAAAGGTCTCGTTGGGCCTTTCTCTAGGTACACCTATGTTGTTGACTTGGGACATTTTCCTATGAAAACATCATCATAAGGATTAGGATCATATATCATGTGTTCAAGATGATGATGATTATGATGATGCTGATAAGATTAAGCATGGTTGATAATTGTCAACTTGGTTAACCATGGCTAATATGGTCAATATCATCAATTATGGTCAATATAATGAACATGATCTACCATAATCAATGTGGGTTTTGTTGTTGTTGTTGACTTTTCTATGATCATTATATCTCACGTGTCTATGAAAGTTTATTTCATGGATATTATTTGGATGTTATTTTGATGTTAATATAGATGTCTAGATATTTGTTTATATACATTAAGTATTTGGATGTCATTATGTTAACTGTAATGACATTTTAGACATTTCTAATGATGTTATAGTAGTTGTAACATTGGACTTACATTCAAGCCCAAAAATGTTTAGAATTAAATCCAATGGTTATTTAAAAATGTTCATTATTATAGGTGTTGAGTTAAAAATATTTTTTGAACATTTCTTAAGCAATAAATCACCAAAAATCCTTTACTATATCTATCATCTTATCTCTTAACAACTTAATGAAATATGAAACTAAAAATTATATTCATAAATTAACTAAAAAAGAAGAGAGAACGAAAAACATGTAATTAAGTAAGATGTTAAAATAAATCACCCAAAATTCTTTACTATGTCTATCATCTTATCTCTTAACGACATAGTAAAATATGAAACTAAAAAGTTAGCAACTAAAAATTATATACATAAATTAACTAAAAGAAGAAGAGAGAAAGAAAAACATGTATTTAAGTAAGATGCTAAAATAGAAATCAAATATGTCACATGGCATGCCTATTTCAATATATAGGATACAATTCAAAATGAATTTCGTCATGGATGGTATGATGCTAAGTGAAAAATATCTCATAAAAGAGTGTAAAGTACAAGTTTAGATGAAATGACCCTTTGCATTAATTAATATAAGAAATTATTTTAAGAAAGGTTTATACTATGTAACTAAACTTTATGACAAATAATTTGAGGGAAAAGAATCTATCATGCCTTTCTTTATTAAATCAAAGAAATTATTTTAGAAGATAGGTGGAGGTAGGTATGAGCATCTTGCTAAGAGAAAGGTACTTGAAATGGAAATATCCACCATTGGCATGTGAGCTTCTTAAGAATATTCATTCAATTGATCGATATGGCATGGGTTGCTAAGAGAAAGGTACTTAACTTGTGGTTTAAGAACACCAAATCTCACACTACCATACAATCCCTATCATTAACAATGAAATTTGATGGATGGTGCACTTGCCTCTATAAAATCATGATATGGTCCACAGCCTCTTATTTTAAGCATCATATAATTCCATGATGGCAGATGGTGCACTTGTCTCTATAAAATCATGACATGGTCCCTAGCCTCCTATTTTGAGCCCTATTGTGGTGTGTTGTGATGGTTGGTTGTGTGGTTGTTAAACAGTCACCAGATGAAACGTTACAGTTTTAGACAAAATTTGAAAAACAAATCTCTCAAATACCTTAGGAGTTAGAAAGTCTCTTCCAGCCTGCCATAATTATGGAAAGAGACCAAGTGGCAGTCAATAGTATCCTCCTCTCTTTTTCCTGGACATCAATATACAATGGTCTCTACAAGCCATAGTGTTTTCAAATCACATCATGTTGGCCTGCTCCATCAAAATCTTAAAAACTTTCTTACACCAGAAAGTAGTAGCCCTACTTCTGGTGGACATGGGGATAGCAATCGCCTTTGCCAAGAAGTGGCTGAGAACAACCAGTATGACGCAAGATGGACTAAAATTTAGCATATTTATAATCATTTTCTGAGGATAGCGTGGCCATTGTTATTGTCACTTTGTATGGGATATGTATATTACTGTTTTTTCCATCTCAATTTGGGTTGAACTTTGTTGAAAAGTATAAGTTTTAAGTTTAAAAAAAAAGGAATGGACGAAATTCAAAAGTTGTAAACAGAAATTTGTTGTTCTCGTTGAAAAGTCCCATATCAAACACTCTAAACATAAAAGTAAGTGAAAAATGTGCATCAAAATGTGAGCATTCAATCAATAGAGGTGACAATCAATCATTCTCTTGCGGGCAAGGAATGGGCATCAAAATGTGAGCATTCAACCATACTACAACAAAATTTAAAAGTTAGCATCTAACTCCTAAAGAAATTCCAAAAAGATCTTGGTCTCCTTTTTGAGATCCCAAACACCCTCTTGTTGGTGGCCATCAAAATATGAGCATGCAAACCTAACCCAATCCTACCACACATTATTCAACAAACAACTGAACCAGAACCATCTAAATTTAATTCAGAAATGGACATTTAAGATTGTTTGAACGAAGGAGATAAATAGGGGGCTCCCTTCTCCGAGTCGACAATCCTTCAGTTTGCCACCCCAATCTTTTCACGTTACATAACCCACATATACCTTCTTGGCATAATTTTACCATCTCACTCACATGGTTTTCCAACATGTAGTTCAGCTGAGATGTCATCCTTTAAATATGCAATGGTGTTTCACACGAAACCCATTTCCAAAGCATGGGATCCTTCCCATGGAGTTTGGCTTCTACAAGCCATCACACATGGTATTCCTGCAATGTGTCTTCCTGGAACACTTATCAAATAGCCAAAAAGTCAGAAACATTTAACAATAAAATTCAAATTTGATTGTTTCATAACCAATCAATGGCACTAATAATTAAATTCAATATGAATTTGCAATTCTGTCTACTACATAAATCGATTTGCTTAGTCATGAGGCTATCCTCATATTGTTTGTCTCTTGTAAGTGGCACCACTCTACCCATTAGGATTTTATTCTTGATACCATAACATGAGCATCCACTTACAACACATCCTCCTGACACAATTCTATGCAAGCCAATGTTGATTAGCAATTATCAGCAAATTCTCAAATCTGAAATCTACAAGTCCAAAATTGACAATTTGTTCTGCACATAAACTATTTTTACAACCATGAGATCCTTCTCATGAGGTTTGGATCTTTCACATGGTAGATTCCATCCTTCATCATGGACTTACCCACATTTCCATGCCCAAAACAATCTACCTGAAATATGAAACTTCAATCAGCCAAACACTTTGTAAGTCTCTATGCATATAATATTTCATTGCTGCAACAGTCACTGAAGCATTTTCAGAATTATAACACTCCAGAATTCAAACACTTCCAGATGTTAACATACCAATATCACCAAAACTCATTTACTTCACATGAATCATTATCATACTAAAATTGCAAGGTACAGTCACTTCCTTCATGCAATTTAAATGAAACTTTAGATACTCATTACTTCACAGTCATATAATTTATACAATTCTTCCCTTCCACAGAGCATTCTGACAGCCCATCGATCATGACTACCTTCTTCATGCACTTAATATTCTGCATTCATAACATCCCATGAAATTATCCTTGAATTATCATCAATTCATCATCTCGTCCATTATTTAGTTTGCAATAACACATATACCCTCCCCATGCATTCATGCAATGCATCACAACATGTGCACCTACACTTATGCATGCACATTTACAACATTTACCTTATCTTTTAATGTGCATTCACTCAATGCAACCACAAGATTTATAAAATCTCTTAACACATATCCACTCAATGCCACCTTGCATTCGTTCATGAATATTATGCATTCAAACATATTACAACCTAACCATGACTACCTCATATAGCATGCATTACCATAATCAGGACCACCAGTCCTCACTTGCTTGGGTTATCAAGCTCATAACCGACATACATATGGCATTATATATTTTTATATGAATGCAGTCTAAATTTCTAAACAGTCACATGGTATGAGGACCTCTTTCCTTCACCACTCCAAGCCCCACCACACTATGACAGTATGGCATGCACATGAATGCATTCAACCTTATATGCATACCATTTTATGGTTACTAAATATGGTTCAAGGGATTCTTACCCAATCCCCTTTCAACACTTATGCAATCATCATAATTAAACCATTACCTGCATGGTTCCCATTTACACCTTTGATGTTACCTGATAAGTTGGTCTCTTATAGAGGATGACAGAATCCTTCCACCAACCTCTTGATCATGGATTTGTTTCCCTAACCTTTTCTTCTTAAGGTTGTTGGTCACTTGAAACAACATCATCAACATATTTAGCCATGCTTCTGTTGTCTTTGGTCATACAACCAATACCAACACCAATAGTTATTATCAATCACAATATTTACCATTAGTGGTTCATAGCATATGTAAAATCTCACTACTTTTACCAATATGTAATATCATATGCGTGCAAAACATCTTCTCATGCATTGTGCAATGTTTATTAATATGTCAACTAGTGCATATTCATGCCATCCATCTAATCTCTTGCATTTTAAGCATTACCATGCCATAATTTTATGTACATCAAGCTCATAAAATATAACTACAGTTAGCAAGACATGGGTTAACGAATTCTCCCTTTCCAATCCCTCCTCATAGCATGGAATTCCTCTTCCACATCATAGATGGTCCGATTTCATGGTCTCTAGCAAGCACACAAGGAATCATTAGCTATGATTTTATCACCAAGTATCAATTCAATACATAAACTCATGTATAATATTCGAACTTGCTACTTTCCAGCCATGCAATTCTAGAAATTGCCCATATTGACAACATTTTTTTGTCAAAACAGCCACTAGCACTTTTCTTCTCTAATTATCCATGATATATGAAAACCTCATTCAAATTCTAGTTATGCGCCATTGTTCTCTGCTAGATAAGTTTTCCAATGCATATCCACATGCTTCATTTTGACTTCGGGTGTACAAATCACATTACTCCAAAAATGACAATCTTTATCAAAATTCTGCACTTTTACACAGTTGTATTTTAGTATGAAATTCCAACTTTAGCCACTTGTAGAAGCAAATCTAACAAGAATCATGGAAACTTTTCTACCAGGAGAAGTTATTCCATACAACAAGGAACACTCAGTGACTTGTAGATATTTGTTCCGACACATCATTCATCTTCTATAAAATTATGTGTTTTACTACTTCTAACTTTCCACTTTTTTCAAAATTTTAAAATTTTGGGCCAAACAAGACTATCTTCCAAACTAAGCATTTCTGGAATATATCTTTCTAACAGAAAATGTATGTTTTTATTAATAGATGAAATGTCGATTTGAGTAAATTTCTTGAATCCTAAATATAGGGTCACTTTCATCCACTGCAAGCTTTTCAAAATCCTCAAAAAGTGGCCTGGAATAGTGTTTTTTTTTCCTTCTTACTCACCCCAAATCCACGTCCTTTGTATTTTGGCTCCAATATTCCAAACTTAACACTGTTCCTACTCCATGGCCGCTCCATATCAATTTCAGCTCAATCCGACCTCTTTCCAAGCTTCGGGACACCGATTTGTAAAATTCATTAATTCCAATTTTATGTCAAATTGGGGCATAATGGGCTCGAGACCCTTGTGAAAATCCTCACAGTAGATCTAAGAGATGATGTATACCTCACAAGAAAGTAATTGATTAAGCAAGAAAATAGAAGAAGAGTGGTCAATGTAGTATAATGAGCAACAGAATAATAATATAGTAGAACTCAGATAGAAGCAAAAATACTTCACACACACTAATTAATTAATCACAATATGGACAAATAAATAGTACATAGCATGAGGATTCGAATGCCTAAGGTGGCAATTCGAATTAGCCTTCATGGAGTGATCAAAATATCACTGGAGTGTCATCGGAGCACAACTAGCAGTCTATCTCATCATCAGTGGAGTCATCAATGCACAAGTAACTGTCAACCATCAATGAAACTGAGTCTAACTGAGTGTGGTAGGTGTAACTGAATGTAACTGGCACATGGAGAAACTAACTGAATGAAGGAGGCTCATTGGAGGGCGCATGAGGAGCTAACTGGAGTCAGAACAGGTATTCATGTCTCATCGAAGGTCAATCGGAGTGATAACAACAGTGAGGAGTCAGTCTTGCCTCAAATCAAGGAAAGACTGGTGGATAATTGAAGTAAACTGGACTGGAAGGTGAGAAAGGCACCCTTCTCATGCAGTAGGTGAAAGGAGGGAACATGACAAGCTAGGAGGGCTGAAACTGAGTGTAAGGAAGCTCCGGGGGCTAGCTAACTGAGGGCTAGGTGCTGGGACTAATGACTGGAATGCATGCAAATGCATGCAAACCCTAAATGATGTATGCAAACCCTAAAAGTGCATGCATGACTGAAAATGTAAATGATCAAAATACTGGTGGGGATAGGATGGAGTATAGGAATATCCTAACAACCCTTACTGGTTCTTTCATGGCCTTCGTTAATGGCCTTAAAACACCACAAGACTCATCCAATTCTGATTCTGCAACTGCAACTTCTGCAACCCGCAATCCGCAATGCAGAAGTCAAAATGCCAATTTTTCAACTCCGGAAAATGTCACTTCCGCAATCTGCAACCCGCAATCCGCAATGCGGAAGTCGGAATGCCATTTTTCCAACTCTGGAAAAGCTCACTTCCGCAATCCATAATCTGCAATCCATACTGCGGAACTCAGAAATGAGGAACACCAAACCGCAAATTTGAAAATTTTACATTTTCGCAATTCTCAATCTGCAATGCGGGTTCAAAAATGCAAAAGTCCAAAACATAAAATTGAAAATTTTGCGTTTCCGCAATGCAGAATTGCAGAAACACCTCCTCAGCTCCCGCAAACTCATATATTTCTCATCCTTTAACCAAATAAGGCAAGTCTGGTACCATTGGAAAACTCTTGGAGAGCTCTATGAAATGGTTTGATCCTCTACCACACCTGATAACTCTTATTCTATCATTTTTCTAATCAAAATGTCGCTCAAACTTCATCAATACCTCATTTAAACACTATGATATCTTCATGTAACTCACAGTTTGGCCCAAGCAGCCCCAGTGCTGCAACATGGGCTCTGATACCTCTCTGTCACGTCCCCTCCCATCATCCCGACCCACAAAGGGAACATGAACGCAACATGGGGTTTTTAATTTTTTCCCACAACCATATGACAGAATTCACAATTAAAATAAATGCATAATTAAATTATACATCGGAATAATTAAATTTTTTTAACACACACACAAAGTAGAATGCATCAGCATGTTTCTCCTAGCTTGAAGGATGAAACAACATGCAGATAGCTAATCCCCTTCTCATGATATGCACAGGATTTATGTTGATTAACTTAAGATAATCATTTCATTCCATTAGAAAAATAGATACTAGTTAACACATTGCAGAATACATAATAGACATAATTTAAATCATAGAGAACAATTATCTTTTAAGATGAAGTTGTCCAAACAACTGGCTATAATGTGAGAGCAACGTTCCACCCAACCATAGGTCTCTGTCCAGCCTATATTATTTCAGCTGAGAGACCACCCCTGAGCTGGTCTATGTATCCACTAAGGAAGAATTAAACAAGCTCACTCACAGCCATGGTTTCACACAGACGATCGTGCTAATCCAACATACAGTTGGGTTTATCAATCATTTCCAACCTATGTTCTATCTTCTGCTCTGTTATTCTTGCTTGGAGTTTTTCAATTCTATGGCCAAATAACTCAATCTCATAATTGGATTTTCAAGCTATCAAAACTGGGTTTTCCTATGGATTTCTGGGTATCTAAGTAGTATCTAACACTCTCAAATTTTCCCCAAGGTTCAGGTCTATGGATCCCCCATTGTATTTCACTGCCCACACTAAATTCTGGGCGTTTATGGCACTTCAAAACGTGGGTTATTGCAAAGTTGCGATCTCTGGTTTTTTCCACTGCTGACACTCTGTAATGGATGAAAATTGAAGCTTTGATGCTAAACAATGGAATGGGAATGAGGAAGGACGAATTCCCATGTGGTAGAGTGACTTGTGGGTCAAGAAAACAAAGCCCATACCTGCCATATGAATATCTGGGTTGCCCATGCTTCATTAAAGCCATGGACTGATTTTCTCAACCACTTCCTTGCAACTAAATTAAATGTCAGCAAGAAAATTCAAATGGGTTATCAAGATGACATTTGGCAGCATAGGGTTCAACCCCACAACCCCCTCACCACTCCCTAGTGGATACATATGGCCCCCTCTTATTAGTTGCTTCCATAGCCAGTTTTTGGTATTTTATTGCATGATGTTTATTTACATCATTTTTACAATTTCCGTAGCTTTATAGCACATGGATAATATAATATCAAATACTTTCTTTTTTAAATAAAATATGAGCATCCACTAGCGGCTCCTTGGCCTTGAGCTCCACACTAGGAAAACATACATCGCATTTATACAATATTTACTTTAAAAGCCAATATATCCTAAGGGTCAAAATGGGGGTATTACACATATCTTCCACTGAATTGTTTCTTTTAAGTTATGCAAGCTTTGAGGGTTCTCTCTTTGATGTGGACTATCTTTAAGCATGTGGTTCCCTCCACATCCCCAACATTGAAGCAGCCCTTTTGTCCCTTTTTCTGCTACTACTACTGGCTTAGTTCCACTTCATGCTTGCTAACCTTATTGTAAATCCCTTGGCTGATTTTTAAATGGAGGTTTAAATCCACTTCTCCTTTGGTCAAATTTTTCTTTTGGATTTCCCTTCCATGCTGGATGAACCTATGATTTTCTTTTACTCTGATCATAGCAATGAATCTCCATTCTAATAGCTTCATCAAGATTTGGTGGATTAACAAACTCAATCCTATCTCTAAAATTTTGGGGTAGAATTCCAAGGAAACATTGAATTTTCACTCTTTCATCTTTGATGTAATCCACATACCTCAACAATTCCAAAAACTTATGGACATGTTCTTCCATATATTTATGTCCCAATTTTAGTTCATTGAACTCCTTCATATTGTTATCATAGTACCTAGCAGAAAGGTATTTCTCCCTGAAATATTTCTTAAATCACTCCCAGTTGATCCTTCTCTCTTTGATTCCTTTCACTTGCATGAGGTGCTCCCACCAAATTGAAGCTCAAACATTTAGATTGTAGATAGCAATTATGGCCTTCTCATTTCTTGTGTAATCATGAATTATAAAATACTTCTTCATCCCAAGAAGCCATGCTTTCGCTTCTTGACATGTATTACTTTCTCCATCAAATGTGGGAGGCCTTGCCTTCCTAAATTTAGCCTATGGAATCATTTTAGAATCCCTTCCTCTTTCAAACCTACTGGAAGTATGCCTTGGAATTCTTTGGAAACTTCAGGAATCACATGACCTTCTAGAATAAGATCTGGGTGAAGATATCTTACGTCCCCTTCTAAAGGAACAACTTCTTGGACTTGGAGTCATCTTTTTATTGCGACTTCTAGAATGACTCAATGCACTTCTTTCTTGACCAACATTGGTTGGATTAGTTCCAAGATGAGCTATATGTTGAATGTCAGTGAGGATTTGAAGGATAGCAACATTAATTTGGTTCTTCTCTTCTTGAGCTTTGATCAATCTCTTATTGAAACTTCTCATTGTTTCAACCAAATTTTGAGGAGTGATTTGCTCGCTTCTCCCATTTGACTCCGTTTCAGCATTGTCCTCTTGCATATTTTATCTCAAGTCATCCTCATCATGCTCATAGGGGTTGAGTGAATCATTCATGGTTACTATTTTCTCTCGAAAATTATTTCCCTTGGCTTGTTTCCCTCTACTGCAACTGTTCAAAGTTTATCAATTGCAAACACTATGCATCATAGAGATATTTATTAGACATTTTATTAATAAATGGAATGAAACATAAAAATGTTAATTTGAATAGAATTAGTCTCATGGAATTATTCACAGGGATCTTAAACCCTCTTCTCATTTGTCCCATTTATGCAATTATGGAAATTGTCTTTATTGACAATTCTTTTTTTGTCAAAACAAGGTTAGAGACACTTTTTTGTTCTAATCCCTGAGACATTGGAGTCCCTGATTCAAATTTTGATTATGCACCATTTTTCTCTTCTGGGTAGTATTTCCAATTCCTATCCTCCTACTCCACTTTGATTTTGTATGTGGAATTTACACTCTTCTAAAAGTGTCAACTTCGCCCAATTCTACACTTTTTCCACAGGTGCAATTAGCCTTGATGACCAACTTAAGCCACTTGTAAAAGTAAATCTAGAGAGAACTAGAAAAAAATTTCTACTGGGAAAATTTATTCCATATAACAAGGATTACTCACAACTTTCATATATATGATCTGATGTACCAGTAAACTTCTATACATTTCTAGGTTTTACTACTTTTGACTTTTGCAACTTTTTCAAAATCTTGGAATTTTTGGCAAAATGGCTATCTCCCAAACTATGCATTTCTGTAAAAACTTCATCTAATGGAAGTTGCTTGTTTTAATGAGTAGATAAAATGTCAATTTCAAAAAAATTCCTAGTTTCGACATCTATGGTCAATTTTTCCTCCTTCAATCTTTTCAAAATCCACGAAAAGTGCTCCAGAGTAATGCATTTTGGCCTTCTTTCACACCTTGGATTCATACATTTTTGAATTTGAACCCAAGATTCCAAATTTAGCTACGTTTCGAGTCCATGAATGTACCATAGCAATGTCATCTCGAATCGAGCTTCCATGTGGTCTCGGGATACCGATCTTTGAAAGTCCTTAATTCAAACTTTCCTCCAAATCGAAGCGAAACTGGATCTAGCATCTCATTCTTGTTTTCATGACCTTCTCAAATGGTGTCCCAATGAAGCAAGTCTCATCCAATTCTAAGTTAAATTTCTCCTGCTATGGCCAAAACAATTTTTCGGGTTGTATACTTTTTTTTTTATTCCGACGTCTTGACCTTGACTTGGTCAATCCTAACCTCTCTAACTCCAAATATTACCATCCATGCGTTAGGAGTCGGAATTCGGCACTACTAACCAGCCTCCGCAACTGCCCCCTACCTCCCAAATTCGACTGGGGTTTCCACAAGTTGAGAGTCGAAAGTTGGCACTACCAGCCAGCCTTTGCAACCGCTGTCAACCTCCCAACTCTGACTATGGTTTCCTGCAAGTCGAGAGTCAGAAGTTGGAACCACAACACCAATTCTGACCCATCTCCCCCGACTTCCTGACTTTGCCTGTCGCCCTCCAGACGTCAGGAGTCGGAAGTCAGCACCGCAACTCCAACTCTGACCTGTCACCCCCAACTTCCCGACTTCAACTGTCGCCCTCCTCACATTGGGAATCGGAAGTCAGCAGGCACAAAATCAGTCTTGAAAACCACCCCAACCTCCCGACTCTGACTTTCGTACATCAGGAGTCAGAATTCAAAACCACTAACTTCGACCTCCTATGTCCGCACTGATGTCGATATCTTTCACCTCCAAAGTCCATTTTTTATGAAATTGCTATTGTCAAAGAGATCTCGGCGATCTCTACATAGTGATGTGATCCTCTGCAACAGTTGAAGACTTTGATTTTTGGCCATAATTGATCTCATAATTTCACCAAACACTCACCCACACCTCCTATGCATTTCTAATTTTCTGCCTGTAGATGTAGGTTCCAACCAAAATAGTCCAAGTGTTGCAACCTTTGGCTCTAATACCACTCTTCCATGTCCCTTCCCACATAACTGATTGGCGGAGGGAACATGATTGATATGCAGGGTGGTAAAATTCCCCTTTAAGGCCATATTATCAAATTCATGAACATTTAAATGTGTGTGCAATGCATATAAAAAATACACAACGGAATTAAAATCAATTACACACACAGCATGCATGTATCAGCATGTTCATCACATGCATAACAATAAACTCATGCACAAAAATATACTCATCTTGTGATATTCACAGGAATTCAATTGCAACAGTTAAAATTGGCCCATTCATTCAATTTAGCATAAGCAAACAGTCATTCATAATACATAAAATTTGGCATAATTAAAAACAACAGTTAACACTTATCTTTTAATTGAAATTGTCCAAGCAATTGGTTGTGGAAGAGCAATGTTCCACCCAACCATAGGTCTCTGTCCATCCTATATTACTTCAGCTGAGAGACCCCCCCTAATTTGGGATCTGTATCCACTAAGGAGATACTACTCAGGCTCACTCACAGCCACAATCACAAATACTCATGCTAAGCCAACACACAGTTGGGTTTGTCAAGCATGCAGGGATATAGGGAAGGAGAATTCTAGGCCAGTGAACTCAACCACAGAGCTACAAGCATCTCAACTGATCTCAGATAGCCTTGGCAACCACAATACCTACCACACACAACACAAGGAAGGTCTCCTGCTCTACTACACAGTGCCTTAGGAACCCATTCCCTCCAGTGCTCTTCAGGGTGGGCATAGAAAGATCCACCTGCTAGATCAACAAAGATTCTTCCCTTCACTAGGTTTATCAATAAATTCCGACCTACGATCTTTCTCCCAATTTGTTTCACTCTTGAATTTCTCCAAGGTCTGGCCACGTGACTCCCAAAAACGGAATTGAATTTCCCAGCTTCCAAATCTAAGTTTTCGTATGGATTTTTGGGCATTTTCCACTCTCAAATTCACCCCAGGGTTTATGTTTATGGATTCCCTATTAGATTTTGTTGTTCACAACAAATTCTGGGCATTTTTGGCACTCAAAATCGTGGGATCTTTCCTAGTTACGATTTATGTAATTCTTCACTGTTGGGAATGCAGAATGGATGAGAATTGATGTCTGGTTGTTCAACAATGGAATGGGGATGATGGAAAACGAATTTCCATAAATAAATTAACTTTTGGGCCATGTAAACTAAGCCCATAAACTGCCATACGAATTTTATAGGTTGCCCATGCTCCATTAATTTCATGAGCTGATTTCCTAGTTGCCCCTTCCTAATAGAATTAAATGTCAACATACTATTCAAGATGGGTTCTCAAAATGACACTTGGAAACAAAGGATTGAACCCCCCATTCCCTCACCTCTCCCTAGTGGATACATTCAGCCCCCTCATTTTAGTTGCTTCCATACCGAGTTCTTGACATTTTATTTACATGATTTTACAATTTCCATGGTTTACTAACACATGGCTCACAAAATATAAAATACTTTCATTTTTAAAGCTGAGCATTCACTAGTGTTGCCTTGGCCTTGAGCTCCACACCAGGAATTTATACATCGTGTATGCACAATATTTACACATTAAGGCAATAATTCCAATGGTTAAAATGGGCGTTTTACATATATTTTTTACTTATTAATTCTTTTTCTTATTTCATGTTTCCTCTTATTCATTATTTTATTTCTTTTATTAATCCCTTTTATTTTTTGGTTATTTATTTATTATTATTTTCTCTCTATTTTACATTTTAATACATACAAGTTTTTCTTTATTATTTTAATCTAATGGTTTTCCCCCAAAAAAATCTCACTAAATGTTATAATTTTTTTTTGTCTTGTGAATATTTTCATAATTTCATATGTGTTCTTCATAAATCTCTTTTGTTGAGAGTTTCTCCTCTAAATGTCAGATTCAAATGCCCAATGTAGTGAAATTCCATAAAAGATCTTTGACAATAACAAGACAAATCGGGAACCTTAAGCTCAATGAAGAAAAAATTGAGTATGAAGAGTTTAATCATTTTCATCCAATACACAAAGGAAGGAAGCCCTATGCCTAAGCTCTCAATATATTTAAAAGCCACAAAATAACAAAAGAGATAGAATGAAGAATTAGATGATGAAATATATTTTTGAATTATTATTGTAAAATATGTGTGTTCATTCTATTTGGAATGGGGACAAATTTCTAAATGATCCAAATGGATATTGGTGGCCACCCACCTATTTCACTGGACCAAAACAGCTTTTCCAATATGACATCTTTTCAAGCCATAGGACTTATCTAGATGGATATCAATGGCCACCCACCTATTCCATGAGCTCAAGTCAGTTTTTACGAATTGTCATGTCCAAAACTTTTGGGGTTATGTTGATGCCCTAAACAATGTTTTTTTGAAACGTTGGAGTCCAATCGTAGCCAAAAGCAATACTAGATGGGATAAATGTGTACTTCTCGGCTATACCTTTCCAACGAGCTATTGAGCACCCTAAATGAAGACCATATTCAATAGTCATTCCCCTAAGAACTTGACACCTCAATCAACCACCTCGAGACCCGCAAACCTTTTTATAGATCGTCTCCTAGTGTTAGGTTTTTGGATGTTAGGTTTTTTTCCCTCATGATTATGATAAAAATTCCCTCTACCCTCCTTTTGTAATCAACTTGTCATGAATGAGTGTAGTGGCCACATCTCTTCTTAGAGATATAACTACCACCATTCTAGCTACTTTTATTTTACGGTCTGTTTTGTTTCATTCATTAAATAGAATCTGAGTTTATTGTATCACTATGTTCCTAGCAATAAATATGTGCTCCTTGCAATATATATGTGTATGTGGTTCTATATATACTCTTTCATTTTGTTCTCACACAAATATGGATCACTAAAGTTAATTAGTCAAATAGAATTAGTAGGCCACAAGCCATGAAGATAGAAAGTAAATAGTTGAGAAAGTATAATACCCAAGATCATTTAGGATTTTATAAAAGAGACCTTTGAGCTCTTTCAAAAGATCCCTCATTTGATCTTGTAAGTCATCTTTTTATGTTTGCAATTCACTATTTCCTTGGTTGCTTGTGAGTTTTGAATATAGCATCTTATGGATGTTGTGGAAAATGGGCATTCTCTTGGTAACCATGTTCATATGTGATTATCTTACTTTAAATGTTAACTTTTTGGATGTGAATCTCAAGATATGTAAGCTATCTTCAATCCTTAGAGAAAGTTTGGGGGGTATTGTGCAAACTACAGAAGTAATATATCTTCCATTGTTATCTTTCCTTGATTTATGTCTAATTCTTTTGATGTGAAACATGTCCTTTTATTGGTAATTGAAGCTACCTTCATGTATGTGTAGAGATATCATAGTTGGCTCATGTTTCAATATTGTTGTGAAGTTGTGGATGGATGTAAGCTATCTTCACCATTCACAGATTCCTTGGTTGGTTATGACTATTAATGTTGTGTAATTTTAATTTTGTGGATTTAGGGAATTCTCTTTATTATCATATTCATATTTTCTTATGATATATTATGAAAAGAGTTGGATTCAATGCCAATATGAGTGGAAGGGTATCCTATTTTCTCTATGTTCCTTCCTCATGTTTCATATCAAATTGAATCTTTTTAGTGTGAACCCCTTGCAAGGATAGGATATATAGTTAGATAGATTAGATAGAAATATATTACTTGCACATTGCATTCACATATTAGTTTCATTAGGTTAGAAACCATTGGTTGAATTGGGCCTTAACTAATAAAAAGGCATAAGCAAAACCAATAGTATTGTGATATATGTTTCTGGATTTCATTGTGTTGGGTATTCTAAACTCTAACACAGTGAAATCCAGAAACATATATCACAATGAATGTCCACTATGAAAACATACATGCTCAGAAAACCAATAGTAGTTGGTTCATGATTGGAGGTTCTCAATTTCAATGAAAGGAGGTCTAGTTGGGCATTTTCCTAGGTAAACCTATGTTGATGACTCATGACATTTCCTATGACAACAACATCTTAAGGATTAGGTTGTATCGTGGCTCTAATTTGGTGTTGATCATAATGCTAGTGATAAGATTTGTTATACTATGAGTCCCTAGACAATCGTAATGTCCAATATCACCTTCTTATGAGTTGTAATATTCATCTATTAATGAGGTGTCATACTTCTTCACTAATGAGTTGTTAGTGAGATCTAGATCTATAGGTAGTCATATTGATGCCTGGTATATTGATATTATTTGATGAATGTGGTGTTGAATATGAATTAAATCCTTTTTTCACCAATTTTTTGAAGCTACTCTATTTCTTCACACGATACTAGAGCTCCCTATAAAGTATTAAGGGACATAGTAGATCCATAGTAGTGATCCGTGGAATCAAGGATATTGAACTATTCCATGGCAGTGATCCATGAGAAAGTAACAAATATTCCTACAAGATTTGTTCATTGATATATGTTTAAAAGAGTTGATGTGAAAATGAGACCGAATTTGGTAGATTTCATTTGGAAATGGATCAGAGAAAATTTTAAGGATCCATAATTTTCTCAAAGTGTGGAAACCTTGGTGAATCTTATTAATTCTTAAATTTGCAACCATAAAATGTTTGACGACTTTTTAAAAGATATATTCAAATTCTGGAGGACTTTATATAGTTTTTGGACATATTTGGCGATTTTTAGAGTTTTAAAAAAAACTATCCCATGCAATTTGGGTGAATCATATTTGAAAAAAAAATGACAAATTAACAAATCTTTTTTTGGAAAAAAAAGTTGAAAAATAACCCATGGGCTAAATTTCACCCCTAAAATTTTCCTTGCAATGTATTTAAGAGAAATACTTCTAAGATTGTTGCATATTGTTGTTGAGGATTATGCACAAAGCCTAAATCAGTACTGAATAAATTAGAAGTGAGGGCCTTGAATCAATATTGTAAATTCAAATATGGAATATCTTTGGCCTTGGAACGCAATACTCTGTTCTTGAATATGCTTTAATAATTTTTCGCCAAGGTTTTGACTAGATGGTTTTCCATTTCAACAAAGAAAGGTCTCGTTGGGCCTTTCTCTAAGTACACCTATGTTGTTGACTTGGGACATTTTCCTATGAAAACATCATCATAAGGATTAGGATCATGTGTTCAAGATGATGATGATTATGATGATGGTGATAAGATTAAGCATGGTTGATAATTGTCAACTTGGTTAACCATGGCTAATATGGTCAATATCATCAATTATGGTCAATATAATGAACATGATATACCATAATCAACATGGTTGTTGTTGTTGTTGTTGACTTTTCTATGATCATTATATCTCACATGTCTATCAAAGTTTTTTTCATGGATATTATTTGGATGTTATTTTGATGTTAATATAGATGTCTAGATATTTGCTTATATACATTAAATATTTGGATGTCATTATGTTAACTGTAATGACATTTTAGACATTTCTAATGATGTTATAGTAGTTGTAACATTGGACTTACATTCAACCCCAAAAATCTTTAGAATTGAATCCCATGGTTGTTTAAAAATGTTCATTATTATACGTGTTGGGTTAAAGATATTTTTTAGACAATAAATCACCAAAAATCCTTTGCTATGTCTATCATCTTATCTCTTAACGACATAGTGAAATATGAAACTAAATATTATATACATAAATTAACTAAAAGAAAAAGAGAGAACAAAAAAACATGTATTTAAATAAGATGCTAAAATAAATCACCAAAAATCCTTTACTATGTTTATGATCTTATCTCTTAACGACATGGTGAAATATGAAACTAAAAAGTTAGCAACTAAAAATTATATACATAAATTAACTAAAAGAAGAAGAATAAAAGAAAAACATGTATTTAAGTAAGATGCTAAAATAGAAATCAAATATGTCGCATGGCATGCCTATTTCAATATATATGATACAATTCAAAATGAATTTGTTGCATGTTTCTATAATGGCAAAAGCAAATTTATGGAACGATTTCGTCTTGGATGGTATGACGCAAAGTGAAAATTGTGTCATAAAAGAGTGTAAAGTAGAAGTTTAGATGAAATGGCCCTTTGCATTAATGAATATAAGAAATTATTTTAAGAAAGGTTTATACTATGTAACTAAACTTTATGACAAATAATTTGAGGGAAAAGAATCTATCATGCCTTTCTCTATTAAATCAAAGGAACTTATTTTAGAAGATAGGTAAAGGTACTTGAAATGGAAATATCCACCATTGGCATGTGAGCTTCTTAAGAATATGCATTCAATCAATCGATATGGCATGGGTTCACTCTAATGGCAAGTTAATAAGATCATATTCATTCACAAAGTGGCTAATGGAGTGATATCATAATGTGAAAAACTATATATCTCATTGTTCATTTTGGTCAATAGTTGTTTTGAGAAGTTATATGGCATCATTATAGAGAAAAGAAAAGTCAAATCTCTTTTCCAAGCAAAGTTGTAACTATTGACCATCTACTCTTAAAGGTGTGGTTAAAAATGTAGGTAGGTGTAAAGTTGGTTGTATACATTGTGAATTTTAGTTGGTTGTATACATTGTGAATTTTATTAAAAGTTATGGTGGATTTTGTTAAAGTTTTTGATATAGTATTTTAAATAAAAAAAATTGTGAAATAATTAAAATAATAAAAACTTTAATTTAATTGAAATAAATAATTTTCATATTATAAAAGAAATTATGCATAAATAATAATACCTCTAAATTATAGTAAAAGAAATGTTGAAATATTGTAACTTCTAAGAATATTATATTTGTATTTTATTATTCTGGAGATGTTTCATTTTTCCGTAAAAACTTTATTGTATTTTCGGAGATGTTTTATTCCTCCATGGATAATGTGGTAACTTGGGTTATTAGACTTCCCTAGTGGGCGTCGACCCTGTATGTGTTATGTGGGTTAAAGGGTTATTAGAGCAACCTAGTGGGGTTGGCCCTGACACATTATGTAAAGTGGTTAAGTTGGGGTCGACCTAGCTTGTGTAAAAGACAAGTTGGAGTTGTGTATAAATAGAGGAGATGTGTTCCTCATTTAACACACATTACACTCACTTGTGATTGGTGCATAGGTGAGGGAGAGATCTGCTATGGAGGAGAAGGAGCTCATGTCTATGGTTGACATCTTTGTATTTTCTGGTCATCTATATTGAGGAAGCTTTGCTGGGTTTTCTACCCCATGAGGGTTTCCCAGGATAAATATGTGTCTCTTGTGTTTATGATGTGCTTGTTGTTCTTTCAGTGATCCTGTATATGCTATTGTTGTGAAATGGAATGTAATGCTGATATTTTTTGTCTCAGCATATTGAACCTTAACATGGTATCAAATCTAACCTGAAGGAAGGCAATGTATGGCACTTACGACACTTGCTTCACTTGCGACAATTTGAAGGTTAGGGTTTTATATAGCAAAAACTAGTCATCGTGGAACTTTCTATATAAATCCATTTTGGCGAAGTTTCATGATCGGAAACCTTTACAAGTCGTAGATAACATCCCCTTGTACCTTGTGTCCAAAGGATAGCCTCTAATTCGTTGTACTTTGTGATTTATGAGCAGTACAAGTTAGGGTTTCTGCCTCTTCCAGATCTCAGTCATAAACAGGTGACCTAGAAAAAAAAGTCACAACTTGGGCTAGGAAGCTCCAAATGAAATTTCGTAAAATGTGACAAGTAGGGAATGGACTGTACTTTCACATGTACGATGTTTAGAGGCCAAAGTTGAACCAGTGACATGTGGCATGCTGTACAAGTTCGCTCTCCTGTTTTATCCCATAAACAGGTGACATTGCAACACTTGGCATAAATCTCTCTCAGAAAATCCAATTGAGGTCATACCTGTGGGGTTGGAAAGCTGACAGATCAGGATACCATAGGATGAGGTTTCAGACCCTATGATTTCATAATTTCAGAGATGCACCAGAAACAATCAGGTGCATATTTATGTCAAAACAGAATTGTTTTCTGAGCACCTTCATTCTTGGCTTATCACTGCTGCGGGAATTTAGGGCTTCGGAGAAAGTTGAAATTTTTGGAATCAGAGTCCGCGGCTTAATTCTCCTCATCAAAATTGAAATTTAGAGACCAAGATCGAATTTTTTGGTTGGGAAGAAGGTCGGGCTTGATCAAATCCTAGTTCGGGATTTTGATCGAAAAGGTGGAAAATTAGGGCTTCTACAAAAGTTGGAATTTTTTAAGTCTGTGACCATATTTGGAAGCTCCTAAGAAAAATAAAAGTTTGGAGCTTTGGATCGAACCTTTTGATTGGGAAGAAGGGTGGGTTTCATCAAACCCTAGTTTGAGATCCTGTCCAGAAGATCCAGAAGTTTCAAAGGCAATTTTGAGGGGTCAAATTTTGGAGATTTCAAAATTGAAGTATGCTAGCTTGATCAGCTCAACAAGGCGCATCTTTCCATCCATTCGGAAGTTCAAAATTCAAAGTTTGAATTTTTAGGGTTTCTATGACAAACCCTAATCCAGCTCCACATCCAGTTTCAGCAAATCAAAGTGGATTGGGTTAAAAGCAATCCTGGCAGGTAGGACTTGAGGAGATACAGGTATTTGTTGAAATCTATTCATGGTTAAGTTTATGATATGTTTGTCTTCATGTTATTGAGGTTAGTACAATTATGATTGTTTGATAATGAATGCATGTGAATGGTAGAAGACATTCATTAATTAGGGTTATGACACTTATGATTGTACTAATGCACTTGTGGTGTTGTATGAGGATGATGTTGTCTACTAACAAGATACAAGTACATCAAGAAAGACAAATCAAGTTATATGACCATGATTACATGGATACAAAGACTCATCCATAGTCATTGACCACATAGAAGCTCTACTTATAAGGTATGTATGACTTTGTTCTACTATGCTTAACCTATGAGATATGCAGGTTCGAGAACAAGGTCTCTAAATCATTGAAGAGAACAAAGAAGATATTATTTGGGTATGTTAAGACATAACCAAACATGATAATCCAGGTATATCTGTAGGCATAATAGGTTATCATGTCAACATGATTTGATGATTATGAAGTATTACTAATCATGTAATTAACTTTGATTTGTAGGAAATACCATGAAGGATGATGAACACCTGTTCCAAAGAACAAGTGATTGATGTTCAAACAAGAAGACTTACAAATCAAACATACTATAGAAGGCTCGTGGTTAGAAGATTCTCTTAGAAAGAGGAAGAGGATCATGACGAGATGTTTTCTCTAAGTAGCTAGATAATACTGTTCTCTCAATGGTGTGATTGAAGAAGAAGTGCAAATCGAGAAAACTCCCAGGATTCAATTGAAGAAAGCTTTGTACGGATACCCATGATCAATAGTCATTTGATGAGCTTAATGATCACCATGGGTGATGTGGATTTCAACCGTTGCTACAAGGTTGAAGATGGTTTCTATATGTTGATGACATTCTTCTCTTAGATGGATGCAAGAAGGAACTCATCACAGAGCTCGAATGATCTTGAGGCTTATACTAGTAGAACCATCTAACGGGAGATGGCATGGATAGATATGCAGAAGATCACTCAGAGTGGGAATGATGTTCAGTCACAAAGGGGGAATTGGCAGTTTCTTGATAAGCTTGGGATTTACCAGAAGTAAAGCTGATCCTAACCTTTACCTTAAGGTTATGGATGATACTATTACTGTATGTGGATGATCTCTTTCTGACAGGGAATGAGAAATAGATCATGGAAAGCAAGAAGAAGCTAGCTACAAAATTTGAGATGAAAGATCTCGGATTGATACATTACTTCCCAGGTCTGGAAGTATGGCAAGGCTCAGAAGGATTCTTTCTCAACCAAGGAAAGTATGCTATGGAAATCTTGAGAAGATTTGATATGTTGGAATGTACAACCATGGCCACTCTCATGGGTTTCGACTTGAAGTTGTTAGCTGATGACTCTTCAGAGTTAGTGGATGTAACTCTGTAAAGACAAATTATTGGGTCATTGATGTATCTGATGAATACAAGGCCAGATATATGCTTTGTTGAGAACACCTTGAGTCAGTATCTAGTGGAACCTAGGTGTGTTCACCTGATAGCTACAAAGCATGTGATGAGGTACCTAAAGGGTACGATAGACTTTGATCTATGTTATCTTGGAGATCATGACTTCACATTGTATGGATACACAGATACTAATTGGGCAGGAATTGTACATCGAGCAGATGTTATTGTCTGGGATCTGCCATGATCTCGTGGATTAGCAGGAAGCAGTATAGTGTGGCTCTCAGTACAGCTGAAGAGGAATATATAGCTACTTGCTCTGCTAGTTGTGAAGCGGTATGGATCCGAAAGTTGTTATAGGGATTGTTTGACTTAGAGATGGACTCCACTGTGATCCTATGTGACAACCAGAGTTGTATCAAGATGAAAGAGAATCCAGTGTTCCATGATAAGTCAAAGCACATAGAGATCCGATATTTCTATATATGGGATATGGTGTAGAAAGGAGCTATCAAGCTCAAGTATGTGAGCACCGACGAACAAGTTGTTGATGTATTGACCAAACCTCTGTCTCGAGAAGAGTTTTTTTTTCCAAGACAAGCTTGGTATAGTTCAGAAGGACCCTCCTCAAAAGGGGGAGTTATGTGGTCGATGATGATATTTGGATACTGGTATCGATGTGGATACCTATATTGATGATGAGATTGCCTATATTGACGGTAAGGTCAATGGTGAGGATACTTGTATCGATGACGAGGATACTTGTATTGATGACGAGGATACTTGTATTGATGACGAGGATACATGTATTGATGATGAGGTTACATGTTCTGACGATGAGGTTGATGATGAGGTTTCCAGTTACGATTATGAGGTCTATGCATGGTCCCTAGTGGACGAGGAGGGATTGTATCATCCCTGGACGGTTGGTCCCTAAATAGATCTGTAGACTGTTGTCTTCAAGAAATGGTCCTTAGTGGACGAAGAGGGATTGTATCATACCTGGATGGTTGGTCCCTGAATAGATCTGTAGACTGTTGTCTTCGAGAAATTGTCCTTAGTGGACGAAGAGGGATTGTATCATCCCTGGATAGTTGGTCCCTAAATAGATATGTAGATTGTTGTCTTCAAGAAATGGTCCTTAGTGGACGAAGAGGGATTGTATCATCCCTGGACGGTTGGTCCCTAAATAGATCCATAGACTACTGTCTTCGAGAAATGGTCCTTAGTGGATGAAGAGGGATTATATCATCCCTCGATGGTTGGTCCTTAAATAGATCCGTAGAGTGTTGTCTTCGAGAAGTGGTCCCCAGTGGACGAGGGGATTGCATCATCCTAGAACCACTAGTTCAAAATGTACATGATGGGGATTGCATCATCACGGAACCACTAGTCAAAATGTACATGATGGGGATTGCATCATCCCGGAACCACTGTTTCAAAATGTACGTGATGGGGATTGCATCATCCCGGAACCACTATTTCAAAATGTACGTGATGGGGATTGCATCATCCTAGAAACACTAGTTCAAAATGTACGTGATGGGGATTGCATCATCCCAGAACCACTAGTTCAAAATGTACGTGATGGGGATTGCATCATCCCGGAACCATTATTTCAAAATGTACGTGATGGGGATTGTATCATCCCCGAACTTCGGTCCCTGAATTGATCCGTAGACAGATGTCTCCGAGAAGTGGTTCCTAGTGGACGAGATGGGATTGTATCATCCCCAGACTTCAGTCCCTGAATTGATCCGTAGAGATATGTCTTCGAAAAAGGGTCCTTAGACTTTTTCTAAGTTGACGAGTGGACTGCATCGTCCCTAGACATTCTATGGTGTCTTAAAAGGATCATGTGTATTGCAGGGTATGCTGCTACGATGTTGTTGATCATGATGATCTAGATGACGATGTTGTTGATCGTGATGATCTAGATGACGATGCTGTTGATCGTGATGATCTAGATCATGATGTTGTTGATCGTGATGAGCTAGATGACGATGCTATTGATCGTGATGATCTAGGTGACGATGTTGTTGATCATGATGATCTAGATGATGATGTTGTTGATCGTGATGAGCTAGATGACGATGGTGTTGATCGTGATGATCTTGATGACAATGTTGTTGATCCTAATGATGATGATGTTGATCGTGATGATCTAGATGACGACGGTATTGATCGTGATGGTCTAGATGACGATGTTGTTGATCATGATGGTCTAGATGACGATGCTACTGATCGTGATGGTCTAGATGATGATGTTGTTAATCATGATGGTCTAGATGACGATGTTGTTGATCGCGATGTTCTAGATGACGATGTTGTTCATCGTGATGGTCTAGATGCCGATGCTGCCGATCGTGATGATCTAAACAACGATGTTGTTGATCAAGTGATCCAGATGATGATGATGTTACTGTAGCTGTTCGAGTGCTACAAAAGATGAAGATTCAATACTGAAGATGTTGAGGTTCCAGTATTGAAGATGTTCCAGTAACTGCTTGAGTTACTGATGATGTATAAAGAAAGCTTCCAATGATTTATAAATGTATCATGTATGATGTTGATGACTCCTTGCTCCTGCAGATATTGTTATAATATCCTTCTTGTTAAGGGGGAGTGTTGAAATATTGTAACTTCTAAGAATATTATATTTGTACTTTATTATTTCGGAGATGTTTCATTCCTCCGTGAAAACCTTATTGTATATCCGGAGATGTTTTATTCCTCCGTGGATAATGTGGTAACTTGGGATATTAGACTTCCCTAGTGGGGGTCGACCTTGTATGTGTTATGTGGGTTAAAGGGTTATTAAAGCACCCTAGTAGGGTTGGCCCTGTCACATTATGTAAAGTGGTTAAGTTGGGGCCGACCTAGCTTGTGTAAAAGACAAGTCGAAGTTGTGTATAAATAGAGGATGTGTGTTCCTCATTTAACACACATTACACTCACTTGTGATTGGCACATAGGTGAGGGAGAGATCTGCTATGGAGGAGAAGGAGCTCATGTCTAAGGTTGACATCTTTGTATTTTCTAGTCATCTATATTGAGGAAGCTTTGCTGGGTTTTCTACCCCATGAGGGTTTCCTAGGATAAATCTGTGTCTCTTGTGTTTATGATGTGCTTGTTGTTCTTTCAGTGATCCTGTATATGCTATTGTTGTGAAATGGAATGTAATGTTGATATTTTATGTCTAAGCATATTGAATCTTAACAAGAAAAAATAAAAAATAAAATTCAATAATAATATTGGTGTCTCCTCTCATTAACATTTATTATCTTATTCCTCTCATTAACATTTATTATCTTATTTCTAGATGAGTTAGAGGATTGTATCTCCAAAAATTAAGGTGGATACTCCATATAGTCAAAAATGTTTTGATATTGTTGTTGGCAGAAGATACTTATAGATGATCTATAAAGACATCTTGTTGTCTTTCAAAATCATAGTTATTGCAAAGGTAATCATGGTACGCACTTCAGATTAAGATATAGCTTAGTGTATTCAATGATGTCAAGTTCAAGGTTGTTATTTCTTACAAATAGAAAGAAATGCATATATGTCAAGGAAATATGTTTGTCCTATGTAAAACAAATGCACTTTGAATCCAATTATGAGTTGGATTAAATCAAGAATCACTTTCTATTTCAGGAGGTTACATATGCACTGTGAATCCAATTATGAGTTGGATTAAATCAAGAATCAGTTTTTCTTTAGTAGGTTGAAGGTTGGTGCAAACAATATTTAGGTTTTTTTTTAATGAATGTGTTTCTTAAAGAAATCTTTAAAATGTTAATTATTCACTTTATCATGTTAGTTAAAATATGTATATTTTTATTAGATGGTAAATTTTCTGCTAATTTATAACATTTAATAAGTGGACATAAACATGTTATTATTAAGTAGTGACTATGATCAAAGATATGTTGATACCATAATAAATGATGGTAAAATGAAATGAATTAAAAAATAACCATTAAACATTGAATATTGAATATGTAAATTTGTGTAACAAAATATTAGGCATTTGAAAATTTTCACATGTATAAAAGTAATAAAAAAATTGTTATGGTAAGATTCTGGTGAAAATTTCTCCATGTGATTTAAAAAGTTGAAACATGTTTATCTCACAAACCCCTGCATTAAAAATATAATTTGTCAATTATGGCTAATCTCATGTCTAGTAAAGCTAAAGCATGCTTATTGAAATATAAAGATGGTAAGATAGTAAAATATGATTGAGAATAATATTTCAAAATAAAAAAATAAATACTTGTAACATTGCATGACATTGTATATATAAATAAATATATAAAATAAAACGTTAGATTAAATTTAAAATTTAAAATAAATTTAATAATTTGTAAAATTTTATATTAAATATTTTTTTTTAAAATATCTAAATTATTAAAACTAATAATTAAAATATATTATTTGTTATTTTTAAATAAATTGTAATTATTATATTCATAAATTAGTTATATATAAATGAATTTTACAGTTTTTTTAACATACCATTTGATTGAATATTGTTGTGAGCCTTCCCACTACTAAATTGACACTATAAGAAGTCACAAAATAATTCACTTTGATACTAAAAAAATGATTATTTATGAGCATATAATATTCTTTAAAGTGGCTTGATAGGTTAACACGAAGATTTTAAGAACATTTTAATCGTGTATTGAAAACTGATTCTGAAAAAAACATAGCAGTAGGTACTTATACATTTAAAAACACATTTTGAATACTTAAAAGTAACAATAAAGTGACCATTAACTAGGTTTTGTCAAATCCAACTACAAACAATGAATATGAACTAGAAATCATTACTTTGCTTCAAACTAATTAATTTTGGCCAAACACTACAAAGCCGAAAAATTATTCTCTTTTTCTACTATTTAATAATCCATTACTAATTAAGAATAACAGTGTTACCATTGTAATAATGATTTTTTTTCTATTGGAAAGCAGAGGAGGGTCCTACCACCAGTAACACCAGTATTTAGATGTAAACTAGAAAACTTTTCATAACCTGTTCATTACAAATGATTTATGTGACACCATGGAACATAGTTATAATATTTGAGCTCATACAAGTTGTGGACATTTAGAATTAGTATCAGCATATAAGTTAAATAAGCAGTGGTGCTTCTCCTTCAACTTATCTGGGTACCAAAACAGTAATGGACACGTCAGCATTAGATAGAATGAGTTGCGGAGTATAGGATGAAGCAGATGATGATGCGGTTGCAGAAGAGGAAGCCAGGGACAAGCCGATATCATTTTCATTTTGCAGGCACGGAGAATCATGTCGGGGAAGCTTCACAAAAGCCGGCTTTGTGGGATCCGGTAACGTTACAGACTCCCTTGAAAGCATCAAACTCACTGTAGACATTACTGGACGAAGTGATGTGTCCTCTTCTGTACACAAAAGACCAACCTGAATGCATCTCAACGCTTGATTCTCATCACATGTTTCCAGAATTGATGGATCAATAATCTCAACCACATTTCCACGTTTGTATGATTCCCATACCTGCACCATAATCCCATGGAAATGAAATCTCGGAAGCTGTTCAAATTATCCCAAATTTCAAAATGATAGAAATCCATATTCTAGGATGAGATCAGATCAACCCTTATTTTTTTCTTCGAATGCAAACCTTAATAGATAAATAAAGATTATGACTATGTTGGTATCAAAGTAAATCAGCTCTAGGGCGGATGACCCTAATATCATAATTCACTGAACGTACGATTTATAGACTGAAGTAAAGAACATGGTCTGGATGGTTCGAAATATAATGGAAACACCATCTTACCCATGCTAAAAGGCTCTGCGTTTCATGGGATAAATTCAGATCCATATTCTTTCTTCCACTCAAAAGCTCCAGAAGAAGAACACCAAAGCTATAGACGTCGGCTTTAACAGATAGATGGCCTTGCATAGCATATTCTGGTGCCATATACCCGCTGCATTTTCAAATTACATAAAAGCTGCAAGTTAACAATAGAGTATGCTTTGTTCTGAAAATATTTATATATTTTCAGGGCAGATCCATAAAATAAGCTTACCTCTACCAACCAGGCCAACTCATCCCAAACAAAATAAAACTCATCACAAACAAACAAAGAAAATAAATGGGTGGGCTGCTAGCAGCAGCGACTTTTTTATGTACATTATCTCCAACAGTATGATTGGCCCATTTTCCAGACAATTTACTTCCAACTTTTTCGTCCAGCCCACAATCAATTTAAAGAAACAGTTCTGCAATTCAGCGACGTAAGTAAATGTTTCACAAATTTTATGAGTGATAGGGCTTTTCCATTCATGTCAACAGAATTTCCTCAACAGTGATTGGGGTTAGCTAGGTTATTGTCGGGTTCTTGAGGATTAGGTTATTTCAGTGTTCATGGGTGTTATGTTCCAGTCAAATCTTTTAGGTGTGCTGCACTAACAAGTTCACAGGTGCTACGCTCAAAGTCAAATCTTTTAGGTAAGCTACATTAAGAATACCATCCACTAATGTTGAAACATCCTTATATTTTCCCTCAAAGCTAAGAAAATATTTAAATTCCATCCACAAAACAGAGAAGTCCTCCATATAAAAATGGACATGTAAATCTTAGTGGGTGAAACTCAACCCAAGATGTAAAGTCATGGGACGCACAGATGAAATATCATACGAGGAGCATGAAGCAATGTCTAACAGCTAGAGAGCAAAGCAGTAATCCTGAGAAATGAACTATTTTTATTGGCCTAGGCTTTTTCTAACTATTTCACCATACTGTCTCAAATCCTAGACACACCGGTACCAGCGTGATATTGCTAGTTGGGTTTGGTCATCAAGTATCACCTGGACTATGCTTTATCAAAACCAGCTTGACCAAACCCACCTCATACACCATCGAGTTGTGCGGAATGTTAAGTGCTCGTTTCACCGCAAGGGATGTCCCCACGCCACCCAATCTTAGACCATGCCTTCTCTGACCTGTTCATCCCTCCAGCACAACCTACCAATCTGTGCAAGGCATGCTCAACTAGTATCAATCCTTGAACGCATATTGTTCTAACCAAGGAACGGGCTACACACAACTTCTACTTAGAGGCTGGCCTGTTACCTCGTCTTACTCGACTAGACATAATCCGACCAAACACGCCAGTACACCATCAGTCAAAGGCTAAAACCAACCGCGAGCCGTCAAGGCTACCAAACATTCTTATGAAGGAAGGGTCGTGACAACTATGTCTTACAGGAATAAAATCAACTTCTTCGTTGTAAATATGACAGTAGTTATGTTTTAAGAAACTTACTAAGTTCCAGCAACTCTTGTATGAACATGGCTTTCATCTTGAGGAAAAATTCTTGCTAAACCGAAATCTGCGATCTTGGCATTCAGTTTTTCGTCCAATAAAATGTTGTTTAATTTAATATCTCGATGAATAATCCGGAGTTGAGAATCCTCATGAAGGTAGACAAGCCCGCGAGCGACTCCGAGTATGATATTGTAGCGCTTCCGCCAATCCAAGTGTTTGCGCTTGTTTGAGTCTGTATATTACATGATAACAAAAAATAAGTACATTTTTGCGAACTACATGTTTGATCGTTATAAAGATAATTTTTTAATCTAAATAGGTAATAAAATGGAAGTAACTCACTGAGTAGGATGGTATCAAGGCTTTTATTTGCCAAATATTCATAAACAAGCAATCTCTCTGATCCCTCTATGCAACAGCCAAGTAGATTCACAAGATTTCGATGCTTAATCTTGGCTATAAGCTTAACTTCATTCATAAATTCTTGATTTCCTTGCATAGATGTCAATGACAGTTTCTTTACTGCTATTTCTGTCCCGTCTGTAGTAGTTCCCTGAGAAATTCAGACAAACTGATCTGAATATTTTGTCTAGAGTGTTTAGCTTGAATTTTCTTTTTCCACCATATGGAGCCTTATATATAGACAGATTACCGGCTATTATAAAAGATTTTGTAAACCATTAAACTGGGAAAAAAAAAATCAACCCGGTTACCTTATATACGGGGCCAAATCCTCCTTCCCCAAGCTTGTTATCATCATGGAAATTTTCTGTTGCGTCTATCAATTCTTCCATTTTAAACAATATATATTGATCCCGTCTAATCAATGAGGCTTCCTCGGATTCCCTGTGATCTGTATAATCAAAATTCAAGAACAATGAAACATCGATAGATGTACCTAATCACTTACTTTTGTGGAAATGAGTGGTTATTAAACAAAAACTAAACATTAAACTAATTAATATAAAAATAAAAATAAATACTGTATAATAAACATCCCTGCCCTTTTCTTAACACAACTTAACTAAATCTTATTTAAATTTTAATCATGATGCATTTGAGCATAACAAGATACGACGATCATAAAGACCATGTAATGAATCCTCATGGTACACTTGTTACACTAAGGTTAATCTTGTTGATTTACTCAAGGAAGTCCAATTTCTTAACAACAACTTAAATAAATCTTATTTAAATCTTAATCATGATGCATTTGAGCATAACAAGATACGACGATCATGAAGACCATGAAATGAATCCTCATGGTACGCTTGTTACACTAAGGTTAATCTTATTGATTTACTTAAGAAAGTCCAAAATATGAGATAATATCTAAACACGTATCAATGTAATTAATTGTTCTGTTAAATAGTGAAAAAAAATATCACAAGGTGATAGTCATACCGGCATTTCCAATGCATTCGACCTCTTGTCTTCCAGATGAAGCCGGCTTCAGTCTCCTTCGAGTTGCAAGCCAAAAGCAAGCTGCCAAGAACACCATGAGCAGGCCACCAAGAACTCCTAAAATTATGGGTATCTTGTTTGAAGACCCTTTTGAGTGGTTACCCATGATATTTGATGCCGGTGCCGGTGTCGGCTTCGACGGAGGACTGGGCGTTTCAGTAGGAGACGGTGTCGGCTTCGGTGGAGGACTAAGCGTTTCAGTAGGAGGTGGTGGAAGACGAGGCGTTTCAGTCGACGGAGATGGAGAAGGGGCATTATTAAAGAAAAGCTCTGAATCATAACGAGCAATGCAGCTTCCCCTAAACGCTTGGCCACCATCTTTTACAACATTTTCTTTCAAAATAGTAGCGATGGTGTTTGAGAGACATTGTGTGCAGTTGTCCATGGATATATCTCTCCAGCACTGGACCAGAGCGAAAATCCTTTGAGACGACGAGTCTGTTGTCGATCCCGAAGCGTATCGATTGCTTGCAGATCCAGATGAAATTTCAGCTGTCAAATCGTTGAAAAGCTTCCCAAGAGCCGCTTTAAAAATATCAGGGTTGGAGGCATTCTGTTGATTGAAAGTATCCCATCCGTCGGTATCCAGCCGTCCGATGAAGCTATAGTTTTCATAGCGAAAGTAGCATAAATCATACCAAACTCTCCCACCAACGGAATTCACACAATCTTTTCTAACGTTGGTTGTTATTTGTTGTGAGCAATCAGAGCATTGGTTCATTGTTGCGTCTCCCCTACATTGGAGGAGGCCATATATTCGGTTAGGAATTTGGCCATACGCAGAAGTATTAAACCCCGTTTGGGACGTGTGTTCCGCAAGATTAGACAAAACTCTATTCAAATTGCTTTCCAATTCACTTCCTTGAGTATACTTAGCCCCGTTGCACATAAACTTATCGTCTGCGTTGCAAATCCCTGCCTGAAAAGTGATGATCATTAAGAGAAAAACAATAATTTGCCCAATAAAAGGCCATGAATCCTTTCCTGCAGCAAAGTCGATCTTCGTAAGTACTGTCTGCATGGTCGTTCGAATGGAAAATATTCGGAACCTGCTCATGTATTACAATATGTCCTTCAAAAGCTCTCCTTCCCTGACGCCTGTTATATGCATCGGAAATGCCAATTTATGGACCCAAAAGTCTCTTCAATTCAGATTCAGCATATTGACACAAAATTCTATCCAAATCTAGATAGAATTGAAAAGTAGTGTAAGAATTTGATGAATACAATTGAATTGCCCATCGACCTCGGGGAGGCAGCCCACTTGCCTTGACTATGACTTTGAAGAAGCAAAGTCCAGAGTCCCACCTAAAAGTAAGCAGAGCATTATTCAATATCTCGCCTTCACAATGACTTCACAGATCAACCTAAAAGAACCGCGTTAAACAACAGGCCATTATTCAACATGTTACCTTGACTTCGACTTCGACTTTGAAGAATCAAAGTCTACAGTGAAACCTAAACATAGCATTCTTCCTGATGCTGCCTCAGATCAACTAAAAGAACCGCGTTAAACAACAGGCCATTATTCAACATGTTACATTGACTTCGACTTCGACTTCGACTTTGAAGAATCAAAGTCTACAGTCAAACCTAAACATAGCATTCTTCCTGATGCTGCCTCAGATCAACTAAAAGAACCGCGTTAAACAACAGGCCATTATTCAACATGTTACCTTGACTTCGACTTCGACTTTGAAGAATCAAAGTCTACAGTCAAACTTAAACATAGCATTCTTCCTGATGCTGCCTCCTCCGGAACTTGAAGAATCAAAGTCCGCAATCCAAATTAAAACAACTACGAGTCTTAAAAGTAGTTGGAAAATACTGGGCTTTATGGCCGGTCGATTTTTCTGGAGTAGTCAACTTCAGTCTTACTTTTCTCAAATGCAACTGTGACCGCAAAATAAGAATATTCATCTCTTAGCATCATTTATAGTTTGTGGTGTAAATGTGGTGGTATTGGCACCACTTACATTTATGTGGTGTTAAAGTGATATTTTGTGGTGTTAATATGGTGTTATATTAATTAATTTTATTGGAAATTGAGTTTTATTTTTATGAGAAATGCTATGTTGACAAGTACCATAAAGTGGTACTAAAATATTATTTTTCACATGGACATGTACACGTAGGATTTAATTATGTGGATTTGCACCATAAACAAATTCACAAATAATTATTTTGAAAATAATCAATTCAATATTTATTTATGTTTTCATATCAATTAAAATAAATGATCAAAGATTAATTTATGAGTTTTTGCACAATACTTACAAGAAGTTCAATATTAAGCAAATAAATTCAAATGATTCATTTATGAGGTTTACACCACAAGTACAACAAGTTCAAAAATATATATTTGGAAAATAGCTCAATTCATGTATTCATTTTTTATATTATTTAAACATGTACATACAATTAACAAATAAATAAATAAAACTATTTTTAATTTATTACTATTATAAAGTAGTAATAAAATTATTTGAATTTAGATTTGATTATTTATTTAAGATATTTTTATCTTCTTAAATTTGTTGATGGAAATTAGTATTATTATTAGGTTTTTAACACAAGACATGGGTCTTAGATCCATTCATATGATCAGTGGAGAAAACCTCTAGCTAAGGCCCTAAAAGAAGCTTTTAGGAATCTAGGACCAAGAAAGACACCACAAAGGTCCCCACACATATTCCTAAGAGTATTCTTAGACTCTAAGTATGGGCATTCACACTATTATGTGCATTCACGCTATTATTCAAGCAATTAAATACCCATGATTCTTAAATTTGACAAATAATTAAATACAACCATTTTTAATTTATTACTATTATAAAACATTAATAAAAATGATTTGAATTGAGATTTCATTATTTGATAGGGCATGTTTTTATTGATATTATTAAATTTTCTAATGGATATTAATATCATTACTAGGCTTTGTGCACAAGGCATGGGTCTCAAATCCATGGAGATGTTCGAGGGAGGAAACCTCTTCCTTGGGCTCTAAATGAATATGTTAGGAATCTAGGACCAAGAAATATGTCAACACGCATATATTCCTAAGAATATTCTTAACATCTATGTGTGGATATTGATTGCATTATAAGGTTTTGATCACTAGTGATAGGTTTATTGGCCATCGACCTAGTTAAGAGAAGAAACCTAGGCCTTATCCTAAATTAAACTTCTAGGCATGTAGGGATAATAATGATTTGTCACACTAACACATGAATTTTCGAGAAGATCTATGGCCTTATAATAGGGATAATGAGGGGAGTTGGAGGAACTAAAACTAGATATAAGTCTTTAGGGCATAGAGATGATTAAGGAAGGAACCCCATGCCTTGGACCTTGGAGGAAACCTCTAGGCATATAAGATTAACAAGTATACCTTGAAACACCACATAAGGCCTCCTAAGGGTATCCTTGGCTTGATATTGGGGGTATTAATGTAAGTAAGAGGATTTTTTTAAGCACTATATATGGGTGTTTAGGCCCTTAACATGTTTGAGAGAGGAAACCTAGGCCTTATTCCCTAGTAAAATATTTTGTGCATCCAAGGAAAAATACAACATCTCAAAGCACTACACATGACATATTGGAGTTATTATTTACCTCTAAGTAAGGAAATCAACACCATTATGAGTTTTTTGCTAGTATGCATGAGTCTTAGGTTTTTGTATAATGTCATAGGAGGAAACTTGGGCCTTAAACCCTAAGGGAATATTTAAACTGCACCAATAAACTCCAAACACTATCCTTGGCATCTCAACATTCATATAAGTGATACTAGGTATGCAAACCTTAGACATATCATGAGAGGAATTACAGGAACTAGGCCCTAAAGGACAGTTTTAGGCATATCGGGCTAATAGCAATGACTCAAACTATCACTTAGTAGATCATGCAATGTATAAGATATCATTATTCTCAAAGTGGGATATGGGTGGAAATATGTGGTTTTGCATACTAGCGATGGGTCTGAATAAATAGTTGGGGAAGAAATTGAAAGAATTATACCCTAACATAATATTATTGAGGTAATGAGAAATGATCAAGACCATGAACCATAACATACACCATTTAAAGTTGATATTTGACATAATAGTTGGATATCATCATAATCAAGAGTTTTTGAATAGAGGGATGGATCTCAAGTCCTTTATTAGAGTCATAAAAGTAAAGCAGAAGCCTTATGTAGGTGTCCCAAGGCCTTCGTAATGATATTACATAGAGTATGACCATGACTTTATCCCTAAAGAAACCATTAAGGCATCAAAATCCATTCAGACACTATGTATCTAGGTCTTATGGCCTTTTAGCCTTAGATAAGATCAATGGAGGAGACCTAAATATCAACCACTAAAGGATTCTTCTATCCATCTAGGGCTAAGAAGGTTTCCTCCAACAACAACACATGGTTAGTGGAGGATACCTTAACCTTTGCCCCTGAAGAAAGCTTGTAACTATCTAGGGGTAAGAAGTTTGCCTTCACCAACCATACACAACCTCCTAGTTGTATAATTGGCCTATGATTGAGGATGTTGTTATAGTTAGGTGGTGTTAAGTAGCATGCATATGTCTTAATTCCTTGGGAATTATGTTCCATGGAAGAAGACCATGTTTTTGGCCCTAAAGAAATCATTGACGCATCTAGATCCATGAATACTACCTAAAAGCATCATTGATTACTTCAGAGGGGTATCTATGGCACTATGTATCTATGTATTATGGCCTTGGGGCCTTACACATGGTTAGTGGAGGAGACCTAAATCTCGAGCTCTAAATGATTCTTCCATCCATCAAAGGTTAAGAAGATTGCTTCCACTAAAAACACATGGCCTCTGAGGGTATCATTGGCCTATGATTGATTATGTCATTTCCATTAGGTAGTTTTGAGTATTATCTACATGTCTCAAGGCCTTGGGAATGATGTTATAGGGAAAACAACCATGCCTTTTTCCTTAAAGAAACAATTGGGGCATCTAGAGTGATGAACAATGCCTAGAGCACCATGCATGACCTTGCATGGATATTCATGCCACTATGTATCCATTTCTTGGGGCATTGGGGACTTGGACATGGTTAAGGGAGGAGACTTGAACCTATAGCCATAAAGGAATCTTATAGCCATCCAAGTCTAAGAATATTGCCTCAACCAGCCACACATGACCTCTTGAGGGTATCATTGTCATATGATTGAGGATATTAACACCATTATGTGATTTTGAGAAGTACGTAGGTGTCTTAGGACCTCAGGAATGATGCTATAGAGAATAATACCATGCCTTTGGCCCTAAATAGACCACTAAGGAATCTAGATCCCTAAACAATGCCTCAAAGCACCATGCATGACTTTGCAAGGGTATCCATTGAGATTTGTATCTAGGTCTTAGGGACTTGAGGTCTTGGACATGGTTAGTGGAAGAAATTTGAACCTTGGTCCTTAAAGAAATATTTTATCCATCCAAGGCTAAGAAGGTTTCCTCCACCAACCAAACATGGCCTCCTAAGGGTATCATTAGCCTATGATTAAGGATGACAATTCCAATAGGTGGGTTTGAAAATATGCATGTGTCTCAATTCCTTGGGAGTGACATTCTAGGGGAAAGACCATTCATTTGGCCCTAAAGAAACCATTAAGGCATCCCAAACCATGAAAAATGCCTTAAAGCACCATGTGTGACTTTGCAAGGGTATCCATGGCACTATGTATAAGTCTTGGGGACTTGGGGGATTGGAAATCGTCATGGGAGGAGGCATGAAGCTCAAGCTCTAATGGAATATTCTATCCATCTAGAGATAAGAAGGTTCTATCCACCAACAACACAAAGCCTTTCAAGGGTCATTGGCTTATGATTGAGGTTTTAGTGACATTAGGGTGTTTTGAGGAGTATGCACATGTCTCAGGGTGTTGGGAATGAAGTTTTAGGGAGGAATAACATGCTTTTATCCATAAGGAAATCATTGAGGATTCCACGGCCATGAACAATGCCTCGAAGAACCACACATGATTTTATAGGGATAGCCATGGCATTATGTATCTAGGTATTGTGGCCTTAGGGAATTCGACATGGTCAATGAAAGAGACTTAAAAATAGGGCCCTAAAGGAATCTTCTAGCCATCCGTGTCAAAGAAGGACGCCTTCACCAACCACAGATGGCCTCTTGAGGGTATCATTGGTCTATGATTAGTGATTTTAACACCAATAGTTGGTTTTGAGCATTAGACACATGTATTAGGGCCTTGGGAATGACACTCTATAGAAGAGGACCATTCCTTTGGCCCTAAGGAAACCATTTAGGCATACAAAGCCATAAATAATGCCAGAAATCACCACACATGGATTCAAAAGGTATCCATGGCACTATGCATCCAGGTCATTAAGACTTGGGGCATTGAACATGGTCAAGGGAGGGGACTTGAACCTCAGTATCTAAAGGAATCTTCTATCCATCCAAGGATAAGAAGGATACCTCAACCAACCACACATAGCCTCTTAAAGGAAGCTATGGATTATGATTGAGGATCTTAGTACAATTAGATATTTTGAGTAATATCTATGTGTTTCAAGGCCTTGAGAATGATATTCTAAGGAAGAATATTATGTGTTTGGCCCTAAATTAATTCTTATGGCATTTAGAGCCATGACCAATGTGTCAAGGAATCATGCATAACTTCGTAGGGGTATCCATGGCACTATGTATCTAGGTTTTTTTCCTTTGGGAATTGGACATGGTCAGTAGAGGACACTTGATCCTCAATCCCTAAATGAATATTTTAGCCATCTAAGGTTAAGTAGATGGTCTCCACCAACCACACATGGCCTTGGGAATGGAATTCTAGGGAAAAAACTATGCCTTTATCCCTAAAGAAACCATTGAATCATCCAGATCCATGAACAATGCCTTAATGCATCATGCACAACTTCATAGGAGTATCCATGGAACTAGGTATCCAAGTCTTGGGGATTTGGGGGCTTGGAAATGATCATGGGAGGAGATCTATAGCTTGGTAACTAAAGGAATCTTCCAGCCATCAAGGGATAATAAGGTTTCCTTCACTAACAACACATGGAATCTTGAGAGTACCATTAGCTTATGATTGAGAATGCTCATGCTATTAGGTATTTTTTAGTAGTATGTACGTGTCTCCAGGCCTTGAGAATGATATTCTAGGGAATCAGACCATGCCTTTAGCCATCAATAAATTGTTGAGGTATCCAAAGCCATCAACAATTCCTTGAAGTGTCGCATATGGCTTAAAAGGGTATCCATGGTGCTATGCAACTAGGTCTTGTTTCCTTGATTCCTTCAACATGAATAATGGAGGATATCTAAACCTAGGTCCAAAAAGGAATCTTCTAGCTATCCATGGCTAATAAGGTTGCCCCCACCAACAACACATGGCCTCCTAAGGGTATCATTGGCCTATGATTGTGGATGGCATTGACATTAGGTGGTTTTGAGCAATACGTACATGTCTCAAGGCCTTGGGAATGCCATTCTATGGAATAATACTATGCCTTTAATCCTTAGGAAACCATTTAGGCATCCAAATCCATTAATAATGCCACAAAGCACCACACATCACTTCGCAAGGTATCCATGGCACTATGTATCCAAGTCTTTGGGATTTAGGGCCTTAGCTATATCAAGGGAGGAGACTTGAACCTTGGATCCTAAAGGAACCTTATATCAATCCAGGGCTAAGAACATTCCCTCCACCATCCACACATGGTTGCTTGAGGGTATCATTGGCTTATCAGTGAGTTTGATAATGTCATTAGGTGGTTTTGAGTAGTATTTATGTGTCTAGGGGCCTTGGGAATAATGCGATAAAGAAGAAGACCATTTTTTTGAACTAAATAAATTGGTGTGGTATCCATAGCTATGAAAAATAACTCAAGGATACATGCATTAATTCATATGGTGCCCATGGAACTATGTATCTAAGTTTCTATTCATGCGGCCTTAGATGTGGTCAGTGGAGGAAACGTAATCCTTGGGCCCTAAAGGAATATTATATCCATCCAAGGTTAAGGAGGTTTCCTCCACCAACCACAAATGATCTCTTGAGTGTATCACTGGCCTATGATTTTGAATTTTGGTTCCATTAGGTGGTTTTGACCAGGTAGCAGGTGTCTTATAGTGTTGTGAATTGTGTTCCAAGGAACAATGCCATGCCTTTATCCCTAAATAAATCGTTGAGGCATCAAAATCCAAGAACACTACCTCAAAGCACAATGCATGACTTTGTATGGGTATCTATAGCACTATATATCTTGATCTTGTGGACTTAGGGCCTTAGACATTGTTAGTGTAGAAAACCTAAACCTCGGGATCTAAAGGAATCTTCCAGTCATATAGGGATAAGTAGGTTTCCTCCAAAAACAACACATGGCCTACTGAGGGTGTCATTGGCCTATGATTGAGGATGTTGGTGCCAATAGGTGGTTTTGAGCATTATGTAGATTCCCTAGGGCCTTGGGAATGAAATTTTGGGGAAGAGAATCATAAATTCATCCCGAAAGAAACCATATAGGCATCCAAATCCATGGGAAAATGTCTCAAAGCACTACACATTACTTCGTATGGGTGTCCATAGTGTTATGTTTCTAGTTCTTGTGTTCTTGGGGCTTTGTACATAGTCAATGGAGGAGACATGAACTTCGACTCTAAAGGAATCTTATAGCCATCTAGGGCTAAGAAGGTTTCATCCACCAACAAACCCCCCCTAGGAAACCAAAGCCTCATTCCATAAAGGAAGGTTCTAGTCATCTATGTCCAAGAACAATGACCTTAAATATCATAAATGACCTCTTGATGGATTCATTTGCATTTGAGTGGTGATATGGATTCCATTAGCACTTTTTGACCTATGGGTATTGATCTTGAGTACCTTGACATGGTTGGAGTGGGAAACTTGGGCCTTAATGTGAAAATGTTTCTCCCATAGAATGTGTATGTCCCTTTTACAATACTCAGGGAAGAGGCAATATGCTCAACACTTGATAGTATGGTCATCGATAAAGAAAAACACTTAGCATAGAGGGTCCAAAAACACCCAAAAATAAATAAGCTTGAAAATATTTTAATCGAGAAACTCTCTATTAAAGTGCAACAACTTCGAGATGGAAACCATTGATTTTTTAGCTAAAATATATATATCAAAACTAGAGATAGCATAGAGGTTAGAAATCTCTATTGAATAAGAAAAACCAACTAATGGAATGAACATCCATTAGAAACACATATTACTTTTCATAAACCACGTGTGAAAACTTACACAACAAGATAGCATAGATGTTATAAATCTCTATTGAATAAGAAAAAACAACTAATGGAATGAACTTCCATTAGAAACACATAGTACTTTTCATAAACCACATGTGCAAACTTACACAACAAAATGATATATGCTTTTTCTTTGTATTCATTTTATTTTTTCACTTTATCTCTTACCACCCCAAATTATGGCCATAACTTTAGTGTGATCCACTTATGTGTGCAAGGGGAATGTAATGATAGGCTTTTTCTTTTTATTCATTTTCTTTTTTCACTTTGTCTCTTAACACCCTAAATCATGGCCATAACTTTAGTGTGATTCACTTATGTGTGCACAGGGAATGTAATGCAAGCCTTACACAATTAACCACTATATGTGGATAATCCCATAACAACTTTAAGAATTAAATTGTGGTAATGGGTGAAAAATTATTCATTTATGAGAAGTAGATCCAATAATTTTTTTACTTTAATATTTTATTTTATTTTTATTATTTATTATGTTCTTTCAAAAATTACATAATAGTTCTCAAATTTTTCATATATATATATATATAATTTTTTTCAAACAATTATATTTAAAAAAAAAATTTACACCCAAAAAGTACAAGCTCAACTTTTACCTTCATATTCTAACCTTATAAAAGTTATTTAAAATTTAACTTAATATTGCAAAATTTTAAAAATAGATTAATTTTATATATGATATAATACTTCATCCAATTTTTCATATATATTATCTTTTTTTTCAAATAAGAGTATTTAGGAATTTGTTTTATAGACAAAAAAAAAAATATGAATTCAAATTTTATCTTATTTAAAATTTAACTTAATATTACAAAATAAAAAAAATCATATCAATTTTAAAAATCAAATTTTATCTTATTTAAAATTTGACTAAATATTACAAAATTTAAAGAATCATATCAATTTTAAAATGATACACTAGATTTTTTTTTATTGAAAAAAATGAATATTCTATAATTTTTTAAAGACAAAGTACAAGTTATAGCTCAAATTATATATATAAGTTAGTTAAAATGTAAAGACAAAGATACAAGTCATGACTCAAATTTAATATAAAAGTTAGTTAAAATTTAACTTTCATAGTATAAAATTTAAAGAATCATAAATTTTATATAAAAGTAAGTTAAAATTCAAAATAAATCATAAATTTTATATAAAAGTTAGTTAAAATTTAATTTTGATAGTATAAAATTAAAAAATTCATATTAATTTTAAAAATGATATAATAATTCTAATTTTTTCATTATTTAAAAAAGTATTTATTATTAGAAAAATTAAATTGAAAATAATATTAAAAATTAAAAATTACATAAAAATAAAATTAAAAATTACATTGCATGAACAATAACCATTGCAATTACCATTGTAATTCATTTTATATGGCCCTGCATATAAATTACATGTTAAATTTAATTTAAATCCATCTGCACTAAAATTTATATTTATGTAATTATATTTAAACTTAAACGCTAGTGCTATATAACTATGGATATCCCAGTTGGATGAACACAATTCTATTTCAACTAAAATGTTGAACTCTCACTACGGTCAGGATGCAAAGTGATCTGCAAATCTCAACAAGCACTATTATTATTAACAATTCAATAAACCGCATTGAGTTGGCATGATGGACAACCGAATGGACAGCCAACCAGGTCGCGGGTGTCTAAGCCGAATGGACAGTCAGTCAGGTCGCGGGTGTCTCACCAAAATTGGTCACCGAGTGTCTAAAAAAATGCATTTTCCTTTTCCTCCAAAGCTATGCATTTTCCCTCAATTTACTCGTGCATGGGGCATATGCATTTTTCCCCAATTTACTATTGGAAGCTGGCTTGTTAAACGTTGGTTACTCCAATTTACCCAATGTACTTAATCTTGGATGCTTGCTTGTTGGAGTTGGTTACTCCATTTTTCCGCAATTTACATGCAAGCAGCTTGCTCTGTTGGTATGTTCTGTGCTTTCTCAACTAGTCTTGTCCGTTTTGTGCTTTCTCAACTGGTGGGCAACTTGGTGATCACAGGTATGTTAATTTCTTGCTTGTATATTAAATTAATTGCATAAAATCCAATACTCCTGTTTATGGTCATAAAAAGGCTTTTGTTTAGGTCAAGGATCTCTGTATCATTTACAGTGTATCACATCCGGAAACAGTTAAAATTTATAAAGTATTTATCATCCAGCTTTAGGATTCCTCACAAAGAAATTTCAATAGGAAAATACGCTCTCCAATATTAAGTTGTCTGTATTCCTTTTTCTGTCAATGATGTCAGTAGTTTTGTCAAAACTGTGGCGATGTACGTGCTTCAGCTCCTTGGTATTTCTTCTTATTAGCAACCATGAGCTCTCCTGTCATCTAATATATTTTTTGGTAGCAGGAAGCGTTCCATTTCATCAACTGCATCAATTTAACTATAACTTGGAATTACCATTTATGTTACCTACTGTGTGCAACCAACAACCTTTACACAATCCAATCCTTTCAAGCGGAGCCCGTCCTGGCTAATAAATAGTGGTAGCTGCATTCCTTCCTTCCTGCAGTACTGTGCATAATTCAGCAGGTAATTGAGGGGCATAGCGATAAGGCACAGTTAGTTAAGTGGTTTGATAGTGGTAACAGTGAAGGCGAGTAGGCAGAGTAAAAATATCAATCCATACCCTAACCGATTCTATTCTTAAAGCAAGTGTTGTTGATATTTCCACACAGAATATATTGGCCTTGATATTGCCACACAGAAGGAGTAATTGCTTTCTCTGCTGAGACCCCAAGGCGCAAGTGCTGTTGATATTGCCACACAGTCTAAGTCTGTTGCCGGTAGTTCTCCGCGTTGGACATTTAGCCAGTAGTTTTCTGTCCCGGACATTCTGTTGTCGGTTGGTTTGTTAGCGGAAAAATACGTCCAAATATATAGAAGATACTCGCTTTGTTGCCAGATAGAAATGGTCTCATCCAAAAGAGTGGTGTCACTGCTTGTTGCTGTATAACAGGGTGACCGAACGAAAAATAAGAAAGGGATACTGCGTGTTATCCGAACAAAGGGAAGGATCCATAGTAGTTCTTAGAATAATTACGCTGATAGGCGTTTTCTTTTAACTTTTGTAGGTGGGGTGGATGGGTGATTTATTGTATTTTTAATAATTAATGACTATATTTTAATGATACCAAAATATGTTTCGTCTAGTACATTAAAGAAAGTACATTAAAGAAGCATTCAAATTTGCTGTGTTAACTCAATCTCAACTTTAAATCCAAAAGACACATAGTTATTTCAAATAATTTATTAAAATAATTACAAATGTCAAATGTTTCTTCCTAAACCGTCCCTCAGCTCCATTCCACCACACTACTGTACGATATGTTGCACTATATGTTGCACTGTACGCCCGCTCAACACCCCACTTGGTAATGTAACGCTCAAATGTCCCTACTGTGCTATTATATTTCCAACACCCAAGATGCAGTCACCCCAGACTATTGTGCAGAAGAGAGAGCGTGCAGAAAAGTGAGCATGCATCTTCAACAAGCCACCAGCAGAACGGATCGGACCGAGCGTGCATCTTCAGCAACAACCACCAGCAAAAACAGGTACGGATCGGACCAAGAGACTATTGGTTTTTGTAATCACAGACCTGTGTAAAACTTGCTGATTCGAATGCTGCTAATCGAATGAGTTTATATTGATGTTTTCATTTATATAACACTGCATGTTCAGATTTTATACACCCCTGCGTAACGAGATCGCTGAGTTTAAATTGATTTTTCCACCCCTACGTAGCCATATCGAATGAGTTTATATTGATGTTTTCCACCCTGCGTAGCTAGATCGCTGCGGAGGTTCCATTTTTAGTCGCTGTGCAGGTTCCATTAAATTCACATTTAAATTCCTATTTCTTTTAGCCTCTGCAATCAACTTCTATGACGACCATACTGAAATTAATCATGAATTTGATCATGGATGTTAATCGGAAATTAATCGTGAAATCGATGGTGGATGTTAATCGGATAGAATGCCATGGTATTGTTTGTTTATAATTTACTTGGAACTTTATACCACTCTTCCAAAATACTTCACCAAAATTTTCTTATGTAAAACATTTCACTTCAGCACAATCTAACAGATCTTAGATCTTTACTCTGCGTTGGTTCTGGAATTAAGGTAGTACTCTTCAATCCTTCCATGAATTAATCAAATTCAACATGTATCAGTCTTGAGATGACCTAGAATTTTGTGTATTTTGCAGTCAGGGTGCAAATATTTCCTCATTGAAACTGGAGTTACTCTATTTATCGCATTTATGATCAATGTCGTTGTTATTTGTGTAACCGGGTCCATTTGTTCTTCTCCAAACTTATATCCAGAGGATTTGCAGAATTGTGGGGACTTGGACTTGAATAATTCATCGTTTCTATTAAAAGTATGTTGATAATTTTCTTGGTAAAAATAATCTATTCATTGTGATTTTAACATTGCTCTGCTGCTACATCACAGAATTTGTTTAGATAGATCCATTGACATCTTCGCAATAGGAATAGATCCATCGCTGTAATGCATTACTGATTGATATTTGTTGCAAATGGAAAACAAAGGAATTCATTATTGGATCAATCGGTTAACATTCAGAATGGAAACGAATTCAATGCATGTTCGTTCATTATTCCACGACAATCTATTTAAAATGATTTTTCAGTTAAAAAAAATATACATCTTGTTAATATACATCTGAGTGGATGCGTGTCAATGAATGCTATCGTCCGCATTTGGACTAAAACCATATTAGAATTATGAATGCTATCGTCCACATGTTGGACGTTATAAAATATCCAGGCAAATATGGTATAGTGGAGTTCTATTGTTTCCTTAGATGCAATGTTTCAAAGTTTAAGATAAATCTATCATAATTTATATTAAAATTTGTATTTAGCCGACCGATTTCATTTTTTTTCTAATTGAATTCATCTATCTTACTGTGGATGCAACTTTCCATCCATAAACTGTTAATTTACAGGGTTTCAAGTGACAGGAAGAGCTTGATGTGACAGTTGTTGTGAATCCATTGATACCGTCGGTGTTGTAAGTGCTTGTACCGTAATTTTCCTAATAAAATTAGGATTAAATTTCACAGTGTAAAGCGCTATTATTAGCCTCCGATCGCATTAAATCCAGTAATTGTTTACATGCAAAATATAGTTATAAATCGACACCATTAAATCCAGTAATTGTTTACATGCAAAATATGGTTATATTGTTATTTATTTGTATAAATATGTAATTTCAATATGTAATTTCAAATATATATTGAATATATTACTGTCATGATTGCATGAGCATAGATTTGTCTATGCGTGCTTCGTTTTTTCGAACTTTGCATCTGTTGTTGTATCCTCATCGGGGATGGAATGGTTGATTGAAGCATAGGTCATCGGTTTCTCATTTAAATCATCGGATCCCGTCTTAACACCCACACGACCCAAATTCCTCATGGCGTTTACGAAGGCCGTATTAAACGCCTGTGAATTCTGTGCATATGTGTTAACTGTGCTCTATGAGCGCCTGTCTGTGTATAGAACCTTCGGAGGTAAAAAGTCCCTTTGGTGTTGTATATGTATTGTATATGTATTGTATTTGTATAAATATGTATTTTCAAATTAATAATTCCACATTTGGATATGTATTGTCAAATAAATAATTCCACATATACATAATTGTTGTTATGAATTTGTATAAATATGTAATTTCAAATATATATGTTATGAATTATGTATTGTTATCCTATATGTATTTATATGTATTGTATAAATATTGTATTTGTCATATACAAATACAATAACTAGACAACACCATCATAGTCATACATGTTAAGATGATACTTATTACTAAGCATGCGTCTATGGTAGATATAGAGGATAATAAGTGTTTAATTTTGCATTCTATTGACTTCTATTTAAATATGTTGGATAACTAATGTCTCTTGGCAGGTTTATCATGTAGTAGTTTTAATCATTTTGTTAGTGGATTTTCCAATATTTATTTATGTTTATTCTACAAATAATGAAACATTTCCCTGAATTGGCTGACTATGAGATACGAGATCTTCCTTATTTGAAGAAGACAAAATGTACCTTTTTATTTGCAAAATTGCAAAATTGTATTTATGAAAATGCATGCTTTCAAACTTGAATTGGTATTTCCATAAGTTTGGATTACATGGATCATTGTTCTTGCCATGCAAATATGATTGTTTTGCAAAAAAAATAAAATCAAACACTCTTTAGTAGATTACATACTTTTAAGACAGTTACAAATATTTTTGAGTATTCTTAACTATGGATGCTATTTCTATGACATACAAGTAGATGGTGCTACTATTCAACATTGCAGATTGAAGAAGGTTCCATCACCATCACCACAATCAAGATAAATTTGGTTAAGCAAAGCATTTACCTCCTTGAGACACATATATGTAAAGAATTATGATTCTTAATAACTCTATTTGTATGCTTGTAGAACATTCTCAGAAACAAAATGTAGATTAGGTTTAAGTTTCCACTAAACAATTTAACCCAATTATATATATGTTGGCAGATTCGGGATATTGCCGGATTGGCCATACAGGGAGATTGGGTACATTACTCTTCAAGAATAGATTTGGACAGATTGGGTAGATTACTCTTCAAGAAGAGCTTTTATTTCAAGGTAATGTTCATATCAAGATTTTTTGAATAGTTTTATAGTTTTGTAATTTTATACATTGCCATATTGATTGGTTTTAATGTTTAACATTAGGTTTACATTAGCTTTAAGCATTTACCTCCTTGAGACACATATATGTAAAGAATTGTGATTCTTTATAAGTCTATTTGTCTGCCTCTAGAACATTCTCAAAAACAAAATGTAGATTAGGTTTAAGTTTCCATTAAACAATTTAACGGAATTATATATATATTGGGCAGGAGAATTGGTAGACAGGGACATTGGGCAGATTGGGTAGATTACTCTTCAAGAAGAGCTTTTATTTCAAGGTAATGTTCATATCGAGATTTTTTGAATAGTTAAATATGTAAAGTTAGTCACAGCAGATCTAATGAACAAATAAATCAGTCACAACAGATGAATAAGAAGATATGGTGCAAAACTGTGCATAAACATGCAGCAGTGCTCTCTATCCCAGAAAAGGGTGAATGAATTACAATAGATTACAATACAATCCAATCCAATGTCAATGGCAATTCGAATTGACTAAGTAGGCATTCGAATCACTGAAATGGAGTAGCTTGACTCAATCTAGGAGTCCTCATCAATCATCGGTGTTGCTCATCAATCACAACAAACAGTCATCCAGGTGTCAAGCTGAGTCTAACTGATCATAATAAATGTAACTGAAGTGTGTAGCACTGATATAGGATCTGGAGGCTCAGTGGGGGCGCATGGGAGGCTAACTGGAGTCAGAGAAAGTCACCTAATCGAACTGGAGGTCAATCGGAGGTGAAACAGTCAGTCAGGAGTGAAATCGGAGTGAAATCAATCAGAATCGGAGCTAACTGAATGTAACTGGAGTGAATCTGCAGTGGTAGGTGAGCAAGTGCGCCCTTCTCAGTCAGTAGGTGAGAAGAGGGCGCCTTTCAGCTTAGGAGGGCTAAAACTCTGTGGAAAGTGGCTCCCGGGTGCTAGAAGAAGGTGGATAAGGTGCTGGAGGCATCAAACTGGTGACTGGACTACATATCCTGAAATAGATCATGCAAGATCCTGAAGTAGATATGTATCCCGAAATAGATGATCCTGAAATAGATATGTATCCCGAAATAGATGATGGATATCCGAACACCCCCCCTCAAGCTAGACTATGATGTGCCAACTAAAATAATGTGGGGCCCTGGTAACTAAGACCAAAGGTCACCCCAATACAATAATCCAAAAAATGCTGAAAAATAAACTAAGTGAGGAAAGAGGGAAAACCCAGTGGGAAGAAAGCCCCCCCTCAAGTCTAAAGCATAATAATGAATCAATCTGTCTCCACCATGATGGAACTCACCCCCAACAGTGAACGGAGGTAAGAGAACTTCTTCTCAGTGAAGCTCTTGGTGAAGATGTCTGCAATTTGCTCATCGGTAGGGCAATATTGCAGAATGATGGTGCGGTCATGCACCAAATGTCGAATGTAATGCATATGAATCTCAATGTGCTTGGTCCTCTGCCGCTGAACTGGATCTGTGGAGATCTTGATAGCACTTTGATTGTCACAAAATAGGACAGTCGAAGTAGTGCCACCAAAACCAAACTCGGAAAGAATACCCTGCAACCAAACTGCCTGAATGCAGGCATTGACTGCCCCTCGATACTCTGCCTCTGCTGAAGAAAGTGCAATGGCTGCTTGCTTTTTGCTGGACCAGCAAATAGCACCATGACCAATCATGAAAACATAACCGGAAGTGGACTTCCGATCAATGCTATCACCTGCCCAATCTGAATCAGTAAAACCAATGAAATCTAGCTCAGAATCTGCAGCATAATGTATGCCAAACTGTCTCGTACCTTGCACATACTGCAAGATCCGCTTGGCTGCTCGCCAATGAAGCTCATGTGGCTGCTGCATATATCTTGACACGGCACTCACGGCATATGAGATGTCAGGCCTAGAGTGTGTCAAATAAAGTAGTGAACCAATCAACTGTCGATACATACTGCAATCTGCAAGCGGTGTGGAATCTCCCTCCTCAAGACTGATTCCTGAGAGGAATGGGAACGGGGCTGCCTTACATTCAGCCATATTAAACTTCAATAACAGGTCGGAAGCATATTTTTGCTGAGATATAGTGATCCCATCGAAATTTTGAGCTATCTCCAAGCCCAAAAAGTGACTCAGCAAGCCCAAATCGCTCATGTCAAAAGCTAGATTTAAGGCAGTTTTTAGCTTGTTTATTGAAGTAAGTGTGCTACCGGTAATAAGCAGATCATCAACATAAAGTACAATAACCAACAAATTACCTTTAACTCGCTGAAGATAGACATTCGGATCAGATTTGCATCTTTGGAAATTCTGAGAAAGAAGGAAGGAGTCCATCTTTGCGTACCAAGCTCTTGGGGCCTGTTTTAACCCGTACAAAGACTTCTTCAATCTGCAAACCAATGATGGATCTGATGTATAACCCTCTGGCTGCTGCATATAGACCTCTTCAGCAAGGTCTCCATGTAAAAATGCACTCTTCACATCCATGTGATGCACCTCCCAGTGCTTGGATGCGGCAATAGCTAAAACAAGGCGGATGGAATCCATCTTTGCAACCGGTGCAAAGGTCTCTGTGTAGTCCACTCCTTGGACTTGGGAAAAACCTTTTGCCACCAACCTTGCTTTATATTTGCTGATAGTGCCATCAGCAGCAACTTTAGTACGGTAGACCCATTTACACTTCACTAATTTTCTTCCAGGTGGAAGAGAAACTAGCTCCCATGTATTGTTCTTTTGAAGAGAACTGTACTCTTCATCCATGGCATCTTTCCATCTCGGATCTCGATGGGCTGAATAATATGATTGGGGATCTGAACCAGCCATCAAATAACAAATCTCAGGAAGAAATGGATCAGCAATAGAAAGAGCCATACCTGCCCTTTGAAAGTCTCCTCTTGTTCGTCTCGGATCAGCAGGATTTCCAAGACTAGAACCAGCAGATTGTAGAGTATTTTGGGCCCACTTTGGTAACTGAGGGAGATCTGAATGGTCGGATTCCGAACCTGATATGTCATGATCATCATATGCTGCTACAATATCAGAAATATCAGAACTCATACCTTCATTATCGCTGCTCGAATCTTCTTCTGGTGAAGGCGGTGAATCGGCAGTTTTCTCCTCAACTAGTTGCAATTCTTGAAGCGGTTCTTCAAACTGCACACTGCGCTCTATGAATATCTTTTTAGATCTGATATCCATGAGTTTATATGCTTTTGATTCTTCCCCATATCCTATCAATATGCACTCGATACTTTGTGGATCCAAAGCTCGTCTCTTCTCAGAAGGAATTCTAGCCCATGCAGTAGAGCCAAAAACTCTCAAATTGGACACATCCGGTTTGTGACCAAAGAATGCTTCGAAAGGAGTCATACCTTTCACGGATGAATGTGGAACTCGGTTCTGTATATATGCAGCAACATTGATTGCTTCAGCCCAAAGATTTGTAGCCAAACCTTTTGATTCAATCATGCATGTAGCCATCTCTTTCAGTGACCGGTTTTTCCTTTCCGCTACACCGTTCTGCTGGGGTGTGTAGGGAACTGTATGTTGGATCTTGATTCCGCTTTGGGCACAAAGTTGCAGCAACTCGGACTTGATATATTCCCCACCATTATCAGATCTAAGAGCTTTGATCTTGCTCTCAGTGGTGGTCTCAACAGAAGCCTTAAAATCCTTGAATTTTCCAAGCACTTCTGACTTGTTTTTGAGAAAGAATACCCATGTAAAGCGAGAATAATCATCAATAAATGTCAAAACATACCTTGAACCATTTAATGACATATGGGGCAGCGGACCGCTGATATCAGAATGGATCAATCCCAAAATAGTAGAGGCTCTGCTAGCCTTGCCGCGGTCGAATCTGTGCTCGGGGTGCTTCCCAATAATGCAACCGGTGCATATTCCCTTCGAGGAACGGAGTTGTGGCAGCCCATCAACCATGGATTTATTTGATAGCAGCAGCAAATACTTATAATTTAGATGTCCAAATCTTTCATGCCAAAGCCTACTAACCTCATTACCATGTGTGCGAAGAGCAGTGGGCTTTGCAAGCGGAATAAAGTGTGAAAACTCATAACATTTTGCAGTGTGGTTTGCCTTTCCAACCGCAACTAGTCTTCCACTTTTGATATCAGAAATTTCAACTGTATTAGGGCTGAATGTGACTTTCTTTGGATCACCAGTATGTGTCATTTGATAAACAGAAAGGAGATTCGAAGCTAAGGAAGGCACATAGAGAACATTCTGAAAGCATCCATGATCTACATGAATCGTACCTTTGCCCTTTGAAGAAATTTTTGAGTCATCTCCCAAATGGATGGGGATGGAGCTGTTTGGATCGAATGAGGGAAAAGAATCAATATTTGCAGCCATATGATTTGATGCACCCGAATCTATCAAGAGAGTGGGCTTCGAAACCGTTGCCATGAGTGCTTGTCCTCTTTCATGATCGTCATTCCGATCCTTCTTCCTTGCACCGTCAGGAAGGGTTATGTTGTTCTTTTCCAAAAGGAGGGCCATTTGATCTATAGTCTTCTTCATACATGAACTTTCGGGATGAAAGCCACGGTTACAATAAGTACATTTAGATTTTTGGTTACCTTCTTTGCCCTTTTGCTTGGATTTCGAACTGGATGGTGCATCCATTTGCTTGCCTTTGTCTTTTTGCTTGTGAGGCTCGAATTTGGGCTTCTCCTTCTTTAGCTTTCCTTTACCATTCGAGATCTTGGGTCCTTGAACAAATAGGGCTGAATCTTTGGAGCTTATGGACCCCATTTGAATCAACTTGTCATGCTCTTTCGTAACGGACTCAATGAAGGCATTCAAGGTAGGCATCTTCCAATTCGGGGTAGTTAGCCGACCGGAATTGAAAGTGGAGACAAATACCGAATAATCTTTCCCAAGCTTGCTTAGAATGGAGAGGATCAACTGCTTATCCTCTTTGATAACACCACTGTTCTTCAATTGCAAGTTCAAGTTCTTGAATTTTGTGAAGAATTCATTGATGGTCTCGAAATTTTCAGGATTAAGGCCAATCAATTCATTCTCTAATTGAAAAGCCCTAAGCTCATCCTGCTTGCCGAATAGTGTCTCAAGTTGCTCCCATATGGCCTTTGGAGTCTTCAATCCGCTGAGATGGAAGTGAAGATCTTTGGAGATGGAGAGACAAAGAAGACCGTAAGCTTCATCAAGCTTATTGTAGTGTTTGGTTCTTTCTGCCACATTGTTTGGCTCCAATTCAAGACCAAGAGTGACTCGGTAGTATCCTTTTGAACGTAATATGATCTCCATATCATCTTTCCAATCAAAATAGTTGAATGGGGTGAGGATAGGCTTTGAAGAAGAGTATTCCATTGCTAGGAGCGAGTCAAATGATGAAGAAGAGGCTTGCTTGCAAACTATAGCGAATGGAAATGCTGTAGGGAAGCTTGCATGCAGAATGTAGCGAATGCACTTGGAGGAGATAATTAACCTGCAAATCACATAAGAACAATCACAATAAGGTCGAACAATCCACCCTTTGAGAGTTGCATCACACCTGGGATTGGATTTCAAGCAATGTTGAATGGGTCCAATGTATCAAATCCAGGAATTATGTGGTAACTCAAGCTTCTGGAGTGGTATTGGAATAATTTTCAAGCTTTGCATGCACATGAGCGAATGCCCTTGAGATATCTCATGCCAAACTTTTTGCAATTTTTAGCAATTCAGTCAAATCTTCTTGTATAAACACCTGTAGAAAAGAGATCTTGTCCCTGCAATGGCTCTGATACCATGTAAAGTTAGTCACAGCAGATCTAATGAACAAATAAATTAGTCACAACAGATGAATAAGAAGATATGGTGCAAAACTGTGCATAAACATGCAGCAGTGCTCTCTATCCCAGAAAAGGGTGAATGAATTACAATAGATTACAATACAATCCAATCCAATGTCAATGGCAATTCGAATTGACTAAGTAGGCATTCGAATCACTGAAATGGAGTAGCTTGACTCAATCTAGGAGTCCTCATCAATCATCGGTGTTGCTCATCAATCACAACAAACAGTCATCCAGGTGTCAAGCTGAGTCTAACTGATCATAATAAATGTAACTGAAGTGTGTAGCACTGATATAGGATCTGGAGGCTCAGTGGGGGCGCATGGGAGGCTAACTGGAGTCAGAGCAAGTCACCTAATCGAACTGGAGGTCAATCGGAGGTGAAACAGTCAGTCAGGAGTGAAATCGGAGTGAAATCAATCAGAATCGGAGCTAACTGAATGTAACTGGAGTGAATCTGCAGTGGTAGGTGAGCAAGTGCGCCCTTCTCAGTCAGTAGGTGAGAAGAGGGCGCCTTTCAGCTTAGGAGGGCTAAAACTCTGTGGAAAGTGGCTCCCGGGTGCTAGAAGAAGGTGGATAAGGTGCTGGAGGCATCAAACTGGTGACTGGACTACATATCCTGAAATAGATCATGCAAGATCCTGAAGTAGATATGTATCCCGAAATAGATGATCCTGAAATAGATATGTATCCCGAAATAGATGATGGATATCCGAACAAAATATAGCTTTGTACAGTGCCATATTGGTTGGTTATCCCATGTTTTGAGTCGCTCCTAGAGCAGAAACCATGAGAAGCATTTAAGTTTCAATGGGATGTGCCAAGACCAAATAGCCTTGTACCACCAGTGCATTGGAAGGATACATTGCCTCTTAATCATATCTGGGTGAAAAAATGAAGATGGGTGTCTATTTTGGGGGGTCTCGTGAGAAAATAATTCTGTTTTTTTCATGTCTTCCAACTTCGGGCGAACAAAAGTGATATTTTTATTTAAAATTTCACTTTGCCGTAAAAAGAAAACTTTTGTAGAATTATGTTAGCTTTCTACTCATAATTTTTTCAATTTTTTTTATTAAGATTTGATATGTCGATTTCGTAAATGTTTGACAGTGTGTTCTTATAAAATGAAAAGACTACAAAAGAGTTATGATTTGTTGCACCACTAAAATCGTTGTTAGACTTGTGTTTTGCAAAAACTGAAAATGCTACGACAATCTACACACAATGTACTAACGCGTGACTATAAGTTTGCATCCAATGGACCTCTATACTAATTATTATATTTTTTTAAAGTCGATCCATGGGGAAACTCGGTCGATTTTCAACAACCTTTTTGTTGCACCACTTTTCTCTCAACCCGCTATAAAATCAAAAAATCTACGACCACCCTTTTGAAGTAGACACGTCAATGAATCGACCCACATTTTCTTCGATTTTTTTGGTGTTGTATTTACAAAGTTATGGATTTTTCTTTTCGCTGTTTTTTTAAAGAGCTGAATCATAACTCGACACATGTTACAAATATAAAACTTAAAAAATATCAGTTCTTATCTATATACAACAAAATTTATACCCTCGTAAAGTAGATTCAATGATGAATCTACTGGTATGAAGTCCGACATTCGTTTTGTTGTGTAAGAGGTGGTTTTCTCCTTCCGAAAATGGAGAAACCTGAAAATTTTGCAGAGATCTGAATCGGTCATGTTTTAGAGATTATTCGGCCGAATAACTTTTTTCCGTAACGGCGCCGTTACTTATGGCGAAGGTTATTCAGCCGAATAACTAAACGGAAAAAAAATTATGTCGGCCGAAAAAAAAAAAAAACAAAAAAAACAAAAAAAAAAAAAAAAAATTATACTCATATAAATAAACGTAAAGTTAATTCATTATTTTCGCATGTTTGAACTTCGCATTTTTTTGTCAAACTAATTTCGGAAGGAGGAGATAATTTTTGCAAAAGGAAGTTTTTACAAGGTATGTTTCTTCTTCTTCTTTACAAAAGGCACATTGAAGGAGTTTTTTTTTCTAAGGCATATTTGCAAGGAGTTTTTCCAAACTATCTCTTTTCTTATTGCATTTTTACAAAGAAGACATTTTTTGCAAAATGAGGTTTTTACAAGCTATGTTTCTTCTTCTTCTTTACAAAAGGCACATTGAAGGAGTTTTTTTTTCCAAGGCATATTTGCAAGGAGTTTTTCCAAACTATCTCTTTTCTTATTGCATTTTTACAAAGAAGACATTTTTTGCAAAAGGAGGTTTTTACAAACTATGTCTTCTTCTTTTTTACAAAAGGCACATTGAAGGAGTTTTTCCAACATATCTCTTTTTTATTGCATTTTTACAAAGAAGACATTTTTTGCAAAAGGAGGTTTTTACAAGGTATATTTCTTCTTTTTTCCAAAGGCACATTGAAGAAAAAAAATTTCTAAGGCATATTTGCAAGAAGTTTTTTCCAAATATTTATTTTCTTGTTGTATATTTGCAAAGAAAACATTTTTTTGAAAAAGAGATTTTTACAAAGTATGTTTCTTCTTCTTTTTTCCAAAACACATTGAAAGTGTTTTTTTTAAGGGATATTTGCAAGGAGTTTTTTCAAAATATTTCTTTTCTTAGACATGTTTGCAAGGAGGTTCTTTGCAAGGATGTTTTTTTTTCAAAGTAGCTTTGCACTTTTTATTTAATTGAAAGAGGTTTTTTCAAATAGTTGTTTTGCTAAGGTATTTTGCAAATGATTTTTTTCCAAAGAAGTTTTGCACTTCTTATTTATTTGAAAGGAGTTTTTTCAAATAGTTATCTTATTTTGCAAAGGATTTTTTACAAGGTAATTTTGTACTTCTTATTTCTTTGAAATTGGGTTTTTTTCAAAGAGTTGTTTCTTTACAATGATTTTTTCCCAGATATATTTATAAATAAGTTTTTATTGAAAGTATTTTTTTCTAGTGGTTTTTTTCGTAGATATTTTTTCAAAAAAGTATTCTTGGAATGAATTTTACAACAAAGATTTATTTACAAGGTGTTTTATTTTCTTCCTTGGCACAAGGTGTTTTATTATTTTCCAAAGAAGATTTTTGTTCAGAGAATTTTTTCAAAGGAAAGTTAATTCCAAAGAAATCTTCTTCAAAAGACTCTTACAAAATTTTTAAAAGGTAAAGTAAATTTCAGTTCATGTTTTTATAAATTCCGTAAATGTTTTTAAATCTTAATTTATTTGTTTTTACTATAAAGTAACATGATTCTTTAATTTATCGTCTATAGATTAAACAACCATGGGCAATAAGAGAAATCGTAAAAGAAAAGCTGATCGTAAACGTGATGATGATGATAATAGAGAGAAACAAAAACTCAGATATATTGCCAAAAAACAAAGGGTTGCTGAAACGGAAGAGAGAACTATTGAAGATATAAATACAGATTTACATGACAATGTTGAAGAAATGAAAATTGAAAATAGAGTACAAGAAGAACAAATTGAAATTGAAAAGAACATTGTAGAAGATGTAAATAGTGATTTACATGCTAATGTCGATGAAATCAATATTAAAGATCAAGTTCAAAATCCAGAAATTGAACCTGGTATGTATATATCATATATTTTCTAAATTCATTTTTTTATAATGAATTTTATTTTTTGATATATGTTAAATTAAATTTAACTTGATGTATAGGTACTTTTACTATTGATGATGAAATGTTAGAAGACATTGATTGCGACAAATATGGAGAAAAACTACCAATACATGTTGCACGATATCGTGCTACAAAAGTTTATGATGAAGTTCTCAAAGATTACTCAATAGCAGGACAAGCACAAATTTTGAGATGTTTATTAGTGTCCAAGAAATTAGAAGGTGCTACATCGTTATTGGGTATTCACAAAGTAACAAAAGAGTCGAAATTGAAACAAAATGTGATGGAAAATATAGGCGATGCAATAAAAAAATTTGGAAAATCCAGGAAGAAAGATATCAGTGCTGCACGTAAAGCAATTCATACAGCAATTCTTTCAGCTAGTACTAAACAAAAGCGTTTGACAACAGAACTAGCAAAAGCAGTTGGAACATCAAGAAAAACATTATACAAACATAGCAAATTCAGAATGCAAATAGATGAAAATAATGAACTTGCTTGTTGGGCAATTATTTGTAGACAACCTTACAAAGATAGATTAGGAGCAGGGGTTAAAGATATTGTACGAGAATATTGGTTGGAACATGCTCGAGTTTCACCAAATGCAAGAGATGTGATACGCAAAAGAATATCACGAAATGTATATGAAAGCCAACCAAAACATATAATGGACATGACACAAGTACAATTGTTCAATAAATTCAAGGAAGATCATCGTGGAATTAATATATCAATCACTACATTTGTGCAACAAAAACCATGGTATGTTCGACCTATAATATACGTGATACATGTTGTTGCCGTTATCATGTGCAATTTCAGTTATATTATGATACGTTTCTTGAATTTGGTAAAATGTTTTGGACAAATTCACCACCTCCGCCAACGATACGTGAATTCATATCTCAAATTTTATGTGAGAGAAATCACGATGAAGTATTTTATTCAAAGAAATGTGTCAATGGAAAACATTGTCATCATTGTGGAAATTTGGTGTTATTCCACAATAAATACCCTATCGACAATGATCAATCGTTGTCAAATGTAAATGTTGATTGGAAGAGATACGAATACATCAACTATAGTACAAGTTCTGGTGATTCACATTCCAAAAGAATTGATTTGCTAGAAGACAAGATATGCGTCACAGATTTTCTCAAAAAATTTGAAAGCGAAATTTATAAATACACCCAGCATTCACATAGAGCACGATGGCAAGATCTTCAATTCAAACAGTCTCGTGAAATTTTTCCACCCGGAACAATTTTGTCGGTGGTTGATTTTGCTGAAAACTATACATTTGCTGCACAAAAAGAAATACAGAGTGAATACTATCACTCTGACCAAGTTTCGATATTTGTCCATGTCGTATATAGACATTCTCAACAGGATGTCGATGGCATTGAAAGCACATGTGACAATCGAGACGTGATTAAAGAATATCACTTCTATATCAGCGATGATCGTACACACGACACACATTTTGTCCAACATTGTATAGAAAATATTTTCTATGAATCACTGAAAAAACGCGAAGTCAAATTCAAAGAGCATTGGATATGGTCTGATGGATGTGCGGGTCAATTTAAATCTTCCCGATCATTTTTTTGGTTATGTCGACTTCATAAAGCGTTGAACATTAAACATCGCTGGAATTTCTTTGAAACTGGGCATGGAAAAGGTGAGCATGATGGTGCAGGAGCATGCGTGAAAAGAGCACTTCGAAGATGGCAAATGAACTATTCTTCAGCACGATTTCATTCAGCTGCAGAGGTTGTCCAATGGTGTCAATTAAATCTAAGCCATGATTATAATCAACAATCAAAAGACGTGCACAGATATGTCCACTATTTTTTTAATTTATATTATTTCTTAAAATTTAAAAAAATGTATATACTAACATTTAAGTACACATGTACACTATTTATTGTGTAGGTTTTTTTGGCTTGTTGGGATCCAAGATATAAATAGATCAATACCATATGATGCTAGCACCATACATGGAACTAGAGATCTTCACTCTATTCAAACAAAATCATTTCACGTGTTTGCATTTGACAGTAGAAAGCAATCATGCTTTTGTCATATTTGCATTGAAAATGTCGAGTCTACAGAAGTTTGTGAAAACATAACAAACAACTACGTAAAATCTTGGAGACACACAGAGATTAATCCAAAAGGAAAAATGCCTCTAGCAAGTGTTGAAGAATTAGAATCAGAAGAAATAGCAATATCGTCTGATGGCGATAGAATTTCAGATCTCGTAAGAGAAGGTAATAAACTTGTTTTTGACTTTTTAATCAATTGTTCATTCTAATCCATCGCCATAAGTAGTCAATTTAATTCATTTAAATACACTAACACCAATCATAACTTGCATAGGAGATGTTTTCGCTGTGATTGCACCTGTAGACAACAACGAAAATGTCAAATATTATTTGATGCGATGCACTGAAGGAAAAATGAAGTTATTGGAGGACTACAACGACAACGGATTTACATACGAAAGAGGATCCATCATTTTAAAAAGCTACTTTTTTCAACAGACACACATGACTAAAAATTATGTCTACTTTCAAGATTATGAGCCCGATGTTATATGTTGTCAATATAGTCATTTAGTATGTGCATCTCGAATAAAATTGATACAAGTTCCATCAAAAAAACAATTAAAAACCAAAAAATGGAAACTATCCATATGTGACCATGAACGGATAGTTGAAGATGGTATTCCATTGCGATGTTTTTAACTACATATCAAAAATATTTTGATCTATATTTTTGTCCATGTCAATTGTTGTGTGCAATATATTTTTTGTCCAATTATCAAAATTGTTGTGCACAGTATATTTTTTCATTGAGATTTTATTTTTTCATTGAGATTTTATGAATATTTTCTTGAATGACAACTAACATAAAAGCTTAAATGGTTGTACTTTCACATGCTTAAAAATGAATTCAAATATAATTTGAAAATTCAAAAGTACTTTATTCGGGTCCCCATATGTCTATTAGACCACTAAGGGATGAGATAACGGATGTGGCTATCCCCACTCCGCCCCGAATTTTTACTTTTGGTTGATTAATACTAACGAAAAATCACAAAAAGACCTATTAAATTTTATATTATTTTAATTCCATCGAACATGTTTTTTTAATACATACTTCACCATAAATATGATCTTAAATAGATGTCTTAAAATTGTCACCAAGTTCTCCGCCCCAAATCTTTAATTTAAAATATCGCTTGTGCAAATTCACATAACTGAAATCATGGCAAATGGAGATAACGATCATTTGATTTTTAATCACAAGCAAGGATTCCAGGATTGTGAAGCTTATGCTAAATTAGAGAAATGATTATTTACAACAAATGAACGAAAATCCGTCAAATTGTCGTTTAAAATCATTGCTCTAATCTAGCACAAACTTCACAATCCTGGAATCTTCGCTTATGATTAAAAAACAAAAAAACCGTTACCCCCATTTGCCATGATTTCAGCCGCATCAAATATACCTGAAAATTGAAAATAAAAATTAAATTAATTAAAAATCCATTATATCAAAATTTGATCTTAACATATATTTGCTTTTAAACTTCCTAATTCATCCATGTTTCTATCAAAAATTTTAACATATATTCTCAACATTGATTCTTACCATAACATTCATTCTCAACATTGAACATTTCCCAACTTAGAATAACATTTTAAACATTTTAAACAAAACAATTTTCAAATAAATCAAAAAAATATAAAACTTTAAACTTATATCAAAGATCATTTCTACTTCAACAAAATTACCTCAGTGCCAATATCTGCATTCATTAGAGACCCCACATCTTTGCCCCCAATTTCCAAATGGTCTCTTCCCTAAAATTTAAATTTTGTTAATAAATAAAACATAGTAGATACAAATAATAAATTAAGCAGTTAACTTAAAACCAAAACAAAAAAATTAAAATCATTAGCTCACAAGAGATGGTAAATCATCTAAAAAGTTGGATTCTAATGAAACCTGCATAAATAAGTCAAATTAACAATAAGATACATTGATATTTATTAAAATTCAAGCAAACAAAAAAAATATCATGTTCAATCATAAATATTATAATTAAAATACCTCTCCTAAGCGCTCTTCATTTTGACTAGGATGCTCTCGATTTTGACTACTGGAGACTCGAAAATTATTTGCATTTAACATTGACGTAAACTGCAGACAAAATACATTTGCTTAATATATTTATTCCCATGTAGCAAAAAATTCAATTCAAAATGATTAAAAAAAATCAAATAGATTGTCATAGCATAATCAACAAACCTCTCCCATGCTCGATGTGTCATTGGATAACACATCTGAAGCTATATCTCGACAAGACTTAGCATAAGCCCTGAGATCATCAATGCTCAATGCATCTACCTCGTCATTCGTCTTGTAGACAAAACTCTGACGAAGAATAACACGAGCCCTCTCTCGCCCCAAACCGACTTCTACTCCAGTAAGAGCTGAAGCTAAACCATCACCTATCGATTCCCTTCCAACTGTCCCTAGTTGAGATGTTGTCTCCATCTCTGATCTTAAAGCCACAACCCTTGGTGGACGAGGTATCTCAGGTGGAGGTTGTATAGTGGTAGGGTCTCTGAGAGCACCTTTTCGATTATATATTCTACCCTTTCCAGCTCCATAAAAGTCAGAGGGAACATCAGTATAGTTAGGCTTCATACCTAAAAAAAACTCCGCATAAAAAAATCTAGCAAAATAATTAGGAACCTCATCGTTCCAAGGCAATCGACCATAAGCTGCAAGAAATCGATCATATATTAAATGTGCAATTTGAGGATGCTTGAAATATTGCACTTTCAACATTTTTCGCTTAAGGCCTTCTTTGAAATTGAACATTGAATTGGCTTGTTCTCTAGTGACTCTCTCCTTCACAACCTCCCACTTATCTGGACCCATAACTTGGTCCCTTCGCATCCGCATCAAATGAACAAAACTATTTGTAGTTGGTCCAAGTTCCTCATATGCATCAATGAATTTCTGCAAAGACGCCAAAACAATCTCTAGACTTTGTCGACTCTCTAGAGGGAGATCCAAAGAACAAAAATCATTGTTCAGCCTATCATAATGGGATCTACAACTTTCAAGAATAGTTTGTTGCACAACACCTTGCCATGGAAGCTCATCAGGTAAATCAGATGGATAAGTTGATATGGGTGTACACCCCTCATCTAGTGGAACATATGTCGTCCTAGCTCTAGGAGGATCTTCAGGACCTTGCTCTCCACCCACACCTATTCCATCATCTACAATCCTATCTTGATCTCCCCCTCGCTCCATCGAATTACGCACATCTTCTGAACGTTGCTCTGCTTCAAATATAGCCATAGTCAAGAATTAACCTTGTCCATAACTTCAAAACACAAAAAAATACAATTTATACTTTATTAAACATTAATGTTCATACCAACAGAAGGTTGAGATCGACGCTCTCCCACAGAAGATGAAGGAGAATCTTCGACTACCAATTGGAACACCAATTCCTGATGATTGTGAAGACCTCCTACGCTTTCCCCTCGAAGACTCTCTTTCCATTTGATATAACTTATAAATTTACACAAACATTAACATATTGAAATTGTACATGACTATTCTACAAACATCAAGCCAATATTTGATAAAAAACTACAACAAAATGTAAGTCCCCCTCCTAACTCTAATTAATTACCTAAAATTCCTTACCATCACTAATATTGCAGCATAAAGATATATCTAATAATCATTTCATTATCAAATATAAGTCATAACATGATTAATTGAAGTAGTATAATAACCTTAATAACTTTTAATCCAACAAATATGGTTGAATTATATATGTCAATGAACAAACATCTCACTAAACATATATATATATTCTTATTAAGAGAATTCTAGCTCATATTTATAATAATACAATTTACACACACTAAAGTTGTACATGTTAACTCTACAAACTTAAAAACATATCTATTAAAGACCTGCATACAAAATGTAGAGCTGGCTAAAATAGTATAACATATATATCCACTTATTAAGAGATTCCTAATTTATATTTATGATAAAACAACTTCCACACATTGAAATTGTACATGTTCATTCTACAAACTTAAAAGCATATCTCTTAAAAATCTGCATACAAAATGTAGAGCCACCTAAAATATTATAATTATTTTCTTTCGTACGTTCCTCTTCTAGCTCTAAGAACACTATTGCACCATAAACATAACATCAATAATCATCTTATAATCATTTAATTGTAATAGTACACAATAATCTTCCAAATTTTTCACTGATCACTTATGTTTTTGTTCTATATCTCAATAAACAAACATTCCTTCATTTTTATAAAAAAAATACCTAAGAACATCAAACTTTTAAGGAAAACTTAATATGATACTCATTCAAGTTTAGGGTTTAAATATCCATTTATATAAAGAAGCCATGGCGTTGCATTCCATAAAAATAAGACAAATACACGTTATGTTGTTTGATATAAAAAATATCTTACCATTTTTATATATAAAAAAGACCATAACATGAGCAGAGTTCTGTTCATGAGCAAAGTCCTATTCATGAGCAGAATTCTGTTCATGAGCAGAATTCATGAACTCTGCTCATGAACAGAGTTCATGAGCAGAGTTCATGAACTCTGCTCTACCCCATTATATTATCTCTCGGCAAATAAAACATGTTTCTATTTATACACCAAATTGAACGTTAAATACATAAAACATTTAAGCAAAACAACTCTATTAATTTGTAAAATAGTGGACCTAGCTATGCTTAGCGTAAATATATCTATTATAGAGTCCATGGACTGTGTTCATTATACAGTGTTAATGGTGAAGTGATTAGTCAATTACAATTTCCTGCCACATTAATTAAAATATTATAGGCTCTTATTAACCAAAAATAAGCTTACTCGGATTAAACCCGGCACAGTAAAGAGCATTACTTTTAACCAAATTAGCTTTCCAGGTAATATAGACGTGCTTCGGTATTAATAATTAAATTACAAGCATAATAACGAGGCATAATAACGAGGATTAGAATCAGGCTAATTAAATATAACATGGTCGTAATACAGCTAATCCTGTAATAAACTATTAATACTACCTTATTAAGGTTTAATACCTAGCACGGAGTGCACGACTATGCCTAACATAAACTTATGGATATTATTTACGAGCATAACCTGAATATACTTGTTTGCCTTCGGATACAAGCAAGCTTAAATTACTACAAAGTTTTACTACTCTTATGGTACACTACAAGAACAGTTCATTAACCACTTAGACTCCATGGACTCTGCTCATGAACAGAGTCATGAGCAGAGTCCATGGACTCTGCTCATGAACAGAGTCATGAGCAGAGTCCATGGACTCTGCTCATGAACAGAGTCATGAGCAGAGTACATGGACTCTGCTCATGACCAGAGTTCATGTGCAGAGTACATGAACTCTGCTCATGACCAGAGTTCATGTGCAGAGTACATGGACTCTGCTCATGAACAGAGTTCATGTGCAGAGTACATGGACTCTGCTCATGAACAGAGTTCATGTGCAGAGTACATGGACTCTGCGGTCATGAGCAGAGTTCATGTACTCTGCTCATGAACAGAGTTCATGTGCAGAGTACATGGACTCTGCTCATGAACAGAGTTCATGTGCAGAGTACATGGACTCTGCTCATGAACAGAGCTCATGTGCAGAGTACATGGACCCTGTTCATGCACATACAAACATCTCTAAAATCAACATTGATTATAAAAAAGTTAAAACTTCTAATTTTAACAGCATACAGATTTTTTTTTATTTTTTTCTAATGCCACAAACTAATGAGCAGAATATGCGACATACCTGTATCCAAACGACACCGCTATTATTCGTTCCACCAACGCTCCATGAAACTTATTCCTTCACCAAGCAGAAAAAAAAGTCATCAACTAAACATATCAAATACACAGCCAGAATCAAAACAACACAACTCAGAAAAAAACGCACCTAAATGACAAATTTGAAGCCTGCACACAAAACCGAAACCGCGTCCACGCAGCAAAAAAAAAGGGCAACCTTCCACCCAAAGCGTAACGGCCGACGAGCTACACCCAACAAGAAAGAGCATGAACCAGCCAACAAACCGAAAAACTATCTACCGCAAAGCCGACGAGCAGCAACAGGTCGCAGGGCATCAGCGAGTCGTCGGAACACAGCAGGGTGGCGAACGTAGGCGACGAGCTATCAACCGTATAGCCGACGGGCAACAACAGGTCACAGGCAGCAACAGCTAGTCGTGGGGAAACAGGAGGGTGGCGAACTGTAGCAGCAGTTCGCGGAGCGTCAGCAGGCGAGTCGTCGGATAGCGGCAAGGTGGCGACAGAGGCGATGCGGGCCCGCTGCGGGGTCCAGCAAATTTACAGCAACGAATGCCAAATGGCAGCCGATGCTGTGCTTTTATGCAGAAAAATAGTTCGGCCGAACAATTATTCGGCCGAACAATTATTCAGCCGAACAATTAATCGGCCGAACAATTAATCGACCGAATAATTGTTTGGCCGAGTAATTGTTCGGCCGATTAATTATTCGGCCGAATAATTGTTTGGCCGAATAAACTATTGCCAAAAAAAAATTTCCGTCCGGCAACTGTTTGCACACATTTCAAGGATCTCCGTTAGGCTGGACGGAGAACTGTTCGTGGTTATTCGGCCGAATAACCTTTGCATTATTCGGCCGAATAATGTAAATTATTCGGCCGAATAACTTCCGCTAAGACGATTTCGCACTCGTTTCTCACGAAAGTGTTACCCACCTTCACGTTTTCACCCATAGCAATAAGCAGTCTTTGCATAAATTCTCCGTGTAGCTTCATTTCCTACCCATTTCTTTTATATATAGTTATGCATAAGTGGGCTGCCACATTATTAAATAATATTAATAATATATTAATATTTAGGTTGAAATATAATTATTGATATTATTATTATTATGAAAAGATTAAAGTTAAAATCACTTATAGTTAAAACAAGTGAGAAGTCCTAGTTCAAGATGACTAAGTATTTTAGTAAATAATATCTTTTAAATATTATATTATTTAATTTAAAGAAACTAATTATTCCAACAGCCATAATTCAAGACTCCACTACAAAAAGAAGGTAGATCCCAAGATTGGGGATCTTATCTTTTTCATTATCATTCTCTTATGGTAATTACAAAGAGTTCTTTGCATCAAGAACCGAAGCAGCCCCATACAATTTTTTCAGATCTGAACCAATAGTGACCTAGGGCCTCTATCTCTCATTGCATGTTGGAACCAGCTCGAGGGGATCTAGTTAGAATCAGCAACGGTCTAAGGGTCATTGTTGGGAGGAACATGGTAGCCCCAAAGTTATCTAGCTAAGAAATCATCCTAATAGGTTAGCTAAGCTCAAAATTTTATGCATTAATTATTGTTTGAGTGTGCAGGATTCTACAGGAGAGGATCAAGTTCCAAATCAAACATGGAAGCTATAAGCTTATAAACCACAGCATATTTCATTTTAAATGGGTTACCTGGTAAAATGTGTTCATTGACATCGCCTCCCAAGACCACCGACGATACCCTGGCCATGAGCGTAGCTCAGGCCAGGCATAGCCACCAACACACCCAGCTAAAACTCCCTCTCGGCCATAAGACAAAGAAACACACGAAATAAGAATTTTTTGCAAACCCTTGCTAAGACCCTCGGTGCCCAACTAGCCAAGGGTCACGTGGCAGGCATGTGCACCATTAAGACTTCCCAACCACCACAATAGGACCCCATCTTAATGTAAACTATATAGTATAGTCGTGTAAGTTCAACACTTGGATAATTATCACCAAGACAAAGATCTTAGCCCATTCATTATTTACTTAAGGGGTGTTTGCACTTTAATACTTTATATGATGGAGTTGTTCAAAGGATGGCCACTGAGGTACACCTGCAATAGTATGACAAACATATATGTATTAGCGAAATCGCTAGGTAAGTCAACAGGTTTCAAACATTCACACCTTACCTCTCGACGACTCTATCAGGGGTGCATAGTTCAACCCCAAGTTTCTAGGGTATTTCAACTCCTCTCATTAGGTCCATCTTGCGTGAGGATGACATTTAGACAGTTCTCATTTGTAACATGCATTTAGACCATACAAGAGGATAAATGACTTCTAGTATTACTCTCATAGGATAAAATTCCATAGAAAAACACTTACCACAGTTACTTCCACAAAGAAAGCATGGCCGACAAAAAAAACTACCTTGCTAGGAATTCCATAAACTCTTAAACATGGAAATCAAGTACCGATACTTTTCATAGTGCTGAAGTTAATTTATCAATATATAGTCTATGTTAGGCAATCTAATAGATTTTTACTATTTTTTGGGACATTACACTTCGATAGTATAATACTCTGTTGATAAATATGAGTTATGTATGAGCTCGATAATATAATGTTGTCTATAATTGGTAGCATAAATAACAATGTTATTTATCTAGGTTTTATAAATATAAATACAGTGTAAAAATCTATGGTACCATAATATGGATTTTACAGCTATGTTTGATAGTTACTGTTTGTAAATAATTAGTATTTATAGTATGAAATTTCATGTTTAAGAGAGTAGAAAACTGCGTATAAAATCTATTCTATTCCAAACAATAAAACACTACTATTTATAGATCATTTCATCCATGTTAATTAAACCCTTCCTGTACTAGAGTACATCACCTTATGGTTAAAGGAAAAATACAGGAATAATTTATTCATCATTCTATATCAATCTATTCATCCATCCAAGGCACAGACTCTAGTTTATCAAATCAGAAACCTATCATTTTTTAGAGCTATCTGATATCTAAGATGCATTTGAAAACTATGATAACATATACATACTGTGTTGCAAAAATAAATCAACAGTTTTTAAAAGTAAATAACATAAAAACAAAGTAGAACCTGTTTTAACTGATAGGGTGGACAAACACCCAAAGAGGACTGTTCTGCCCAACCTTCTCCAAAAAGCAGCCAAGTTCACTTGCTTTTGGACCCCCGAGCCTGTTCACTGAACCACCAGTACGAAGAACCGTGTAGAAGCAAGGCACTCAGGTTGTACTTCAACAATCAAGAAGACTTGCATACAAACCACTCATATGTACTTCAACAATCATATAGACTTGCATACATGGCTCTACCTCTGCACTCATCAGGAATAAGACAATCTTACTCTACAACTCAATACTTAGCTTTCCCTCATTGAATCTCTTGTGTGCTCAATTTTAACACCACAAAGAAAAAGTTATCTCCACCAGAGAACGTGTGAGTCAACAACTCAATTCGGTGGCTATAAAAGATTGCCTAGGTATTTTGGTCAGTTTCACATTTAATGAGCCACCAGCTCAGTTCCACCATCCTTGGGGAACATGACCACATATTGATCCAGGTGGATATCGGTGGAAACCTACCTCTTCCAACTGGCTCAAAATAGTATTCTGGCAATTTTGGTAATTTACTATTTTTAGCAGTTTTTCGGGTCCTAAACTTCCGCAGCCGTTTTGAGGCCCTAAACGACGTTTTTTAGGGAATCTTGCTTTGCGAATGCTTCCATTCGCATTTGTTAGCGTAGTTCTCAAATAGATCTTTCCAACGAGCTATCGTGCGCCCCAAACGAAGATCGTATGCCAAAGTTACGCCCCCGAGAAGTTGATACACCAAACTACCCAAAACGAGGTCCACAAAACTGTTGGCTTTTCATCTTCTGGGGTTAGGGTTTTGGATTTTGGGTATTGTAAAAAGGCCTTCAGAGCCTCATTGTATTCATCTTTGCACGAATGAGCACAGCGGCCACATCTCTTCTCCGAGATAGCTACTACCATTCTAGCTGTTGTATTTTACAGTCTGTTCTATTTCCACTATTTAACAGAATATGTGTTTACTGTATCATTGTGTTCTCTGCAATATATATCTGTATTTGAGTCTGTATATGCTCTTTTATTTCGTTCCCACATATATCCGGATCACATATTTAGGGCATTTGTCCCATAACAACAGCTAGTAAGTGAGTGCAGATGCTGCCACTTTTCCATTGCCTTCGACACCATATTACATTCCTCCTAGTGGGTCAGTGAACACTCTTCAACAGTCTCTTTGGATGAGTGTCTCCTATTTTAATTTATTAAATAATAATATTATTCATTTACAGTCATCCTTGACCATCCTTGGTCATTAATACAAAACTTTACAATAAAAGTTAAAGTAATGTTATCCCATGTTTTGAGTCGCTCCTAGAGCAGAAACCATGAGAATTTGGTATTTTGGGGACTTGTACATCAACTTGGCGTCATCGATTTGGTGTTTTGGGAATTTATTTATCAATTCGTGCTTTCAAAATATGTAAGACATAGAGATACTAAGCTAGTTGTTTGCAACATATTATTTCCAAAGTATTTTCGTTTTTTTTTTTTTAACAGAAACAGGGGATTTTAACTATATATATAAAAGGCTGTGCACAGCCATTCATTACAAAATCTGAGCCATAAGTCTACTTTAAAAAGAGGAGAAATGCAGATTTTACAAGGGTTTTGTCTCTTAAAATCTTTGCTCCTAATTTTCCTGGGGTTCCTGTTCGTTCTACTGGTATAAACCTTTACAAACTGATTGCATAACAAAATACAAAAAAACATTAAAAGTAGATGTTCTTTGAAAACCTGCACAGAGAGCAAAATCCATTATTTCTGAAGAGTTGTTCTATCTGTAGTTGGGCTGCACGAAAGAGGCGGCTTCAAACATGCCCTGGTTCACTGATGGCGCTTCCTGAACCCTGCTGAGCTGAGTGTGGCTAATGAAGACAGAGAGATCCTCCTTAACACTGTCTACCTTCCCCAGTAATTCAATGGTGTTTCTTTCGATATCATCAAGGCGGGACTTCACACAGGAGAGGCGTGAATGCATATATTTGAATTCCGTGGTCTGTTCTTTGTTCTGATCTGCAATGGAACAGACAGCAGAATAGGTCCTGCTAAGATAAACTTTAACTTCAGAAGTGACCCGGCTGAGAGTAGCTATAGCTTGCCTTATCCCTTCCATCGTGCTGCACCTGCTATCACGAAGGTCTTCTTCAGACTGCCAGGTATCAAACTCCGAAACGGTGAGACTGAGCTGCTGCAAATCCGAGCCAAGCGAAAATGAATTGTGTTGCTCCATGTCGCGAAGGGGCTTCCTATGTTCCCTCTGCAGCATTAAGTGCTGAGGCGTGGGAGCTCTGGGCGTAGGTGAGAAGCCACATGTCTTAGTCCTTGACACATGATGAGGGGTGCGTGTATGATAGTCCGGGCACCTACCTCGGGAGGGAAACCTCCATTCCATTAAATTTGAGATTAAACTCCTTGCCAAATCAACTAATTCAATGATGTGGTTCAAATTCCTTGCCAAATCTGCTAATTTGATGACGCGGTTCTTAGGGAATATACTTATAACCCAATACATTATTTTGTAACAATTGACCTTTTCCCAAAGTGACTCCAATATTGGCGAGCTTATCTGCTGAAGAGTTGAGATTTCTGAGGACATGAAAGAAGAGAATATCGGTTGGGAGAGGAAGAGTTTCAATCCTTTTCTTGAGATTTTGTCTCATTGCTCCTTTCAAGTTCTTGCTTTTCATGCTCTGGATTACATGTCTGGAATCTCCGATCACCTGTAGCTTTGCTATGTTCATGGAGGAGGCATACTTGAGAGAATAATAGATCGCCAACCACTCTGCTTCATTATTTGTTTTCTTTCCTAATCCCCAGGAGAATTCTGCAACTATCTTTCCTCCGGGATCAAAAATAATCCCCCCCGCGCCTGCCTCCCCATGGTTTCCTTTAGAAGCCCCATCAAAGAAGATTGTGTGTCTTTTTTTATTTTTCCACCAGTTATTGAAGGTCTTTTCATCTTTCCTTATCTCCCAGTCTTGCAGCATTGGTGTCATATTGGACTGAAGTGAACTCTCTTTTAAAAAGTTTTGGCACCACTGATATTCATGCCAATTTAGAGCCTCTTTCTGCTGAAGGGTTATCCCCTTGGTTCTTAGCGATTCTGAAGTTAGAGATATGATTTTGTTGGTTGTTCTCTTTTCTATTTTTGCTTTCCCTTCAAAAACTCGTTGATTCCTTTCCAACCATATTTGCCAGCATAAATTCATCAGGAGAAGTTTTAATATTCTGTATAAAGTTGGTTTTGCCTTTCGAGCTCCCTGAGGACCGCTGACCCATTTACCTATCATTTGGTGAATTTGCTTGGGCATTGAGATAAGGTTTGAAATAGAGCCAAGAACCAACTTCCATACCTGCTTGGTGTAGCTGCACTCAATAAATAGGTGCTGGGAGGTTTCTTCTGCATTTTGACATAAATAGCATCTGGAAGGTCCTTCAATTCCTCGAAGCTTTAGATTGTCAACAGTCAATTGTTTGTTGTGAGCCAGAACCCAGAAGAAGTAATTGATTTTTGGTATGCTATCTGAATTCCAAACCTTCTGCCAAATTTTTTGGGTCATGGAATGCTTTGTGGTGAGTAATTCATATCCAGCCTTGATAGTGTACCTTCCGGCCTTCCCCCAGCCTCTGACATCTTTGGCCCTAACGCTGACTGGAGCTTTCCCATGTAATAACTGGAGGAAAGCCTTGTAATTTTCAACAAGATTTGCTGGGGGTTCTATAACTTTCCAGTCTTTCCATCTTCCAGTTGACGTCCAAATTGCCATGTCTGACAACCTTTGAATTCCTGATTCCTGAAGCCAGATCTTGATGTTTTGGATTTCACTGATTTCTCCTAAGGGGCGCTCTCCTTTGATACTGTCCTTCCAAATATTGATTTTTTCCCCATTGCCCGGGATCCAGTGTAGATGTTCCTTTATTAGATCAGCTGAGGAGTGGATTAACCTCCATATTGTTGTTCCTTTCTTCTTTTTTAAATTGTTCAAACATCTTTGCCGAGGTCCTCTAATATACTTTTTTCTTATGATCTCCTTCCACCACTCTCTCTTACCAGTTATCATTCTCCAGACTACTTTAGCTCCCATGGCTTTGCTCATTGTTGCAGGGTCTCGTATTCCCAGTCCTCCTCTTTTGCAATTTTCTTTGACTGTTTTCCAATTAACAAGGTGAAACTTCTTACCCTGAGTTTTCCCACCCTGCCAGAGGAACTTTCTGATTTCCTGGCAGATTGTATTTGTGACAGACTTTGGGGCCAAAAGAATGGCTCCTGAGAAGATTGGGATTGAAGTGAGCACGGCTTTGATTAGAATAACTTTGCTTCATAGATTTAGCCAGCGGGTTCCCCAGGAGCTTATCTTGTTTTTAATTTTTTCTAGAATGGGAGTCCAAGAGGTCGAGGTTGCTTTTTTTAGAGAAATAGGTATACCCAAGTACTTGAAATGGGACCAGTCAAAGCAAGGCTTGCAATCTAAGATATTAGCTAGATTTCTGAGTTGAAGGGTGTTACAATTCCAGACATAGACATTACATTTTTGGTTGTTTGTTTTCCCCCCGGACGCCCTCAGGAAGGTGGAAAGAGAGAGCTTGAATCTGTAGGCTATTATGGGCGAAGCACTTCCTAGCAATATGGTATCATCAGCAAATTGAGCGTGGTTTATTGGTTGGACATTTCTAACAATTTCAATTCCGAGGAGGGATCCAGATTCTTGAAGCCTGTTTAGAGTTCTGCTAAAGGAGTCTGCCATAATGACAAAGAGACAAGGAGAGAGGGGACATCCCTGCCTCAGTCCTCGAGACAAGCGTAGAAATGAAGAGGGTCTTCCATTTACTATAGGTGCTATCCATGGTGAACCAATGCAAGCTTTTATCCATCTTATGAATTCTTCCTCAAAGCCAAATTTCTTCATAAATGTAAAAAGGAATTCATGTCTAACTCTATCAAAAGCATTTGCCATATCAAGTTTAATGGCCATACCTGAATCCTTTCTTTGGATGCTTGAATGGATGGCTTCTTGTACTAGCAGTATATTGTCATAAATTTGACGGCCTGTAATAAAACCTCCTTGATTAGGAGAAATGATTCGAGGTAGAAGCCCCTTAACTCTGTTGGAAATGATCTTTGTGAGGATTTTGTAAGAGGAGTTGAAAAGGGAGATTGGCCGGTAGCGTTCCAGGGTGAGAGGATTTTTATCTTTGGGGATTAAAACAATAAAAGAGGAGTTTGTGGCTCCCCCTATTCTTTCTCTTTTCCTGGTCCAGTTTATCATTCGGAGGAGGTCTTTTTTTATCCAATGCCAACATGTCCTGTAGAAGCTTATTGTAAATCCATCAGGTCCGGGAGCTTTGTCCGGATGAAGGGACCATATTTCCTTTCTGGTTTCATTTTCAGATATCTGGCCCATTAAATTTTTATTATCAGCCTCTGATATGAGATTAGGAATCTCTTTGCTCATGTAATCCATGTCTTCTTGAAGCACGTCCTCATTGCTATTGTATAATTTTTCAAAATGAGCTTTTGCTTCTTTTAAGATGTGGTCCTGGCCCTCGATTTTCACTCCATCCTCCTTTGTGATGCTCTTAATATTGTTCTTCCTATATCTCTCCTTACATTGTGCATGAAAAAATTTGGTATTTCTGTCTCCTGCTTTTAACCAAAGACTTCGAGACTTTAATCTCCATTCTTCTTCCTCTTTTTTGGCTACTTTTTGGATTTTCTCCTCCATTTCTTTTTCCTCCATAAGCATGTCTTCAGTGATTGGGTTTTGTTCCATTTTGATTTGAAGGTTCCCTAAATCTCTTTGCAAGTTCTCTAGCTCCTCCCCAGGCTTTATATAATTCGTTTTAGCCCAATTTTTTAATGTGCTTTTCACCAATTTGAGTTTCGACTCCCATATAAATCCTGGTGACCCTGGGATGAATTGTCTCCACACAGCTTTCACCTCCTCCAAACAGTCCTCATTTTCAAGCCAGGCAGGATTATATCTAAATGGGAGGGGACCTAGATTTCCAGGGGAGGAGAAGAATAAAGAGATAGGTCTGTGATCAGACGCTGCAGAGGCGAGGATATTTGAGTTAGGAAGCTTAGCACCGGAAAGAAAAGAATTGCTTAATAAGAACCTGTCGAGTCTGGCTGCTATATGGTTTGGCCCTACTCTTTTATTGTTCCACGTGAAGGTGCCTTGCGTGGGCTTGACATCAACAAGATTCCAGGCTGCCAACAAATCTTCCATTTTTTCCCCATAAGGGTCTCTGACTTTCGATCCTCCCTTTCTTTCAACTGCTGAAATGGTGACATTGAAGTCTCCCGCAAGAATGCATGGAGATCCAGCTATCCTGTGGCTTGAACCTATTAACTGATCCCAAAATTGTTCCTTCTGTCCATAGACAGTGGGACCGTAGATATTCCCTATCCAAAAAATTCTATTGCTTGCTTTTCCCTCCAATTCTACAAAAATCCAATGTCGGTTAGAGAAAGAGACTTTATTTTGATACATACCTTTTTCCCACCAGGTGATGATTCCTCCAGAAGCCCCTGAGGAGCTCACTGTTGTTCCTTCCCCACTGGGCCAGACTTGTTTCATGAGATTGAGACTTTCCTCCTCTTGCATTTTAGTCTCCTGGATCAGAAGGATTGAAAACTTTTCCATTCTTTTTATTCTTTTTATTGCTTCTACTTTCTGTCGTCCGCCTAATCCTCTGCAATTCCAGGAGACTATTTTCATTATTTCTTTGATGGTTGAGGACCTGCTCTGTCCTTTCTTTCCTCCTGAGTTCCTTGCTGCTGTTTTCCATTCGAAATTATTCTTACATGCTGGTCCAGGCTGGTTTGCTTACCCGCCGCCTTTTCTCTGGCTGCTTCTTGTTCTCTTATTACTTTGTTGTATTTTCTTCCTCTTTTCACCATAGGTTCCTGCTCCTCGTCTTTACTGTCTGAAGTTTCTTCTTGGAATAGTTTTGCATTTGCCCGTGTTATTGATCCTCCGGAGTTTAATGAGGGTTCTATTTCTACTGCTGGAGTCTGGTGTGTCAAGATGCGAGCTTGCTGATTTCTGATATCGGATTGTTCCTCTTTTTCTTGGTCCTGCTCCATTTGTTTCTCTTTCTCCTGCTCCTCACCATCTTCTTCTATTGTCAACACTTGAAACTTGTTTGCATTTTCTATGTTTTTCACTGGAGTTTTGGAGACTGGATTGGTTTTACTCCCTTTTTTCCTTGTGACTTCGTTCCATTCCCCTCCTTGAGCTTCCTCTTCTTCTATGGCTTTCCTTTTTGGGCATAGTCTAGCAAAATGTCCGTATTCATGGCAAGCTTTGCATTTGAATGGTATTTGCTCATAGTCGACTGTTTGTCTGTGGCACCATCCGTCCATTGATAGGTTTATTGCTTCCGGTAGCCCCTTTTCCAGATCAAATTCTACACATATTCTTGCACATGAAAACATCGGGGGTTTTGGCTCAGATTTATCGATGTATTTCCCTAATGAATTTCCTATAGCTCGAAAATCTTCATCATTCCAGCAATGTAGCGGGAGATGTGGCAGTTTGACCCAGACTGGAACAGCAGATGGGATGTCTTTCTCTGGATCAAAGGAGAGGTCCCATTTGTTTAAATACATTCCTCTCGGTCCCATAAAGTAAGGGCCGTTCCTGAAGATTAAATCTCTATCCTCCTTTTTTTCGAAATAAAAAACGAAGAACCCTTTGCCGCAAAAGATTTGCTGAACTTCCCCTTGGATTAATGGTCGCCAATTTTTGTTGAGCCACGTTTCTATCGAGCGGGGCGAAGGCCATAAGCCTGTAAAATGCCCAACTAGACCCTTGTCTGCAAGAGCCACGGCCTTGCATTTTGAGGCAGTCGACGTTAACTTGACCTTAGGAACCTCAGCTTTTTTCACGAACTTAGAATCTTTCGCAGCAGCCGATTTAGGAATAACTGGTTGGGAATCAACCAGTGATTTGAAACGGTCTACGATGTGGAGTCGAGCTTCATCCGGAGCCTCCTGCCCTGGGTCTGGAGGAGGATCCATACTGAGAGAAACTCCCTGCTAATAGAAACCCTAGCAGTCGAATGTTTTCCTATTCCAAATGTTGATAACGCTTGCACGTATTTTCGTTTCAACTCTATTAGTAATTGAATTTTCTAGTTACTTTATTTGTTAGAAGTATTGTGTATAACTCAATGAACCAATAATATATTGATATGTTGAATAGGATGATGTCTCAAATACTGAAGATTGAAAATGTGCCTCAACAACAACTAAACAAAGATATATATTACAAAACAATAGACATAATTATGAACTAACCTGAGCTATAATGGCTTTGGGAACTTGTAGCTTCAATGCATCCTCGAGCTCCTTTACAAGAGGGGCAGCGCCTGACAGCAAAATCCTAATGGAAAACATATAGTGTCTTTCCACGAAGGCATTCTTGGTAATAGACAGAACAATTGGAGGCACGCTGGCAACCACCGTGACCTTGAACCTCTGGACCAGATCCAGAAGGCTCATGATCTTGAACTTCTGCATGAGTAGAACTACAGACCCGGCCCTGAGCAAGCAAAGCAACACATAATTGAGCAAGTAGATATGAGGGAACAGGTAGAGCACCACAGAAGTATAGGTTGTTAATCGAGAACCTCACGTTGGTCGTGGTTAGGCAGCTCCAGCCCATGCACAGCCTCCAGGACTAAATCAAGAAACTACGACAACACAAACAACATATGGAGGACATGCAAGTGTTGCAACGCATGCGGTCCAGTTCACGGCAAGAGCATGTAGTGTTCATGGCAAGCACAGGTCATGTTCATGGTGCCTAGACTGCAGTGTTTTTCTCAGTTTCCATTTGGCTAGCTTGTCTTCATTTGCTTCTAATTGGGACACTGATCCTCAAAGATTTAATGACATGATCTCCAATTATGTTTAAGGAATAGTGCAAGCGAACTGTGAGAACCGATGGCACTTTCTACAGAAATCTTGAGACAAATGAGGATTCAAATACTTTGGGATGTCTAGATAGACAACAATAACGATTTGGCAGCGATTTGGTGGAAATCTGGTAGGTTAACCTCTAGAAGGAGTTGTTTCTATGTCTGCAACCTAGACTCCTCCTGCAACAATGCTCTCCACAAATTTTACAGTCTACAAAATCAGACCATTCTACTTGAAAATTCAAGTTCTTAGGCTGATTTAAATGCTGGTATTTAAGTTGCAGAGACCCTACTATAGACAATTATGCCAAGATAAATCTTATTTTTCATCTCAAAGTGCTTGAACCGAGTAGTCCAATGTTCAAACCGTTGATGCCGCATTAAATACAATACCGGTAAAAGATGTTATAAGGACAATTATGCTCAAGGGAAAACACTATCAAGAAATCAAAGCTCATAGGCAGTCGTTTAGGGGCTAGAACAAGGGAAAAACATACTGTCAAGAAATCAAACTCACTAACCTTTTCATTCTCTTCCAAATTGCTAGGTATCATTTTTTGTTGCATGAAAAAGTAAAGGTAATATTAGTTATTTTAAATGCTTGCTAAACTAGTAAACTATAAATTTGTGCTTACAATTGTCTATTGACAGAAAGAAACAATAAATTATAGTGATACCGTGCCAAGTGAACCGGAAATTTCAGCTACACGATAGGTCGGGTTAAATGGTGGAATTGGTTTTTGAACCAAACTTAATAGTTGGGCGAACAAATTTGCCATCCACTTCAACATAATTCAACCTAGCTAAACAAGATGGGAAATTGGCCATATTGTATGTTGTTATCTTGCTCCATTTTACAATTAATTAAACCATCACCACATGGGCAATATTAAATAGGTATATATTAATAACTCACAATAGCAAAATATTTTCCAGCAAGGAAGTAGAAACTAATAACTATCACATGCTTGAGATGACTGTGACATATAAATTTCCTTTAGAGATAACAAACTTGAATGTGTCTATATTTACTATTTTAAATTTTTGCATAATATGAAGCTAACAAACAACATTATGCTAATAAAGCTTCTCAAATTTCTGAACACAATGATATTTATTTATGAACATATTTAATTCATTTGGAAAGGCTAAACAAATAGATGTTATGGACAAAGAGAACATAAGAAGCAAATATTTTGGATTGTGACTATCACATGCTTTAGATGACTGATATATTTCCTTTCGAGATAACATATTTGAATGTCTATATTTATTGCTTCAAATAAAGGATATGAACATACTAGCCTAACTAATTTGGGCATTTCTGCCACATTATTATAAAGAAAGAAACATACAAAATAGATTATTTGAAATTGGTGCAACTTGGCTAGGTGTTCACAATTCTCAGTTTCCATCCTAGCAGAGTAAAACAATCCAGGTGGCTCAATTAAAAACCATTGTGAATTCCAATACACTACCACAACCATGTTGTTGCATAGCACAATTAAAAACCATTGTGAATTCCAATACACCGCCACAACCATGTTGTTGCATAGCATTAACTATGCATGCATTTTTTGGAATGCACAACTGCACAACTGCCACTGTGGATTCAGATGGCATTGCAAATTAGTGGTGCTTGGTCCAAAGATTTATATCCACTAAGTTTATATATGTAACGCCTGAATTAGAATCATGAAGTTAAGGTCCAGACCTATCAATTAAATTATTAGATTTGTTATGTCATTGCTATAAAAACAAAGTCTACACTTAAAGGCTACACAAAACGAAAAAACTAGTACAGGCTCCAACAGGTTCTATGGCTTGGGGAGTAAGGAAAATCCAATATGATACAACGATATGTCCATTATACAATGCACGCATGATGATTTACTAAATTCTCGCTTCATAAACTAGAATTAAAGCAATGCCAGTTTAACATTGTAAAGCAATTTGATTAATTAAATTTTTCATTGCAAAACAATTTAGTTACTTAAATTTTTCATTTGGTTAATTAAATTTTTCATTGCACAATAATTTAGTTACTTAAATTTTTCATTTGGTTAATTAAATTTTTCATCGCAAAACAATTTAGTTACTTAAAATTTTCATTTAGACAGGGACTAAGTTGCCCTACAACCCTTGTTTCTAGATGAGTTAGAAGATTATATCTCCAAAGATTAAGGTAGATACTCCATATAGTAAAAAATGTTTTGATATTGTTGTTGGCAAAAGATACTTAGAGATGGTCTACAAAGACATCTTGTTGCATAGTTATTGTAAAATGAATGTTGATGTCAGCCTCAAAGGTAATCATGGTACGCACTTTGGATTAAGATATAACCTATCGTATTCAATTATGTCAAGTTCGAGGTGTTTCTTTCTTACAAATATAAAGAAATGCATATATGTCGTGGAAATATGTTTGTTCTATGTAAAACAAATGCACTTTGAATCCAATTATGAGTTGGATTAAATCAAGAATTAGTTCCTCTGTACGAGGTTGAACATTGGTACAAACAATATTTAGTTTTTTTTTTTAATGAATGTGCTTTTTAAAGAAATCTTTAAAATGTTAATTATTCATTTTATCATGTTACCTAAAATATGTATATTTTTATTAAAGGATAAATTTTATATTAATTTATAACATTTAATAACAATATATAATATGGATATAAACATGTTACTATCAAGTAGTGGTTGTGACTAAAGATAAGTTGATACCATAATAAATGATAGTAAAATGAAATGAATTAAACTAGCATACCTTCAAAGCGGGGGAAATGAAAAGTTGAGAAGAACTTGAATATGTTGTAAATTGAGAGAAAGTTGTGTGTATGTAGACAAGGGGTAATTTTTGCAACATATGGCAAGTTTCTTGAGTAGTGATGTCTCGGTCAACAATTGATTATGAGTTCGAACGATGATAGGAATATGAGGTTGAGTCATGTGGAAATGATGTAGTTGTGATTCTAGTCACCATATGATGGTAGGTATTTGATTTTCCCTCTGCTTTGGAAGCATATTTGGATGTGTATTTCAAGACAACATATTTGGTGATGTACATTTGCTCACCATGTTTGAAGTATGCTCAGATTATGGTTTTTCAGACAAGGGTTAGTGCGTGTTGGGCGATATTTTTTTCCATAAATGTACATAATGATGATTCATGTTGTACTTTCCAAGGGCATTTATATATGCATGCAAGTGTATTCCCTTTTCTGTGTAGACATAAATTTTCATTGCACTTTGTATGTCTTTGTACTCTGTTTAAGAGTTGCTCATAGTCCTGAAGTGGGTTGGATGAAAGAATATATTTTATATCTATCAAGTAAGGGTCATCCTCAATGGATCAATGCATGTGAATCTGTCTGTCATGATTTTCTCTTGGATTCCATGTTGTAACATATGTATCGAATAAACTCTTTGCAGCATTGATTTGATATGTGTCTTTCCAATTTAATGTTTCCATGTTAGGAGCTCCATCAAGCCACATGAAACCTTGTATATGTGCAGAGCCATGATATTATAGGATTAGAGAAAATGAAGAATATGTAAAGGTTTTGTATAGACACGTGCAAGTAGTATATAATGTGTACATGTACCAATAATCTGTTGTGTGTATGTTTTTTAATTATCTCCTCATGGAATATTGAAAATATTTTATGAATGTATGCAACTACATTCTGGGCCTATCAATGATGTTATGATTACACCATTGTTAACGAATTGCTGGGTCAGAAGGGCTATCCTCTTGCATAATTGCATACAAGTTTGGCCATTTTTTGTTTGTTGCAATAAGAGTGAAGAACAATGCAGTGCATTGCAATTGTGTGATCATATTTGTCAGCTCACTTCTGCGTAGTGTACAAAATTCTCTGGCCCCATGTAGGTGTGCTCCAAAGTGCATTGACATGTTCCGAGAGGTTGTTTGTAAGAATTTCTTGTAGATGTACGTGTAACTCCTCAATTATGGTTGGTGTAATTTTTTTTTAGCCTATGATGCACTCCTTTAAATGAATAATTTTTATTATTTAATGAGTTATGTTGAACACACATGTTTCACCATGAGTGTAATGTAGGAATTCGAAGTTCAAAATCTTGAGGCTACATTATTTTTTTAATCTATAAGAAGGCTACCACAAATAAAGAGATTATTTTTACGGAAGCCATATTATTCACCGAGAGGATAATCCCTGATCAGCTCCATTCCAAATACCACGCTTTTACTGATACGTATGATCATTAGTTACAGAATCAAATTATGTATGTGTGGATGCTTGTCTGGATAAGAGGAAAGATTGGTTAAACCCTAATCTACCATGATAAAGGAATTAAAGCAAATACAGTTTAGATCACCATAATTTGCTAAAGCAAAAAGAGAGATGTACTTCATCAATCAAGTGTAATTTGCAGTAATTTGCTAAAGCATACCCCCAAAGCAGGGGAAATGAAACACCGAGAAGAAATTCAATATGTTGTAAAAGGAGAGAAAATTGTGTGTATGTAGACAATATAATTTTATGTGTTTGAAAGCAAGTCTAGCTAATTTATAGTAGAGATAGTAGATGAAATTGAAAGGAAAAAAATGTTGCAAGTACTAATAAGCAATAAATATAAACCCATGTAATCGATGGCAAGTATAAACCCATATAAACCCATGTATATTTTTTAATGAGGGAAATTCATTGTGTGAGAAAGCCGGCAAAAAAAATCTTAAAAAACAGTTACACAAAGTAATTATTTTTATACATTTGTGTTTAACCATTGAATTCTTGTATCTATACCATTTGAAATGGAGATTGTTTATTTAAAACATGGCTGCTAGGAATCTGTGATCATATCAAATAAATAATTGAATAACGTTGGTACTACATACATTGATTCTTGGAATGATTATTAGATACAACCGCTTAATTGAAATGAATTTCACAGTATTTAAATAAATAACCTAATTTTAATTCCACGCGACTGCCCACTGCCCAATTCTTATAGTGCATGATATGTGCCCATAAAACAAAATGGCGTAAATATAAATGTGTAGCCAGAACCTTGAGCCATGGTTGGCGGCGAAGGAATAAGAAGTCAACACGTAGCGACAATGCTGAATGGAAGTTCGATGGGCAAACTGAACCGCAGTTGGCGGCAAAAGAACATGAGGTTCGGAGGTAACGTTGAACTCAACCACAATGCAGTAACAATGCAATTCAATCACATGTGTAAGAATAACATGGGGTTGTGTTCATATGCTAGTCCACATCTCCGACAACTCATGTGCGTGAACTTTAAGGCTGTCCCGGATTTGTTTATCTCAACATATTTTGCAGTTTCAAAGCAACACAATTGCGAGGAAAGTTGTCCCATGTTGCATACAACTACTTATAAGAAACAACACTGTTGGGTTGCACCCCATATTCAGTTTCTGGCAATCATCACCATCATCTCCAAAGATGAGTTCTTCGTGGCATACCCCCAAAACGGGGAAAATGAAACACTGAAGAGAACTTTGATATGTTACAAAAATGAGAGAAAGTTGTGTGTATGTAGATAATATAAGTAGCACTAGTGGGTAGACCAATCACTGGAAATCTACCTTAAATTGACAAGAACTGATGATATATAATCTATTGACTTTCACTTGGTTGTTTGGTGGTTGGTTGGATGTTGTATTCACACATGTGTCAATCCACAAATGGTGCAACTCTATTATGCCCAAGTGTTAGTGTACAGACGATGCTACTCCATTCCACATCTTAAAACAAATAAACATTGATTAGTTCACTTGGAAGGATTAAAAATTTATGAGATTCAAAAGAAAGGGTATAAAATTGTAGGGCCATCACAATAATCTTGTGAAATAAGTTGGTGAAATTGAAGAATATTTGAAACAGATCAAATCCTATGAGTTGAAATTATTGATTTTCATGTCCATTGAATGCTTATGATTTCAAGTCCTCACCATATGAGTGCTTCTCTTCCTCAATTGTGGCAACAGAGATGGCCTCACATGTGTCATCCACCAATTCCAAATTTTTAGAACATAGAGTGTCCTTGTGTTCCTTCAAGGCTAAGAGAGGTCATGGAGGGAGGGTTCCTTCCATGGTCTTAAGTCAATAAGAAGAGGTGATGAAACAACTTCCAATAGCTACAAAGTTCTCAACTATTAGTTGAATTCCATGTGCTGCCATTGATCATATACAAAGTTCTTGAATAGCCAATATTATCCTTTGTTGTGTTAAAAGCACAAGTATCCCTAACACAATTTTTCTTATGGATGTGCCTACCAAACTCATATTTGCATTTATTCTAACAAATTGTTGAAATCATTATACTATATTATGCTTCTATTGTCTCCCTCTCACACCGCTTCACTCCTCTCTTCACCTTCCCAAGCTCACAAAAGATGCAACATCCATTCCTACAATGGTAGTGCACCTATGTAGCCACCCTTCTTCTCGATTTCTTGATAGAATTTGAAACCAACATAATGCCCAATTCCATCAAGCACTTGTGGTTGGAGAAAGGGTTGTCATTTGAAGCAAGGGGTTCATGCCATATCCTAATTCCAACCCTAGTAAATCCACATGCCCACCACTCGCAATTGGAGGAGTTGCATTATAGGGAAAGGGAAAATAATTTAGGTCATATCCCAATTCCAAGCCAAATAAACCCACATGCATCGCTAAGTTCAATGCTTAATTGCATGTGTTAGAGGATTGAGGAAGAAGGGGGGTGATGCTAGTGTATCAATTTGTCATCATGTCTGTGTTGCATGGCATAGGCTCACTGTAATAGTCATACATGTCATGGGGGAGATAGGATGATGATCCCCCTATTTTAATTGCAAACCCTTCTTGCAACCTTGTTTCTTTGTTGGATTCCTCATTTGCGAAGTTGTTTTTCCTTTGCAAAACATGGAAAAACTCAAATTCCTTTAAATCTTGGACATCTGATAATATTTTTTGTGAAAGTTTGGAGAGTTTGATTTTATTTGGAGGGATTTTGTGGTGTAGATATCTTAGAAGTATTGTTGAGTCTCTAGTACTGTTGTTTTCACACCTCCTCTTTTAAAAATTAAAGTCATGTATATAATGTTAAAGGTTCTACCTCATTATTGGTTGAGATCCCAATCCCCCTTGGAAATTTATTTTCTTTTGTTCCTTTAGGGAAAAATACGACCCCTCCCACCCTCCTTGCACTTAACACCCATGGATTTTCTTTTGAATCTCCATCAATGATAGGAGTATGTTGCTTTCATGCTTCCCTCAATCTTGAAAGCTTGAAGCACCCATTTTAAGTTTTCATCTCGATGATTGAATTGGTATTCTCATCAAATATTATGATTTATTGGGATGATTTAGTATGTACATGAACTTGATCTTTATGCATATTAATAAATCTCCCAGTTGTCCAGTATTTGTGTAATCCCGGATTTGATTTTAAGTCTTATAAGTGTTTTTCATAAGTGCTTGTCATACGTGCTTTTCATAATTGTTGTCATAAGTGCTTGTCATACGTGCTTTTCATAATTGTTGTCATAAGTGCTTTTCAAATCTATTATATGCATGATAAGATTTCCCTAGAGGGTTGAAACTTATTGGCACACCTTGTTATCTTATCTCTTGAATTTCCTAGTGGATTGTGATCATTAAGAGTTGAAGTATTGTCCATCATTGATGATGGTTTGTTTATATTTCATAATAGTGTTAAGGCTGAAAATTCACGAGATTAAAATTTGGGAAAATTTCTTATTTAAAAAAAAAAAATCTTTACATCACAAGTGATTTTATAATACTAATCATTGAAATCCAGAAGCATAGATTAACCTCTTCTTCAATATCCCAAGTTAAACATAATAATAAATATAACGATTGATACAATAAATTACAAAGTTAATAATATATATAGCAATTGATACAATAAATTACAAAATATAGAAACCATCTATCTTACTACTTCTTTCACTTCATAAACTATCACTCAACTCAATTGCATACCAAAAAGTATTACAATGTCTTCCACTCTAAGCACTTACACTATTCTCCACCTCCTTAATAAATCTCACTAATTTTGACTACGTTTGAGATGCACATTACACTTACATTAAAAATTGCTAAATTAAAAATTCAATCCCATGAACTACATAGTGATAATGCATAATCTATGCAATTTAGAAAAGAGAAAAATCAAGCTTTTTTTTTAAATACTACTTGTACGATAATAGGCTATGACACTATTATAATCACAATTTGATTTATTAGAACAAACCAACCTAACCAAACTAAATTCTAGATAAATTTTTAAAAATATTTAAAATTGCCATTTTTATTAGCATAGAAGATATCATTACTTCCACTATTAAACAAAGTATTTTAGTTATTCAAATTGATAACGTTATTGGTCATCTAAGCTAAGCATCATATCGGTGAGAAGGCAAACAACGGCCATTCCTCGGATCCTCCATTTATTCAACATAATTACTTTACACCTTGCATACTATGGACAAAATTCCATCACTGGGCTTCCACACGCACGGTACCAACAAGAACCACTTGACAAACATTTGCTTTGCAGAAGCTACCGTTGGCAACCAGGCTTGAAGTTTATATAACATGAAATCTTCTCTTTCGGATGTATAGCAAAGCCTTTTATGCTTAAGATTTTCTTGTTAAGTATTTTTAAATATTTGCTATTAAGTATTTTTAAATATTTGCTATTGAACTTCTGTTCTTAGAATTTTCTACTTGAATTCTGAGTCATTCTCGTCTAGATGTGGAGTCTAAAGATGCCAAAACTGTCTTATATAAAAACTTGTCTAAGCCAACAATTCGGCAATTCGCTTTACCTCTTTCTAGCAAAAAATTATACGTGGACTGTGGGTTGCTGTCGAACGGAAGGTTCGGTGTCCTCCAAGCAATAGATAATAGGTATGGTATTCCCATTAGTGGAAAATCGACAGTAGAATCCTGCCCTCAATATCTTATGTGCTATAATTGTTGGGGCATAATGGTTTCCAAAAACTCCAGCATTATGCGGATCTTTTAAGTCTATCTCTATCGCGGCTACTAGCATGGGTACTACAGGCGTTTACTGTATGTCTTCCGGTACTAAAATATATCTGTACTCCGTGTTGTTTGGTTCGTTACCAAGAACTGTCCCAGCTTCGCAGATCTCCACAACAAAAAAATTAGCTTTCATGGAGAGCCTTAACTTCACTCTCACCCGTCAACCACATCAATGTACTTACTGCGCAGACTGTCTGGTTCACTGGACTTTCTTGCGGACATAGCTTACAAGAACTCGCACCTGCCGGCACAAAGTGCAAATTTTCTAAATTAAAGCTTTGTACGAGGCAATTGACAAGGGCCGCGGCAGCAATTGATAGGGGGCGAGTTGCGATCTGAGCACTACTCATTGCTGAGTCGAGAAGGAGGACGTTGGATCGAGTATGGTAGTGGTGACTAAGATGAAGATAAACAAACTGCTTGCTATTGTTTTGGGAGTGTAGTAGCAGTGACTTGTACTTGTACTTGTCATGTATACGTAAGCAGAGGATACGGCTTGGGCGGAGGGGCTGGAGGCAGAGGTGGTTTGGGTGGTGGTGTTGGTGCTGGTGGGGGAGCGGGGGTAGGCGGTGAGTTTGGCGGAGGTACAGGAGTTGGTGGTGGAGCTGGCAGTGGATTTGTTGTAGGTGTTAGTGGCTTGGCAGTGAATTTTTTGGAGGCACCGGTGGCGAGGAGGAATATGCGGAGGACCTGTTTTGACAGGTGGCGGTTTTCCATAGGCTGTCGACATACGACAAAAGTTCCAGGGGAGCTGGTCCCTTAAATAACGCCTTCGGTGTAAAAATAACTATTGAATATTGAATATGTAAATTTGTGTGACAAAATATTAGGCATTTGAAGAATAAAGGTAATAGAATAGAAAAGTTATAGTAAGATTGAATATTTTTCCATGTGATTTAAAAAGTTGAAGCATGTTTATCTAACAAACCCATGCATTAAAAACATAATTTGTCAAACTATGGCTAGTCTCATGTCTAGTAAAGTTAAAGCATGCTTATTGAAACATAAAGATGTTAAGATAGTAAAATGTGATTGAGAATAATATTTCAAAATAAAAAATAAAAATTTGTAATATTGCATTTTTTTTGTAAGTTAGTATGGTTCCTTATATTTCATTCATCAAAATAGACAGAAGTTTGTAGGGCCTTCTCGTAAAGAGAAAACAGACCCGGGACCAAAATTACCAAAGTTTAAAGGGCCTTCCCGTAAAGAGAAAACAAACCCAAAAATAAAGCAAATAGTGTAAATATGAGGTATGAGACCAATCCTTCAGATTAACTGAAGTCGAAAAAACCAAAGTAAAGTCTGAGATGCCGACATGGGAATCGACGATGTCTTGCAAACATGGCAACCGGCGAGCTCTATGCCCAGACTCTCAACAATTTGTTTATGGTTCTCAATGATTTGTTGGAGGAGTAGGACCATCTTGTCCTGCTGAAGGAGAATTTCGGCATGGGATTCCCCTCTTTCTGCTAGAGCCTTCCCAAGAACATTTTTCTGTTGCCAATGGTAATCCAAGGTTTTCTGATATAGCCTAGTTCTGCCTCTCGTATTCCCGGGGTCTAGGATTAAAAAGCCTTAAATTCATTTTTAATTTCAGTGTCTGACAAACATCCTTTGGTCACCTACGCATCCTCCTCGGCCTCTTGGATTTTTGCTTGGGATTTCGGTGGAATCTTTTGTTTGAATCTACGAGCCTTCCCGACTACCCCTCTCATGACTCTAATCGGCACTCCAGACGAGTGTCCGGTCGACTTAGCTTTCCCCCGGACATACTATCTCTTCTCAAGCAACATTGGAACGAGGGGAATTACAGGCTGGAGGAGGAGCCTCCCCAAACTAAAGTATTGATGCAGAGGGTGATACGACCAGCAAGCTCTCATATTCGTTTACCCTTCAAGCTTTGCGAACCATGTAACCTTCTCTTGCTGCAGTGCCGATGAATACCTCTGTGGGAATCCTGGTCCATTATGACATTAACGCGGGCATCCAATTCCATTATGACATTAACTCAGGATGGAAGCCAAGTACAGATACTGGTGTTCATATGCACGTGGGAGCCATCGAAATGCTTAACGCCTTGTCTGGAGGATGATGATGGCCAGAAGCCCGTACCGGAGAATGGAGCGGGTCGGAGGGGCCGGGAAATAACAAGCCACCCTTAGCTAGGTGTATTAAACGCGTGAGTAAGGTGGGTGGATGCGTGGTGTGTATGGGTCGTGGGCTCGCTGGGATGGCGTGTGGGAAATCCAAGTGGAAGGACGTAGGGGCTGAGTGGACATGTGGACGCATGGGCCGACTGAGTGGTCACGTACCTGACCTCATGGCTGGCGGCGGTGGGAGCAATCTCGAGGTTGGTGCTTGTCATCACCCACAATGGGGACTTGTAACATTGCATTACATTGTATATATAAATAAATATATAAAATAAAAGATTCAATTCAATTTTAAATTTTAAATAAATTAAATAATTTATGAAACTTTTTACTAAATAAATATTTTTTAAAAATATTTTAAATATTAAAATAATAATTAAAATATACGTGTTATTTGTTACTTTCAAATAAATTATAATTATTATATTCATAAATTGGTTATATATAAATGAATTTACACTCTTTGAAAATGTCATTTGATGTGAGCATTCCCACTACAAAATTGACATTGCAAGAAGTCACAAAATAACTCACTTTGACATTAAAATATTATTCTTTTAAAATGTCATTTGATGTGAGCCTTCCCACTACTAAATTGGCATTATAAAAAGTCACAAAATAATTCACTTTGATATTAAAAAATTATTTTTTATGAGCATATAATATTCTTCAAAATGGCTTGGTAGGTTAATACTAAGATTCTAAAAACATTTTAATCAATTTAGTGTATTGAATATTCTTTTAAATTGAATATTCTTTTAAAATGTCATTTGATGTGAGCCTTCCCACTACTAAATTGGCATTATAAAAAGTCACTAAATAATTCACTTTGATATTAAAAAATTATTTTTTATGAGCATATAATATTCTTTAAAATAGCTTGGTAAGTTAACACAAAGATTCTAAGTACATTTTAATTAATTTAGTGTAGTGAAAATTGATTGACCACAAAAACATAACAATAGGCATTTATACATTTAAAACCACATTTTGAATAACTAAAAGCAACAATAAAGTGACCATTAACTAGTTTGCTGTAGAATAATAATTGCTATTGCAAGCTAATGCTCCTAACAACCTTGGTAATTACACTAATTACAAGGGTTTTCCTGCGATCGAAGCTGCTGTGAGGGTTTGGCGAGAATGTCCCCGTCCGGAGGAGGACCGCCTCCTCCCCCACCTCTGTCTGTCGAGGAAGCAGCCTTTGCACGACTGATTAATGGGAACGTGTAAAAGGAAGACACTGTTACACCACCCAAGTTTGTCAAGAAGCTGGAATCAATACCTGAAATCGAACTGCCGCCAGAGAAGCCCATTCACCTGGCCGTTTCCCTTGCTGATAGAGCCCTTATTGGGCAGTTTACGGGTTTGTGGCCATCTCCTCGCTCCACTGAAACCTGGATTCAGAATAACTGGCGCCCCCTGATATCTCAGGGAGTCACAAGTTATGCGATTGGACGAGGGTATTTCTTATTCGACTTCGCCTCAAAAGATGACAGGGACCTGATTTTCAGAAGTGGTCCTTATTTTATGGGCCCTCAAGGTTTATATCTGAATAGATGGACTCCTGATTTCGATCCTGCTCTGGATATCCCCAAAGCAGTTCCAGTTTGGGTACGATTGCTGAATCTCCCAATGCATTGCTGGAGCGAAGAATCTATGCGGTTTATTGGAAACGTCCTGGGTAAGTATATTGACAAAGCCGACCCAAAGGATCAATATTCCTTCGCTCGTATCTGTGTGGAAGTTGACCTAGAGGCGGGTCTTCCTGAAGCAGTAAAACTATCAATCAAAGGGTGGAAGCACTTCCAGCAACTAGACTATGAACAGCTACCTTTCAAATGCAGGCATTGCCATGAATATGGCCACTTCCAGAGGAACTGCCCAAAATTCCAAAAATCGGAATCAGAAAAAAACCCAGAAGAAGATTGGAAGCAAGCCAAGAAGCATAAAGCGAATCCCAGAAGAAAGGGCACCAAGGGAATCCCTCCGACTGGACCTACGAAGGACCCCCTCAATACTGTTCAGGAACCATCGAAAGGAAATGAAAGTATTCCTAAGGCTAGATCTGGAAATAGCTTCTCTATTCTCGGAGAACAAGATCCACAGATCAATCCAACCGAACAAGGAGACAAATCCCCAACGGCCTCCTCCTCCCTGGCCAAAAGAAAGGAAGCAGGAACAGACGAAAACCTGAATGAGGAAATAGAAGCAGTTCATCATGCAAAGGAAGATATGCAACTAGAACTGGCAACAGATGGAGGTACATAAGAAGAGGAAACGGATGAGGAAGACCCTGACTCAATGAAACCCGCAAAAAAGGATCGGAGAGGAAGAAAAACGGACAAGGAAAGAAGGGAAGCAGCCACATATAGGGACCGGTTAGCCGGAGTTCAACCAACTTTGGAAAAACATCTTAATCCTAGAAATACCAGACAGCAAGGTATTGCCTCAAAAGGGGCAACCAACACCATCAAAGGCAAGTAATGCAGATAGTCTCCTGGAACTGTAGGGGGTTAGGAAGCAATTCGAAAATATTATCAATGAAATATTTAATCAAAATATCGAAACCCTCCATCCTCCTGATCCAGGAGACAAAAATGGAAGAGCAGGCCTTTCTGCAGGCTGCCTCTTCTTTCTGGAATCAAGCAGAATGCATAACGGTAAGCTCAAGAGGAGAGTCTGGCGACGTTGCAATGCTCTGGGACCCATCTAAGGTCGGAATGGTAAGTCATGCTAAATCTTCTCACTGGATTTTCATAGAATTTCTTTTCAAAGAAGCAAATCTATGCCTAATCCTTTTTAATGTCTATGCCCCAATGGCTATCTCTGAGAAACAATCTTGCTGGGCTAGTGTAAATGAACATATGATCACTTCTCAACTGGATAATTATGTCATAGCGGGGAATCTGAATCTTACCCTCACCTCTGCCGAAAAAAAAGGGGGCAATATTGTAAGAGATCCTGCCAGGGAATGGGTGGAAGACATCATCTCGGATTGGGATATGGAAGACATCAAACCCTCCAAAGGAAAATTTACCTGGACTAATAAAAGGATTGGCCCTGGTCATATAGCGGCAAGGCTGGATAGGTTCCTGGTCCAGCAGTCTCTTCATGTTCATGGTTTTGACCTTTCCTCCTCCATTCTATCCTTTTGTGCCTCGGACCACAAACCTATCTCTCTCTCCTTTCTCAAAGACCAGAATCTGGGTCCTATTCCGTTCAGGTTTAATCCAGCTTGGATACCAATGGAAGGCTTTATGGACATTGTAGCAGCAGCTTGGAAAACCAATATCAGAGGGTCTCCCTTTTATGTTTGGGAAGCAAAGTTAAGGACTGTGAAAAAAGCCCTTAAAGATTGGGCGAAATCACTCAAGTCCCCTAGGAAGCAAAGAATGGAAGCAAAGAAAGCCTTGGAGGATCACCTTCTCTGTAATGAAGGGAGCCTCTCTCGAGCCTCTCTTGATAAAGAAATCTCTCTAAACAATAAGCTCCATGAAGCATGCAGGCTTGAAGAAAACTACTGGAAAATAAAATCTAGAAATACATGGCTTAAGGAAGGGGACCAAAATACAAAGTTCTTCCACAAGCAAGCAGAAATCAGGAAACACTTCAAGACTGCCAATATGATCGACCATTTGGGGAAGACGATATCCGAGTTCGATGAAATCAAAAAAGCAGCTCATGATCACTTCCAGGAGATGTACACGGAAACGTACCCTGGGATGGATTTCAACCAAACTAAGTCCCTTGATAATATTCCTCTCCTGGTCTCTGACCACTTAAACCTCTAGCTCCTTAGCCCTATCTACCTTGAAGAAATTAAGTCAGCAGTTGACTGCATAAATCCTGACAAGGCCCCGGGACCTGATGGTTTCACCGCCAGATTTCTCACTACCTGTTGGCCCATCGTCCAGTCAGACCTGCTTCGGATGGTCAAGAATTCCCAGACTTGTTTCAAGTTAGGGGGAGCCACAAACTCTTCCTTTCTAGCCCTCATTCCCAAAGAAAAAGGAGCCACTTCCTACTCTCGCTTTCATCCTATCTCCCTCTACAACATTGGGTACAAGGTCATCACCAAAGTTTTAGTGAATAGATTGAAAGTGGTACTTCCCCTCATTATTCCTGAGAATCAAGGAGGATTTATCAAAGGCAGGCAAATCTCAGATAACATCATCTTAGTCCAAGAAGCCATCCATTCCAGTGGGTCAAGAAAAGAAAAAGGTATGGTTATCAAATTGGATTTAACTAACGCCTTTGACAGAGTTCGCCATGGCTTTCTGTTTCAGGTAATGACCAAGTTTGGGTTTGCGCCAGGCCTGATATCATGGGTCAAAGCTTGTATAAGCACCCCCTGGATTGCCCCCTTGGTTAACGGGAGAGCTGCCGATTTCTTCCAAGCTTCTAGAGGTCTCCGGGAAGGATGCCCTCTCTCCCCCCTGCTATATGCCATTCAAGTGGCTTCGCTTAGCTTTCTTTTAGAAACCTACAGAGTTCAGGAAGACCTGCTGGGACTAAAGATTGTGAGGGGGATTAAAGAAGTTAACCACACCCAATTTGCAGATGACACTCTCCTTCTAAGCGGAGCAAGCCCAACTACTGCAAGAAAGTTCAAAGAGGTTCTTGATATCTACCAAGATGCTTCTAGAAGCAAAATCAATCACCTCAAGAGTAAAATTTATAGCTGAAATTGTTCTCCCCTTGAGCTGCAAGCTATATCTCGCATCCTAGAGATAGAAGGAAAATACCAATGGACTGAATTTAAATATCTTGGAGTCCCAATCTTCAAGGATAAACCTAAAATCTCCAGCTGGGATCCGCTGATAGAAAAACTGAATTCAAAAATCAAAGCCTGGAGAGCTTCTTGGCTAAATCTTGCAGGTAAATCTATGCTCATTAAGTCTGTTCTGGCAAGTATGCCTGTTTTTCAATGTTCTCTTCTTTTAGCTCCCATTACTGCCCTAAAGAAGATTGAAGCCCTTCTTAGGAGATTCCTGTGGAAAGGAGGGAAAAATAATGAAAACAGGCTCTCCCTGGTTAAATGGGAAAAAGTAACAGCTTCATATCTGGAAGGAGGACTGTAGTTGCGTAATCTTAGAGCTCAAAATCTAGCCCTAGGTGCAAAGCTGCTATGGAATATGGTGTCCGGGAAATCCTCCTGGAGCAAACAGGTGTTATGGAAAAAATACTTTGCGGGGACTAGGCTCAGATGCTTGGATCAGGGTCCGAAGATGGTCAAAGGATCTCCCTTGCTAGCTCTTTGTTCTAAAGCACATTCCTTCTTCGCCGAGGACCTCACCTGGATCCCTGGGAATGGGAAAAAAATCAGAATTTGGGAGGATTCCATCTCAGGTAACCCACCAATGGGAAACATAGGAGGTATGGAAGGCATTCGTAGGCACCTCTCAAACCTCGGGATTGTCAAACTCTGGGATATATCAAAATGGCATCCTGAAGAACAACATAGATGGATAGGATGGGACATCCCGGACTGTCCTCCAAATCTTGAAGAAGAAAAATCTCTCCTTCTCAGCTGCTTGAATGGGAAATCTCCGATTGCTAAGACTTATAAAGATGTAAGGGGATGGGGTTCAAAATCTGGACATTACTCCGTTGCTGAAGGCTACAGACGCATTAAAACCATACCAAATGTCCCTAGAAATCTTGCAATCTGGAAGTACATCTAGCCAGACAAATCGTTGCCCAAAATCGATCACTTTACCTAGCTGCTAGCTCATAACAGTGTCCTTACTTCCGATGTTCTTCGAAGGAAAGGATGGGAAGGCCCGTCGCGATGCCCTCTCTGCCTAGAAGAGGAAGAAACGTGTCCTCATCTATTTTCCTCCTGCCCCTTTGCCTCAGTTGTATGGAATCTAATTACTCTCCCCTGGCACCCTCCCCCGCTCTTTAAGGATATCCCCTCCCTCCTCTGTAGTTGGTCGACGTCCTCCCCTGTAAAGGCCCATGCAAAAGATTCTCTGGCCATGGCATGGATGGTCCTTCCGAAATTTGTCTGTTGGAAACTCTGGCTCGAGCGAAATAATCGAATCTTCAGAGAAACTCGTTCATCGCCTATCCAAGTGGTGGTTAAAATTAAAGCCTTGTTAGGGGACTTCATCAGGTCTAGACCTCATCTAAGTCTCTCTTCTCCTTTGTCTAATGATGAAGCCATCTAGTTTCATAGCCTGAATCCGGGCTCCACCGCCAGCCTTCCTGTTAGCTCTCCCTCGTTGCAAAATTGGAAAATCAGAACAGAGGGAGTGGAATTTGATCTATGGTGTAAAAATCTTGGGAAACACCTTTTGTATTTTGATGGAGCATCGAAAGGGAATCCAGGGGAGGCAGGAGGGGGAGGGGTGCTCTTAAACCCCGATGGAGAACGAATTTTCGTTTACTCCTGGAACTTGGGAATCGAATCCAATAATATGGCTGAGGCTCTGGCCCTGTGGCAAGGTCTAAATCAAGCTCTTCGTCAAGGCATTCAGGTCCTAACGGTTGTTGGGGACTCAAGGATGATTATTCACAGCATAAAATCTCTGAATTTGCCCTCTTCTATCCGCCTTCATCAAATACTCCGTAGAATCGGCCTTCTTATCCCTCTTTTCCGAGACATCGAGTTTTACCATGTCTTACGTAAGAACAATGAACAAGCAGACAAGGCGGCTAATGAAGCGATACCCCTTGGGAAAGGGGTCCTTAAAGTTAATGATGAATACAACTTGGTCTCCATTCCGTAATGCTGCGAGACCGTTAAAAAGTTTGAAGGGATTTCAGAGCATGGATCATAGGCCAGGTGGCTCGTGTTCCTGCTGCCGGATGGGGACCTTCTCCGCTTGCTGCGTGGACCTCCCTCACGCGAAGTCTAACACATACTCCATCATGCATTTGAACACCCACCAGAGCGCTCGCTTGCCCACCTCCAGGATGATGTCGCTTCCGTCCTCGCTAATGACGGACTGTACCATACGCAGTACTAAGGATCAGGAGCAGTTATGCAGAAAGATCCTTCAAAATCCGGAAATTTCACATCCCTCCACCTACAGGCGTGTGGAGTTTCCTCCCTCTGAGAAAATTGGGTTAAACTCATTAATCATCAAAGCCATTGGGCTCTCAGGACCCGCGTTCTGTTATGAGGACATCCAGGGTAATGATTTTCATGTGGTTTCCTCTTTTGGAAATGAGAGCAGCTATTTAATGAAGTGCACGGATTCTGGTAATGTAGATCTTTGAAGGCGGATGAAAGGCTCCTCGACATGCTCCAATTCGATGGCAATTATGCTCCATTTACACCATGGAAAAGACTTCAGTACTATCATTAATACTCCTCACTCCCGCTTCAATAAGCAAAGTTTATCTAGCGCTGAAGGTGGCTGCTCCAGGGTGGCGTCTGGAGCTCTACGTTTCTTTCCTCCTGTATCCTCTGGGAAACAACTGGTGTGCGCTGGGTGATATGGCCGACTCTAGGGATTCGGCAGCTTCCTCCCCAGACCCTCTACTGGAGCTGGAAGCCGAAATCAGGGTTCTGAGATGTTGGGTAAGACGGCAGGGAGAGTTTATGCAGCAAATGGACGAGCATGGTGGGCGCCGGCTCGAAAGAATGGACGAGGAGATAGGCAGCACTCGAGCAGAATTTGCAGCAGCACTTGAATCATTGGAGACTAAGGTCGCAGCAGCCATCGAAAGTATGGACCGCAGGCTGCAAAATATGGAATCATAGCTGGCGAGGCTTCGAGTTGCTAGGAAAACTGAAATGGACAAGAAGCAAGCTGATGCCACCCCTTCCTCAAGGGAAAAACATCGCTGATAACAGTCTATCCTCTGACTTCCTCTATTTTTATCTATAGTTAAATTTTCTAAAGTCCTGATTTTGCTAAGACACAGGCATTTGTATTTAAGGTTTGGAAGACTAATAGGACTATTACAGTTTTGGAGTTGTAATCTTGCTGGTGGCTCTGCCACTGTTTTTTAATACAAAAACTAGCCGCTTCTGTCAAAAAAAAAAAAAATTGCTATTGCAAGCTCATTCTCATTGTTTGTCAAATCCAACTACAAACAATAAATCTGAAATAGGAATCATTACTTTGCTTCAAACTAATTAATTTTGGTCCAACAATACAAAGTTGAAAAATTATTCTCTTTTTCTACTATTTAATAATCCATACAAATTAAGAAAAACAGTGTTACCATTGTAATAATGATTTTTTTTTCTATTGAAAAGCAGAGGAAGAGGGCCCTACCACCAGTAACACTAGTATTTAGATGTAAACTAGAAAACTGTTCATAACCTGTGCATTACAAATGATTTATGTGACACCATGGAACATAGTTATAATATTTGAGCTCATACAAGTTGTGGACATTTAGAATTACTTTCAGCATATAACTTAAATAAATAAGCAGTGGTGCTTCTCCGTCAACTTATCTGGGTACCAAAACAGTAATGGACACGTCAGCATTAGAGAGAATGAGTTGCGGAGTATAGGATGAAGCAGATGATGATGCGGTTGCAGAAGAGGAAGCCAGGGACAAGCCAATATCATTTTCATTTTGCAGGCCCGGAGAATCATGTCGGGGAAGCTTCACAAAAGCCGGCTTTGTGGGATCCGGTAACGTTACACATTCCCTCGAAAGCATCAAACTCACTGTAGACATTGATGGACGAAGCGATGTGTCCTCTTCTGTACACAAAAGACCAACATGAATGCATCTCAACGCTTGATTCTCATCACATGTTTCAAGAATTGTTGGATCAATAATCTCAGCCACACATCCACGTTTGTATGAATCCCATACCTGCAACATAATCCCATGGAAATGAAATCTCGGAGGTTGTTCAAATTATCCCAAATTTCAAAATGACAGAGATCAAGCCTTACTTTTTTCTTAGAATGCAAAACTTAATAGAGAAATAAAGATTATGACTATGTTGGTATCAAAGTAAATCAGCTATAGGCTAGGCAGACTAGCTTGAGCTTATCTGGATTGTTGATTTCCTCCATCCAAAGGGCATGGAGCAAAATTAAAGATTGACTTTGCTCCATGTCTTTGACTTTGCTTCATGTCTGTTAAATGGAAGGAATCAGCAATCTAGATAAGAATTGCTGACATGAACCCTAATTTCATAATTCACTGAACGATTTATAAACTGAAGTAAAGAACATGGTCTGGATGGTTCGAAATATAATGGAAACACCATCTTACCCATGCTAAAAGGCTCTGCGTTTCATGCGATAAATTCAGATCCATATTCTTTCTCCCACTCAAAAGCTCCAGAAGAAGAACACCAAAGCTATAGACGTCGGCTTTAACAGATAGATGGCCTTGCATAGCATATTTTGGTGCCATATGCCCGCTGCATTTTCAAATTACATAAAAGCTGCAAGTTAACAATAGAGTATGCTTTGCTCGGAAAAATATATATATATTTTCAGGGCAGATCCATAAAATAAGTTTACCTCTACCAAACCGGCCTACTCATCCCAAACAAAATAAAACTCATCACAAACAAACAAAGAAAATAAATGGGTGGGCTGCTAGCAACAGCAACTTATTATTGTTTCCAACAGTATGATTGGCCCATTTTGCAGACAATTTACTTCCAACTTTTCCGTCCAGCCGGAAATCAATTTAAAGAAACAGTTCTGCAATTCGGCATAAGTAAATGTTTCACAAATTTTATGTGTGATAGGGCTTTTCCATTCGTGTCATCAGAATTTCCTCAACAGTGATAGGGGTTAGCTAGGTTATTGTCGGGTTCTTGAGCATTAGGTTAGTTCAGTGTTCATGGGTGTTATGTTCCAGTCAAATCTTTTAGGTGTGTTGCACTAACAAGTTCACAGGTGCTACGCTCAAAGTCAAATATTTTAGGTGAGCTACATTAAGAATACCATCTAGTAATGTTGAAAAGCATCCTTATGTTTTCCCTCAAAGCTAAGAAAATTTTTAAATTCCGTCCACAAAACGGTGAAGTCCTCCGTACAAAAATGGACATGTAAATCTTAGTGGCTGAAACTCAACCCAAGATGTAAGGACGCACAGATGAAATATCATACCAGGAGCATGAAGTAATGTCTAACAGCCGGAGAGCAAAGCATTAATCCTTAAGAAAGGAACTATTGTCACAGGCCTAGAATTTTTCTAATCATCTTGAGCGTCCCATACCATCCGAAAGCTTAGACACGCGCAGCACCAGCGTGATATTGCTAGTTGGGCTTGGCCATCAACCGCAAGTATCACCCGGACTACGCCTTACCGAAACCAGCCTGACCAAACCCGCGTCAGACACCATCGAGTTGTGCGGAATGTTAAGTGCTCGTTTCACCATAGGCGATACCCTGCATCGCCACCCAACCTTAGACCATGCCTTGACTCGCATGTTCATCCCCCGAGCCAATACTTGAACAACCGACGACCTACCAATATGTGCAATACATGCTCAGCTAGTATCAATCCTTGAGGGTGCCTTGAGGGTGTTGTCCTTGCAAGCTCCCCAAGTCCAACCACATGCTAACATATTGATGTGTCCATGTGGCATCCATCAATGCATATGATTCTAACTGAGGGACACGCTACACATGCGAAATACTCATCGCATCATCCTCCGTCAAGACTGCTACTTAGAGTCTCGCCGATTGCCTCGTCCTACTCGACTCGACATGATCCTTGGTCCTCCTAGCGATCAAACACGCTAGTACACCGTCCGTCCGACTGAAGCTAAAACCAACAACCAGCCGCCAAGGCTACCAAAATTCTTATGAACTCAGGGTAGTAACAACTATGTCTTACAGGAATAAAATCAGCTTCTCCGTTGTAAATATGACAGTAGTTGTGTTTTAAGAAACTTACTAAGTTCCAGCAACTCTTGTATGAACATGGCTTTCATCTTGAGGAAAAATTCTTGCTAAACCGAAATCTGCGATCTTGGCATTCAGTTTTTCGTCTAATAAAATGTTGCTTAATTTAATATCTCGATGAATAATCCGGAGTTGAGAATCCTCATGAAGGTAGACAAGCCCCCGAGCCACTCCGAGTATGATATTGTAGCGCTTCCGCCAATCGAAGTATTTGCGCTTGTTTGAGTCTGTATATTATATGATAACAAAAAATAAGTACATTTTTGCGAACTAGATGTTTGATCGTTATAAAGATAATTTTTTAATCTAAATACATAATAAAATGGAAGTTATAACTCACTGAATAGGATGGTATCAAGGCTTTTATTTGCCAAGTATTCATAAACAAGCAATCTCTCTGATCCCTCTATGCAACAGCCAAGTAGATTCACAAGATTTGGATGCTGAATCTTGGCCACAAGCTTAACTTCATTCAGAAATTCTTGATTTCCTTGCATAGATGTCACTGACAGTTTCTTTACTGCTATTTCTGTCCCGTGTGGAGTAGTTCCCTGAGAAATTCAGATTCTAGAGTGTTTAGCTTGAATTTTCTTTTTTACCATATTACCAGCTATTATAAAAGATTTTGTAAACCATTAAACTGGGGAAAAAAAAAAATCAACCTGGTTACCTCATATACAGGACCAAATCCTCCTTCCCAAGCTTGTTATCATCATGGAAATTTTCTGTTGCGTCTATCAATTCTTCCATTTTAAACAATATATATTGATCCCGTCTAACCAATGCGGATTCCTCGTGATCTGTATAATCAAAATTCAAGAATAATGAAACATTGCAGACTGTTCTACTAGCGGCCTGGATAACTAGGCCATCATAAATTAATTGTTCTGTTAAACACCATTATAGTGAAAAAAATGTCAGAGGTGATAGTCATACCGTCATTTCCAATGCATTCGACGTCTTGTCTTCCAGATGAGGCCGGCTTCAATCTCCTTCGAGTTGCAAGGCACAAGCAAGCCACCAAGAACACCATGAGCAGGCCACCAAGAAGGCCTAAAATTATGGGTATCTTGTTTGAAGACCCTTTTGAGTGGTTACCCATGATATTTGATGCCGGTGCCGGTGTCGGCTTCGGCGGAGGACTGGGAGTTTCAGTAGGAGACGGCGTCGGCTTCGGTGGAGGACTAAGCGTTTCAGTAGGAGGTGGTGGAAGACGAGGCGTTTCAGTCGACGGAGATGGAGAAGGGGCATTATTAAAGAAAAGCTCTGAATCATAACGAGCAATGCAGCTTTCCCTAAACGCCTGGCCTCCATCTTTTACAACATTTTCTTTCAAAATAGTAGCGATGGTGTTTGAGAGACATTTTGTGCAGTTGTCCATGGATATATCTCTCCAGCACTGGACCAGACCGAAAATCCTTTGAGACGACGAGTCTGTTGTCCATCCCGAAGCGTATCGATTGCTTGCAGATCCAGATGAAATTTCAGCTGTCAAATTGTTGAAAAGCTTCCCAAGAGCCGCTTGAAAGATATCAGGGTTGAGGGCATTCTGTTGATTGAAAGTATCCCATCCGTCGGTATCCAGCCGTCCGATGAAGCTATAGTTTTCATAGCGAAAGTAGCATAAATCATACCAAACTCTCCCACCAACGGAATTCACACAATCTGTTCCAATGCTGGTTGTTATTTGTTCTGAGCAATCAGAGCATTGGTTGACTGTTGCGTCTCCCCTACATTGGAGGAGGCCATATATTCGGTTAGGAATTTGGCCATACGCAGAAGTATTAAACCCCGTTTGGGACGTGTGTTCTGCAAGATTAGACAAAACTCTATTCAAATTGCTTTCCAATTCACTGCCTTGAGTATACTTAGCCCCGTTGCACATATATTTATCGTCTGCGTTGCAAATCCCTGCCTGAAAAGTGATGATCATTAAGAGAAGAACAATAATTTGCCCAAGGCAAGGCCATGAATCCTTTCCTGCAGTAAAGTCGATCTTCGTAAGTACTGTCTGTATGGTCGTTCAAATGGAAAATAATGGGGAGGCTCATGTATTACAATATGTCCTTCAAAAGCTCTCCTTCCCTGACGCCTGTTTTATGCATCGGAAATGCCAATTTATAGACCCAAAAGTCTCTTCAATTCAAATTCAGCATATTGACCCAAAATTCTATCCAAATCTAGATAGAATTGAAAAGTAGTGTAAGAATTTTATGAATACAATTGAATTGCCCAGCAGCCCACTTGCAAGCAAAGTCCAGTCCTACCTAAAAGTAAGCAGAGCATTATTCAATATCTCGCCTTCACAATGACTTCACAGATCAACCTAAAAGAACCGCGTTAAACAACAGGCCATTATTCAACATGTTACCTTGACTTCGACTTCGACTTTGAAGAATCAAAGTCTACAGTCAAACCTAAACATAGCATTATTCCAGATGCTGCCTCCTCCGGACCTTGAAGAGTCAAAGTCCGCAATCCGAATTAAAACAACTACGCGAGTCTTAAAAGTAGTTTGAAAATATTGGGTCTTATGGCCGGTCGATTTTTCTTGAGCAGTCGACTTCATTCTTACTTTTCTCAAATGCAACAGTGGTGGGTTGCATTTTTAAAATCTATTTTATTTAAAATTTGTTGAATTTTAAATATAAGCCGTTGAAATTGCATAATCAATATATTGTAATATATTTAAAATTGGTTGAATTTGTAAATATAAGTTGTTAAAATTGCATAATTAATATATTATAATATATTGTAATGGGTTGAATTTATTTATGCATTCAAAAATGCAATTTTAGTAAAAAGAAATTACAATTTGATTAAATTGCACAATCGATATATTGTAATGGGTTAAATTTATTTATGCATTCAAAAATACAATTTCAACAAAAAGAAATTACAATTTAACTAAAATTTGTATAACTAGGTTCCAATGATGATAATCCCAAAAACTTTATAAAGGCCTCCCAAACTGCTATATCAATATGTAAGGTTTTCAATTGACAATGGGCTTAGCCTAAAAGTGCAACGATTTCAACTTTTTACAGTTGATTTTTTTGGCATGATTTCAAGTGTTTGTAGAAATTCTTGAAAAAATGATTGATTGGCAAATGACACTTTGGATGAGACATACTTTCATGGTATGTGTTAACACCCAAAAATTGTTCACTAGCTCATCTCCCTAGGCACACAACCAATTTGTCCACTCTTCCTACATTTTTGGCATCTAAAACCCTAAAAAATCATGAGATGGTAACCAAAAAGGCAAAAAATAATTATTTCCCTCCTCAATGAATGAAATTACTTCAAGAAAAGCCAAAAACCCCCAAAATGGTCCAAAATCCCCAAAATAAAAGAAAAATGGGAAAAAAGTCAAAAATAAATTCAAAAAAAAGGGAAAACCCATAAAACCATTTACTAATATTATTGGTTTCGGAAAACCATGGGTCAATACTCCACCACCCAAAACCTCTATAAAAGTTGATGGAGGTCCCCAATTTCACATCCATCAATCACTCTTCATACCCTTATGGTACCGAAATTCCTCCACCCATTGAGCATTTGGAGAAAAGAAAGGAACTCTGGAGATCCGGTGCACTACTCTTCATACAGCTGCAAGGACTCCAACAACCTCACCATTTGAGGTAAATATTATTGGAAACCCTTGTTTTCCCATTAATACAAAAAAGTTTCAAATTCCATTAATGAGTTCCTCATGATTGTTTATTTTCACTGTTATAGTTAAATTTATTTTTATGTTATCACTTGCACATGTCACATTTTAATATCTAGTTTTTACTCATTTTTATTGAACTTCTACTAAGGGTTCCTGAATCCTTAGTAGGTGCTCTTTAGCATGAGCTCAGGTGAAAAATCCAGCTATAGTTTTGGCGACTCCACTAGCTCGATTCCCTTAAAATCTTTGGTTATTTTTAGTATTGTACTTGTTATTTTGTTTGCATTTTAAAGCTCTAGTCTACCCCTTGGACCACATATTTGCAAATCTGGCCCTTTCCTTCGCTAAAATCTTCAAAAATTCCATTATTACGGCTCGAACCACAACTTCCGCAGTCGTTTTCCACGTCGTGCATCGCGTGTCGCCCCGACAGCTGTGCTCTATAGCGCACTTTTCAGCCCCGAAACCGCGCCCTGCAGCGCCAGTTCCAGCCCCAAAACCGCGCTCTGTAGCATGGGTTCCATCCCCGAAACCCTCGCTCTGTAGAGCGGGTTCCATCCCCAACGCTACGCTCTGCAGCACGAGTTCCAGCCCGAAAGCCACGCTTTGCAGCACGCTTTCCATCCCAGAAGCTGCGCTTGCTCAGCGCTCTTTTCGCCTCATAACCCACGCCCTGAAGTGCGATTCACCCTGAAAGCCACGCCCTATTTCCTGTTACTGTCGGTCTATTCCAGCGCGACTTTTATGTAGTTTGCCGCACCCTATAGCCATTTTTTCCACTTTTTCTGCCCTAACAACCATATGTTTTCTTGCATCCATTTTTGCTAGTTGTACTTTTATGCTATTTACTTGTTGTAACATTTAAAATATTTTATTTAACATTTACATTTCGGCAAGTCCATTTATTTTACATAGCAGTCTATCATTTTTATTTCAAAGGTTTAGTGATTGATTTGCCCTCTTGGCAATCTTGGGTACACACCACTTGTGCACACACTCGGTCACCATAATCAAAGTGAGCCTTAAAGTCTACTTAACTCAACCAACTTTAACCCCACTTGGGGAGCACAAAAAGAAATTTGTAGTTAGGTAGGACAGTGAAGAAAGGCATCCAAATAATGCCGCATTTGTCACTTACACTTAAGACATAGCTATTGTCCATTAGGGATCCAAAATCCCCTATTATTAATTGGTATGGTTAACACTGATTTGTCGGAAGACATCTCCCTTAGGAGGGAAAGTGGCAAGATTGGTTCCGGAAGTCTGAGTGGAATATCGCTCTCCATTATGTACTGAAGGATACCAACTTGTTGTTCTCGTTGTGCATGTTGGCGCCCATACTGAGTGTACGACGACCAAAGAACTGAAGGTACGGGACACCTTTCCGGACGTACCATGAACAGGGTAGCTTAGTTTCCATTCTTCTAAGGATCTTTTACCCGGAGACCCTCTCGATAAAGGGATATCCTTAGCCATTTGGTTCTCCATTTCGTATTGCTTAACTGCAGATTTCATCACCCTGGAGGGGATACGATTTGTGTGAGCTTTCATACCCTTTAGATAGGTGTTTGCATGCTCCTATACCCCCATTGGATTAGTGAGTCTACCTTTTTATTTTTTAGGAATACTGCTTGTTGGTATTCTAACCATTTTTATTGTCGCTCCGCTTGTTGTAGCACGTTGTTGCAACACGCATTTTGAGCTTGTTGTTGGCTCGAGCACCACATTTTTTAGAGCTCTCCTTTTGCACACACGGTTGCACTTGGATTTTTTAGCGTTTTCTCTCCCACAACCATTTAGCACTTTTTACACCTGTCACCATTTATTCACCGAGACACTCTTGTCGCCTATGGGGCCATTCCCCGCAGTACGGTTCACTTGACACCACACAACACAGACGACCAGCTTCGTCGCCATATCTTTATCCCGACGAACCATATTTTACCTCTAATTCTGAGTCAGAGTTACCCACTTACACAGCTCCGTCTAGTCCCATGGCTGGCATGACTTCCAACCCCTTTTACGGCGGGATTGTTGGTGGTGTATCCACCACTAGCCCAGCTACCACTTTAACATCCATCCCTGTCGTACCATCTATAGGACCTACACCTAGCATCCCCATCACTACATCCATACCTGTGGTTAGTGGATCTGTTACAACTACAGTCTCGTTGGTGACTAGTAGTACACTTGGGGGCACTGGCCCTTCCTACATGATTCCCCCACCTTTTACTAGCACTCCATCGATCCCCATTATGACCCACACCATTACTCCAACCATTGGAGGTAGTGGCCCCACTATCGCCGCTACAAATAGCACACACGCCCCTACGACCGTGTCACATCCTTCTACAATTTTTCCATTCATGGCTAGTCTCAACCTCCCCGATCTGGCCATATTGACCAACGATCCAATTCGACATGACCCCACATGGCCTCCCATGCCTACCAAACTCCCTTCAGACATCCCTAAGTTTGAAGGGAAAGGTGGTGAGGACTCCCAAAACCACATCATTTCCTTCCACTTATGGTGTTCCTCCAACTCTATAGTGGATGACTCGATACACCTTCGCCTTTTACAACGAACCCTCACTGGCTCTACAGTTAAGTGGTACATCGAACAACCCCATGGGACCTATCCCACTTTTACTTCCCTTGCTTCAACTTTCCTGCAGTTCTTCCAGTTACCTGTCCGTTATGATGCTGGTATTGAGATTCTACTCTCTTGCAGACAGACCATGGCTACCCACATCACCGACCATATTCAAGAGTGGCATAGACGTCGTAGTATGTGGAAGATCAAGTTAGAAAACCGTATCTTCTTAGATTGGTTCCTGAAGTCTCTCATACCAGTTATTGCCAAGGATATAGCATCCGACAGGCCCCAAACCGAAGAAGAATCCATCCTTAAAGCCCAACAGTTTGACCTTCTCTATGCACAGTTGGGCTACATGTACTCCATTTTACCTGATGCTCCTCACATCGATTCCTCTCGGAAGACACCCTTGGGAAGCCCATGCTGTCGACGGCATTATTGGCCATGTTGCATCTTGTACTCATCCTTATATGTTTATGCCTCTAGCTAGCCCCCCGGCTTATAACCCTACACCAAGTTCCGCCATGAGTGGTCCCTACCTTTCGCGCGCCACAACACATTCAGGAGAAACATATTCGTATGCTCCCCCGACCCAAGCCCCCCATACACATGGCCCTTCTTGTTCAACACATTGTTACGAACATACCCCACAGGCGTATGCTCCCCCTGTCGCACCACCTGCCTACTACCATCAACCAGCAACACCTGCACCTGCACAACCTCAAGCCCCTCCAGCTTATTATCCACCGCAGCCTTCCCCTGCACCTGCACAACCTCAAACCCCTCCATCTTATTATCCACCATAGCCTGCCCCAACACCTGTTCAACCACATAATCCCCCTATTCCCCAAGGGAAAGTATACGCTCAACAAAACCAACTTGCCCAAGGGAACCAATAAAGACAACAAAATCGGGGACATGGTCGTAATCGCAACAACAACCAACCCCCTGGTAGAGGCAATCCACTACCGAATCCTCCCGATAATAATGGTGTCTCCCCAACAAACCACAATCCTGATCGACCACCTAAACAAGTTAAAAACCCCAACCTACCCCTAAACCACCCCTGTTATATCTACGGAGTATATGACCATTACACGCACAATTGTCTCCACATGGAGCAAGCTCGCCAACTTTGGAACGATGACGCCCAACGGAAAAGACATGCTGCCCCTCCAATGGCGTTGCAAAACCCCTTACCCACACAAGGGATCGTAGCCACCCAACCTTTGGCTCCCCACCAAGGTGCCCCTGCACAGCGACAACAAGTTACTTACGCTACTCCTGATAATCAACCCATTGACTCAGGTACCCATCACCTTTTAATGATGTCTTCCGCTGATGTCAACCTTCAAACACGTCGTAACCAGTATGGTTCCACCACAAAAACCATTACTGCGGACAAGGCTGCTAACACTCTTCCCACAGATCAGTCAATATGCATACCGCCAGCACCACTTGAAGGAGCCCCCAAATCTCCTCATTTTCCTCTGCGACGAATCAATAACAATACCAATGCTCGTGCTGCCACAAATTACAATATCATGGATGACTTAGCCCAGTCCCTTGTTGCTATGTCATCCCTAGAATTTTTTAAGAACTAACCATCGCAGCACAAAACACTATTGTCTGCCATAGGTGCAATAGACCCTTCCGAGTCACGGATGATGGAATTCAATCTAGACCAATTTTAACCACGCATGCCTTCCACATCAACATTTCAAGTTTCAGTTTCAGTCCGGAATCTTGTTATCCATCGGTGCATCATCGATGAGGGTGCCTCTACATGCGTTATGTCCACATTCGTGTGGAAGAATCTCAGATCCCCTACCCTACAACCATCCATGACTTCTTTACGAGCTTATTATGGCCGTTCATCCCAACCACAAGGCCTCCTGGCCAATGTCCCGGTCCAATTAGCTGGAAAAACTATCCTGATTGACATAAAAGTAGTCAATGCACAACTTGACTACAACTACTCCTAGGACGAAGTTATATGTACACCATGAAGGCCATCGCTTCATCGGTGTTTCGCATTATGATGTTCCCCCATGAGGGATGGGTTTTTAAAGTTGACCAAGTCACATACTAGGACTCGAACGCGCCCGCTACACCTGAGAATGTTCTTCCCATGGTTGAACAACCCATTTTTTGTGCACCCACCTCTTTGGTTTCCACTATCGGCCCTGGACTTTATTCAGAGACTCCAATGATCTCCACTTTTCATTCCTTACCACCTCCTCTGCTGGCCGGCGAAATCTCTGACCTGTGCACCATTTCGTCAAAACCATCGGTCGCTAACCAGCAACCACTACTGTTGCTTCAACCACCATCGGTACCTAGCCACATTGGCGCCACACCAATCCATACAATCTTGTTCTTGTTCCCACTATCCGGAGTAGTAAGTTCACCTGTCATGGCCACGCTGAATCTCCCAGGGTTAACATTAGGACTTCCCGTATGGTATCTTCCTGCTCCTAATACAACTTTGACACCACAAGTCATCCTTCAACTAGTTCAACCAATTACCACTGCAACCCATCCACATCCTGGTGTGACAACCACATCTACATCCAACAGTGCCCCTCCCCAGCCCAAGAATGTTGGGAGCAGAGGCCCACAAATGTATACTGCCCTGCATGCGACGAAACCCGTGAAACCTCCCCCTTCATTGCGTGCACCCCCTAAGTTCTCTTTATTTGATGATTTGGGCCATGCTACCCATAATTGTCCCCAATTTCCAAACTTTCAAGAGCACATGAAAACGTTGGACGATGACCCCACTATTCCGGTTGTCGAGCTGGACACCACCCCTAAACCGCGTAACAAATCGTTGTGCACCAACCACTCCTGCGCCATATGCGGAGTCTACGGTCATTATTCACATCATTTCCTGGACTTACCTGAGTATCGACTAGTTCTCCATGAACTGAATCAATCCTCTTTAGATTCCTCCATTACTACCATCGAGGAGATTCACCCACCTGAATCCTCCTCCTTGGGCGAGATTAACACGATCTATATGATTTCCACGAGCGATGGACCAACCTTGCCCCCAACTACTGGCTTTACCACCCCCGACTTATCCACACCTGGCTTTCACAGTGATGAAGAAATCCTCGAGACATTAACGGCCCCTGAATTCCCTTGGGATGATATGCATCATCGGTCCTATTTCATTCTGGAGGAGTCTACCACATACATGGCCAACCAACTTTCCATTGAGACGAAAGACTTCATCCCTAACAAAGTGGATTGGTTTAAGAACCCCATCCCAACCCCCGATGCCTTCAAGGAAGGCAACATGGCCAACATTTCACCTACCCTACAGGTTGATATTTCCATCCCACCCGGTGCACTTGAAATCATTGCGTTAGGCGCTTACTGTACTGAAGGTGAAATTAATGACTATAAGAAACTCTTCCAAGAGTTTCGTGATGTTTTCGCTTGGTCATATACTGAGATGCTCAGTCTTGACCCCACAATCGTTGAGCACCATATCGATACTTGGTCTGACGTTCCACCCATCCTCCAAAAAAAATGACCCATTCACCCCGCCAAGCTACCAGCTGTGAAAGATGAGATTGAAATATTACGCTAATTCGGATTCATTTATCCCATTGCCTACACCACCTGGGTGTCCAATCCTGTGTCGGTTAACAAAAAACAGGGCACCAATCGCGTTTGTACTGATTTTCGAGATCTGAATTTAGCTTGTTCCAAAGACAACTTCCCCATGCCCTTCATTAATTAGCTCATTAAGGATTGTGTGGGTCACGAGATTCTATTCTTCATGGACGGTTTCTCTAGTTATAACTAGATACAAATACGTAAAGAAGATCGGTATAATACTACTTTCACCACCCCATGGGGTACCTTTGCCGACCAAGTTATGCCATTTGGTATTAAAAATGCTGGTGCTACATTTCAGTGGGCCATGACCTATTGCTTCCATGACTTGGTTCATATCATCCTTGTGTACTTCGATGACCTCACTGCGTGGTCCAAGAAACAGTCCAACCACCAAGACGATCTCTAGCAATTCTTTTTGCGTTGTCGCAAATACAATATCCACTTGAACCCTCTCAAGTGTGTCTTTTGCGTTCCTGCAGGCCAGTTATTGGGATTCATTGTTTCCCAACATGGGATCGCCGTCAATCCTTAAAAGGTTCAAGCCATTCTAGGCCTCCCATCACCACGGACATTACTCCAATTACAGATCCTTCAAGGGAAAGCCATCTTTTTCCGTCGCTCCGTTTCGAACTATGCTACGAAAGTTCATGGTTTCCTCCGCTTGCTTCGAACCCACACCCCTTTCGTTTGGGATGAACAAACACGAGTGGCTTTTGAAGTGCTTAAACAAGCATTGACTTCCGCACCTTTGATTTCACCTCCAAATTTCAAGAAGGATTTTATCCTTTATGTTTCGGCATCTGAACATGTCGTTTCCGGTGTGTTAGTCCAAGAAAATAGTGCATGACAAGAACGGGCCATTTACTATGTGAGTCAGACATTGTCTAGACCACCGTTACGTTATCCCCGTGAGGAGAAGTTGGCCCTCGTCATCGTCTTCTTCATTCAAAATATACGACATTACATCTTGATGAGTCGAACTACAGTTGTGGCAGACTCCAACCCCATGGTCTATCTCTTTCGTCACCCCCTCCTTCAAGGCCGTGTGGCTAAATGGGTCATTATCCTGCAAGAGTATGACTTGACATATGCAACACCCAAGAGTACCAAATCCCTTGCCTTGGCACAACTCATGACTGAATTACCCTCTTCATCAGCATCACCACCTATCATCACTAACTTTCCCAATGACCACTTGTTCATCATTTCGTCTAACCCATGGTATGGTGACATCCTGTTATATTTACGAATACAAAATTTTTGTCCCAACCTCGATCGCGATGCCCGATGTCGCATCCTCCATAACACTTCCCGCTATCTCCTCCTCGGCGATGTCCTCTATTGACGCAGCGTCGAAACTATCTTACGTCGCTGCCTCACACATAATGATGCTGAACAAGTTTTAAACGATTGTCACGTTAGATCTTGTGGTGGCCACTTCTCTGGAATGGTTACTGCCCAAAAATCTATCCGCGCTGGGTATTTTTGGCCCTAACTTTTCACTGATTTCATCACAACAATCAAACATTGCCGAAATTGCCAAATTTCTGCCCCCAAAGGCAGGACCCCTCCTAATTCTCTCCATCTAGTCATCATTGTTGGTCGTTTCTATAAATGGGCCATCAATTTTATGGAGTGTAATCCCCCCTGGGCGAATGGACATAAATACATCATTGTGGTCGTCAACTATTTCACTAAATGGGCCGAGGCCATGCCTACATTTAACTGCAAAGCTGAAACACAACCCGTTTCTTTTTCAATCATGTCATCCCTCGGTTCGGGGTCCCCAAACAACTTGTCTTTGACCATGACAAACACTTCGAAGACAAGGATCTACTAGTCTAACCTTCTATCCACACAAGCAATAGTCATGTAAGAAATAAGAGACAAGAGAACATGGGAACAATACACCAAATATACGTGATAAAACCCTAGATGGGGAAACATTCACTGGAACGTTTGGTCTTCTTTATTCTTCATAAATCTACATCTTACGGTGCACGACATCCTCACATATGCATCACATTACACTCTATCATGTCACAATGATGTTTTTCCAACATATAATGTATGTTTCCACAACATACCCAAAATGGTCTCCTTCACCTCTATTACATAAGCCAGAGACATGGAATATTTACAACCCATAACACATGTGGGATAAATAGATTTCCACCTCTGATATAAAAAGCGGTTATAAGAGATTTAATTACATGATGCGTGTGGGATAACTCTATTTATAATATTAGAGTTATTTTATGCTTTTTATGATATTTTACCAACAATACCGCACAAGTCATCATTACATATTCTAACACTCCCCTTTAACGATGGCTAGGAGAAATAATACACACGGAGGAAGGTGGCATATTCTCAATAATATTCTAACAAAAAAAGAGAGACGACCTAATTTCCTTGGGTTTGCTCAATGTCTAGTGTTTTCTTTTCAAAATTGTCATTGAGCCACAATTTGCAATTAATCTTACTAATAAGTTCCCAATACCATTATAATTTACATTCATAACCCATAACTAATCATTATTGTGTTCTATAGAGTCAAGAGTGGAGGCAAATATAATAAATAAAATGAGATTATGGTGAGTGCAAGATCCAAAAACATTAAAGTGCAGAAACTAAATATGATGCCAATTCCCACATCAACAAAGATCATCAATACTCATAACACATGAATTCAAGTGGGGCTTCATAAAGATACAATGTCCCATCTTTCTTAGGAGCTTTATTAGGTGACAGTTAAAATGATATATATGCAAATACATGGTAGAATTATCTAAATATAAGTTATATGATGGATTTAATATTGTAAAATGATACACTATATCAAATAATTACTTGCTCGCATATCCTATATTTGCACTCTACTTATGACTCTGGGATGTCGGCTTATAAGGTTCAGAAAGTGAGTTTATTCTCTCCTCCTTCTGATAGACTGTAATGTCCCCATTTTTACCCCCCTTCGCATTAAATCGTAAATGATGTAAATATTGTTATTAATCATGGTGAGGAGCTCAAGGCCAAGGCCCCACCATTGATTTAGCGTTTTATGTATCGGCAATTAAAAAAAAAATAGTTGCATATGGTTCTTGTGCTAGATAGGCACAATGTAAATTAAGACATCATGTAAATACGAATTTTAATGAAATACCCACAACTAGCTATGCAATGCAACAAAGAGATGGGGCATGATTCTACAAGGAATAGGGAGGGAAATTATTCAAACCCTTGAGCCAATGGTGTTAATCCATGTGTCAATGAGAAAACCCATAAACCGCCAACTACCCATTTTGGGTTATGGACCCAATCATTTAATTCTTCCAGAAATTGGTTGAGGTAGTTAATGCCTTGGGAATGAAGAGGTATGGCAGCCAATTTCGTGTATGGGCAAGCCATCAATCTGGAAAATCGTATTTTTGCTTCTTGGGCAAGAAAACACCCACGAAATGGTGCCCAAAGGGATTCTAAACCCATAGTCTTTCCTCTCTCACGCAGTCTGAACTACTGGGTCTTTCCCCATCACGTTTTTCACCCTTTTTCCTGCATTTTCCATGCCTGGGAGCTCGTTTTTGCATTGTACAGCAGTTGGGAGAGAAGGGCCACGATTTGGGACTGTGATGGAGGTCGTTTTTGCCCCAAAATGCCCATGGACATTTTTCTGAAAACGATTTCTGCTCTCCAGGGTTTTTCCCCAATTGCCATTTCGTTTTTGGGCTTTCCCACATTTTTCTGAATTGGTAGAAACCCCCTCTTTGGACATCCCACTAAAGAAACATTTTTCCTCATGCCCAACAATTGTAGTTAGCTGATTATTTGCATCCCTATTTTGATTTGAACCTGTGAGCAAGAAACTTGGAGTGGTAGAGGACAGAGAAGGCTTGATAAACCTAGTGGGGGAGATAACCTCTTAAGAAGATCAAGAGGGCTTTGGCTACTCTTCTATGCACACCCTGAGAGCACTAGATGGGGAAGGTATGGCTTGAGGGACTGTACAGCAGTGAAAAGAATACTTCCTTGTGTTGGGTGTGTAGGTATTGTGGGTGCCAAGTGTAACGACCCCTTCCATCATCAAATGCAGGAAAGGAAACATTAACAACAACAACAGGGCTTTTGGTAGACTTAGCCCCAATATTAAATTACTCATAAATATCTAACAATTAAAAACTTCTATATGCAGATTCATCTCAATATAAACACAGCGGAATTAAACATAATAGCAAGCACACAAACAGTAGTGCCTAACATATATATATATATATATATCACAGCGGGGGATGATTCAGCATATAGAGACTCAATCTCGTTACAATGCCATGCATGGATTGCAAATTAAGATAATCAACTCATTTCCTTAAACATGGACAATTTAACATATTGCAGAACACAAAATGCAAATAATTTATAATACACAGAACACTTATCTTGAGAAGTAGATGTCCAACGACTGGCTACGTGAGAGCAACGTTCCACCCAACCATAGATCTCTTTGCAGCCTATATTCTTTCAGCTGAGAGATCACCCCCGAGCTGGGCTGTGTATCCACTAAGGAGGAACTAGCTGGGCTCACTCACAGCCATGGTTTCGGTCATCAGCTATGCTAAGCCAACACACCGTTGGGTTTATCAAGCATACGGATGACAAATGAGGAGGATGCTAAGCCAGTGAGCTCAACCACAAAGCTACAGGCATCTCAAATGAACTCAGCAGTCATGGCACCCACAATACCTACCGCACCCCAACACAAGGAAGGTCCCCTTCTCTGCTGCACAGTCCCTCAGGCGTCCCTTCCCTCCAGTTCTCTTTAGGGTGGGCATAGAAAGGTCCAGCTGCTAATTCCTTGAGATTCTAGCCTTCACTGGGTTTATCAAGCAAACCAAACCTCTGCTCAGTCATTCACACTTGGATTTCTCACAGTTCTGTTATCCAATAACTCAATCCCGTCACTTCATTTCTGGGCTGTAAAAACTGGGATTTCCAATGGATTTCGGGGTAGCTAATGCTCCCAAATTCACCCCAAGGTTCATACCAATGGATCCCCCATTGGATTTCACTGTCCGATGCCAAATCTGGGCGTTCTTGGCTCTTCAAAACGCGGGTTCTTTCAAAGTCGCGATTTCTGGTTTTTCACTCTGCTGGCAAATCGTTTTTTTGGATGGAAAATGGTGCCGGTAAGTTTCCCAATGGAATGGGGATGAGGAAGAAGCAACATCCATGAGGTAGAGTGGCTTGTGGTACAAGAAAACAGAGCCCATACTCTGCCATACGAATTTCTGGACTGCCCATGCTCCATTGAAGCCATGGACTGAAATCCTCAACCACTTCCTTACAACAGAATTAAATGTCATCAAGGAAAGTCAAATGGGTTCTCAAGGTGACATATGGCAGCCTATGGTTCAATCCCATAGCCCCCTCACCACTCCCTAGTGGATACACATGGCCCCTTCTCATTCGTTGCTCCCATAGCCAGTTTTGGTATTTTATTGCATGATGTTTATTTACATCCTATTACAATTTCCATGGCTTAAGAGCACATGGGTATCAAATATCAATGCTTGCCCTTTAAATCAAAATTCAGGCTTTCACTAGCGGGGCCTTGGCCTTGAGCTCCACGCTAGGAAAACATACATCACATGTACACATTATTTACATTAAATGCTAACATATCCTAAGGGTCAAAATGGGGTATTACAATCCCCTCCCCCTTAGAATAACACCGTCCTCGGTGTTCCAAGACTTAGGCATACGTATACAATTTACACATGTTCAAAACTTCAAAAACTTTGCAAATCTACCCTGCATTCTGTTCTTTACTTTGAACTTTCAGGACCAAGTCCTTTGATTTTCACAAGCTGCTCCTGCTGATTCGGATCTTCCAGCTCATCCATAAGTCTGAAAACTTTATGGCTGCTACCCTCTTGAGGTTCATCTCGTTCTGCTGCTTTTGCATCTTGAGCATCTCTCCAATATTTTCTTGGGTCTTGGCAATTGTTTGAAGAAGACTTCCAGCCAATTCTAATAGCCTATGGTCTACTGCCATGGTCATTGTGCACAGCTGGTTCTTACTTGGCTCACAAGCAACACTTGCTCATAACAACTGCAACCAAATGATTTAATTTCCACCTGTGAAATTCATCATTACAATTATCATTAGGCCAAGCATAACCCAAACATAAAAAAAAATCAGTCAATGGTTTTTCCCCAATTGACATGGAGGTCCCATGCTCTATTCATGAGACTTTCACACTTTCCATGCTTTTCCAGCATACACATGAATTCTTTCATGTTCATCCATTCACATTAAATTAACTACTTCAGCATTCACAATTTATTTCAAGCAAATAAACACACTCTACTTTTAGCCATACATGCATTCAACAATTTTCTGTGTTTATAAATGCATCAATAAAAAGGAAAGAGAGAGCAGTAAGAGTTTCTTCTCTTAGTCTTGTTCCATTCTGGAACCCACACCACCACGGTGGTTTTCATGCTCCTAGTCTCTTTCACCTCAACGTGAATGCTTGACCTGCCCTTCTTGGCTATGACACGTAGTGTCTATGGTCTATTCCAGACCTTTCAACCATGGAGTTCCTCCACTCGGTTGGTCTAACTCTTGGCTGCTAGGACTCACATAGTTCCACTAGCCCCATCTTTCATTACTGCTCATGCTGAGCTCTTTGGGACGGTTACATGTCCACACGCATCCTTGAGATGCTTTCATAGTCATTGCTTCCAGCAATACCTACACTCAAACATTGAATTAATTCACATGTTTAGTTTATTTTCATAGGAAATCATAACCAAATCATATACACATGTATATTCATAAGCAAGAAATTACAAGATAACCAAATACTTATCTGCACTAGATGTCTTCACTTTATTCCATAGGGTCCTTCTTTGCTTTATAAGCCTTGGAAACACCTATGGATTTGGATGTTTAGCCAGCGCGCAGGCTGCCCCTCAACATCAAATAACCTTGCATGTTTGGCCAGCACGCAGGCTGCTCCAAATCACCAATAATCTTGCATGTTTGGCCAGCACGCAGGCTGCTCCAAATCACCAATAATCTTGCATGTTTGGCCAGCACGCAGGCTGCTCCAAATCACCAATAATCTTGCATGTTTGGCCAGCACGCAGGCTGCTCCAAATCATCAATAATCTTTGCATGTTTGGCCAGCACGCAGGCTGCTCCAAATCATAAATAATCTTTGCATGTTTGGCCAGCACGCAGGCTGCTCCAAATCATAAATAATCTTGCCCAACCAGCCACTCTCTGGATTTACCAAGCAAATTTTAGTTCTTTCAGGGTCCTTGCTTCCTGCATTGACCAAGGTTTCCAACAAAGAAACAATAATGCATCAGCTCACTGTTACAAGCTTTATACTTGAAACCTTCATTATTTCAAATAAGAAATAAATGAAATTGAATACTTATCTGTATTGTGCATTTCCTCTTTGGTCCACAGGGTCCTGCTTTTACTTTATAAGCCTTGGGATCCTCCTGCGGACTGGGATGTTTGGCCAGCACGCAGGCTGCTCCAAATCATCAAATAATTAATGCCCTACCAGTACACCTTCACGCCGACTGGGTTTACCAAGCATTTGGTGGTGCCCAACCAGTCCCATACCTGGTTGGCCCTCTCCATTGCCGAGCCAGCACATACGTCTGGGTCATCGGCCAATGGAAGGTAACTGGGACACCGACCATTACAGGTCAAGGCTCCACTACCCTTTGCCTTAGGCTTGCATCAGCCTTTCACATGTATCACAATCCCTCAATGCGCATAACAATTCTTCACCCACACAAGGGTGGCACTTCTTCTCTTGTGTAAGCCGGCGGTTCCATTAAGGAATTCTTTAGGTGACTTTCTTAACTGCAGGCTATCATGGCCCCATGATACCCACTCACCCTACACAAGGGTTACCACTGCTCATACAGTCCTCTTGAGTATTCTTTTCTTCACTTTTCCCTTTAATGTGCAGCACTGAATTTCATATGTATAATATATATATATCAATCCGGGTTTATGGAACACTTATCCATTTTGCAGATGTTATTTCTCTTCTTTAATGAGGAATGGGGGCTCCTTCTCTGAGTTGACAGTCCCTCGGTTTGCCATCCCAATTCCTTTTGATGTTACATGCCTCTCACATGTCTTACTGACATAATCTTCACCATCTCACTCATATTGTTTACCAATCATGTAGTGCAGATGATACATTAATAATGTCTTGTGGCGTTTCACCTGAAACCCACTTTCAAATCATGGAGTCCCTTCCCATGAAGTTTGGCTTCTGCAGGACCTCTCTCTCTTGGTCTTACTGCAATGTGTCTCCCTGGCACACTTATTAAACAACCAAATAGTCAGCAACATTTAACAATACCATTCAAATCTGATTGTTTCATAACCAATCCATGGCACTAATAATTAAATTCAGCATGAATTTGCAACTCTGTCTACTACAGAAATTGGTTTTCTTATCCATGAGGCTATCCTCATATTGTTTGGCTCCTGTAAGTGACACCACTTTTCCCGTTATGGTCTTATGCCCGCTGCCATACATGAGCATCCACTTACATCATGTCCTCCTGACACATTTTCATATAAGCCAAACAGTCATTAGCAATTATTAGCAAAATTTCAAATCTGAAACACTTACAAATATGATATTTACAACTGTTCTTACTAACAGAACTTAGAGCTCTCAACCATGAGATTCCTTCTCATAAGTTCTAGATCAAATTTCAGAGTCATATCATTCATACAACTCTGTCCTTCCACAGAGCATTCTAGCAGCCCATCGATCATGATTGGGCTCTTCATGCACTTACTATTCTGCATTCATAACAACCCATGAAATGATCCTAGAATTATCATCAATTCATCATTTCATTCATTATTTATTTTGCAATAACATATGCATCAGTTCTATGCATTCATACAATGCATCACAAGATTTATAAAATCTCTTAATGCACATCTACTCAATGCTACCTCGCATTGTTTCATGAGTACTATGCATTCAAACATATTATGATCAAAACATGCATATATCATATAACTTGCATTACCATAATCAGGACCACCAGTCCTCACTTGCTTTGGTTATTAAGCACATAACCAACATACACATGGCATGATATAAATTCATATGAATGCATTGAGATTTCTAAACAGTCCCAATCGGTATTCAATATCACATGCAAACTAACTCATCATAGCTCAAACATAGTTGAAGAGATCTTACCAAATCCTCTTTCAACATTCATGCAATTTGGCACCAATAATCATTACCTGCATGGTTATCATTAACATCATCTGATGTTACCTGATCAGTTGGCCTCTTAACAAGGCTGCTCAGTCCTTTTGCCAACTTTGTGATCATAGATTTGTTGCACCATCCTTTCTGCATAAGGTTGTTGGCTTCATGCAACAACATCCTCAGCACATTTAGCCATGCTCTTTGTTATCCTTGGTCCTACAACCAATACCAACATCAATAGTGATTATCAACCACAATATTCTCCATTAGTGGTTCATTGCATATGCAGACTTCATTATTCTACCAATATGCAATATCCCATTTATGCACAAGCATTTCCATATGCACTATGCAATGTTTGTTAAGATGCCATCTAGTGCATATACATCTATGTAATCCCTTACATTTTTAACATTTTTATGCCATATGACAATTTCATAATTAGAAGTATGATAACAAACAGGGGTTTAAAGAATTCTTCCCTTTTCGATCCCTCACTGTAACATGGAATTCCTCTTCCATATCATGCAATTGTAGAAATTGCCCACATTGACAACAAAATTTGTTTGTCAAACAGCCGATGGCACTCTTCTGCACTAAATATCTATGATATATGTAGACCTCATTCAAACTCTGGTCATGCATCATTGCTCCCTGCTGGACAAGCTTTCCAATGCCTGTCTTCATGCTCCATTCCGACATCAGGTGCGGGAACTGCATCTCTTCAAAAATGACAACTTGTACTCCAATTCTGCACATTTTACACAGTTGTATTTTGGTCCAGAATGCCAACTTCAGCCACCTGTGGAAGAAAATCTATGAAGAATCGCAAAAACTTTTATATCGGGCAAAGTTAGTCCATATAACCAGGAACAGTTGGCACTTCACGGATCTCAATTTCGATGCACCATTTATCTTTTATAAAATTCTGGGTTTAACTACTCCTTACTCTTCACATTTTAAACTCCCTTTGCATCCTGTGCTCCACCTGTGCGCCACCTGCGCACAACCTGCGCGCAATCCGCGCACTATCCGCACGCAACCTGCACGCCATCTGCGCACAACCTACGCGCAATCCGCGCACGACCTGCACGCAATCCGCGCACTATCCGCGCGCAACCTACGCCATCTATGCGCAATCTGTGCGCGACCCGCATGCAATCCGCGCGCAATCTGCGCACGACCCGCGCACTATCCGCGCGCAACCTACGCGCAATCCGCGCGCAATCTGCGCACAATCTGCGCACGACCCACGCGCAATCCGCGCACTATCTGCGCACGACCCGCGCACTATCCGCGCGCAACCTACGCGCAATCTGCGCACAATCTGCGCACGACCCGCGCGCAATCCGCGCACTATCTGCGCACGACCCGCGCACTATCCGCGCGCAACCTACGCGCAATCCGCGCGCAATCTGCGCACAATCTGCGCACGACCCGCGCGCAATCCGCGCACTGTCCGCGCGCAACCTGTACGCAATCTGCGCGCAACCTGTACGCCATCTGCGCGCAATCTGTGCGCGACCCGCACGCAATCCGCGCGAAATCCGCGCGCAACTGTGCGCGATCCGCGCGTAATCTGTGTGCGATCCAAGCGCAATCCTCGCACAATCTGTGCGCGATCCGCGCGTAATCTGTGCGCGATCCGCGCGCAATCTGCGTGCTTGCGGGGGTCATATCTCCCTCGTCCCTTAACCAAATTGGACGAATTTGGTACCGTTGGAAAGATCTTGGAGAGGTCTATGCAGTGGTGTGGTCCTCTACTACATCTGAGAAATCTGATCCTGCCACTTTCCCAAATCAAAATTACGCCCCCAACTTCCCAATTTTACATCAAAACCATTCTGTCTCTTGCCTGCAACTGCAACTTTTTACAATAGTTAGAAAATTTTCTGGAATGTGCCCTTTCATCTCCTTACAGAGGTGAACTACTACAGATCATATTTGCATAAAAACTTGCATAAAAACAGTAAGAGAATGACAACAACTTGCATCTCTAATAAGGGATTTTCTTTTCATTTCACATTCAACAATCCAACCAATGGATTCACAATTAATCTCCAAGCAGCCAACAAGCATGGGTAAGGAGACTCATGAGCATAAGGGCATAATTTGCAGGCTTTCCTCACTTCTGAAAACCATCAATCGGCCACACAATGTGGGTTCATTGTAAGTAAAAATCATCATTAAAACATGGGGCTGTAACAACTGATTATTCATGCTTTTACTCAGGAAATTAACAAACAAAACTCATTTCCAGCCATGCTCAACATTCAAGTTCATGCATTCAAAGCATCATGGACATTCAAGGAACATGGATTCATCATTAATCAAGGTCTCAAGCACATGATGAATCATCTCCTATGCACAACAATTAACAACAACAACAACAACAAAACAATATAAGATGGCAGAGGTTGCCCCTCCTTTCTCTCCTCCATGGAGGCAAACAAACAAATACAAACTGAATGCTACAGCATTGGGGACAAATTAGAGCAAGCATTCAACCTAAAAATGAATTTTCTCGCTCCTTCCCCTATTTCATAGAATGCAATCAATGCAAGCAGCTTGCCAAAAATCCCCAAACAGTCATGGAAATGATTTCCCGTTCCAACAAATTAGAAGCCATGCAATCTTGAGGTTTCTTTAATGCATTTTAGTTCCAAATACAAAATGCATGTACACACAATGATTTATATCTCTGTGAAGGGCCCAACAGCCGTAGTGTTGAACCTAGAGCTCTGATACCACTCTGTAATGTCCCCTCCCGCCTTCCAAATGCAGGGGAGAGAACATGACCAATCATACGGGGCTTTTGGTAGACTTAGCCCCAATATTAAATTACTCATAAATATCTAACAATTAAAAACTTCTATATGCAGATTCATCTCAATATAAACACAGCGGAATTAAACATAATAGCAAGCACACAAACAGTATTGCCTAACATATATATATATATATCACAGCGGGGGATGATTCAGCATATAGAGACTCAATCTCGTTACAATGCCATGCATGGATTCCAAATTAAGATAATCAACTCATTTCCTTAAACATGGACAATTTAACATATTGCAGAACACAAAATGCAAATAATTTATAATACACAGAACACTTATCTTGAGAAGTAGATGTCCAACGACTGGCTACGTGAGAGCAACGTTCCACCCAACCATAGATCTCTTTCCAGCCTATATTCTTTCAGCTGAGAGATCACCCCCGAGCTGGGCTGTGTATCCACTAAGGAGGAACTAGCTGGGCTCACTCACAGCCATGGTTTCGATCATCAGCTATGCTAAGCCAACACACCATTGGGTTTATCAAGCATACGGATGACAAATGAGGAGGATGCTAAGCCAGTGAGCTCAACCACAAAGCTACAGGCATCTCAAATGAACTCAGCAGTCATGGCACCCACAATACCTACCGCACCCCAACACAAGGAAGGTCCCCTTCTCTGCTGCACAGTCCCTCAGGCGTCCCTTCCCTCCAGTTCTCTTTAGGGTGGGCATAGAAAGGTCCAGCTGCTAATTCCTTGAGATTCTAGCCTTCACTGGGTTTATCAAGCAAACCAAACCTCTGCTCAGTCATTCACACTTGGATTTCTCACAGTTCTGTTATCCAATAACTCAATCCCGTCACTTCATTTCTGGGCTGTAAAAACTGGGATTTCCAATGGATTTCAGGGTAGCTAATGCTCCCAAATTCACCCCAAGGTTCATACCAATGGATCCCCCATTGGATTTCACTGTCCGATGCCAAATCTGGGCGTTCTTGGCTCTTCAAAACGCGGGTTCTTTCAAAGTCACGATTTCTGGTTTTTCACTCTGCTGGCAAATCGTTTTTTTGGATGGAAAATGGTGCCGGTAAGTTTCCCAATGGAATGGGGATGAGGAAGAAGCAACATCCATGAGGTAGAGTGGCTTGTGGTACAAGAAAACAGAGCCCATACTCTGCCATACGAATTTCTGGACTGCCCATGCTCCATTGAAGCCATGGACTGAAATCCTCAACCACTTCCTTACAACAGAATTAAATGTCATCAAGGAAAGTCAAATGGGTTCTCAAGGTGACATATGGCAGCCTATGGTTCAATCCCATAGCCCCCTCACCACTCCCTAGTGGATACACATGGCCCCTTCTCATTCGTTGCTCCCATAGCCAGTTTTGGTATTTTATTGCATGATGTTTATTTACATCCTATTACAATTTCCATGGCTTAAGAGCACATGGGCATCAAATATCAATGCTTGCCCTTTAAATCAAAATTCAGGCTTTCACTAGCGGGGCCTTGGCCTTGAGCTCCACGCTAGGAAAACATACATCACATGTACACATTATTTACATTAAATGCTAACATATCCTAAGGGTCAAAATGGGGTATTACACCAAGCTAGATAGATATTTTAAGGTTACCCCTGGCTCTGTGCTTGAGCTCACTAGCTTAGCCACTCTTCCTTTCCTTTTCCTAGCAGCCTGATAAACCCAATTGTAGATTGGCTTGGCTCATCTTGGTGTATGCTTGGCTATGTGTGAGTCTGTTGTTCCCTGGTTCCTTGTAGAAATCATGCCCAGCTTGGGGGTGGCAGTTGTATCAAGAGGTTGATAAGCACAACTGGCCTATGGTAGGGTGGAACGTTGCAGATGCATAGCTGGTTGCTTGGGACTACTTTGTTAAGATAAGTATTCTCTTTTATAAATTTTGCAATGTCTTTATTTAATGGCTGTCACATAAATGTTTGAATGTATGTTAGATATTAAACATGATTTTTAATTCCGCTGTGTTTCTATAACATGCACATGTATATGTCTTTTTTTTATCAATGAGTTTTTACTTAATGGATATGGGGTTAGATGCCCGGATTTAGTGTCACGCCCTCTCTATCATGCTGGTATGATGGGACGGGACATTACATAGACCTGTTGCTTTTTTTTGATGGGGCAACCAACTCTGGATTATGTGCGGCGGGGGGAGTTTTATTTTTAAACCATCAACACTACTTCACTCTGCGACTATTCTGTGGAGAGGGTACAAATATGAAAGCGGAGCTGATGGCACTTTGGGTTGTGGTAAGAGTTGCCAATATTTTTGGTCTTTATAACCTCAAAGTTTTTGGCGACTCAAGAGTCACCATCAAATGGGCCTGTGGTGATTATTCTTTGAAAATTTCAAATCTAATGCATTGGTGTACAAGAATCAGGACATAAATCCTACATTGCAAAAATATTTCTTTTGAGTATGTCTATAGATATCATAACTCACAGGCCGACAAACTCTCAAAACTAGCGATGATTGGAGAAGAAGGCGTCATTGTGTGAGAGGAGCTTCAAGATTCTCAAAACATTAACTCTGGCTTGTTTGATATATTCGATGTATAAATTTTAGAGCAGTTTATATGCCATGGAGTGGTTATGTTAAATATCCCTTTGTTTTCTGAGAGGTAAAGTTTTTGTTGGTAATTTTTGGATTGGTATTTTAAATCGAAAGGTCTATATAGACACGTGGGAGATCCATGTACTATTTGATTCTATTTTTGAATATCAATAATATGACTTTTTTAGCTAGAAAAGATGAGAGTAGATTTTAGACTTAATATACTCAAAACTAATATTGACTGATAAACTTTGAATATACATTAATACGTTATTATGTCCCTGAAGGAGATCATATATATATCGACAAACTCCTATTAATTTGCTTTAAAACCTATAAATTTTTCCCATTACTATATATAAACTATAGTTTGAATTCTATAATATTTTTCCTAATTTTTAAAATTGATGTTTTCCAAAAGCATTATTGGTTGCAGGGAGTGATTTCATACTTGATTTTCCCTTCCCAGGAAGGTGCTGCGGGCTGAGGTCACTTCTCTGCTCTCTGCACAGGCTACTGTCAATTTTCACCAATAAAGCAAACTTACTCTGTCAAAGCCACAGCCGGCAGTGGAATAAACAAATACAAGTCCGCGTTGTAGCCCATGAAATTACTTTATTTAAACGTTTACGATACCAAATAGCCTCCTCAATTTAATCCTAGTTTATGTGCAGATCCGATTCTACTGTCTTAAAAGCCGAGGCGGCGGAGCCTCATTGATTGCCAAGGCCGCCATTTTTTTTTTCATAGAAAAATTCAACTTACTATTAATATACGAAATAGTAAATGTGTCCAACTGTCAGACCATATAGCAAAAGCATACAAACCCTGTCAAAGGAAGGACCAGGGAAAAAATTGGTCACAGCAGCAGCATGTGCCAACAAAGTAGTTCAGAAAATGTCATCAAATAGTGCCATATGTCCCAACATCATCCAAATGTCAATACAGAAATATATCTTGTAGCATAACAGTAGTTGTATGCCACATCAACAAATATGTACATATAAAAAATAATAGGTCCAAAGTATAGACAGCCGCAGATACCAAACACCAATGGTATCGCCATCCATAGAGTAGCAGATAATCAACCCATAAACACCAGCATATAGTGAAAAAGTGAAGACGGGAATACATCCGATCTGAAAATGCCATGCAGCATTTGCATGAGGCTGTAATATAGGCCGCAAAAATAGAGTATAAATAAACGCCCAACCAGTAGTTGGACTCAGAGAATTTTAAGGATCTACACACAGAACTACAAGCCATATAAGATAAAAAAGCCGTATAAATAGGAAAAAACAAAAGAGTGTAAACAGTAATGGCTATAATCAACATGTCCAATGTAACTGATAAGAACCATGTGTAAAAAGTATATCTTCCCGCCATTCCTGCCACATGATGACCCCCTACTGAGAGTGGAGAGCCCATTTTGAGAGCATATCTGCCTCCAAATTTACCTCTCTGAAGATATGTTCAAAATGTATGTGCTCAAATTCAAGAATAAGTTTGCGAGCCACTTCCATCCAGTGAGTAAGTTGTAGAACATTGAGTGGTGAAGTGCCCCTAGCCCAAGAGATGATAGATAATGAGTCACCAAATATTACAAGCGATGAGATCTTTCTCCGGTGGGCCCAAAATAGTAAGAGCCATAGAGCACATATCTCACTCCTTGTATTGGATCCATTACCCAGATTAAGCCAGATATGAATAGAGACAGTGTTGGATATGTGAATGGTTGCACCGGCCCCACCCGACCCATTCCGACACACAGCAACACCATCAAAGAATCCACATGGAAATACGAGGATTGGAGGAGCCAATCGGTATTCCAGATTCCGATCCTTTCTGCCAACAACAGCTCCATAAGTTGATATATATTCCTTGTGTGCAGCAATGGTTCTATAGCATAACCCAACACGGTGTGGTGTCAAGTTTTCAAATATTCGAGAATTGCAGGCTTTCCAAACCTCCCAGATCAAAAAGTATGGGAGCTCAGTGCAAACTGTGGAAAGACAAGACCAAGCCTCCATACATTCACAGAGTGTATGATATCCCCATCGGAAGTGAACACCAACTTTATTTGCAATTTGTCCCCAAATATCCCTGATGAAAGGACAGGAAGAAAAAAGGTGATCAACAGACTCCTCCAAGGAACAGCATAGGGGACACCAACCCGGACCAATGAAACCTTGTCTACATAAGTTGTCCCAAGTAAGTATCTTATTACACAACGCCAACCAGATAAAACACTTTATCTTGAGGGGAATGACCAGCTTCCAGATAGTTTTATCCCACCAACAAACCACAGAATGTGACTCGGCAAACAAAGCATCATATGCCAATTTAGCTGAGACATTGCCACATGACACATCCCATGACCAGGCTAATCTGTCCGCAGCTTCAAATAATTTTAAGTTTGATTGATAGAATGACCTGATATAACCATCCCATTCATTGCCCAAAGAACCAGTTAAGCCCAGCTGTGAAGCCGAGATCCAAAGAGCCCGTCCATCCTTATACTGGCCAGCCGCATGAGCCAGAGTGCAAAAACCATTTGTTCTGAGATGAGTCCTTAATTCCATCGAAAGAATATGTCCCGCCGGCCCCCCCAAGATCGGATCAAGCCCCAGTTTAATATCCCGACCATTTCCAGGAATCCAGGCAATCCATTGTGTAATAACCTTGAAAGATCCCAACAAGCCATTCCAAATATTTGACACACCCATTGTAGTGGGACGGTCCAATCTAAGCCAGTTTGCAATAGGGATATTTTTCAGGTACTTAGCTCGAATAATCCTTCCCCAAACAGAATTATCGAAGAGAGCACGCCATAGGCTTTTTGCATGCAAGGCCTTTACAAATAGATCCAAGTCCTTTATATTCCATCCCCCCAACTTCCAGGGATGAGCCAAAGCAGACCATTTAATAAGATGAAAATTTTCATGTGCACCACCACCCGACCATAAGAAAATGAACAGCTTTCGTCGAATAAGACAGAGGATGGATCTTGGGATTTTACACAGTGAAAACCAATATACCCCTAAATTCTGCATGACGGCTTTTGCCAGCGTAAGTCTGCCCCCCAGGGATAAATGGCGAAAGCTCCAGTGACTTATACGTCTTTCAAAACGTCTCACAAGCCAAGACCAATCATTCTTCTAGTAATTAGCAGGCTTAATGTAGAAGCCTAGGTATTTCATTCCAGCATCCATCTCCTTAAATTTTAATGGCAGAACAGAGCTTATCGAGCATTCCTCCTCCATCAAAATGGAATGTTTCAAAAATTGAGATTTTAAATCACTGATGATCATGCCAGAAACCGAGCAAAACAAGTCAAGAATCCTCTTATATTGTACCCACTCAGCAAGGATACCCTTACCGAAAAGCATTACATCATCCACAAATAAGGAGTGTGTAACAGAGATATCTCTTGTAATTTTAATGCCATCAATCAGCCCTTCCCTTCTTGCCTTATGTATGGATAAACTCAGTCTTTCAATGACCAATAGAAAGAGGAGCGGCAATAAAGGACATCCCTGACGAAGTCCCCGGGATGCCTTAAAGAATTCCGTTGGATGTCCATTAATCAATATATCATAATTAACCGAAGTTATACAGGCCATAATCCATTTCATCACCTTCCATGGCAATCCTATCTGAATCAGAATTAATCTCAATAAATTCCAGTCCACCTTATCATATGCTTTCACCAAATCCAATTGTAGTATGAGTGCATCAAGTCTCTTTTGTTTTACTGTGTGAAAAATTTCCTGTGTCACCCCCACCGCATCATGGATCTGGCGGCCTTGCAGAAACCCATACTGCTCCATGGAAATGTGTTTGGAAAGAAGAGGTTTGATCCGATCTGCAATAATCTTAGAAATAATCTTATAGACTAAATTGCAGAGGGCAATAGGTCTGAATTCATCATAGTTATTCGGATGTGATGTTTTCGGTATGAGGGCCAAATATGTTGAGTTTAAAGCGCCAGAGACCATGCCAATTTTCCGAGACTCATCCACAGCCATTCGGATATCCTCCCCCATAATGTCAAAGAAGTGGATAAATAGTTCCACCGACCATCCATCCGGACCAGGTGATTTATCTTTAGCAAACCCCCGCAATGTGTTTTCCACCTCCATCAAAGAAACATCCATATATACATCGTCCCCCTCCTCCTCATTAAATATTCGAGGATACTCCATAATAATCTTAAATTGTTCAGCCAGAGATGTGTTTTTTGGGTCACAGTAGTATTCCTGAAAGTGACGGACTACCTCATTCATCAATTCCTCCTCACCCCAAATCCGCCTGCCCCTGTGATCGTTTAGATCCCAAATATAATTTTGCATCCTTCTAGAATCCGCATACTGATGAAATTTTTTTGTGTTCTGATCCCCAGCTTTGAGCCATATGGCTCGGCTCTTCAACCTCCATGTTTCCTCCTGTATAAGAAGAATATTTAATTTTCGGCTCTCCATTGAAGAGAGTTTTATCACATCCTCAGGGCTTAGCCCAGCACCTACTGCTCTCTGCATCAATGTCTTCAATTCCTTTTCGATCTCAGTAAGTTCGTTACCCAACAAAGCTTTTTTGTTTTTCTCCCACAACATAGTATAATCTTTAATAGCCTTGAGTTTTACCGCCAGCTTGTCCATTGCAGATCTCTCCCTCGAAACATCTAACTGTTGCCATTTAGTCCTCACACCCGATGTGTACTCAACATCCGAAAGCCATATGGAATTGAATTTGAATGGGAAGGGCTGGTGTGAGGCCTCCACATCAAATTGTAGAATAATAGGTAGATGATCACTGATTTTTATTTGATGAATCCAGGACCTGTAATTCTGAAAACATTCCAGAAGGGCTTCCGATATAAGGAAACGATCAATGCATTTTTGAATAATCTGATCTCCCATTCTGCCATTTGACCAAGTTGGAGCCTTTGGCCACTGAGCCACATCAACAAGGGAGAATTTCATGAAAAGATTACTAAAATAGGAACCCAGGGGATCCCGCCGGGCCAAAGTGCCCCAAAACTCCTCATCCCCCCAAGTAAAATTTAAGTCCCCAGCTAGAACTAAATTTTCCAATTCCAGCAGATGACCCGAGACAGCCATATCCCAGAATGCCACCCTGTCACAATAGGGTCCATAACAGTTGATAATATTTATGTTTTCTCCGATCCCCGGATATTTCCAGACAACAAAATACCCAGGGAGATGTAAGAAGGATTTAGTCTCAAAACCAAAGGGTTCCAAGCAGCTAAGAGACCACCAGAAAGACCAATAGCATCCACAGTGCATACCATCCAGCCCGGCTTAACTTTATTAAAAAAAATGCGGGCCTTCTCACCACATACCATAGTTTCCTGAAGGAGTACCAAATCTGGGTTGGTAATTTGAAGGACTCTCTTGAGGGCCAATTGTTTGGGTAGACCCCCCACACCCCGAATATTTAAAGAGAAAAAAATCATTTGCGAACCCTAGCTAGGGCTTTCATTCCTCTAAGAGCCCGGGTATCAGAAGAGTTGGGGGAGTCCACCTTACATCGGCCATCCTCATTCCCCCCCAGGGTGACCTTCTTGTTTTTCCTAGCACTCCTCGTTTTAAGAGGTGAGAAATCCGGGGCCAAACCGTCCCTATGTGCCCCCTTCTGTACACATATATCACCGATAGTTTCAGGGGGGATAACAGAGGCATTGTGATTTTCCCCATCCGGATCAGAGTTCTTCAGAACCAAAGGACCCCCCAAAACCCCACCTGTTGGCTCATTCACATCTATCATTCGGTTTTTGAAAAAAATAGGGATATGAGTCTTCTTCACCATCTCCGAATAGGATGGGATAAGTAAAATTTTCTCACCAGGTTCTATAGATATGTCCAGTCCCACAACATGACCATAAATTCCCGACTGATCCACAGGATCCCGCCCACTAGACCCCTCCCTCTTTACATCAGACGCAAGAGTGGACCCATCGAGATACGTCTCCTCTCCCCCACCCCCACATATTTTCCGAGCCAGGATAGGTACCTCAGAGTCACTAGTTATAATAACAGTCGGGGTAACTGAAAGAGGAAGCCCCGGGGTAACAGATTGGACCGGAGAGGAATCGACAAGGCTAAGTACATTCGTTTTCTCAAACGGCTCGTTCTCAGAGATAGGGTCATCATTCCCAGAAGATTCATTAGTAACCTGTTCAGACCCGGAGGAATTTGTTGCCATGTGATGCCATCGACTCATGTAATTTCCATTGTTTCCATTATTTATATCTAATGCATTTATAAATGAAATATCCAACTCATTCAGTGAATGGAAAAAGTTAGGGTCCTGTGATTCTAACTTACGGAACAAAGCCGAGTCCGGAGCATCAAGAATGGGTACCTTGTTGGAGAAGCCGTCCAGTGTGCCCGAAGAATCCAACTCGATGTCGCTGCCATCATCCAAAGACCAGAACGGACCCCCATCCTTAAGTCGGCCAGAAGAAGCCGGTGCTTTGCATTGCCGCCACAAGTGCCCCACCGCCTTGCAATTCGAACATCTAAATGGAATGCCCCAATAATCTATGATCTGTGTGAGCTTTCGACCACATCGGTTTATGTTCAGAACATCAATGAGGCCCAAAGAGATGTCCACCTCCACAAGAACCCGACCCATATGGCGATCAAAACCGTTGAGGTGCTCCTCATCAACATGTAAAAACCGGCCAATGCTATTTCCAATGGCTTCAAAAGCCCCACGGTTCCAGAGTGCAAGTGGAAGACCAAGAAGAAGAACCCACAAATGTCTGAGCCGAACAGAAGCAGATTCCGGGTCAAAATCTGTTTGCCACTTCTGCAACATTAAGCTACCAGAACCGTAAAGCCACAACCTATCCAAAATGAGGGAACTATGCGCCTCCTGTTCGAATTTGAAGCCATACCAGCCACATGCCAATGCGAAAATTTGTGGGGTGTATTTCAGAATAGGATTCCACTTCTCCGAAACCCATTTAACAATGTCTCGACGATTCATCGCGTGGTATGAGAACTTGCCAACCAGCACGGTCATATTAAAATCCACAATTTCTTCGAGCCCAATATCTCTACCAACAGTAAGCTAGGACTCACCTGGTCTGCAGAAATAGTTTCCATTCAAACGCCTAGCCGCGCGGGAAGATGTCCCAGTTTTGTCGCAGTTTCCCAAACCAGGTAAACCCCTGGCACTGCCGATGGAAGGGTCCGAGCCCATAGCTTCAGCAGGTGTCCTCCCCCCAGCCAAATGTCCCCTATGCGCCTTGACACGAGGCGCCACCTGTCGGCTAGTTAGGTTTAGTGCCCTTTTACCCTTACGCTGGTTTTTGAAATATGCGTCCGGTTTAAATAAACCGGCTTCTTCAATCATGTAATCTGATACATTCAGATTATTATCCGCCGAGAAATCTGGTACCGGTATCTGTTCCCCCATTCCAGAATTTCGCCAACTCACAGCACCAATATATGAAAGAGCCATTGACGGATTCTACTGTCAGGAGTTATCCCCGGTGCCAACAACCACGGCGACAACTGCAAACAAGAGAAAAACACGGTGACAACAGCAAATAGAGGGGAATCTTAAATAAATCAAAACGGCATCCAGAAAACGATAACTTTGGGCTGTTAACAAAGTGGACCACACGCCGATACCGACCGCACCGGAGTGAAAAATCCCAGAGTTCAGTAAAATAAGTTGCCTGTCGATACAGTGAAAAGCCTTCAATAGCCTGTCGTTTTCACCGGCCTCCCGAAAAAACATGCACTATAGCCTTGTTTCCCTATTCTGACACCCTCCCATCACCTGAGCAAGTCCTCGCAACGCCTATGGAAACCCCTGTTGGGAGCCGTCGCCTGAAACCCTCATCCTTCCAAATTCCAAATTATTTCCATTTTATACAAGTTTTATCCCCAAGGCCGCCATTTTAAGTGGCAAAAGTATAATAGGATAAGCTTAAACCTCCCTTTACAGGAGTGTCGGTTATAATATGGTCACAGACTCACACCTTTCAAAATAATAATGCCACCTCCATCATCATCATCGCAATATTTGCGCGATTCTAGAGCGCCTTGTGCAGATGGCCCCATCCCGGGAAATGAACACGGTCACCGTTTGTTTGAAGTAGTTTGTGTGGGCCCATTTTTAAAAAAATTAATTTCACAGTTCAGTGAAGCGCTGAGAGCCTGAGAGACTTACTTTGAAGCCCCCTGAGTGCATCTCGATTCCCGGGGCTGCATATCCTCTTTAAACTTTGCTGGAAGTTATTGCGAATATCAGTAAATATTTTATTGTAACATCTATCAATGACAAGATGTCCTTAAATCAATGACAACTAATATCTTGAGTTCCATAAACAAAATCATTCTAACACACGAACACATGAACTTTTGCAATGCTCCTGTGTGAATTGGGCAAGCATTTATCGGGCTGGCAGAGGTGTTTCGAATAAATAAATTGTTTTATTTTTTATTAGCTTGGCAGGAATTTGGCCAATAAAAAGAAAAATCGTTTAGTTCGATTAAATATGATTAAAACTACCATTCTAATACCGAAGACTAACCGATACGGCGAAGAGATTTAAATAACACTTTTGGATCTAATGTTGTGATTTTAAGATTACTACCATTTCAACTAATTTGTTTTAATTAAATACAGGTTACCTTAATATGTTTTAATTCAATACTTTAAATTTGTATATCAAATCAAGTTATTAAACCATTTTTTAATGTTTGATTATGATTTTGGGTATTTTCATTTAACTTTGGACACCTTTTTAATAAAGCATTGGATTGATACATATGTTATCTTTAATTTAATTTGTTTTAATTGGTGAAATTTAATTTATTAAACCTTTTCATAAATTATTGAATAAATAGATATATTATTGTTCATTTATATTAATTAAAATTTTATGAATGTTTTTATAAGTTTTTTTTTGGTTGGCAAAGTGGTGGAACTTCCTTGACTAGCAAGTTTGCCTTTGGCTAAGTTACCATGAATAAGTGGCATCTAAGTCGTCAAAATCACCCGGGGATCGCACCTGGTCTGGACTGCACCAACCCTTAACATGGTTGGATTTTTTTGGTATCCGCGGGATTATAACCGGCGACCTTTATACCCCGCCACCACCTGTTCTACATCTCACGGATAATATTTTTATAAGTTTAAATTATTAAAACATTTTAATTAAAATTTTGTTTTGTGAATATTTTTATAAGTTTAAATTATTAAAAAACATTTTAATTAAATTTTGGTGAATATTTATTTCTCAAGTTTAAAGTATTAAAACATTTTAATTGTTTTTAACATGATTACCCTAATCACTATTCCATCCATGTTTTTAACTTAAATTTTGGCTTGTTGGTCCCTTTAAGTTAAGGGATCAAATGTTTGGTTGCTTTGTATTCACCAATAAAAGTGTTTATTTCCTTATTAGGCTTCATATTAAGGCCACTTCCATTTACTTATGTTTCAAAACAATAAGTTGGAAGGAATTAGCAAAGTCACTTTTAATATGAGTGAAATAATACTTCTCTCATTCATTATATGACTATACTTGTGATCAAAGCATATTAGTCACAAGTTATTACATGTACATGGAACACTTATACAACCAGTTTAGATTCATCTTAAACTTGGATTTATCAAGCATAGAGAGGGATCCAATTTCTTCATGTGTAAATTTTTTTAATATTACTTTTTTTCTATATTTTTTATTTTATGAGTGGACATGGATGTCCCCGAGGTGGCAATGTAACCAACCATAGCTAGTTCACACTTTGTATACAGTAATATTTGTGATAAGTGTATATATTGTATAGTAATATTTGTGCCATAAGTATATATATTGTGATTTTGGATGTTGAGATTGTGGTGTTTTAGATTTTGTGATAAGTGTATATATTGTGATTTTGGATGTTGAGATTGTGGTGTTTCAGATTTTGTGATAAGTGTATATATTTTGATTTTGGATGTTGAGATTTTGGTGTTTTAGATTTTGTAGGGATTTCAAAATACAGTGAAAAAAATATATTTGGTTAATTTTAGAATTTGTATTGTTTAATGATGGGAATTATTTGAACCATATAGTAAATTTGTGAATTTTATTTTGTTCACATGTGTATAGATTTTAAAATATAGTAAAAAATGTATATATAATCAATTGGATTTCAAAACATAGTAAAAATGTATATATGAATATCCAATTTTAAAATTTGTATTGTTTAAAATTTGTATTGTTTAATGATGTGAATTAATAATATAAGCTACTAGATTTGTGAAATTGGATTAATAGACTTTAAATTTTGGATATACTATAATCTTTAATCACTAACACTATATAGCCCTTGAGACTTTGACACAAATATGAATGTGAAGATTTTTTATAAAAATTATGACTCATTAACTAAAGGGATCCAAAATGTCAAAGGGGATGATAGCTAGGAAAGAAATTGGGTTAACGAATTTGGCACCACGAAATAAATTGGGTTAAGGAATTTGGCACACCATTTACTTTACATAAGTGATTTTAGATACTCTTATAAAAGGATCATATCAAACCAAATGTGTATTTTGATTTAGTAAACAATGTATATGTGCAATGCTCGTCATTATTAAACTTAGTTAAAATTTCAAATCTTAAGATAGGGAATATTAAACTAAATTATATGTTATGAAACCCTCATTCACTCAAAAAAATAATATTATGTGGATATATCGTAATTAAACCAAAGTTGTAGATATTTTAACAAAAAAGGAAAACCTAAAACATCCAAAGCAGAACATGCACTTCAACCCTTAGTTTAACATTCTTGCAATTTGAAATATGTCAAGGCCAATGATGCAATATACCCCAATAGAAACATTCATGGAGTTTGGACATGGAAGAATTAGTTCTGGGGTATGTCAAGTCCCCTCCCATTAGCCCAAGCAAGGGAGAGAACATGACACTAAATCCGGGCATATAGATATCCATTAAGTAAAAACTCATTGATAAAAAGACATATACATGTGCATATTGTAATTAAACATAACGGAATTAAAATCATCTACATATCTAGCATACATTCAAATATTAAATAATTGCATTGCAGAATTTAACACATGAGAGTACTTATATTAAAACAAAGTAGTCCCGAGCAACCAGCTATGCAACTGCAACGTTCCACCAAACCATAGGCCAATTGTGTTTATTAATCTCTTGATACAACGGCCACCCCCGAGCTGGGCATGATTTCTACAAGGAAAAGGGAACATCAAACTCACACATAGCCAAAATACACCAAAATTAGCCAAGCCAATCTACAGTTGGGTTTATCAGGCTACTAAGGCAAAAGGAGGGAATGAATTGCTAAGCTAGTGAGCTCAAGCACAGAGCCATGGATACCTCTACAAGATCTATCTAGCTTGGCACCCACAATGCCTACACACCCCACTCAAGGAAGTATTCCCTTCACCTATGCACAATCCCTTAGGCCATGCCTTCCATTTTAGTGTTGTCCAAGGTGTGCATAAAAGAGTAGCCAACCCTTTTGATCTTTCTGAGAAGTTACTCCCCTCACTAGGTTTATCAAGCCAATTCTGTCCACTTCCACTCCAATTTTCTTGCTCACAGGTTCAAACCAAAACATGGATGCACATAACAACAAAATTACAAGTGATGGGCATGTAGAAAAATGTTTTTACAGTGGGATGCCCAAAATGGGGTTTCTACTAGTTTCAGAAAAAACATGGGCAGCCAAAAACGAAATGGGAGAAGGGGAAAACAACCCTGGGAGAGCAAATCGTTTTCAGCAAAATGTTTATGGGCATTCAAGGGACAAAAACGACCTCCATAAACCCCAAAATCGTGATTCTCTTCCTCCCAACCATTGTGCAATACAAAAACGAGTTCCCAGGCATGGAAAAATGCAGGAAAATGATGAAAAACGTGATAGGGAAAGCCCAGCTAGTTCATAATGCTTGAGAGCAGCAAAGTCCATGGGTGAAAGTTGGCTTTGGGCACCATTTCGTGGGCGTTTTCTTGCCCAAGAAGCAAAAATACGAATTCCCAGGTTGTTGGCTTGCACATAAACGAAATTGGCTGCCATACCTCTCCAATCCCAAGGCATTAACTACCTCAACCAACTCTTGGAAGAATTAAATGATTGGGTGCATAAGTCAAAATGGGTAGTTGGTGGTTTATGGGTTCTTTCAATGACTTTTGGATTAACACCATTGGCTCAAGGGTTTGAATAATTTCCCTTCCTATTCCTTGTAGAATTATGCCCCTATCTCTTTGTTGCATTGCATAGCTAGTTGTGGGTATTTCATTAAAATTCGTATTTATATGATGTCTTAATTTACATTGTGCATGTCCAGCACAAGAACCATAGGCATCTATTTTTAATTGCCGATACATAAAATGCTAAATCAATGGCGGGCCTTGGCCTTGAGCTCCTTACCATGATTAAATAATGATATTTACATCATTTACAATTTTAATGCAATAGGGTCAAAATCGGGATATTACAGGTTAAGAAAACAAAACAAATGAGAATGCTTCATCCAAAAACAAATTGGATTCCTTGAGAATATGATGTGAAATAGATAATAAGAAACAAGAGCTTCTAAGGTGGATCTTATAAACTCATATACAATTTATCGTTGGATAGCGCTTTTGTTTAGGTGAATATAAAGTATTACTTGGTAACTCAATCAAGATAGATGTTGTAAATTTTGAAGTAATTATATTAATCTTATGAATGTTGTAAATTTTGAAGCAATTATATTAATCTTACTTAGCACTTTTTGCCAAAGCAATTACTCTTTCTCTTTTTGGAAAGAAGAGGTGGCAATGGAAAGAAAGTAGCAATGTGAGGGACACTGCCACTTGTTCTAAATGTGATCCTTATTTTGAAAAATTAATATTATTTTTAATGCCTGGTTTCCAATATTTTTTTAAGTACATTGGAATATTTAATTTTGAATTGGCTTACATATGCGCTCGGTGATTGGGAATGTTGAGCATCCGTAGGCTGGCAGTGCCAGGTTGAGATTTTCAGATTTGGGCAGTTGCATAGCACAGGTTCAAGTAGAGCGAAGATTTGAACAATTGTGTATCGCAGGTTCAAGTAGCACGAGTGGCTGTGGTGATTGATTGAATAGCATGGGGAAGACTTTGGTGGTGGTGGTCGGAGGAAGTGGGTACCTGGGATTGCATCTCTTGCAATCGCTCGTAACACTTGCAGACAATTCCTATGATATCGCCTTCACTTATAATTCTCACCCCCCTCCTCCAACTCTTTTCGACGCCATTGGTCCACTGCACGCTTTCAAGGTGGATTTGCAGTCTGGAGAAGGCTTGGATAGCATCTCTGCAACCTTGGGCCAGGTGGGTAAACCGTCATTGTTTTATTTTCTTATTGACAATTTCAGTCTAACATGTAGCCCTAGGCAACATGTAATGTGGGTATGCAATGTATTTTTAATGACCCAGGTTGAGAGGAATAGATCCGAAACCCCTAGCTAGATTTTAATGTGTAGATATCACTGTGCTTCTCATAAGCAGCTTTTTTGCATCTAAGTAATTCAATTATTTAGGCATTCAAGCAAAATATTGAATTTGACTTTCTGGTATGAGTGTTGGTTCAAAAACTTTTTTAGATTAGCCAGAGGTTTTCGGCATTTGTAAAAGAGCCATTCAAGGGAGCAGCATGTGCATAAAACTAGATTCAGAGTTCTTATCATAAGCTGATATCAAGAATGCATCTTTTTGATGACCAAAGTTGTTTTGTTTTCAGTTATTCTTGTGTACTGATCTTGCCTCAGAGGTTCGATGGGGTTGTCGATTCTAGCCCCATGTTGTTGTTAACTGTGCAGCCATTTCTGTACCCCGTGCGTGTGAATTAAATCCCTCTGCAGCTACAGCTATCAATGTCCCTCGCCCTCTTATCAAGTGGATGTCATCTTTCAGTGATACGGGAGCTCCTTTGTTGATTCACCTGTCTACAGATCAAGGTGGTTATTTTTTTCTATGTAAATATATTCTTTCCAATATAATTTAACTTCACTATGAATTTTACACCCTGCATAAGTATGATTGCGTTTGTTGAATAAGAATCACAACTTTGCAGCTTGATAGTGAGGCTATTATGCAAGCAATTTTAAATATCTATCAAGCAGAGAGGCACTATAAAAATTGCCCTTTATGCATGGAGCATGGAGATTATTCAAGATTAAAATGTATCTAAACTGGTTATAAAATTAAACTGTGAGGCATATGAATATGTACATGCTACATTATAAGCCATGGATATTAATTAGTAATATTCTATTAAATGATAATTATTATATTATTACTGACAAACATATAATAATGCGAGGATGTCGGTAAACAACAGTTTACCGAGTGTGGTGCATCGGAAAAATGGAAGATTGATTGATTTGTATTATTTGTTTCCTTTGTTCCACTTGGGAGTTGTACGATTATTTTTCATTTGTATCTAATAAATGCACATTCTGGTCCACTGATCGGGTTCTTCACATGATTAACAGTGTACGAGGGTGTCAAGTCTTTTTACAAGGAAGACGATGAAACAAATGCTGTAAATATGTACGGAAAATCTAAAGTTATGGCAGAAAATTATATATGCTCAAACTACTCAAGTTATGCAATTCTAAGAAGCAGCATAATTTATGGGCCCCAGCCAATCATTCCTGTTGAGAAGACTCTCCCAATACAGGTAAGGAAAGATGGACTTATACAAATTGTTTTCTTGTTGAGATTTCTGTCAATTATGTCAATGTTTCTCTTTGTATTTTTTGTTGGAAGTGCTTTCAGAAACACACTGCAAGGGGTTGCACTGCATAGAGCCTAATTCCTTTGGATTAGGTGCCAGGTCCGAGGCGTAATGATTCCGCCAAAGTCCCCTAGGACTTCACTTGGCCTTAACCCTTTTAAGTTTTAAAGCATGCTGTTCTGGTGGGGCAGACATCAGGGAGGATTGAAAAAGGGTGGACAGTTTGATTGGCTGTCAACCTCATCATTTTTTTAAAAACTGAAACGGTTATAGTTAGTATTATAAAGTTGCTGTGGCTGCACTGTACCACGTAGTAATACAAACAAAATGTGGCTTATTGACAGCCATTCTTTCAAAAAGAATCCCAGAAACAAAATTGGTCCCTATAACCTGAGCTGTTCTAATATCCAGAAGAGTGTAGCATAAGGTCTTACAGTTTACTAGTGGAGACCCTGAGAAACTGTCCTAAAATCAAAATTACTTTGCAACATGTATATAAACTCGGGATTAAAAAAAGACATGCCCACTATGGGCTTTGTGCTTTATTTCTACTAGCAAATGAAGCTCCTGGTCCATTTGATCCATTTGCAAATCACCTTGGGATTGTTGAACTTTTTCTTCATCGTTTGGAATGGCTGAAGCAGACCCAATTGATAATTTTGGTTGAGAAACTGCAGATGAGATCCTAGCTAATCCAAGGGCCAGTTGATAAAGCATTCACATTCAGTTTCTAACTTCTCAATTTGTTTTTTCTGATGGGTCACTATCTCCAGAACCTCTGCGAGTCTGCATGCTTAGTTTTCTGTGCTTCTTCCAGACTAGAAATTCTAGTGTTCAAATTGGAGATGGCTGCCTGGTTATCAGCCCAAAGATGCTCATGTCGACGTAGTGCATGCCTCAAACTCATGAGAAAAGCACCTGCAGTTATGCCCATCCATATTTCCAAATCTCCAGCTTTTGCTTGATAAAGAAATGTTGGAGACCCAGATTGAAACCTGAATAGAACACCACGCACACACTCCAGAAGTTGCAATGAGATTGTATGGATTAAACTGCGTTGGAGTTTAGAAACTCCAAGACAGTTTAATCCTGAAAATCTCATTGCAATTATGACTAGCTGTGGAAAGTTGGAAACCTTCACTCAAACTCCAATAGAAACTCCAAGACAGTTTAATCCTGAAAATCTCATTGCAATTATGACTAGCTGTGGAAAGTTGGAAACCTTCACTCAAACTCCAAAAGTTCTTGCACAGGAAAATCCTCAGCAACCCAACAAAATCAAATCTGAGCGGAGTCTGGATGGCTGAGTCTGCAATCTTCCCTAAGCCAGGCCAAGTGCTGAAGACAGAACTCTAGGAAGAGATCCACGACTATCCCATCTAGAAAGACCAAAAACACATTGCCAACCTTAAGACTCTGCTTCGCCATCAAGGATGGAGTGTGTGAGGGTACCAGAGGATGACGGATTGTTAATGCCCATCGCTTCAAATTTAATTCAAGTACCACTTGTCTAGATTAACACTCTTCAAAATTAATTTAGAAATTGCTCAAATATTTAGGCTATAATCAAATGTGCTAGAGGATATGAGAGGTTGTCAAAAATTCCCCTGGTGTTCTTACTTCTTAGTTTCCAGCACCAAGATACATTGCTTCATTGGGCATTTTATCTCCCTGGCTATTTTGATCCCTAAATACTTGGAAGAAGTCTATTGATTCAATCCTTGTTATGTCCTTTTGAATTATGAGATTGAGCCTTGCTAAGGAACAACCCTTCGGTGATCAGGAGTAGTGCATATGACTACTGAGTCTCCTAGAACCTTATCTGCCTTGAATCTAGGATCCTTAGGCCTTGATAAAGTGCCAACTTCTCCGCTTATTGGTGGCCTCCCCTAATCCTCACTCAAAGCTTGTTTCATGATTTCCTCTGGGATAAAAAACTGTCAACCTCACTATTGAACCAATGCCTCGCTGGCTAATGATGTCAATGCTTGAAGAATTCACTCACTAATTATTGTCAAGTATTCAATATTTGAACAGTTGATTTTCTTAGTGATTGGTTTTTTCCTATATGTTCGTTTAGAAAAGTTAGGGCCTAAGGAACAAGTTGTACAGATACATTTTGTGCACATAGTTTTGAAGACAGTTAATTTATATACAATAGAAGAAACTTTTTCTATAAATATGCCTCTTTCCTCTTTGATTTCATTGTTGGAACATTCATTGATTGGTTAAGAATGACCATTTCAATCTTTATTGGATGTTTTTCAAAGTTGGACCAGCTATAATGATCATTTGTAGCATTTTTGCATGTCAACATCCTGAGATGGAGCAGATCTGTGTTATTGTTTTTCAGAAAACGTTTTGAATGATGAATCTTGATCCCTACTTTTGGATCATCCTCAATATCATCAAACAAAAGGTTGTTTTTTGTGTTCAACGTGTTTTGGGGCTTAGGTTCTCAGTGTTTGTGTGATACCTTTGGAGTACAATGTGTCCATACTAAATTGTAATGTAAGCCCCAACCCTGAATAGGATTTGAATTGTAATGTAACATTGCTGATTTAGAGCTTGCAGAACACTCGTTTTCATATTCTCACTGTTGTTATTCTCTTACAGTTGTATATCTTATGTCTGTAAACTTTGTGTATGTTTGCTACTTTGTTGACTTGAGTTAAAAATGATTGTGTGAGAACCAAAATGCATAGTAATGTTTTTTGAAAGGAGAGCATATGTTGATCGGGTGGTACAAAAGGGTGGAAAGTTGAGAGGGGCTTGCAAAGTTTTTCTTGGTAACATATGTACATTGTATATGTATTCTTCCTTACTTCTGTCAAGTTATATTCATAAACTAAAATACACAGTAAAATGTTTTTTTCCTCAACAGTGGGAATTTTGAAAACAATGCTCAAATTTTTACTGCAGGCCATGGTCTATTGGAAAGGCAGAGTGCTGACCATGATGATAGATGGTGTTCTAACCCTGCTGGCTGTTAACCCTAGATTTGGCTCAAGCTAAATTAGATCTATTCTGAGCAGAGTATGATTCATAGGCTATGTCAGGAGGTGCATCAGGCTATGTTAGGAGGTGCGACATAAGTATTGATTATGGCTTTTGTCCACTTTGGAAGAGGGCGCTTTGTTTATGTTGTTTCATTTAGGTACTTGTCCACCTAGGAAGCACTTCTACACATTTTGAGGCATTTTTACATATTTGGAGGAGAGTGCTTGGCTCCTTTTGGTGTTGTTGCACATTTTCCAAGGTAGGCACCTCACTTATGATGTTGCTTATCCACTTTTGGAGAGGAGCGCTCCACCTATTTTGAATCCTTGGCATTTACATCACCTGGGAAGAGGGCACCCCACCACTTTGACCTTTTCTTGCCACTATCTAAGGCTTTTATTATTTTTTATTCATCTTCTATTTTATGATCCTTCTAGAGGGGAAAATATTATATTTTATTCTATGTAAGAACCTGTCCCTTGAGCTATAAAAGGGATGTGTTACGTGGTACCAGTACCAGCGCCCCTGCAGAGGTGCCCCAGGGAGAGGGGGTCATTTTTTTGACCAGGAGGGGTGTTTTAGCCAGCTTTTTCTGAGTAGGGGTTATGGCCAGACCCTCTGGTTTCTCCCTTGGAAGTACTATGGCTTAGTGGCATTGCTGACTGTCTCATGAAAGGGCTTGAAGCCCTAAGGTTGGTGTTCGGGGTTTCCAGGGCTGGGTCACTGGGTCACATGACCCCAACCTTGTTTTATCATTCTGGTGGCATATCTTTTAGTACTAAGGCATATGTCTCTCCTCCAGGTCACCTTCCACACCCTCCTGGTCCTCCAGTTCACCAGCGCCCTCTCTCCTTGGGCTCCTCTTTATGATGACGTCATCCTCCAGGCTAGGCTGCAGTGCTTGATTAGGTGGGGGGCGTTGAGGGATTTTCACTACTGTTGGGGTTAGATGGAGCATGACAATCCCCCCCTCTGCATTCTGGCCTTCAGAACGGAGTGATTTGTTTATTTTTAGCTATTTTAGTCATGTGGGTAAATTATGGGAAAAATACCCCAAATTACCCACAGATTTGATTATTTTATATTATTTTTGTTTTAATTTTAAGTTGACATTTTATAATTTCAAATTGACATTTTAAAAGGCATGTCAACCTCGATATTTTTATTTTTATTTTTGAAAAGTGAGTGTGAGAAAGTATAAATACACTTCTCCTCACTTCATTTTAACATAATAACTTATGGGATAAAACACTATGCTACTTCTTTACCCTTCTTAGGGCTCTTTGAGTGATGCGCACCTCTTGAGGATGGATGTATTTTTTGGTTTGGAGGCAATCTTTTGAAGTATCTTTTGTTCTTGCTCTTTGCTAAGGTGATGCTAGAGTTGTTTGCTTAACACATGCACAAGGAGGTATCTAAGTTCTTCTCTTGATTTCTTTTTGTTAAATGTTGAATGATGATGCTTGTTCTTGGTTGAATGGTAGCCATTAATGTTGCATTTTGTCTTAGCTAGGTCATTTTCAACCTTTAGTCACCATAGCATTGTGAGGCTTTAGCTTTAGGTTTCCAAGGTTTTCCTTAACTAGGCCCACTTTAACCAACTTTTATGGTTGTTGAAGAAGGCCCTAGTTTTCCAAACTTGGCAAGTACCATCTCAAGAGGAAGGCCATCTTCCTTGATGCCCTAGGGTTAGGGTAAAACCTTTAAAACCCTAGGTTGGCATTTTCTACCTTTTTCAAACCCTAGTTTGTATTTTTGTAAATATTATTTCTAGGTGAAACTTGCATTTTCATGTGTAAATTTGCAATTTCATGGTAGAATTAGGTCTGCAATTTTTGACAAAAACCCTAAAAATTAAAAATTATTTTTTTTTGCAATTTTTGGCCTCCCTAAAATTTCGACCCTTCCTCCTATAAATTCGGCTTGGCTTTCTTGTTCCTAAAAACCTTAGGGCAAAATTTTAGGAGCCCTAAAAATCCCAAAATTACCAAAAAATCTCCCAAAGCTTTAATTTATGTGTAAATATTATTTTGGGTTAAATTTGTGTGATTTAGGTCTGATTTTTACTTTTTTTGTATAAAATTTTCATAAAATTAAATGTTAAAAGTAAAAAGCCCTAAGTTTTGAAAACCAAACCCTAGCTGCACTCCATATACCTGTTCTCACACAACTTGTAGTTGTCCTTAAAAGTATCTAATCCGAGATGGTAGAGGTGTTGGACAACTAAAGAGGTGACCCAAGAGATGCCACGGTTCCCAATGCAAGCTCAGAGTCATGTTAACCGAGGCACTCTTCACTTTAGATCAAGCCTAATCAAGATCAAGGGGGAGACCCTAGCCAATCAATGAAGACTAGCTGACCCAAAGATTCCTAGGGAAGTGTGTATGATAAGGCAAGGAGATCGATGGTGAATTAGATCTATGAAAGTTAAGTGGACCCAAGGGTTAAGATGTGGTTGAAGAGGCTTAAAGAGTGACAAATGTTTCAACCAATGAATGATGAGGGCCACTTATAAAGTTTAATTAATAGATCTAAAGAGATCTAGTACCATGAAAAATACACAAGTGGGGCCCACTCCTTAAAAAGTGGAAAATGGTCAAAATGGGGCCCACTAGGTCAAGTTTGAAGTGAACTGCTACTAAGGGGTATGCAATAGCATGGATCTATGGATTCAAGATGAAAGAAGCAATACCCACATATGGGATCTAGCAAAAGACCACTAACTCAAGGAGTGTGAATTGCCCAAGGGAGACTAGTGCCTTAAATTGAGGGGGCAAATGGAGTCCAAATTCCACCAAATTATAGATCGAGATAGTTAAGGCAATTGACAAGGTGGGTTTAAATTATCAAATCCAAATACTTGCTAGATCTCCATAGATCTAAGAATGAAAATGCATCACCCAATGACCCAAGTGGGGCTCAACCCTCAAAATGAGTAATGGGGCCCACAAGGCAAAAATCAAAGAGGTGAAGCACTAGGGATAGGTTGTTGAGGATGATCTACTCAATGCAAAAAGAATCTCACCTACCCATGTCAAGGAACTAGCAAAACTAGCCTTCCTCAAGGGGTGCAAATTGCCTCAAGGAGGGCTAGGTGCCTTGGGAAGTGGGTCAAATGGAGGCCAATCACCACCAAACTATAGATCCGAATTGTCGTGGATGCAATAGAGGTGGGTTTTACATGTTATCCCCAAAAGCAAGCTAAATCCAAGTAGATTTAAAAAAAATGTAAAATGAGGGTTTTGATTTTAAGGGTTTATGTGACCAATAGGATAAAGAGCAAGCGAAATGGATACATACCTTGTAGATCTTACCTCAAAAGCTTGCGGCCTCTTTGCATATGGATGATTCTTGCCCTTAGTTACAATTCCAAGCTTGATCCAAGTGTCTTCAACCAAAATCATCCAAGCCCTACGAGGAGAGATGTCCCATCCAACCTGTAAATCAAACTACAAGATGTTAGATTTGATCCACAAATCAATGAGATCTAAGCATGTCATATCAAAGAAGCAATCAATGGATAAAGCACAATTGAAAAACTCCCTCAAGATGAAGACGTCTTGCCCATGGGGGATGTGAGCAACCCCTACAATCTTCCCATCAAGCAAGTCACACTCTAGCTTCAAAGCAATTCGACCTCCATTTGTAGATGTTGATTTCACCTGTTACAAGCAAAGATGTCTAAAAGAAGAGATGCATAACCATATACAAGAGCAACCCAATCAAAGCCAAGAAGTAGATCTCCAAAATAGTATTTTTATTCCAAGTTTTTAGAGCCCAAACGTTCTTTACAATGAGGGCGTCTTCTCTTTTTATAAGAGGAAGACCAAAACCCTAAACCACAAAACCACATTTTAAAACTAGTGGTTGAGATCTAAAGATATAGCAATCTAATCAACGACTAAGATGAGCCAATACAATATATCACATGGATCACTCACTAAGTGATGGCGTCATAGCTAAAAGGACTCAATGAGGGTGACATCATACATGAGGGGTGGCTAATAACACATGTGCCACACAATAAGACCAAGACAAGTCACTAAGAGCTCATGGTGGGGCTAGGAGGTATTAATCCCCTTTACTAGCATGTCCCCATGGCACAATAATATAAAATATGAGTCTATGACATGTCAAATATACAAATGATCAAATCATGTCTCCAAAATCTGAGAGAGACATGCAGTAAAAGACCTCGTGTAACCATTGTGGACCCCACTGACTGATGCCAACTGATATGGAAAAAGGGGGGTTCACCATGGATGACCTCTGAGAAGACCAAGTGCCAAAACCTTGCCTCAATTGCCCAAATCGAATTTCTCAATGACCTTTTTATTCCATTTTTTAATCCTCTTGAAAACCCTAGAAGTGCCCAAAACCACCTCTAGGGCGCCTGTGCTATCAAATTGAAAGTGCCATCATGTCCAGAAGGGGGGTATAATGGTAAAAACAAGTGGCTGCACCACCCTCTTCCTCTGTAGCGCCCTAGGAAACGACTGGCCTCCAATGCCTCTGCTGGACAGGCTGGATCAGCATGCCCAAACTGGTCAACAGGTGGATAACTGTTACTATCATGCCCAGGAGTGCCTGAAACTGAAAGATAAGCGTCTCAATGGATCCAGAAGACCCAAATCCACCAGAGATGAGTACTCATACACATCATGATAACCTGTGGGGGTCATCTGTAGGGTCCACCATACCCGGACAGTGTAAAATATGATGATCTGGAAATAATAATAAAACTGACCAACTGCATCAATCATCATCTGGAACATATATCCAACATATGGAATCATCAATAGGTGCATGTGGGACCATAAATCATCATCAATAAGCACAAGTGGTCCATCCCATCACGGATCCCAAGAATGACCATGGTCAAACTGTGTTTGACTAGGTTAAAATACAACCAAGGACTAGATCATAACAAATGTCTAAGACATGTTTCTTTAACCATACTCACAACTTAACTTAAAGTATAAACATCAATCAAGTGGCAGTTAATAAATAGATATTTATTGTTGTTTATATTTTACTTGCAGCAAAGCTTTAAAGACATACTCACCAATGGACATGGTCTAACTGCTAGGATAGGGTGATGGCTAAGAACAAGGATAGGACAAAAAGATGACTTGACCAATTCAACTAAGAGATACTTTGGACGGGGAAAAAGGGGAGCTACACACTGTGCTGGACAAGATAAACAAAGGGAATGGCAATGCCTCACAAATGGGTAAGTTGTTTAGAGAGTGTTTATTCAGCTTTGGCATCATGTCTATATCAAGTTGATCCAAGTTCATTAGGATCATTCATTTAATTTCCATGGCCTTTTTGGCCTATATGACCCCTCTGGGATTTCACATGCGCTAAAAAGCACAACTAATCGCAGCTTGCATCCGGGGCATATTTACATTTATGAGGTCAGCAATCTTTAGATTTAACATTTATTTAGCCATTGCTTTTTGGACCTTTCTATACCCTTCATGGGGTATTCTAGCATTTCATTCCTTTAGCCTTTATTCATCATGTGTTTAGAAACACATTCTAGAATTTTAAGTTCACAGGCTTTCATAAGAGATTTCCATAGATAGTACAAGTGCTTCAGGTTTTAGCCAACAACATCTCATGTGACTAGAGGGAATTCCTCTCTAAGCCAAACATCGGGGAAACCGACTAGAATGATCTAGGCATAAAATCCAACTCACCATGGGCAAGTTCTGTCACCAACTCAGAGCCGAGACACAAAACAAACATGGGTGCAATCCAACACAATGGTAGAAAAAGGGAAGTCCTCCACATCAATAGTAAAAAAGGCAAGTCAGGGAGAAAGCCAAAAATAGGGAAGGTCATGGATGGATGGAGTCAGGTGAAAGTGAAGCCTAAGCTAGCAAACATAAATGTCATGAAAGACCATTTTCATGCTCCTATGAGGGTAGTGAAACCAATGGGTATAGTCAGTGAATCTTTAAGTGTAAGTAATACATCCAATTCATTATTTAAGGCAACCAAGATATTTCATTTTATTTATTTAATAATACTACCAGATCATGAGTTATATACCAAGTCAATGCTATGAATAGGGCTAAAACAACAAGATAATAATCCATGATCATAATCATAAGTCCAATAGTCATATCACTGCATATACATAATCATCATGTAGAACTAATTGAAACACTGCTGCAATAATAACATCCGGAACACTGGGCACTGAACTGAAACTGTATGGAACAAAAGGTCATATCGATCATCAATCTAAGCTCTCAAGGCTCAGACTTGGCACAAGGTCTACTCAATGTTTGATATATACTGCTATGATTTGTAAGTGATCTCAAATAATGTTGCTCATCATAACTGATCTCTTTAAAGGCAAAGCTCTGGAAAGTGCAGATATTTGCTCAGCAAGAATAGTAGCCCAACTACTATGGTGTGATAACATCTGGCTCCAGTTGGGACAAGTGCTCTAAGGGAGAGAGCACTTGAGAACCTTAGAATCTCTGGTCACGAACCGCTATGCATCAATCTTCAATACAACAACTCACCATCCTTTGCTTTCAGCTTTATTTTTGCACCTGTATCTGCACTCATGGCCACTAAAATACCTCATGATGCATGTATGGGATAAAATATAAAATAAATGCTGAAAATGAAATCTATTCTAAAGCAGAAACTGAAATGCATAAAGGAAATACCAAATTAGTACAACATGTACATTTTATTGTTTTTACTGTGCAGGAGGAAAGGAAGACTTTGGAAAAGACATACTCGACTCACTTGACACAGAAGAACTACAAGCAATCAAAACAAAATTTATTCACCTTCAAGTTTTATTATGTGTGTGTAGGAGATGAGAAAAATCTTAGGAAAGTGCAAGACTCAACTTAGACAAACAACTCAACAAAATACTTGAAAGTAAATTCAAAAGGCTCATCAAAAGAAAAAGAAAAATCGCAATACTCAACACACATAAAAAGTTAAAAGCACACAAATCCTACTGTTCAAATGAGCTTATTCGAAGACCTAACTACTCTAAACAGGCAAGAGGAGTCCTAACTCAAGTAGAGCTAGGGATATAATCCCTTTACTCTCTCTGGTTGATAGGTAGCATGACACGCTGCCTAGTCCCAGTAGTGAGGAAACACATATCATCAATGCAATGCTCAACTGTGAGGGGGCCAACCCAAAAGTCACCAGATCCCTTGGATCGTATGCAAAATAAATCATTAGGAACAACAACCCTGTCGCCGATTTCAAACCTTCGACGATTTACAGATTCGGGGATGGCTTCAATGTCATGAATGGGAATGGGCTGGATATCAGAATTGCATTGAGGTTGGGGTGTCACTATCCTCGAATTCCTATTAGGATGAATTGCATCAAACCTGGGAGGACCACCATCTAAAGGAATGGCTACACTACCAACAAGGTCTTCCTGAATCACTCTTCTCCTAGGAGTTTCAACTCTTGGCTCATCACTCTGTGGTTGAATAATATACTTGGGAGTTTCTCCCACATTCCAAAAGTCTCTAACAACGTCCTCTTCTTCCTCCTCATTCACTGGAGATCGTAGGGTTTGATTTTCAACACTCCTACTACTACCTTCTCCAGATGGGATGGGAACAACCATACCTTCTAAAGATGCTAGATGACTAGTGGGAAATGACGGATGACTATGAATCGTGCTAGAAGTGCTTTGAGCTCTCGTGTCTAAAGATGTTGGTGAAGAAGTAGGTGTGTGAAATGTCTCAATAGAGTTCATACTCTCTTCACCAATAGGTAACTCAAGGGGAATAAGAAAACTAGGGATGTTTGGATATAACAAAGACAAACTATCCTCATTGGTGTTATGTTGGCATGGGGCTCTTCCTGGAAAATGGCTAGATTGTTCAATGAGAACTCTTCTCCAGGAGCATCATGTATCAAGGCATGTTCTTGCCAACTCATAGAGTTGTCATTCACTTGCCTTAATATTCCATCCTCCAAAGACATATGAGATAAATGATCAGGACCATTAGTAAAATGATACTCAGTTATGCCTTCATCACTTCCCTCATCATGGGAAGGATGTGTTCCTTCATTGTTGTTTGCCCAAGGAATGATGTGATTTAGCCCTTGCCTTTGTCTTTCCATGTTATGATCAACCAATGCGAGCCATTCGTTAATTGTTCTAGGTATACACTCAGCCCTTCTTATTTGATCTAAACTTGTCTCAGAGTTGTTTGTTTCAGTGATGGGTTCAAGTTGATTATTTTGTGGCTCCACATCACTAAGCTGGTTCAAAGCTCTAATTTCTTCCGAAACATCTCCACGAAGTAAATCAAGGTTAATTTCTCTAGCGTCAATAGTTCTTTCCCTTTCTTCCTCAGAAGAGCTACCATCTCCAAAAGATCTCCAAATCTCATTTCTTCCTATACTAGATTTTTCATTATGGCTACCCATGACCATAAAGATGCCCTCAGGCAATAACTCACCCTCTCCATAAGTGTTCCTTACACCATCCTCATAACTTTCGAGGTGACCATCGTAAAGTGTTCCCGATATATCCTAACCAATGACCCATTAGAGTTGGGGATAGTAGCGTATGATAAGTCCATTTGAAGATGTCCCCCTAATCCAACAGACCACTTTCTACACAAAAGCATTCTGTAGGCTGGGCGGAAATCTATGACCAATATGTCCATTAGCATGGATATATCAGGGCAAGAAAACAAGTCCGCTCTTAAGTTCTTTATTAAACCAAAAACTTGAATCGCCCTAGAATCAATTCCACAGACATTCCCATAAGGGCTAGTTATTTTCAATCCCATGGCTTCCATAACTTGCAAAGGCATGACGTTCATAGAAGCACCAGAATCCAACATACAGTTATGGAGAAGGGTGTCACCAATGCGGAGTGTAAGATAAAAAGGTTGGTGGCCACCATTCTTCCTCTCATACAAAGCAGTTTGGATGTTAATGGGAGGATCCTCCTCTTCCTCAACCATAACACTAGGTGTCGGGTCTGGAGGAGATGGGTCTGTTATCACATATATAGTAGCTGGGCTACCATACATTATTTTTTTGACGCCAGTACACTATTCAGCCATTTCCCTTACATTTGAGATGTTGGGATGAGCATCTATATTGGATCACTATCAGATTGTGGACAACAGTATGTATTCCCCATGTCATGACTGAGTCTCAGGACACTCAGAGAGATGACCGATGTAGCCATTATACCATTGGTATAGAGCAGTCAGTAGTGCCCAGAGTTACAGCAGCAGTTTCAGAGGACAGATGATGGTACAGGTTGATGAGCAGTCAGGTATATGACTCAGCAGGTATATCATTGTGTCATGGTTATATTGCTTTTATATTTATTCTTATAGCATGTCTTAGCACTTAGTATCATGATCTGGCGATCATATAGATATGTGGACCTAGTTGATATTATATATATATTATTGTCCCTACTCAGACTTAGAAGTTCACTATTCATACTCATTGGTTTTACCCTCCTTAGGGAGAATAGAGGTGATCATTCAACCATACCTTGGCTTGCTAGTGTCGGTTCCATCATTCACTGTCTCCATCCATCCATGGCCTACCTTTTAGTTTATCACCCTGACTTACTACTTGACTAGTGACATGGAGGATCTCTTCCCCACTGTAGCCTCTGTATTGGATGAGCTTCCCTGTTTATTGTGTCTCGGCTCTGAGTTGGTGACAAAACTTGCCTATGGTGAGTTGGAGTTCCTTGTGAATTCCCCCTAGTCACTAAAGTTGTGTTGGCTAAACCTGAAACTTTTGGTGCTGCCATGAATACAAAATCTGGAAAAATGAAATGCTATATCTTGTATGAAGAGTCCATTCATGCAATGTGTTTCTAAACACACATGAATGAAAGGCATGCCAAATGAAAATGGCTATGAAAATAAAATGTTAGATCTTTTGGAAAATAAATACCTAGGTAAACAAGCTGTCCATGACACACCTAGAAGTGCTCAGGTAAACAAGTGCCTTAAAAACACACCTGCAGCAGAAAGCCTAAAATAAATATAAATCTATGCAATGTGTTTATAAACACACATAGATCAAGGTTATGGAAACTTCAGGCCCAAAAAACAATGGAACTTAAATGCTATATCTAAACAATTGCTGGCCTTATTTGTATTATGGATTGTGCGCATCTGTGAAGGTGAATAAACCCTCTTTGAACAACTCATCCATTTGTGAGACACCGCCATTCCCTGTGTTATTGCTCATTCAGTATATACTATGGTGTGTATTCCCTTACCCTTGCCAAAGTGTCACAAAGTTAAGTCAGTCAAGTCATCCCTTAGCCTAGCCAGTTATTTTAACCTTCACCCTTCACTAGCAAATTGATCACAGCTATGAAGTGAGTATGATCTTGAAAGTCTGGTCTGAGTAATATTAATAATTAATGACATTATATTTGGATTTAGATCGCCAGTAATGATTACTTTGTGTTATAATTGTTATTTGAATAAATTGTAGAGCATACATTAACCTTGGACACTTTGCAGCAACTTATGATGATGGTCTGAGTTATATTGGGTCATGTTGACTTTGGTTAGACCAAGGTCAACCATAGGACATGAGATGGATGGACCTTATGATGACATGGATAGATGATAAATGGTCTATGTATACATACATGATGATTCTATGCAGCAGCTACAGGGTTATGATGGTGATTCTTGGTTTACAACATTATTTGATCATTTACAGATTATTATTATTGGCCCTGTTCCGGTATATTGGATATATATTTTGATCATGCAGAGACTCATATGGTGTATGAGTACACATCTTGGATGGATTTGGACCTTCTGAGTCCAATGAGACAGTTTGTTTTCAGTTCCGGGCACTTACATTGATGATTTTGCCTCAGTAGGCTGTCCTAGTGCAGTTTTGGCCTGTCGGAGGCCCTGTCAGAGCAGATGTGATTTTTATCCGGTTGACCTAGGGCGCTGATGATGGAGGGGGTGGTCCAGCCACTTGTTTTTACCATATTACCCCCCTCCCGGACACACTGGTGCCCTCACCTTGACAGCGCAGGCACTCCAGGAGGCAGTTTGGGGCAGTTTCACGCTTCTCGAGGCATTTCAGGATTGGTAGAAATGGCTATTGAGGAAATCGATTTGGGCTACTAAGGCAATGTTATGGCATGGGATGATCAGTGATGATAAATCGGGGTCCTCCACACCTTCTCCAGCAGTTTCAGCTTCATCGGGGCCCGCATCCATCACTTATGGCACTTTTTGAGGATTTCTGAGGTCCTTTTGAGGCCTACGATTTGACTATGGAGGCACGATTTGGTACATTGATGATTATTTATTGATTATTGTGCTATGGGGATTGACCAAGGAGGGATAAAATTACCCCTTGGACCCACCTTAAGCCTCTTATTATATTTTGTCATCATTATTTGGTGGGATTCCCCTCTTCTAGGGCGATTTTGTCCACTCACATAATATTTTATTAGTGATCCATGTATTTTATTGTTGAGCTCATCTCAACCATTGATTAGACATTTGTATCTTTTAATCTTAGCCACTCATTCAAAAAGTGGTTAGGGTTTTGATGCCTCTCCTTCCTATTTAAAGGAGAGAGCTTCTCATTGTAAGGGGTCTTTGGCTCTTGGATTATTGGTATAGAAAAACTTTCTTGTGGAAATTCTTGTGGTCTCCTTTGCATCTGGTGTTCTTAGATGGTGATTGGAAAGTCTATTGCAACCTAGCATTTGGAATTTGTGGTAAGATCTATCTTTTTTGGAAATCATTGTTTGTCTACAGGAGGGCGACTTCAACAAGGGCGATTTTGCAAGGCTTCTTCAAATCGACTTTATTGGCATTCGCTTGTATCAGGGGGTTATCATTAGCATCATTGTGATCTATGCTATCTTTCTGTTACTTCTTTTGTGGCATTAGTCTTATCTCTTGATTACATCAAATCTGATATTGTTGACGTTTGTTGTGCAGGAGAGAGGGCGCATTGGCTTCTTGGATCAAATCGACTTGCATAGAAAACTACCTCAAAGCTTCTCAAATTGATCGGGTTTGCATAGATCATCATCATCAAGGCATCTACAAGGTTACCCAGGTAGGATCCACAGGTTTGTTTCTCTTACCTTGATCCAATCCATTGACATAGCTCATAAATTGTTAAAACCCTAAATATTTCAAAACCCCCATTTACATTTTCTCAGATCTACTTAGATCTAGTGGGTTGTTGGGCATAATATTGAAAACCCACCTCTATAGCATCCACGACATCTCGGATCTATAGTTTGGTGAGGATTGGCTTCCGTTTGACCCCCTTCCCAAGCCAACTTAGCTTCTCCCAAGCAAGGCGCACTTCTTGGTGGTTGTGAGTTGGCCTAGATCTAGGTGGTGGGTAGTTGAGATCCCTCTTGATCCATAATCTACACATCAAATAACATACCCCCAGATTGTTACTTTTCTGATTTTCACCTTGTGGGCCCTATTCCACATTTTAAGGGATTTAAACCCCATTTTGGACCACTTGGTGCATTCAAACTCAGATCTAGTAAGATCTAGCCGTCGGATTGCCGTGAAATTATAGATCCACACTCTTACTTGACCAACCTACCTGGATCTAAAGTTTGGATGTCATCAGGCTAGTCTTGACCCCATATACCCCATTTTTAGGCCTCCTTGGGTAAAGTCGCACCACCTTGGAGAGGTGAGTTTGTCCACTTCTAGGACGTGGGTACTTGAGATTCTTGTGGATTTGGAACGGGAATAATTCAAAACCTAGGTCTAGTGTGTCATCTTGTCAAATCTTGCCTTGGGGATAGCATTTCTTATTTTAAGGGGTTGTGGTCCACTTTGGTCAAACCTAGATCTAGACCTATTCACCCATCAAGACCTTAATTGCCCACTTGTCTCATGCAATAGGAGTCCTTAACCACAAGTCAACCCTACTTTGACTCCATAATCCCAATTCCCAAGGCACTGGTTTCTCTCCAAGTCAATTCGACTTTCCTAGATTATTGGATTAACTTGTGGTTTGACCCTTGCATGGTGAACCAAACCCTACAAGCCATCATGTATCATGGTCAAGCTTGTCACTTGTACTAGTTAGCCCCAATTCAACCCTTAAACTACCCTGCATTGGACACGGTTCCCAAGGCAGTGGATTTTCCAACAGTTGAACTAGTACTCTCATCCTGGACCTTATCTTTAATCATTGTAAGTCACTCTCACATCAACTATGAACCAAAGCTACACTCTTTGAACCCCTCACTTGTCTTGTGACTCCATCCTATGGTCTAGGATAAACCATACACCTAACTTCACTTAGAAATACCCTGATTTGGTGTCTTGGTTTTGATCTCTCCTGTCGGGAGTAGATCGGGTCTCCCCCTTTGTTGTCTGGGCTAGATAACATAAAGTGAAGGTTGCCTCAACTGGCGTGACAACCATATACTGGAGGTCGAGGTGATCGTGGTTGCACCTTTTGAGTTGCCCTTCCCTATTTCCATCCATGACTGGATACATCCATAGGGGTAACCACAGTTTAGGTGATAACAGGGTCATCACCATTACTTGTGATAGTCTCAAGGATACTCTCGAAAAATTCTACCACTTGCTCTTTAACTGATGGGATTTTCATTAATTCAGTGAGTGGAATGTTATGCATAACCTTGTCCAATTCTTTCTCAATATTGATGTCTAAGTCATACTCAGGGAGAGGAATTGGCTCACTCACTATGCTAGGAAGCTCACTACTCTTTCTTTCGAGAAAAGGGGTAGGCTTTTGGCCATCCTTTATTTGTTGATAAATTCTAAGGGAAGCTTGGCCACTACTTTCAGGCTGTTCAGTGGCATAGATGGGAAAGCTAGGACTGGGTTCTTCTACAAGCTCTTCTACAAACAATATTCTTCCAAATTCATTGTCAAAATCTAAGTTATCAACCCAGTTAATGTTCTTTGGAGAGTCTTGAGTATCTTCACCATGGGTGGGGTACTCGGGATCATCCACTTTTTGCTCTTCTGACCTGTTAATATCGGGAGGTTCAGGTGACGTTTGGCTCACAGGGTTTCTTCTATCACCTTCATTAGGCTTCTTATGTTGATTCCAATATGGTTTTTGGCCATAAGGTTGCCTATACCTTTTCGACTCTTTTCTCTTAGCTAGATCCCTAGTTATGAGAGTTAAGTTTTTCATCATTTCATGCATGCTCTCCATCATATCGTTGGGATCCTTACTTGGTTCTTTCCCCTTCTTAAACGTAGGTTCAGATCTAGAAGATGAGGCACTAATTTGGTCAAAGAAATTTTGCTTCCCCATGGAAGCAGCATTTGCCTCAGCCTTTCTAGCATTGTCTTGTGCTTCTTTTAAGTCTTTAGGGTCTTTATCTTTGAGGTGGTAGCTAAGGTAGCCCTCAAATGCATTGAGGTAATGAATCAATATACCTTGCTTAGGAGGCCAAATGTTATCTGGGACAGTGGCCACTAACTTATCAAAGCGAAGGTTAAATTCATGGATAGACTCGTTTTCTTTCTTTTTAATGTTGAAAAATTGGTTCAAAAGGAAACGCCCATCTAACTTGACTGACCACTCATGCTTAAGTTTTTCAGTGAAAGCATCATATCCTGTGATTGATGATGCAGGCAAACGGTCAAACCATTTACGAGCATCACCCTCGAAGGATGCGAAAAGATCTCTCATGTACACATCTTCTTCCTCAACCCCATAAGCTTCCATGTCAGCCCAGACATTTTCAATGTGGTCCTCAATGGAGGTCGCACAGTTCCCGTTGAACTTAGGGATCTTTTCAAAGTATTTGTCGGGCATATCGTGGGGGGCACCAAGGACTTGGGAAAAATCTAAAGGTGAAGCTTTTGTCTTGTTCCCAAATTTATGAGCAACGGGAGGATTGGTTTGAGTATTGTTTCCAGGATTAGTTTGAGTTGTTCCAACCATTGGACTGACTGTGCTTAAGTTGTGATTAGGAGATGAAGGAGGAACCAAATTAGTTGAAGGAGATCCCAAGAAACGGTTTGGAGAATTGGAGTTAACAATTTTCCAAAAGAAATTAGATGATTGGTATTTGGGATCTCTTCTATGATAAACAATCGGGGTTCCTTCTGATTGATTTAGATTGGCCCTACTTCTAAGGTCGCAATGATGCTTATGAGGTCGTTCCTCAGCGGAGTCACGGTTTGGAGTTGCTAGGTAGTCTTTAATTCTCTTCTACCAAGATGTATGTCGTTAATAAGTGGGGAGAGAATGAGTGATAAATAGATGGCTATGTTTAATTAAGGGTTTGAAATGATAACCATCTATATTAATCCGGATGCAATAAGATAAGAATTATGCATGGATACTCGCAAACACCTAAGGTAAGCCTCTACCTCCCCGGCAACGGCGCCAAAAATGTTATCACACAACTTGTAGTTGTCCCTAAAAGTATCCAATCCGGGATGGTAGAGGTGTTGGACAACTAAAGAAGTGACCCAAGAGATGCCATGGTTCCCAATGCAAGCTGGGAGTCACGTCAACCGAGGCACTCTTCACTTTAGATCAAGCCTAATCAAGATCAAGGGGGAGACACTAGCCAATCAATGAAGACTAACTAACCCAAAGATTCCTAGGGAAGTGGGTATGATAAGGCAAGGAGATCAATGGTGAATAAGATCTATGAAAGTTAAGTGGACCCAAGGGTTAAGATGTGGTTGAAGAGGCTTAAAGAGTGACAAATGTTTCAACCAATGAATGATGAGGGCCACTTATAAAGTTTAATTAATAGATCTAAAGAGATCTAGTACCATGAAAAATACACAAGTGGGGCCCACTCCTTAAAAAGTGGAAAATGGTCAAAATGGGGCCCACTAGGTCAAGTTTGAAGTGAACTGGTACTAAGGGGTATGCAATAGCATGGATCTATGGTTTCAAGATGAAAGAGGCAATACCCACATATGGGATCTAGCAAAAGACCACTAACTCAAGGAGTGCGAATTGCCCAAGGGAGACTAGTGCCTTAAATTGAGGGGGCAAATGGAGTCCAAATTCCACCAAATTATAGATCGGGATAGTTAAGGCAATTGACAAGGTGGGTTTAAATTATCAAATCCAAATGCTTGCTAGATCTCCATAGATCTAAGAATGAAAATGCATCACCCAATGACCCAAGTGGGGCTCAACCCTCAAAATGAGGAATGGGGCCCACAAGGCAAAAATCAAAGAGGTGAAGCACTAGGGATAGGTTGTTGAGGATGATCTACTCAATGCAAAAAGAATCTCACCTACGCATGTCAAGGAACTAGCAAAACTAGCCTTCCTCAAGGGGTACGAATTGCCTCAAGGAGGGCTAGGGGCCTTGGGAAGTGGGTCAAATGGAGGCCAATCACCACCAAACTATAGATCCGAATTTCCGTGGATGCTATAGAGGTGGGTTTTAAATGTTATCCCCAAAAGCAAGCTAGATCCAAGTAGATCTAAAAAAATGTAAAATGAGGGTTTTGATTTTAAGGGTTTATGTGACCAATAAGATAGAGAACAACCAAAATGGATACATACCTTGTAGATCTTACCTCAAAAGCTTGCGGCCTCTTTGCATATGGATGATTCTTGCCCTTAGTTACAATTCCAAGCTTGATCCAAGTGTCTTCAACCAAAATCATCCAAGCCCTAGGAGGAGAGATGTCCCATCCAACCTGTAAATCAAACTACAAGATGTTAGATTTGATCCACAACTCAATGAGATCTAAGCATGTCATATCAAAGAAGCAATCAATGGACAAAGCACAATTGAAAAACTCTCTCAAGATGAAGATGTCTTGCCCAAGGGTAATGTAAGCAACCCCTACAATATTCCCATCAAGCAAGTCACACTCTAGCTTCAAAGCAATTCGACCTCCCTCTGTAGTTGTCGATTTCACTTGTTACAAGCAAAAATGTCTAAAAGAAGAGATGCATAAGCATATACAAGAGCAACCCAATCAAAGCCAAGAAGTAAATCTCCAAAATAGTATTTTTATTCCAAGTTTTCCAAACCCCAAAGGTGCTTTACAATGAGGGGGTCTTCTCTTTTTATAAGAGAGGAAGACCAAAACCCTAAACCGCAAAACCACTTTTTAAAACTAGTGGTTGAGATCAAAATATATAACAATCTAATCAACGGCTAAGATGAGCCAATACAATATATCACATGGATCACTCACTAAGTGGTGACGTCATAGCTAAAAGGACTCAATGAGGGTGACGTCATACATGAGGCGTGGCTAATAACACATGTGCCACACAATAAGACCAAGACAAGTCACTAAGAGCTCATGGTGGGGCTAGGAGGTATTAATCCCCTTCACTAGCATGTCCCCATGGCACAATAATATAAAATATGAGTCTATGACATGTCAAATATACAAATGATCAAATCCTGTCTCCAAAATCTGAGAGAGACATGCAGTAAAAAGACCTCCTGTCACCATTGTGGAACCCACTCACTGATGCCAACTGATCTGGAAGAAGGGGGGTTCACCATGGATGACCTCTGAGAAGACCAAGTGCTAAAACCTTGCCTCAATTGCCCAAATCGAATTCCTCAATGACCTTTTTATTCCATTTTTTAATCCTCCCGAAAATCCTAGAAGTGCCCAAAACTGCCTCTAGGGTGCCTGCGCTGTCAAACTGAAAGTGCCATCATGTCCGGAAGGGGGGTATAATGGTAAAAACAAGTGGCTAGACCACCCTTCCTCTATAACTCCCTAGGCAACGACTGGCCTCCATTGCCTTTGCTGGACAGGTTGGATCAGCATGCCCAAACTTGTCAATAGGTGGATAACTGCTACTATCATGCCCAGGAGTGTCCAGAACTAAAAGATAAGTGTCTCAATGGATCCAAAAGACCCAAATCCACTAGAGATGAGTACTCATACACCTCATGATAACATGTGGGGGTCATTTGTAGGGTCCACCATACCCGAATAGTGTAAAATATGAGGATTTGGAAATAATAAGAGAACTGACCAACTGTATCAATAATCATTTGGAACATATATCCAACATATGGAATCATCAATAGGTGTATGTGGGACCATAAATCATCATCAATAAGCACAAGTGGTCCATCCCATCACGAATCCCAAGAATGACCGTTTGACTAGGTCAAAATACAACCAAGGACTAGATCATAACAAATGACTAAGACATGTTCCTTTAACCATACTCACAACTTAACTTAAAGTATAAACATCAATCAAGTGGCAGTTAATACATAGATATTTAATGTTGATAATATTTTACTTGTGCCAAAGCTTTAAAGACATACTCACCAATGGGCATGGTCTAACTGCTAGGATAGGGTGATGGCTAAGAACAAGGTTAGGACAAAGGGATGACTTGACCAATTCAACTAAGAGATACTTTGGACGGGGAAAAAGGGGAGCTACACACTGTGCTGGACAAGATAAACAAAGGGAATGGCAATGCCTCACAAATGGGTAAGTTGTTTAGAGAGTGCTTATTCAACCTTGGCATCATGTCTATGTCAAGTTGATCCAAGTTCATTAGGATCATTCATTTAATTTCCATGGCCTTTTTGGCCTATATGACCCCTTTGGGATTTCACATGCACTAAAAAGCACAACTAATCGTAGCTTGCATCCGGGGCATATTTGCATTTATGAGGTCAGCAATCTTTAGATTTAACATTTATTTAGCCATTGCTTTTTGGACCTTTCTATACCCTTCATGGGGTATTTTTGCATTTCATTGCTTTAACCTTTATTCATCGTGTGTTTAGAAACACATTCTAGAATTTTAAGTTCACAGGCTTTCATAAGAGATTTCCATAGATAGTACAAGTGCTTCAGATTTTAGCCAACAACATCTCATGTGACTAGAGGGAATTCCACGCTAAGCCAAACATCGGGGCAATCGACTAGAATGATCTAGGCATAAAATTCAACTCACCATGGGAAAGTTCTGTGAGACACAAAACAAACATGGGTGCAATCCAACACAGCGGTAGAAAAAGGGAAGTCCTCCACATGAATAGTCAAAAAGGCAAGTCAGGGAGAAAGCCAAAAATATGGAAGGTCATGGATGGATGGAGTCAGGTGAAAGTGAAGCCTAAGCTAGCAGACATAAATGTCATGAAAGACCAATTTCATGCTCCTATGAGGGTGGTGAAACCAATGGGTATAGTCAGTGAACCTTTAAGTGCAAGTAATACATCCAATTCATTATTTAAGGCAACCAAGATATTTCATTTGATTTATTTAATAATATTGCCACATCATGAGTTATATACCAAGTCAATGCTATGAATAGGGCTAAAACAACACGATAATAATCCATGAGCATAATCATAAGTCCAATAGTCATATCACTGCATGTACATAATCATCATGTAGAACTAACTGAAACACTGCTGCAATAATAACATCCGGAACACTGGGCACTGAACTGAAACTGTATGGAACAAAAGGTCATATCGGTCATCAAATCTAAGCTCTCAAGGCTCAGCCTTGGCACAAGGTCTACTCAATGTTTAATATATACTGCTTTGATCTGTAAGTGATCTCAAATAATGCTGCTCATCATAATTGATCTCTGTAAAGACAAAGCTCTGGAAAGTGCAGATATCTGCTCAGCAAGAATAGTTGCCCAGCTACTATGGTGTGATAACAATACCTACAGATACAAGACAACATAAATGGTTAATCATTGATGTTATTGTCACATTTCCAAACTGTTATATTGTAAAAGGAGTCTGAAACTTGTCCTAACAGATTTGAAAGATTAAAATTACAGTCTGACATATATCCTCAGTATATGACAAACAACAAAAGGTTGAAGTAGAGATCATGCTATTTGACTTTGTGAGGTTATCTTATTGCTAATTGTTTGCTTTGCTACTGTTTAAAGGAGGAAATATCAAGGTTTGAAATCTACCTAAATAGAGGTCTGGAAGTGATTATAACAATCTGAAATATTTGTGCTTATACAAATAAAAAATTGTTTAAGGATTGAAGTTCCCATTGCATACTTCTCTTATGTCATTTGTGGTCAGCACTTTGAGATTAAAAGAAGGCAGCCTACTGCAGTTACTATTCTTGTATTTGGAAACCTACTGTGGATGGAAGACAATGGCCACCTCAGTCATCAAATCTGGGGTCATGAGGCTCAGTCATGGCATAAGGTTGAAATTATTTGCTCTGGGTCTGCTGAAAATATGACTGATCATAGAATAATTGCTCATCATCTGCCGATATCAAGCATCCCATAGTAAAGGACTAGCTCAGAAATGCACTGGAATCTGGTTTGAAGACATGGTAGCTCCGTCTACTATAAATGTGATAACAGATACCTTGGATGTGTCAAGGAAGATAGTGAGTTGAATCTTGCCCATGGTAGCCAAATGGAGCACAAATATGTTCATCTAGATAAGTATTGGGCCTATTGCATACTTCATCTTGCGTTATGACTATATATGCTTTGGCTATGAAACTTGAATCTTTGTTAATGGATCAAGTGTTGCTTAAAATGGCTATGACAAGAATGTTTTTCCTTTTGATGATTGTAATAGGTATGTGATGAAAATTTGAAATGCCAAGGCCTGAGAGGTGTTCCAAGGTATCCCAAAGGAATGATTGAGCATTGTTGTCCAAGATAGCTAGCAATAAGACAAGGTGGCCTTGAAGAGAAAGGCATTGCAAATGCAGTTGAAAAGAAGGACATGGAACCTTGCTGAAAATAAAGAGAACACGAAGGACGGTGTTATTCCAAGGGGGGGGGGGATATAATACCCCCAATTTGACCCTTATAATATATTGAATTAGATTGTGTAAAATTTGGTAAATGTTCTAGTATGGATTCCTAGTGTGGAGCTCAAGGCCATGGCCGGACTAGTGAATGGCTAATGTATGATATAAATATTTCTAGATGGACCATGTGGTTGGCTCGTCACAAAATGGGCTGAGATGGCTGTGTAAGGAGCACTAAAGAGGGTTTATGATACCGCAAGAGGGGAAGAGGAAAGGGGGCCTATGGAATAGTAATCCTATGTTGTCAAGTGTTAGCCTTAGAACTCACCCAATTGCTTCCATGTGCCTTAAATGAACCATTTATCTATTTTGACTTATTAAAATCCAAGTATTGAATGTTGTGTGAGGTTGATGGGAAAAATATTCTCATGTAATTATGGAAGCATGGCAGGAATATACTTTTATGAGAAAGTGTAAGAGTACTTCAACCTATGGTCAAAAGCTATATCAGTTCTCTTGTCCTCAATTCTCTCATCCTCATTTTTCCAAGGGGGAGTCATGCATTGGAAAGGCATAGGGGAAGCTCTACGTAGCTTCATGCTGTGGAAGCCATTGGCAATGACCAGATTGGGAAAAATAACCATAATTGAGCATTGTAAAGAGGAATTTGTAGGTGTAGAGTGAAGAGAATGCCTGTAAGTGAATCTAGAGGCCAGGAAGGATATGAACCATTCTACCTTCTATTATTTGCTGCTCACCAAATGCTTGAGAAGATTTGGTTTTGATTCTACATGGAGTTTTCGAAGGCATACAATAGCTTGGACTCTTGCTGCACACACTGGAAGCACTGTAAGGGTTGGATTTCCTGAGGGAACTGTAGAGCAGTGAAGGGAGATGCTTTCCTTGTGTTGTGTGGGGCAGTGGAAGAGAGTGCCATGGCTGAGTTAGATTCTTGTAGTGCTTTAGGATGAGTAGATTGGCTAAGCATGAGAGCAAATGGGTTGGGATGAGGAGAGAGTGCAGCTTGTGTTTGTTTCCTTTTCCGTGGTGGATTCATAACCCAACTTGGGGGTGGTATCAGCAGTTGATACTTATGGTTGGATGGAACGTGGCCCTTACACAACTAGTTGCTTGGATCTCTTCATATAAAATATAAGTATTTTTTGTTGTTTATGAATGTGCAAAGTTAGATTTTCTTTCTGGATACGAATAGGCAATTTATGCATATTGTGTGTATGAATGTAGTTGTTAATTCTGTTGTGTTTATTATTCATGCACCTATTCATGCATTTGTTTAAATTACGTCCCTATTGGAGCGAAAATTTTATATGTGAAATCGTTTACCTTGTAGCTGGGGACGTTACATAAGTTGCTAAGTGAACCAATTTAAAGCTTGAAGGAAAATTGTAAATCAGTTCTGAAAATCGGTCTGATTAAAATATAACTCAATAAACCATACACTTGTTCCATTGTTGCTTTTGCCAATGGAAAACGGTCATTCATTCATTCCATTAATAAACCAACAATTTAGAGTTTGTTATTAGCCCAAAAGATATATTTGCAAATGAGATTGTATGGTTAAAACAACACAAATTTTCCAGCAACTTAGATGAATGAAATTATGTGCAAAGAAGATAGAGAATAGCAAGTAACCATGTTTTTTGTGTGCAAGTGATTATGATCAACTTAGTTTTTTTTTTTTGACCAAAACATAGGGGAAGATTATATTGGGGCCTGCAAAACAGCTGCAGAATGCTTTAACAAATTTTTTGTCCCGGTAATTTGAGATTTCCCTCGGGTAGAATGCATCCAGATTTGCCCAACGGCTTGATTACAGGAGTACAAACTTACATTTATATAGCATAAGAAAAGAGAGCGAATACGTTTGACCATATGGGAAAAGGATAAACTGACAGGAGACAGAACTGGATGAAAGCCAAACAGAGTAGATATCATTTCTCCATTTTATCGATGAGCTTGCAGACTGCCCGTTCCAGTGCATTAATACGATTTCCAAAATCCCCATGTACATTGGCTGCGTCTTTGAAACTCACCTGGACATCTTCTTTGAGATCCTCCCGAGCGGACGAGTGGCCTTCCTTAATCTTTCTGAGATCATCACTTAATGACTTCCATTTCTGTTCTTCAGACACCTTGGTCTCCTGCAGGCTCCGGTCCTGATTGACAGAGTGGCGTTTGAGTCTGTCAATAGCATGCTCCATAGATTCCAATCTTTCTTCAACAGTCGGACCGGAAAGTGATGAAGATCCCGTCGAATCCATTGCTCCTTCAACACACTGCTTAGAGTAGTTTATCCACTGAATACTCCCCAGAATGCCACTTACTTCCACAAACTCCACAGCATTACAAATGTAGACAAAAGGCTCGTAATTTAAATAGAATAACCATCTTTGATGGGAGTCACGGGCTCCAAGAAGATTACAGGATTTGTGCAGAGATATTGTTCCATATCTGTCTGATAGAAATTCCTCATGGTACCTTTGAACACTGCCAAGCGAATTAGCTAGCCATATGCAGGACAGGAGGCCGCTATCATTAGGGTACGTCACATCTGGAGACAAAGCCATCGATCTGTAAAGATCCTCTGCTCAGGAGGCATGCCTTGTTGGCTTCACTATCAGCCAAGGCATTCAGCCCACGCAAAACATGAAATTTTTTTATGGATTCAAATCTTGTGGAGATCCTCTAAATTTTTTGGTACATTAAGCCCAGATTGAGTTGGGATGGCGGCTTCTTCTTAATCAGTGATTGGATTAGAAGTCTGGAGTCACCAAAAACTACTATCTTAGTGATTCCTTTGGAATGAGCAATTCGGAGTCCTTGCCATAACCCACAGAATTCAGCCGTGTTGTTGGATTCTATGCCAATTCCCCAGGCATAATTACATACTATTGATCCATCTGGAGAAAAAATTACTCCTCCCCCTCCGGCCATGCCAGGATTGCCCTTAGATGCCCCATCGAAGAAGAGGCATATATCGTTAATAGATGCTGTCCAGTTGCAGAAGGCAGTATCATCCATCTTGATTTCCCAGTCTTCAGTCCAAGAATGAGTCGGACCGCTACGGAGACTATGGTTTGGTTCAAAGTGATTTAGCCACTGCGCCTCAACAGGTAGGAGCTGAGTATTATTAATCAGGGAAGGACTGTGATCTATTGCTTCAATTAAGATAGCTTTGGCTTTCATAGCAATTTTAAAGGGAGGGAGATCTTTTCCCCTGAAAATTCGACCGTTCCTCTCTATCCAGATATTCCAACAGATGGCTTTGGGAATCCATCTCCAGACAGTTTGAAGCAGGGCTTTCTTGGAGATATTGAAAGGAGAAATTTGCATCCAATCGGTGAAGAGGGCATTGGTAGTGCCTGGCAAGAGAAAGTCAGGAAGAGCTAAAGCCTCTCTCCATACTTCTCTCGCGTATGGACATCCTACAATTAAATGATCAGTGGTTTCTTCTTCCTTTTTGCAGAGCGGACAACGGGATGGACCTACCATACCTTTTTTCTTCAGATTTTCTCCGGAAAGAATGCTATTATGGGCTAAAATCCAGCAAAATATATCAATTTTAGGAATGAAAGCTTTTGTCCACAGAAAACGCCAGATTGCTGGATTGGGCGCAGCAGTGGGGGTTGCTTTGAGAAGCTTATAGCCTTCTGAAGCTGAATACCTTCCCGAAATGTGCCCCCATCCCCTTTTATCTCTGGAAATTTCTTTGAGGGGCGATTTGCCTTGAAGGAGGGCGGTTAATAATTCTGCTTCAGAGTCTAAGTCCGGAGGGAGGTTGCCAAAGTCCCATCCACTCCAGTAATTGTCATTCCACTTTGAGAGATCCCATAAGGAGGTGACTCCCTGGTCAATCAGCCATCTTTTAATATTCTCCACTTCCCGGATATGCCCCAATGGGGATCCTCCTAGGATGGAGTCCTCCCAGACTCTGATATTTTTCCCACTTCCAGGGATCCAGTAGAGGTTCCTTTTGAAAAGATCAATAGCTTTGAGACAGATTGCATAGATTGGAGAGCCTACTCTACTCGGAGGTTGATTGTCCAAACATCTCTTTCTAGAACCTGGAAAATATTTTTTCCTTAGAACTCTTTTGCTCCAGCTATCTTTCCCGGAAATCAGCTGCCATAGAAGTTTAGCACCAAGGGCTAGATTCTGGGTTGAGAGACTCCTTACCTGCAGTCCTCCCTCATCCCTTGGTTTTTGGATTTTTTCCCAGCTAATGAGGTGCAGCTTCTTTTCATTCCCTTTTCCACCTTCCCAGATGAATTTTTTGAGCAGGCTTTCAATCTTCCGAATAACCACTCCCGGCGCTAGCAGGATGGATGATTGATAAATAGGCAGGCTGTTCAAAACAGACTTGAGAAGAACCATTTTCCCAGCAAGGTTGAGCCAATTAGCACTCCAGTTTTGGATTTTCCCTTTGATTTTTTCCAGGATGGCGCCCCATTTAACCGAATTGACTTTAGATTTGCAGATTGGGATGCCAAGATAATTGAAATCATCCCATTCCAATGCCCCTTCCATTCCCAGCTTATTAGCAATCTCCCTAAGCACTCTGGCCGAACAGTTCCAACTGTATATTTTGCTCTTTTGGAAATTAATTTTGCTTCCGGAAACCTTCTTATAAAGCTCCAGCTCATGTCTGAAATGTTCAGCTGAGTGGATACTAGCGCCGCCCAACAGCAAGGTATCATCAGCAAATTGAGCGTGGTTTATGTCTCGGACGTTATTCGCCATCCTCAGGCCAGGAAGGGTGTGTATCTCCTGACAGTAGTTGAGCTGAAGGCTAAGCACAGAGGCTTGAATAGCATAGAGCAGAGGGGACAGCGGGCATCCTTGCCTAAAGACCCCGAGTTGCTTTGAAGAAGCTTGTTGAGCGTCCATTGACCAAAGGAGCTATCCATGGTCCACTCACACAACCTTTGACCCAGCTAATGAAATGATTGGAAAAGCCAAACTTTCTCATTACTGAAAACAGAAATTCATGTCTAACACGGTCAAAAGCATTAGCTAAATCAAGTTTAATGACCATACCTTTCTCTTTTCGGAGGCAGCTTGAATGAATTGCTTCTTGAACGAGGATGATGTTATCCAGGATTCTTCTTCCTTTGATGAAACCGCCCTGATTTTCGGGGATTATCCTGGGCAGTAGTCTTTTAATCCTGGAAGCAATAATTTTGGTTATCAGTTTGTACCCAGTATTGCACAAAGAGATCGGCCTGAAACGATTGAAAGTTGAGGCTCCTTTTTCTTTGGGGATAAGGGCTAGGAAAGAGGAGTTAGTGCTTCCTCCTAACTGGTTGGTCTCTTGGGAGTATCTAATCATTTTAAGAAGATCCCATTTGATGATTGACCAGCAGCATGTGAAGAAGTGGGCAGTAAAGCCGTCCGGCCCAGGGGCACTATCCGGTTTCATAAGCTCAAGGGCAGCCTTAAGTTCTCTCATAGTTACAGGGGAAGTAAGGTGGAGATTTTCATCGGATGTAATGAGGGAAGGGATGAGATCAAAAGGATGAGCAGAAGGGTCAAGCTGATCCTCTTCAGGGGCCGTGAAGAGATCATTGAATGTAGATACGGCGGCTTGTTTAATATCCTTAAAGTCCTTCAGAACATCTCCTTGAAAGTTAATTTCGGTGACAGCTTTGAAGTTTTTCCGGGACTCGGCCTGCTTGTGAAAGTACCTGGTGTTTTTGTCCCCGCTTAGTAGCCAAAGATTACGAGACTTTTGTCTCCAGTACTCCTCCTCTATCCTGCAGGAAGAGAAAAAATCTTTCTGAAGGGACCCTTCCTTACTGAGAAGATTATCAGAGATAGGGCAAATTTCCATGAGGGATTGGTGGGCTTCCAGATCAGAATGAGCTTTCGTCCTTCTAGTAATGGGGGAGGTGATTAGCTTGGCCCATTTTTTAAGAATATGTTTCAGCCTTTTGATTTTTCCTTCCCAGATGAAGGAAGGCGAACCTTTTAATTGGACTCCCCAGGAGTTGGACACAATTTCCATAAAATCCTCTTGATGGATCCAGAGAGGGCTGAACCGGAAAGGTATAGGGCCCAGATCTTGGTCAAGGGACAGATCTAGCTGGATGGGGTTGTGATCAGAGGTACAGTGAGGAAGGATTTTGGAGGAGGCCAGCAGACCAAGGGTTAGGAAGGAAGAGTGGACGAGAAATTTGTCAAGCCGAGCAGCGATATGTCCTGGCCCAATCCTCTTATTGGACCGTGTAAACTTACCTTTGGTCGGCTTGATATCAATAAGATCCCAGTCAAGAATAATATCCTCAACCCATTCCCTCGATGGGTCTCTAACCGGAGAACCACCTTTTTTCTCATTGGGGGCCAGAGTGACATTCAAATCCCCTGCAATAATGATATTTTCTGACTGCTGTACTTTGAGAAAACTGTCAAGCATTTCCCAGCATTCTTTTTTTTTCTGAAATAGAGACAGGAACGTATAAATTAAAAAGGCTTACAGTGCTTCCAGAGAGCTTGTGGTGGAGCTTAGTGAAGACCCAGTGCGTGGTTCGTTTTTCATCTTCAAGATCATAGATCGTGGAATCCCAGAAGGTGGCAGCGCCTCCAGAAGCTCCTCTGGAGTTGATGGCGATCCCTAGGCCTTTTTTCCAAAAAAATTTCCCAGCCTGGAGAAGATCAGATTCCTCCAGTTTTGTCTCCTGAATAAGTAGAATCTCAGGTTTATGGATTCTGACAATATCTTTCAGAGCTTCTTCTTTTAAGGTAGATCCTAACCCTCTACAGTTCCAGGAGATGTATCGCATTAAGAATTTTGGGAGATGGGGTTGGCCCCTTTAGAGGCCGCAGGCGTTCCATTCTTGGATCTGGTTTTCATCATGTTCTTCAGAGTTTTTTGGGAGCCTTCGAGGACATCTAGATAAGTGGCTTCATCTCTTTTTTTCTTTTTCGTTTTCCTTCCTCTTGGATTTTTGAATGGGATTGTATGCATGCTGCTCGAAGAAGCTCCATCATCTGAATCTTCCCCTGGATCCGTTTCTGAAGGTCCTTCGTTAACTAGTTTGGATTCTGTACCTGCTGCCGAAGGATCTACATTGGGGATTTCCCCTGGTTCCAACAGATCTACAGCCTGGGAATCAACATCTTTACAGTTTAGGTGATCTTGGATCTCTATATTGCTCACCAGGCTTTGGATTTTCCCAGCTGGTTCGCAAGCTTTCTTGGAGTCTTCAACGGCCTGTCTGACAGTAGGATCAGCTTTGGTGGATTCCTGGGGTGTCTTGGCTGAGATTGCCGGCTGATTTTTCTGCAAGTCCCCAGGTGTCTTTTTCCCTTGGGGTTTAGAGGTCGATTTCCCTTTCTTGACCTTTTGCCAGCCATCTCCCTCTTCAGGATTCTGAGTGTTGGGGCACCTCCTCTGGAAGTGGCCATGCTCGTGGCAGAGACGGCACTTGAAAGGAAGCTGTTCATAGTCCAGCTTTTGAAAGTGGTGCCATGATCCAACTTTGAGCTTTACTGCCTCCGGTAGTCCTGCTTCTAAGTCGACTTCTACACATATTCTGGCGCAAGTATACTGTCCTTTGTTCTCAGCTTTGTCTATGTACCTTCCCAGAGTATTACCAATCATTTCCAGAGATTGTATGTTCCAGCAGTGAATAGGGAGGTTTGGGAGCCTCACCCAAACTGGAACTTCCTTCGGGATGTCTACTTCAGGGTCGAAGTCCGGAGTCCAGCGATTCAGGCAGAGGCCTTGGGTGCCCATAAAATACGGTCCGCTTCTGAATATGAGATCACGATCCTCCTTGGCAATGAATTCAAAAATGAAGAATCCCCTGCCAACCGGATAGCAGGTGACACTATTCTTTATCTGAGGCCTCCAATTCCTTTGTATCCAATCGTCAGTGGTTTTAGTAGATGGCCAGAGCCCCATGAACTAGCCGACCAGTCCACGCTCAGCCAGAGCCAGTGCGATCTTGATGGGGTGTTCAGTCGGCAGATCGATTTCAGGCACAGCTTCAAGTTTTTTTATGAACTTCGGAACTGAGGGAGCCACAAGATTTTTCCTTGTAGGTAGTTAAAAGGTTCTTGAAAGCTTCAGCGGCAGAGATCGGGGAGGAGGGAGGGGGAAGCCCTCCCCCTGGCGTGGCCATGGGGGCGACGGCCTGAAGAGGATTAAAAGCCCTAGGGCAACTGCGCGCAGCTCGCGATAGCTTCTCTCACCGTGAATATGGTGAGTTGTTACTGTCATGATCAACTTAGTTACTTGTGCAAACCATCAACATAAAGAAAATGTGCTAGGATTAGGTTGACAGTTAACAGAAAATGGCAGATCTATAGTAGGCAAATGATAAAATGTGTAAATGATGTATTCGTGCCATACAACATTGTAGGAAAAAATCAGATCTGAATTAACACATAAAACTGTTAAGAGTGTTGAAAAATGATGTAAAAAATTGTACAATGAACAACTTGTAAAACCATTTAGAAATTTAACCCAACTTTAAAGGTAAATGAAATGAACTCAAAGGTGTTAAATTGAAGCAAAATCTGAAAATAGCTTCACTTTAAATATTTGTGTTAAGCTAAGTGTGCCATAAGTTGCCCTAAGGATGAGTTTATGATGCAAAAATCAGCATGTACTGTACCACAAAGAAAGAAATAAAGTGCATCCCCTTGGTTAAATGAATTAACTCTTAGACTTTGCTTGGATTTCTTATGCTTAAGGTAAAGATTAATTTTCAAATTTAAAGAACTAAAAAAATGGTTTAATATGATTAAAATGGCTAAAAGAATGGAATGATATCACTTGACTAGTGCCCAGTTGCTTGAAGAGAGGGCAATGGGGTTATAGAGGAAGCATGTGGAGCTTTGGTGATCAAGGAGTAGCAGAGAGGGTAGAAGAGATCAAACTCTTGTCCTAGTCTTTGATAGCCAAATATGTCTTTCTTCCTATTTAAGGGAACGTTAAAGAGCTAGATTCTTCTAAGAAAAATTGCATTCAAAGTTTACCAATTCTACTACAAGTAACATATATCAAGAGATGAATATGATGCTAACTAGTAAGTAAACATTAGCAAAACCTTGAATTGAAAAGTAAAGAGTTTACCCAAATCTTCTAATGCAAATATTCACCACTTGTGGAAAAATTTCATAGTTAACATCAAGCACATATAGATCCAACTAACCATTCCAATAGTCATCCCAATACAACACTATGAAAACTAAGCAAAAGTAATGAGAGGAATTTTATTCTCCAAGTTTAACAAATATTACAATGAGAGGAGTGTCTCTCATATAGGAGGAGAGATTAACTAATTCCTCAATAGAAAATAATAAAAATCCTCATGGTCAAAATACCAAAATCCTTACTTCCTTCTCATGACATGGTAAAAAAATACATATAATAAGTGGTTTGTTATGCCACCTATTCAACCACACCTAACCAATCCACATCCCAAGGAGAGAGAGAGAATCTCTAGAGTATAATAATGCCACATATGGGGGAGTGCATCTCTAAAATAGGTGGAGATAATACATGAGATGAGATAATAACTCCAATAGGTGGAGCACTCCACTAGATATGGTCCAAAATGAGTAAATGCTAGGATGAAATCCTAGGTTTTGATCAATCAACCACTATATAGGAGAGCACCCTCATAAAAAATGCATGAAACAGTAAAGGGGTCACCCTCTATCAAGCTCCTCATAAAGGGGTCACCCTCTATCAACCAAACAATGAATGTTAAGTGCTCCAAGAAAAGTGGCACGTGTGAGCTAGGTGAGGTCTCCAAGGTGTAACATACCATCAAGAAGAGTCAACAAGTGAATGGAATAATCTTCAAATGGTGGAGCACCCTCATCAAAGTAGGTGCCATGTGTTTCAAGGGTCCAAGTCAAGTCAAAACACTAGAGCGCTCCAAGGAAATGTGTAGGAAAATCCTCAACTAGTGTGCCAAAGGTCCAATACATGGTCAAACTTCATGCTAGCTCATCCAAGCCATCAATATATCGTGAAAAAGGGTTGGCCCTCCCACACGTGTCAAATGGATCATCCATATGTGCCTCAAAAACCTCCCACGTGTGCATGAAGAAGGAGGGTGCATAATCAAATGGGAAGATTAGCAAACCATATAATATCAACCAAGTGTTAGACCATGTGATTTTTCTAGGGCGCTAGTTTAGGATTGCCCCAATAGTGTATACCTTAGGAAAATTCCTTCAAATAATGTAAAGCATTAACATGACAAGATTAGCAAGTGCACTTTTCTAATTAACTCAATCACCTTTTAATTAATTATCCCATTAACCTTAGAATTACCATGGTGTGACCATAAATAACCTTGTATTACATGCTTGACCCCTAAAACAATGTGCATTTCCTAAGTTTCTATGTAAGGTGAGCGTGATGAAGTGAATGTGGTACAAGGGAGAAGGTGTTTGCGAATTGACCATATAGAAATGTGACTAAGTGCTAGGTCTACCCATTAGATTTCAAGAGCTAGGGGTTAATGATTTTTCTTCCACATGTGTGGCTTAGAAGGGAAAGTTTTTTCTTGAGTTACACTTTCCTTGCGCATATTTTTTCGATCCCTTTTTATTTATTTTTATTTTTCATTCCCTTTGCTTTTGATTTGGTTTTAATAAGTGTTTTGGGGAAAAGTCCCCTAATGGCTATGGGTTGGAGCCATCACAGAGCGGTGCCCCATGAAGATAATTCAAACAATCCTATTGAAATTGCAATTAAATAGATTTACAATTTATTCATAAATTAGAAAACAAGGCATAAAGTTCCTGCCTCTAGTCCAACGTTTGTAGAAGATCCTGCTTTCGAATTTTGATCCAAATGTATCCTAGATGACCTACAATCACCAATACAAACCAGAATACAAGTAGAAAACTGCAAACATAATAATTTAAGTGCAAATAAATGTGTTAAATCAACAATATAATGACAAACAAGTATTCAACACATCATAGGCAAGGAAAGAGAATTCTTTTTATAAAATAAACAACAAGAATAAAAGATAAATGTCACATGTTCTCAGCTGAGGCATTGTTTTGAACCAGAAATTGAGTTCCTCCACTTGGGCCACACACATACACACCTCTTCCGTACTCCAATGGCAAGCCCAAAGCAAAAAGACTGTAGTATCTAGGAAAGATAATGAATGGAGACTGCTGGAAATGCAGATTTCCAGATATGGGGGATTAGTTTGCAAACCTGGGAATAGGGTTTATGGATTCAATATGCACAAGTTCAACATAAGGATGCTATAATGCTCTATCCTCCTTCTCATGCTTTCCTTAGCCGCTTTTATACTTTTGGGGAGGCAGTTCGGGAAGTTTAGGTAGTCATCTACGAGAAAGAGATGGTTGAAAAATTGTGAAATTGTTTTTACATTTCCTGAAATTTATTATTTTTTACCTTCAAAACAGGGCATACACATGATGTGCACTGGCAGGGCGCGCATGAGTAGGAAATAAGGGTTTTTTGAAGGCTTTGACTGTGAAGGGATAGGTGGATTGAATCATAAAGGGACAAGGAAGTCTGCAAAGGGAGAATATCAACAAAAAATGAGCATATTGCAGTGATGTGGCAAAATTTGCTATAACAATAAGTTGGGACATAGGGAACCTGGCTCTTTTGCAAGGGGGTATTGCTCACACATATAACATTTATCATTTAGCTACATTTTCCTTAGAGTACTTTAACTCTTTTAACTTTGGCCTAGGCATTCATACATGGGAATACTATAGAAACCATGGAACATAACATACAATAAGTCAATTACGAAGGGGGGACATGATGGAAATGGGTAAAAGGGCTAGTGAAATGACATGGCAAGAAAAACGACTAGGGAAAATGTTGTAAATGACATGAAATGAGTGTCACACTTACTTAGGTCCCTGGGATACACCTAACTCACAAGGCTACACACTTATCTGAAGGAAGAATTATGACCACGCCACAACGTATCCTTAACTATGAAACAATCTTCTAAAATCATGAGCCACTATAGAGGAACACCATCAACCCCTCATGATGATGTTCACGCAAAAGAAAACATTTACCATGAGTCAACTAGATAGAATATGTCATAACACTAGTGTCAACTTATTGTTCCCATTGATCTCTGCTAGATAAAATTGTGATTTGAGCAAGTTGGAAGTGTCTTTGGAAAATATCCATGGGTAAACCATAGATCTCATCTGTGGAATTGTTGGATGTGATGGAAGATCACATAGGCAATGATCATCAAATCACCTCTACATGTCAAGGGGTAATAGGACCCAAGGGAAGCTCCACAATTAACCGAGTCCCCAACTGATGCACGAGACATAAGAGAGATCTAAATTAGCAAAGGAAGGACTCAAATGGGTTGGTCAAAACACATACCATAGACAAACATATGACTAAGGGGGGTAAAGTTGAAAAGGAAACCCTACCATGGCATTAGGCATTGAAATGGAAACTGCAATCACATATCCAAACTATAGCAAGGGACTCAAAAGGAAGTACTTCAACACATCGCGATCTATTGCTAGAATGGATAGGGGGACCTTGGTGTTGTCTTGGATACCCCACTCATTTATACCCAATAGGATAGGTATGGTTGGTATGAAGTTTAGATACCATACACTATATTTTGCACCCATAGTAGAAGCTGCAATTCATGATATGGAAGAGTAATGAGTTGCCATGAAGAAGATTGAAATGCAAAGAAGCAGTAGAAGGCAAAGAGAAAGTAAGAAGGCAAAGCAAAGATGCATGAGAGAGGGTTTCCATTGGCAAAGGTGGCACGAGCAAATGCTCCAACTTAATGAGGGAATTGTACCTTGTGATAAGGCTCTGCTTAATAACCATAAGGGGAACTTGATAGATGCCTATATCCATGCAAACATAGAGCTACTCATGTGTCCCCCACGAGAATATACTAGCATGCAATGCAGACAAAGAGAAGGTGATGAGCATTCATACATGACAGGCAAGATATGCAGGGAGTGGGAAGGAGAAAGAAAGATCTAACTATCACATGATCAAGCAACCATCGACTAGACTATGAAAGTAAATGTGAAAAGTGCATTCTAACATTTAAGCTATGAAAGTAAATACAAAAGTTGAAAAAGGGAAAGGTGGGAAGTATGATATGTGCACTTAGTTAAGTGTTGATGTTTCCATGTGAAGGCCCGTTGTGGCATGTTAGAAATGATGTACATGAAGTGTAGTAGCAATGTTGACAATTGTCATAAATGCATTGAGGTAAAAGGTAGCAACAAGAGACCTAAGTTGAATTATAAGAATTTGAACACTTGGGCTATCCAAACTATACCACCACCTATGGTTAACACCACCTAAGAGTCCTACAGCTAATAGGATATTAACTTGCAAAACAAGTGACAACTTGAGGAAGCATGTTATATAGTGAGAAGGGAACCTCTAGTGAAAGGCGTAATAGAGTTGAACAATGCCCATGATGTGCTAAGGTCAAAGTTAGTAATAAGAGAACCAAGTTGACTCCTTAGGAGCTTTATTTGACTTGGCTCAACTAACCATACCGCCTCAAGTGTCTAATCAAATTTTGACGTATAACGAGTGGTCAATCAACAGTGCCTCGAGGAGAGAAGGGAAGTTGAGTGAGACCTTCTTTAAGGGAAGCAAGGAGAAAGGAGGTAGAAAGAATGGATTTCCACGAGTGGAGCAAGGAGGACTAGGAGAAACAATGACAATGTAGGATAGGTTAGTGAAGACAAAGCGGCTTTCCTGGATTGTGGTGCCAATCAATAATGTTGGGAGTGGAGAAGGGAAGTCAAGTAGGACCTAGTTTAAGGGAAGCATGGAGAAAGGAGGTAGAAGGAAATACTTTCCTTGAGCAAAGTAATGGGGACTAGGGGAAACAGGAAACAACTTGGATAGGCCTACAAAGACAAAGTATCTTGTCTCGAGTGCAAGGCAAGTAGTAAGGAAAAAGGCGGCCATGCTAAATGGGCCAACAAAGGAAAAGAACATGCCTTGAGTATGAGGTAAATTTGAGTGGGATAAATGGTGGCAATGTTGAATGGGCCAATGAAGGCAAAGTAGCTTGAGAGTATGAGGCAAGTTTGAGTAGGAGAAAAGTCGACAACATTGGATAGATCAGTGAAGTCAAAACAACTTCCCTTAGTACAAGGTAAGTTTGAGTAGGAGAAAAGGAAACAATGCTAGATGAGCTAGTGAAAAGAAAGTAGTTTGTCTTTAGTAGTAGGCAAGTTTGAGCAACAAATAAGGTGGCTATGCTGGACAAGCCAACAAAGGTGAAGCAACTTTCCTTCGAGGCAAGTTTGAGTAGGAAATAAGGTGATAACGTTCAATGGGCCAACAAAGGTAAAGCAACTTTGCCCCACATATGTGGAAAGCTTCAGTAGGAGAAAAGGTGGCAATGCTAGATAAGATAGTGAAGGCAAAGGAGCTTGTCTCGAGTACTAGGCAAGTTTGAGCAAGAGAAAAGGTAGCAATGTTGGACATGCAATGAAGGTAAAGAAGCTTATCTCAAGTATGAGGCAAGTTTGATCAAAAGAAAAGGTGGCAATGCTAGACAAGCCAACAAAGGCAAAGCATCTTGCCTTGAGTACAATACAAGTGTGAGCAAGAGAATAGGTGGCAATGTTGGATGAGCCATCAATGGCAAAGCAACTTGCCTTGAGTATGAGGCAAGTTTGGGTAGGATAAAAGGAAGCGACATTTGATGAGTCAACGAAGGAAAAGCACCTTACCCCAAATACGAGGCAAGTTTGAGATGTAGAAAAGGAAACAACGCTGGATGAGTTGACAAAGGCAAAGCAACTTGCCTTGAGTACGAGACAAATTTGAGTTGGAGAAAAGGTGAGTAGGATGAGGTAATAATTGCAAGGTTACGAAAACATTGCATCAATTGTGATCTAAAGAATCAGTAAGGGAAACATTGCATCAACTGTGATCTAAAGATTGTTCCAACCAAGTTCACCTCACACCAAAAATGAAGGGGCCTTGATGATCAATCCCTAGTTGGGGCTAATTACCTCAATTTGGGCCCTAACTTGAGGAAATATCCTAGTGGAAATCATGTTATTAGATCAAGGAGCAATGAGGCAACAAGAGGGAAGGAGAAAAAGAAAGGTGACTGGACAAAAGGCAAGCAAAAGGGGAAAAGAGAAAGTGACTAAGGAGCTAAGGGGAGTTCAAGGGGATTTCCTAGGAATAAGGAAGGGTCAACATGAATAAATGATAAGAAGAGATACATGCAGGGTTGGCACGATGAGGATAAAACGGATGACCCAAAGGCAAGTAGGGTAGAAGAGACAAAGGGCTATCCTGAGTAGGTCAGGGTGACAAAGAGGGAGGAGATTAATTAGCGACAATGCCTTAGAAGACTTTAGAGCCAATGCCGACACTTTAACACCTCTATGTTGTTGAAGAGTGAAAGGAAGGGCAAAGTTAAAGGAGGAAGGGATCTCTAGGGGTGACACATCTTGAGAGGAATAGGTTAGAGTGGCGTGCATGAAAACCAGGGGATAGACCTTAGAGGTAGACTAAAGGTCATGGGAGAAGGGAACAGGGTCACGCTCACGGAGGTGGTATTTCCTTCATGAAAGGGAGAAGGGAGTAGGGTCATGCTCGATAGAGGAGGTCTTTCTTTCTTGAAAGGATAAGAGTAAACTTGCAAGAGAATCACAATAATTGCATCAATCCATGATCACTCGAGGAGGATGTTGTACTCTACTTCCCTTTTGATGATAAAGAAGTGAGTATCCACAGTCTTGGGTCCAAGAGTCAAGGGGATGTTAACATCTCCTAAGGGCTAGGTCATGAATTTGTTGAATCCTTGCAATGTCCATGGGTAGGGGAGAAGCAGGAAACATTGAGAGCATGGAAGATAGGGTCAATTAAGATGTTAAGGGTAGAGGTCCAATCATTGATGATTTGTATGATAATAAATAATGATCTATACGATAATAAAATCATCATGCCGAAATTTGATAGAGGTCTAGTGATGCTAACCTTCTGCTCGAATGGTTGAAATACAAGGTAGGGCTCTTTGCTTGTGAATGCTCAAACAAATGCTCTTAAAGTATTTTGAGTAACAACTCCCTTTGGGTCTAGAAAAGAACAAAGCACATCCATAAGTGGCATCCTAGAAAGCATGGCTAGGTTAAAGGGACATGCACAACAAAAACCAGAGGACAAACCTTTGTCCTTGGATGCACATTGAAGGTCGTAGGAGAAGGTGGTAGGGTCATGCCTAATAGAGAAGGGTCACGCTTGGATAAGGGAGAAAGGTTGGGTTGAAGGGGAAGGGTGGAAACCAACATGGGTAATGGGTGGAGGAGAGTGGCTGTAAAGGTTGATTAAACTCTCTACTTGGATGAGGAACAAAGCCCAAAGGGGGCATTGGAAATTGAGGTGGCATATTGATAGGTTATGAATATTGCATGGCGTTAACATTTCCTTGGATCATATTTAGAAAGTTTTGGGACCCATTTCATTTTCCCAAATGGGATGTCTTTGAGGGAACAGGTTGGGATGGAGAACATGTTGAGATTTAATTTGAATTGAGAGTTTTGTGGGATTGTTGCGTGAGCTTCTAAGCTTAGAAACCAAATCTTATGTCATTGGGAAGGCAAAGGGCTAGGTCCAAAAATCAATTGGACCATGGCTAGTAGGCAAAGATTGTGAAACTCCCTTGGAGGGAATGACCTATGGGCTAATTTGAGAAGGAGGCATGGCCTCTTGCAAGGTCAGAGAAGGAGGAAAGAGAAGGGGAAAAGGCAGGGACCTCGTGGAAGGAGGCCAGGGATAACTTGGTAGAAGGGTGATGGCTTTTGGTTTGATTTGGGTTAAGGGGTTTCCCTTTGCTTTTATAGAGGCAAAGGTAGTAAGGTTGAGTCCCCCCAAGCTTTGAGCTTGGTTTGGTTAAGAGGATGGATGTGAGGACCTCGTCAGAAGTTAAGGCCTCGAGAAAACTCATGTTCGACACCTTGAAAGCATGTCGACTGCCAGGCATTAGGGCTAGCATGGGATGCAACATAAGTAGTCATGCTATACTGTTCATTTGTAGTGTCTCTATCACGGAGTGGTAAAATCCAAGAGAGAGAACTTCTTTAGGAAGTAGCTTCAAACAAGGTTGACAAGATGGAAGAGAAACCTGTCTACTTAGGGGTAAAGCGAGAGAGAAAAAATCTTCCATATGAGAAAGGATGGAGAGGTAAGGGCAATCATTCACTTGAAAAGGGGAAGGGTTGGTAGGAAATCCCCATTGGAGTTGCCAAAATGTAGTGTAATAGTTAAAATGAGGTACCGCACTACCACAAAGAGAGGTAAGACCCAAGCTTGGGAACTTGGAAGGGAAGTGGAGTTGCAACCTATTTTTTGGGAGATATTGGGAAAATATATTGGGGGAAAGGGTAGGCCACTAAATTTATGACAAGATCAATTATCTTAGTAACCTATGGTTGTTAGGGTTTGTATGTGATGAATAGACTAGGGTTAATTAAAATAATAAATAACTAATAAAAGAATTGACAAAATAAAGAATATAAAGACATGATTTCTTGACCTCTTTCTCTTTGGTGATCTAATTAAGTACTTTCATGAAAGGAAAACACATAAATGAAAGAAGTATGCAACCTTATTAAACCCACTTTTCTTAGTGGTGGCTTGCTAGTTCTGTGAAAATGGGTCGTTGTTATTGCCCCCACCAAGGTTCAAGTCTCTCCATTGATATGTGGGTTCATGCTTGCAAAAAATAGTTAGGCCAAGTGCAAGTCCAAGGTGACTTCGATTGAATAGATACCCCCATTCGTTGGCTTGTAGACAGAGTTTTCTTCCATAGCATACCCCCCACTTGTGGCCTTGCAAATGAAGGGTTCTTCCATAACATAGTGGGTTGTTTTTTTCCATCGAATGTCCAAAATAGAGTAGTTGTTGCTTGATCATGTTGATTAGACGTGCTCAATCAAAAACGTAAATGCACTTTTCAATCTAATGAAAGCATCAAACAACAAACAACAAACAACAAACATTAGATTGATTACCCAATTCCTTTTCATGAGCAAGCTATCCAGGAAGGGATCCTAGGATTTATTTCACCTCCTAGGTAGGTGAAATCCCTTAACTAGGTTTTGAGATATACCATCTCTAATCTTTGCTAGATCCACAACAATCTACAAGGGCTTAGAGGAACAACAAAGAGGGTTAGATCCTACTCTACATTCTTGTGTAGCACTCATCCTCCTCTAGAAACAAACTAGGATATGCTATCTACATATTAAAAGATATGAGCAACAAGCAAGTCAAGCATACAACTAAAGATAAAATAATAAATGCAAGTATGATTACCCGTGTTTCCTCAGTTGAGAAGGCTATCTCCTCATCCACATACTTTTGTTGAAGCTTCCCTAGAGTACGAGAGTTTTGATCGCTAGATGCAAACGGTGATAGAGACCTCAATCTAGCCAACCAAAGAAAACTAGGAATATCTAAGCCAAATGGAGAGAAAATAACTTCGTGTAGTAGCATTCAAACAAGTGGAGGGTTGATGGATACATCAAATTCCAACAAGCCCAGGAGCGTAGAAGGTGGAAGGAGATTACAAGATTGCTAAAGAGTTAACAATCTGACAGAGTTTTGGTGTAGGAGAAAGAGTTAACAAAGGCCCTTAACAAAGTGCTATGGAGCAACTGATAGATTCGGGGACACTTGAGCGACATTGCTAATTGTTGCATTGACCGTCGGGGAGGTGGTCCATCCTAAAAAATTGAACCACAATTTTTGTCTTGTTATACTACTAGTGTAGCAATCCCCCAGAAATTGCATCACAAATGATATAGAACCCTTAAATTTTAGAAATACCAATAAGCATTCACATCGTAAACATCACAAGAATGTAGAGAAGAACCCTTAAGGTAGGGTAACACCATCAAATACTCCTTATGGAAGGAATCACTCCACAAGCCATGCTTGCTACAAAACAATACATCCAACATGTTCCCATACAATGATACACATGTATATTTGTACTTTCTCATGAGTATTCTTAGGGGGCATAGACTCTATTCCAACTACCCCTTATTATTATATTATTTCCTCTAACTACCTAGTGGGCCTATATATTACCCACCAACTACCTAGTGGGCCTATATATTACCCACCAACTACCAAGTGGGCCTATTCCATGACTATGGCCACATTAGATACATTATCCCCTTGGTTATCTCCATATTATCCTCCCTAGCTACATTGCAACTAGCAAGTGATGCAAAGCTCATGCATATTCTGCAAAAAACCATCCTCTATGTTGTAGAAATCAGCGAACCACTAGAAGCAATTACAGCACTATTACAGAAAGTAGTGGTTTGGTGCCCATGCCAAGCCTCAAGAGCACTTAAGCTTGGGTAAAGTTTGACCAGGTGCCTCAAAGAACGTGCCCTAATGGATGAATTATGTCTAGGGGCCCAAGGGGGGCTCCACAACTAAACAAGACCCCCACTAGTGCATGGGCCCAAGTTGGTAGTAGATTAACAAGCAAAGGACCCAAATGGGTTGGCTAAAATACCTACCAAAGCCAAACATGCGACCAAGGGAGACAGACAAAAAGGGGACCCTACCATGGCATTGGACATCAAATTGGGAAACCACAATCACACGTCTAAACCATGGTAAGCCACTTAAAAAGGAAGTACTTCAATACTCTGTGAGGTGTCACTAGGATTGAGAGGAGGACACCGGTGTCATCCTATAGCAGGTCGTGTATAACCAATGCACATTGTTACCACATGAATCAACACAACAGATTTATGGGTCTTTTTGTTGGATTTTGTGCAACTTTGGAAGATATTATTATTGTATTTTTATTGTACTTGATTGTAATTCCTAAGGGAGATAAACTTGATGTAATTACTTATGTAAACACTTGAAAGAATCAATGTAAACCTTGGGGTGAAAATAAGCAAAATAAAATATTAAAAATAAAATTATTAATTGCCCCCAAGTGAAGTCGGCCCAGTTAGAGAAATTTTCATGTTAGCACTTGTATAAATAGAGGTAAAATGCACCTCATTATTCACTCATCCAATCAAGTGAAGTTCGCATCACCCAGAGAGGGAAGTGTTAAGTTTAGCCTAATTTCACAAGCAAGATCACTGAAAGAAACATAATCACAAGATAGACACAGATTTACCCTGGGAAACCCTCATGGGGTAGAAAACCCAGCAAAGCTTTCCTCAATATAGATAATCAACCAATACAAGATGTAGTACCCAAACAAGAGCTCCTTCTCCTCCTATGCAGACCTCTCTCTCTCTCCTATGCGCAATACACAAGTGAGTGAATGAGTGAGATAAGTGAGGAACATCCTCCTCTACTTATACTCATCTCCCGACTTGACCTTTTACCCTAATGGGGCCGACCTCTCCTAAGAGAGTCTAATAACCCCCAAATAATAAACTCAGGGCCAACTTCACATGGGAGATCTAATAACCCTAGTTACCACAATCTCACGGAGGAATAAACATCTCCGGATATACAATAGGGTCACTACGAAGGAATGTACCATCTCCGGAATAATAAAGATACAAAAATAATATTCTTTGAAGTTACAATATTTCAACACTCCCCCTTAACGAGAAGGATATTATAACAACATCTGCAGGAGCAAGGAGTCATCAACTACATAGTACATGATACATCTATAAATCATTGGAAGCTTTCTTCATACATCATCATCAGTAACTCAACCAGTTACTGGAACATCATCATCTTCAGTACTGAGTCTTCATCTTCTACAGCACTCGATCAGCTACAGTATCATCACCATCTCGATCTACAGAATCTGGATCATCTACAACATCTGGATCATCTCGATCTATAGCATCTGGATCATCTCGATCTACAGCATCTGGATCATCGTAGCATACTCTGCAATACACATGATCCTATTACGGGATGATCAATCCCTCTCACTTTAGGACATAGGTCCATGGATGATACAATCTAGATCAAATTCCAGGATGATCAATCCTTATTAATTTTAGACAAGTCTCATGTCTATGGACGATGCAATCCAGATCTATTTCCAGGATGATCAATCCTTATCGATTTTAGACAAGTCTCATGTCTATGGACGATGCAATCCAGTCACGTACCTTTTGAACCAAATGTTCAGGGACAATGCAGTCCTCTCACGTACCTTTTGAACCAAATGTTCAGGGACGATTCCGTCCTCTCATGTACTTTTTGAACCAAATGTTCAGAGACGATGCAGTCCTCTCACATACCTTTTGGACCAAGGGTCCAGGGACGATGCAGTCCTATCACGTACCTTTTGAACCAAATGTGCAGGAACGATGCAGTCCTCTCATGTACCTTTTGAACCAAATGTTCAGGGACGATGCAGTCCTCTCACGTACCTTTTGGACCAAGGGTCCAGGGACGATGCAGTCCTATCACGTCCACCAGGGACTTCTTTCTCGGAGACACATGTCTACGGATCTCTTTTAGGACATGTGTCCAAGGATGATACAATCCACTTGTCAACTTGGACCAAGTCTAAGGACCACTCATCGACCTCCACATCGGTATCACCAATATAGGTATCCACATCATCGACCTTACTGTCGATGCAGGCAATCTCGTCATCAGTGACCACATCACTCCCCCTTTCGAGGAGGGTCCTTCTGAACTACACCAAGCTTGTCTCGGAAATACTCAAACTTTACTCGAGACAGAGGTTTGGTCAATATATCAGCAACTTGTTCGTTGGTGCTTACATACTTGAGTTTGATAGCTCCTTTCTGCACCATATCCCGTATATAGAAATATCAGATCTCTACGTGCTTTGACTTATCATGGAACACTGGATTCTCTGTCATCTTGATACAACTTTGGTTGTCATACAAGATCACAGTGGGGTCCATCTCTAAGTCAAATAGTCTTGATAACAGTTTCCAAAGCCATACTGCTTCACAACTAGCAGAGTAAGCAGCTATATATTCCGTTTCAGCTGTGCTGAGAGCCGCACTAGACTGCTTCCTGCTAAACCACGAGATCATGGTAGATCCTAGACAATAACATCCTCCCGATGTGCTCTTCCTATCCGATACACTTCCTGCCCAATCAACATTTGTATAGCCATGCAGTCTGAAGTCATGATCTCCAAGATAACATAGACCAAAATCTATCGTACCTTTTGGATACCTCATCACATGCTTTGCAGCTATCAGGTGAACTCGTCTAGGTTCCACTAGATACTGACTCAATGTATTCACGACAAAGCATATGTCTGGTCTAGTATTTGTTAAATACATTAATGACCCAATAATCTGTCTGTCCAGAGTCATATCCACTAACTCTGACGAGTCATCAACCAACAGCTTCAAGTTAGAATCCATGGGAGTGGCCATGGCTTTGCATTCCAACATGTCAAATCTCTTCAGGATTTCTACAGCATACTTTCCATGGTTGAGAAAGATTCCCTTTGGTCCTTGCCATACTTCAAGACCTAGGAAGTAGTGCATCAATCCGAGATCTTTCATCTCAAATTTTGAAGAAAGCTTCTCCTTGCACTCGATAATCTGTTTCTCATTTCCAGTTAGAAATAGATTATCCACATACAACAATAATATGACAGGTTCATCATCCATAACTTTGAGATAAAGGTTAGGATCAACTTTACTCTTGGTAAAGCCCAGGCTTGTCAAGAAACTGTCAATTCTTCCATACCAAGCTCCTGGAGCTTGCTTCAACCCATACAAAGCCTTCTTTAATTTGCACACATGGGTTCTTCTATCTTCCACCTCAAATCTTTGAGGTTGTTCTATATACACTTCCTCCTCGATTACACCATTTAGGAAGGTTGTCTTTACATCCATCTGGTGTAATTTCCACTTCATCATGGATGGAAGTGCCATGATAGTTCTAATGGAAGTGTACTGTTATCACATATATAGTAGTCGAGCTACCATACATTATTTTTCTGATTCCAGTACACTATTCAGCCAGTTCCCTTACATTGAAATGCTGAGATGAGCATCTATTGTGGTTTACTATCAGATTTTGGACAATAGTTTTATTCCCCATGCCATGATTGAGTCTCAGGACACTCAGAGAGATGATCGATGTAGCTATTATACCTTTGGTACAGAGCAGTCAGTAGTGCCCAGAGTTACAGTAGCAGTTTTAGAGAACAGATGATGGTTCAGAGGATGAGCATTCAGGTATATGACTCAGCAGGTATATCATGGTGTTGTGGTTATATTGCTTTTATATTTATTCTTATAGCATGTCTTAGCACTTAGTGTCATGATCTGGCGATCATATAGATATGTGGACCTGGCTGATCTTATTATCTATATTCTATTGTCCCTACTCATACTTAGAAGTTCACTATTCATACTCATGGTTTTACCCTCCTTAGGGAGAATAGAGGTGATCATTCCACCACACCTTGGCTTGCTAGTGTTGGCTCCATTATTCACTGTCTTCATCCATCCATTACCTACCTTGTAGTTTATCACCCTGACTTAATACTTGACTAGTGGCATGGAGGACTTCTCCCCACTGTAGCCTCTGTATTGGATGAGCTTCCTTGTTTATTGTGTTTCGGCTCTGAGTTGGTGACAAAACTTACCTATGGTGAGTTGGATTTCCTTGTGAATTCCCCTTAGTCACTAAAGTTGTGTTGGCTAAACCTGAAACTTTTAGTGCTGCCATGAATACAAAGTATGGAAAATGAAATGTTATATCTTGTATGAGAAGCTCGTTCATGCAATGTGTTTTTAAACACACATGAATGAAAGGCAAGCCAAATGAAAATGGCTACGAAATAAAATGTTATATCTTTTGTGAAATGTTAAATACCTAGGTAAACAAGCTGTTTGTGACACACCTAGAAGTGCTCAGGTAAACAATTGCCTTAAAAACACACCTGCAGCAAAAACCCTAAATAAATGTAAATCTATGCAATGTGTTTATAAACACACATAGATCAAAGGCTATGGAAACTTCAGGCCCAAAAAGCAATGGAACGTAAATGCTATATCAAAACAATTGCTGGCCTCATTTGTATTATGGATTGTGCGCATCTGTTAAAGGTGAATAAACCCTCTTTGAACAACTCATCCATTTGTGAGACACCGCCATTCCCTGTGTTGTTGCTCATTCAGTATATACTATGGTGTGTATTCCCTTTCCTATTTCCAAAGTGTCACAATGTTAAGTCATTCAAGTCATCCTTTAGCCTAGCCAGTTTATTTCAGCCTTCACCCTTCACTAGCAAATTGATCACAACTATGAAATGAGTATGGTCCTAAAAGTCTAGTCCGAGTTATAATAATAATTAATGATATTATATATTTGGATTTAGATCGCCAATTATGATTACTTTGTGTTATAATTGTTATTTGAATAAGTTGTAAAACATGCATTAACCTTTGACACTTTGCAGCAGCTTCTGATGACAGTTTGAGTTATATTTGGTCATGTTGACTTGGTCAAACCTAGTTTGACAAAGGTCAACCATACGACATGAGATGGTTGGACCTTGTGATGATACAGATAGATGATATATGGTCCATGTATATATACATGATGGTTCTATGCATCAGATACAGGTTTATGATGATGATTCATGGTTTTCAACATTATTTGATCATTTACAGATTATTATTATTTCACTCGTTCCAGTATATTGGATGTATTATATGATCATGTAGAGATCCATATGGTGTATGAGTACACATCTTGGATAGATTTGGACCTTCTGAGTCCAATGAGACAGTCTACTTTTAGTTCCGGGTAGTTACAATGATGATTGAGTCTTAGTAGGCTATCCTAGTGTAGTTTTGGTCTGTCGGAGACCCTGTCAGAGCAGAGATGGATTTTATTTGGTTGACCTAGGGCGCTGTGCTTGGAGGGGGTGGTCCAGGCACTTGTTTTTACCATATTACCCCCCTTCCGGACACACTGGTGCCCTCACCTTGACAACGCAGGCACTCCAGGAGGCAGTTTGAGGCAGTTTCACGCTTCCCGAGGCAGTTTAGGATTGGTAGAAATGGCTACAGAGGAATTCGATTTGGGCTACTGAGGCAAAGTTTTGGCATGGGATGATCAGTGATGATGAGTGGGATGTCTTCCACACCTTCTCTAGCAGTTTCAGCTTCATCGGGACCCACATCCATCACTTATGGCATTTTCTGATGATTTCTGAGGCCTCCTAAGGCCCACGATTTGTCCATAGAGGCACGATTTGGTACTTTGATGACTATTTTATTATTATTGTGCCATGGGGATTGACCAAGGGTGTCTAAAATTACCCCTTGGACCCACCATGAGCTAGTTGTTATATTTTGTCATCATGATTTGGTGGGATCCCCTCTCCTAGGGCGATTTTGTCCACTTATTGTTATATTTGATTAGTGATCCATGCATTTTATTGTTGAGCTCATCTCAACCATTGATTAGATCTTTTGATCTTTTAATCTTAGCCACTCATTCAAAAAGTGGTTAGATTATGGACTCTCTCCCTCCCATTTAAAGGAGAGAGCCTCTCATTGTAAAGGGGACTTGTGGCTCTGGATTATTAAAATAGAAAATTATTATTGCATCTATCTCCAGTGTTGTGGTGAATTTTTTTGGTGTTCGTTCGTTGATTCTTCCTTTGCACTGAGTTATTGGAGATCTTGTCTTGCCATATTTTTTGTACCATTTTTGCATCTACAGGTGGAGGCTGAATTCATTCAAGGAGGACGTATTGGTAGGGGAGTACCCTCCCTACTTCTTCTTTGGGTTTCTTCGTCGGTAACCGGGAGTATTACTGTCCCAGGACCTTCTATTTCATGTTACTATTGCATTTCGCTTGTATTTCCTCCACACTTGATCTTTCTGATTGAAATCGCTTTCCTTGGATTAACAGGTAGAGGAGGTTGCACTTGTGGGCTAGGGCATCATTTCGGCAAGCAAAATCAACAATCTTTCATTTGATCTCTATAGGAGTCTTCCTCAACAACAAGGCATCTCATTCACATCACTTAGGTATGATCTCAAGGTAATCTCTTTCCATGATCTATCCACTTGTCTAAAATACTTCAAACCCTAATTAATCAAAACCCCCATTTTTACATTTTTTCAGATCTACTAAGATCTAGTGGCTTCTTGGGTAAGATATTTAAAACCCACCTCTATAGTATCCACGGCATCCCGGATCTATAATTTGGTGAGGATTGGCCTCCATTTGACCCCCTTCCCAAGGCAACTTAGCCTCTCCAAGTGAGGTCGCACTCCTTGGTTTGGGTGAGTTAACCTAGATCTAGTACATGGGTAGTTGAGATTCCACTTGATCTGCAATCTACATATCCAATAACCTACCCCTAGATTATCACTTTTGTGATTTCTACCTTGTGGGCCCTATTCCACATTTTAAGGGATTAAAACCCCATTTTGGACCACTTGGTATCTTAAAACTCAGATCTAGTAAGATCTAACCCTTGGATTGCCTTGATATTCTAGATCCACATTGTCACTTGCCTAAACTACTTGGATCTAAAATTTTGGATGCCATTGGACTTGCCTTGATCCCATTCATCACACTTTTTACCCTCCTTGGGCAAGGTCGCACTTCTTGGGGAGATAGAGTTTGTCCACTTGTAGGACGTGGGTAGTTGAGATCTTGGTGGATTTGGGATACACATACCTTGAAACCTAGGTCTAGTAGGTCATTTTGTGAAATCTTGCCTTGGGGATAGCATTCCTTGTTTTAAGGGATTGTGGTCCACTTAGGTCACATCATGAATTATTAGATCTAGATAGATCCATCCATCAAACCTTTAGTAGCCCACTTGTCTTATGTTATAGGGGTCATGATCTACAAGTTAACTTCACTATGACTCCATTTATCCCAATTCCCAAGGCACTGATCTTTCTCCAAGCTCATTCGACTTTCTTAGATTGTTGAGTTAACTTGTGGTTTGATCCTTGTTTGGGTTGCTTGAATCCCTTGATGTTGTCCTATCTCACGATCAAGTTTATCTCATGTACTGGTTAGCCCCAATTCAATCCTTAAACTACTCTGCATTGGACACGGTTTCCAATGCAGTGGATTTTCTCACAATTGACTAGTACTTTAATCCTGGATCTCATTTCAAATACTATAAGTCACTCTCACATCAACAATGAACCAAAGCTATACTCATTGAACCCCTTACTTCTCTTGTGACTTCATCCTTAGGTCTAGGATACACCACACACCTTACAATACTTCACTGATACTTTGATTTGGTGTTTTGGTTTGATCTCTCCTGTCGGGAGTATATTTGGGTCTCCCCCTTTGTTGTCTGGGCTAGATAGCATAAAGTGAAGGTTGCCTTGACTGGCGTGACAATCATATATTGGAGGTCGAGGTGATCGTGGTTGCACCTTTTGAGTTGCCCTTCCCTATTGCCATCCATTAATGGATACATCCATAGGGGTAACTACAGTTTAGGTGATAACATGTACCTTGCAACTGGTGCAAATGTTTCTTCATAATCAATTCCCTCTTTCTGAGAGAATCCTCTGGCTACAAACCTTGCCTTATATTTTTCAATGCTGCCATTTGCAGCATGCTTTATCTTGTATATCCATTTGGAGGATACCACACTTTTGTCCTTTGGTTTGGGAACTATATCCTAAACATCATTCTTCATTATTGATTGGTATTCCTCCGTCATTGCCTCCACCCACTCTTTCTTATGGGATGCTTCTCCATAACTAGTGGGTTCTTGATCTACAAGATCACACATCAGGGCCACATAGTTGGAGAATGCCTTTGGCTTCTTGCTCACCCTAGTGGAGCCTTCAGGAGCTCCATACTTTTCTGCTCCTAGTATAATGTCTCTTGCCCATGCTGGCTTTCTCTTCCTTGAAATTTCTATGACAGGGGGTTCTTGTGGTTCCATCATGTCATGGTCTTCAGGAGTTGTCTCTTCAGGGGTGGGTGCAGCTTCTGTGATTCTGGAAGGTGCCTCTTCCTCATATATTTCTTCATGTTGGCACTTCCTAGATCTCTTGAGAGCTGCCTCTTCATCAAATGTCACATTCCTCCTTATTTCCATATGATGGAATCCTGGGATGTATATTTTGAATGCTTTGGATGCTTCACAATATCCAACAAATATTCCTTTCTTCCCAGAAGGATCTAGCTTGGTCCTCTTTTCTTTTGGAATGTGAATGTATACTGGGCATCCAAATATCTTGAGGTGACTTACATCAGGTTCTTTTCGGTGCCGTGAACACTTCTTCTGGGGTCTTGAAATCAAGAGCACTATGAGATAGTCTATTTTGCACATAGATTGCTGTCCTAGCTGTTTCAGCCCATAAAGACATGGGTAGGTCTTGATCATGTGTCGTTGTCTTTACTGCCTCCATAATGGTTCTATTCTTTCTTTTCGCAACACCATTTTGTTGAGGATTGTAGGGAGTGGTTAGCTCCCTCTTGATTCCAGCTTCTTTACAAAATACTTCAAAGTCTTTTGAAGTATATTCTCCACCATTATCTGTCCTGAGTATCTTGATCTTCTTTTCTGAATGATTTTCTATCAGGGCTTTAAATTCCTTGAACTTTTCAAAGATTTCATTCTTTCCCTTTAGGAAATATATCCAAGTCTTTCTTGAGTAGTCATCAATGAATGTAAGGTAGTATTCATATCCACTCAAGGATGTGGATGGCATTGGTCCACATACATCTGAGTGAATCAATTCCAATGTACTCTTAGTCTTTGTTTCACTCTTTGGGAATGGGTTCTTGATATTTTTCCCTTTTGCACATCCTTTGCAAGTGCCCTCATGATCAATTTTTAAGTTTGGTAGTCCTATGACTACCTTGCTCACATGAGGTAATGCTTTGTAGTTAATGTGAGCAAGCCTTCTATGCCAAAGCTCACTTGGGCTAGTGGCTTCATGAACAAGGGCAGTTTCTGGATGGCCTTTGAGTTTGTATAGACCTCCTTCCTCTTCACCAATAACAATTGCATCCTCAATTGATTTTCGTTTGGGCCACATGAGTACTTGACCATCAATAAATGCAACCTTATAGCCTTTCTTATCTAATGCTGAGATAGAAAGTAAGTTCTTCTTCAAACCTGGTACATATAAGATTTCCTTCATCTTCAATGGGGTTCCAGAATCAAGCTTGTAGCTTGCTTCACCAATTCCCTTGATGGGATATTGATAGTCATCTCCTAGAGATACCTTTTGTGGAGAGGACTTCTCTTCAAGTTTTGAGAGAGTCTTCCTTTGTCTTGTCATGTGCTTTGAAGCACCACTATCAATGAGCCATGTATCTTCTCCAGGTGTCACAAACCCAGAGAGTGCAGAGAATAGAACATATTCTTCCGCATCTTCTTTTTCTACTTTAGTTCTTTTCTTTTGAGGCCTTTCCTCTTCTTCTTCTTCACTATCATCTTCTGCAATATCTGCATGATATCTTTTGTGAATATTCTTCCTCTTCTTCTGTGAAGTACAATTTCTTGCCATGTGTCCTAGTTTGAGACAATTGTAACATTGAACTGTGGAGAGGTCTTTTTCTGGGTTTGCTCCCCCTCTCTTCTTAAATCTATGAGGAGGTTGAGACTCTTTGTGACTATTCTTCTTGGAGTTGAAATGACTCCTTCTTCTTTTGGTGTGAGTAGCTAAAGCTTGATCATCTTCTTTGAGAAGGGCTTCTCTATTGGCTACCCTAGCTTCTTCTTGAATCCAATCCTCCCATACCACATCAAACTTCATACTTTCTTTTTTGGCACACATGGTTTGGATGAATGACTCCCAAGGTCTAGTGAGACCATTTAGAGCAGTCATGACTAGTTCATCTTCATCAAGGGTATCTCCAATGGCATCTAGTTGTTCCTTGATTTGGGAAACCCTTGAGAAATAGTCTTGAATAGATTCTCCTTTATTCATCTTGGTTCTCTTCAACTGAGATCATCTTCTTGTTGATGTTCCTCCCTTCATACATTGTTCCTAGGGCATCGTACATTTCCTTTGGGGTCTTCTTGGATGCCACTTGGGGAATCAAGTGGTCCTTGATAGAATCAACAATGATTCTCTTTGCCTTAATCAAATCCTTCCTATACTTCTCTTTGGCTTCATCTTCCACAGGTTCTGCAACCTCATCCTTGATATATTGGGCAAGATCATTCTCTTCAAGAATGAGACCAATTCTATATTTCCATGCTCAGAAATTTTCTATACCTTCTAGCTTGTCTTCAAGCTTAGTGCTTGGGGCCATCTTACCCAGGGGGTCACCAAAAATTGAAAATTCAAAAAATGAAAACTGACCTTACCAAGAGATTGGCTTGACTGAGGCGAGGTGACTGATGTGCTTACTTTCTGGAAACTTCAATTTTTCAGCCTCCAAACTTGATCAGAGAATTTCGGACCTGCTATAGAAATTTGGTTCTGGTTTTCTGCACTTTTTGTCAAACTAGGGTTTGACTTTCCTGGAGTTCTACCCAACCAAAAAGTTCGATCTAGGGCTCAAAAGTTCGATTTTGAGGAGGGCTATCCAGCCATGCAATCAGAATCCAAAAATTCCAACTTTTGCAGAAACCCTAATTTTCACCGGAGGAGGAGAGAGAGGTATTTTCACCTTGTGAAAGATGTCCTATTCAGGCTAGCTTTGATACCATGTTAAGTTTAGCCTAATTTCACAAGCAAGATCACTGAAAGAAACACAATCACAAGATAGACACAGATTTACCCTGGGAAACCCTCATGGGGTAGAAAACCCAACAAAGTTTTCCTCAATATAGATAATCAACCAATACAAGATGTAGTACCCAAACAAGAGTTCCTTCTCCTCCTATGCAGACCTCTCTCTCTCCTATGCGCAATACACAAGTGAGTGAATGAGTGAGATAAGTGAGGAACATCCTCCTTTACTTATACTCATCTCCCGACTTGACATTTTACCCTAATGGGGCCGACCTCTCCTAAGAGAGTCTAATAACCCCCAAATAATAATCTCAGGGCCGACCTCACATGGGAGATCTAATAACCCTAGTTACCACAATCTCACGGAGGAATAAACATCTCTGGATATACAATAGGGTCACTACGGAGGAATGTACCATCTCCGGAATAATAAAGATACAAATATAATATTCTTTGAAGTTACAATATTTCAACAGGAAGTTCGCACCTGCTGGAGAAGAAGGCTATTTTGGGGTTTCTACTTTTGGGAAGCATTCCCATCTTAACTCTTTTATGATTGTACTCTGATCTCGGAATTATCATCTCTATATGAAGGTTGCTAGGTTTTCTCCCGTTTGGGTTTCCCAAGATAAACTTTGTTGTTATTGTTTTGTGCTTTGTCTTTCTTCTAGTGATCTTGGTTATGCATTTGAATTATTATGCTATTAATGTATGAAATTTAACACTTTTCACGATCAAATATTTTAAAATCTAAACCAAGGAACTAAGAACTGCAAGATTTTAGTAGGTCTATGATTTATGGAAGAATGCGGAATGGAAGGGATCAGGATAAACCATGAAGAATTTATAAAAGAGGAGATGTGCTGCAGCATACACTTCCAGAAAGTTAGCTTATGTCAGGAACAAAGTGTTTAATACAACATCTATATGAACATGGAGTACCTATGGCTTTGGGAACAAGCTCATATAGGTGACATATGAGCTGAAGACAACCAAATTCTGTTATCATTAACAGCTGATTTCAGAAATGCTTTAGCAGGAGATGGCCCTCATCTTTAAACCCGATCTGGATACCGCATGATGGATATAAACAAGGTGTCTAGGGAGAGGTCCACCATGATATGAAAACACCATTATCTCACTTCTGCATATACACAGGTCATAATTCATATCTAATTGTAATCAGTTGAACAGTGACTGTAGTGATGCACCTATCATCAAACCTCTTAACAGAGTTAGAGTTGGATATTTGGTCGAATTCAGCAAGAGATTAGCACCTGAGTGTAAGTGCCTTATAACCATTAGAGCAGGTCAAGTGCATTAATTTAAGTGAACCACAACTGGAAAAGGAGATATGAAAGGCAACTACGGTTAGTACAGGGTTTCTTTTGAGCCAATGGGTGCTGTGGGTATGTCAAAAGGCCTGACATTTTACTCTGAACAGATCTGAAGATGATGCCCAACAAATTGGCATGAAAAATTTGTTTCTCGATTGATTTTTCCTGAATTAGCTTTGCTTGATTTGAAGTGCATGAGTATGATATATCTGAGAAAGAGGACTTTGTTGGCAGATTAAGCAGAGCACTCAACAGGACTGCTATTTTTGACATGCCTTTTGAAGAATAACTACTAGTTGGGGTGTCCTGTGGGTTACTGGTGGCATGAGATCTTACATTCCAGCTTGCTAAGCCTTGAATTAAGCATATTTCTGTAAGGTGGAGGGGCCCACCTAGTGAGGAAAAATGGCTTGCTTTATTAGCATGATCCTAGATGTTGTGATGAGTAATACTTATATGGATTGCTGAGCACGGAAGGCACCCCCACATGAGCCTGAGTGAAGCCTGTTTAAGCCAAAAAGCATGGATCAAAGGGCTGACTTGGAATCCTGGGTGTACGAAGGCACAAACCCAATTAGTTGTATACCCTACAGGACATGAGGGGACAAAGCTCAAGCAGAATGGGTAAAGGGGGTTAGAAGTGGACCCATAAATGCAGTTGTCTACATATTAGTAAACATATTGTTGACTTGGTCATAAATGATTACTAAAGCAGGATTCCTATGTAATGAACAGGTGTAGAGGTTGAAGGTGAGCTCTTCGAAATGGTGGATTCATTGGGATTTAGACTCTTGCTAAGGGAGAGAATGCCCTATATTTGGGTGTTGGAGGGTCTATGTACCTACAGCTGTGTCTTTCATTTCCCTTTTCTTCTTTGTAGATCAGATGATTGGGTTTGTGTTGTAATCAGTTGACTGTTTGTGAATCAGTTTGGCTTTGTTGTTCATGAGGGTGCTTGGCTATCTATTGAGGAGTTTGGAGATGAATCAGTTTTAGTTGGAGCTCTCTTCTTTAGCCCTCTGTTATTTCTGTATAATGTTGAAGAAACAAGTACTGTTATAATCAAATTTACTCTGCATCTGAGGTTTTTGGTCCTTATATATGGTTTACAAATTGTTCATTATTATGTTGGAATTTAGTATCTCTGGAGCACTCTCTATCCAATACAGTATAAATCTCTGATTTATTCATTTGGCAAGTTAGATCTTCATGTCCAATTGGGTTGTTCAAGTTCACATTCTCCATAATCACTGCCAGAGTTCTGTATTGCCAATAATAGATATAGACTCCATAACCCTAGATTAAGGCACTAGTCCTGTTGAATGCCACCCTATGCCCATAAAAAAACCCCTAAGAACATTCTGCCATCTAATTTGAGTTACAGATCTGGAATTGAAGGAACGGCTTAGGGGTCATTGAAAGTTACAGATTCATGCCAACACTTCAAAGAGGCCTGTCATGATCTACTGGGATGGGGATCCCATTTATGACATTGAAAGTGAGGGATTGGAAGTACAGCTAGGGCACACTACAGTGGTTGATACTGATAGGTATCTTATGTCAATGGGGATTAAGATCATGTTTGCTTCAGCCATTTGCAACAGGATGGAAATGTTGACAGGGTATGTCCTTCTTCTTCTAGGTTTTCTTATCCACCATATTATGATGGTAAGCTTGATATGAATATAGGAGAATTGTTTGGTGAATAGATGCATGCAAAATCAGCACACTGATTTTATTATCCATGAAGAAGAGACTTATAAGGATAGTGGGGATGAAAGACAAAGGATGACAGCCTATGGTGGTACTGCCTGAGAAGAGAAACAATGGCACCCACGCATAGACAAGGAACCATAGTAGCAAGATTCGGCCTTTTTATGATTAAATATCAGTAAAATCTAGACCAAGGAACTGATAACTGCAAGATTTTAATATAGGCACATAACTAATAGTTCATTAATGAATAGTAGCATTAATTATTTCAGAATTTCTTCTTGTTGTATAGCTTTTGTTTTCGTAGTAAGTGCTAATGCATGCATTAGCACATTTCTAGTTCTGATTGTTAAATTATGGTAACTTCGGGATGTCCTCCATGGTTTAGATGCCTTACATGGAGGTACATTTGCTGCATAGGCATCAGGATGGAGTAGAGAGTGAGATGCACTCTACTCAGTGGCATGAGCCCAGTGAGGGCTGCATGCGGAGCTTCAGGGGAGATTGACTTATGCATGCATGAGTTTTGCATGACTTGTTAGCATTCAGTGAATGCATGCAAAAGTGACCTTTTGCATGCATACATGCAAAAGTGACTTTTTGCATGCATCGGGAATTAGGGTTTTGGCAAACCTAATTCATTGGTGAGATTATTTATAGAGGCATGGGGTCCCTAGATGAGGTTACTCAGTTGCATTGTCAGAGAGAGATACTGCTAGAGTGAGGAGGGCGAATCTGCACATGTGGGGCGACTTTTTGAGATAGAGAGGAGTTGCTACAGGAGCTAGGAAGGTCAGATCTGAGTTAGATCAGTGACCTTCAGTTCCAGAGAGGCTAGATACCCGTTCTTGTGAGCTGAGAGATCTCAACAGTGAGATTACTGTGGAGATTGGAGGAGGTCGAGTTCTGTTGGAGGAGGACGTTTTTCTTGAGGGAGGAGAAGCTCATTGTGAGCTGGATTGACCGATTAGGAGTCCGTGACTTCCAGGATAGCCTTGCCTCAATTTTTGAGGAAGGTTAGGGATGATCGGAGCTCAGATCTGTTGAGATCCGGAGCTATATGAGCATTTGACATCCAGAGGGGAGGGTGCACTTATGCATGCAGAGAGGGCCGATTTCATCAGTGGGCAGTCTTGAGAGCGAGCAGATCAGAGCAGAGTGATCGAGAGAGGGTAGATCAGTCTGAGGCTTCATCAGAGCACTCATATCCAGATTGGTAGTTAGGGCACATTCCATCAGTGCATGCATCAGCTGGATGCATGCAAATCAGGGTTTGCCCTAGTCAGAGGGATTGAGTTACCGGTTGAGGTAATTCTGTATTGTATCTTCTTTTTATACATCTATATGCTCTGGGCTCGAGATTGAGAAGATAGCCCCATAGTTAGCTGGTTTCTCCCGAAAGGGTTCTAGGGTACATCTGTTGTCTATATGATTGCATTTTGTGTTAGTTGGTAGATGCAGACCTAGTTATTTGAATCTATGTTTTATGAGTATGTACTGACATAGAGATTCATATCACTTGAGGTCTCAGATTGATACAGAGGGAGTAGTGATCTCTAAGTCACTGAGAGGATGTACAATATGTCAGATCATCAATTTTAATAATATTTGGTATCTAAATTTCCTTGGCATTATTTTTCCTTTAAAGTTTCCAACTTTTGTACCTTTTGCTTGGTCCATTATACATTGCCTTGATAGATCATGCATGAGGTAATTAGCGAGCTTTTACTTCTAGTCATTAATGGACGTTAATATTCATTCTCCTTTTTTTGTCTCTCATATATATATATATATATATATATATATATATATATATATATATATATATATATTGATGTGTAGTTGATTGATAGTATTTTGAGACAATGAGATAAAGTTACATTTGTGGATTAAGCATCTTGTTTGGCAATTTTATGTTTTCACATTGGATAATTTTTGGTTGGATGTTTTGTAGTGGATCGATGGTGTCCTCTCTAGTGGCAAGGAGATTGAGTTCTTCCATGATGAATTTCGATGTCCAATTTATGTGAAGGATGTTGTAAATGTCATTCTATCTCTTATTACAAAATGGAATTCAGGTTTGAAAGTTGTGAAATCGCATAAGTCATGTTATATGCCTTCATATTCTAATTTCCTTCATATTGTTTCTTTATTGTAACTTGTTTTTTTATCATCTACCAACATAGAAAAGTTATAGGCGGTAATCATGATTTGTTTTGATATTGAAGGGAGAGAAGTTGCTGATTACATGTATATTGTAATCTAAACTAAATATATGACAATTTTGGCTAACATTTCTTTCAGGTGATAAGTGCATCCAGATGTTGCTAAATGTTGGTGGCCCAGATAGAGTTTCTCGTGTGCAAATGGCAGAGGTAGTATCACAACTGAAAGGATATGGCAGTTCAAGTATTAAATCTGTCTCAGCAGCATCAGTGAGTGTTGTTTCTTGAAAATGCATTTGGTGCATTATGATAAATTTGCTCGAGCGTGCTTTGCATTTTACTATCCATTTGACATTGGTATGCTAGGCAGAAACCCTTGAAGTATTTAATACTTTGTTTTCACTTTATAGGTAAACCGTGGCGTTGCATCTCCTGCTGACATATCCATGGATGTTAGTAAAGTGGTTAAGTTGCTTGGAATCAACCTGACACCGTTCAAGGATGGTGTGCAATTAACTCTTGAATCTCAACAGCTTTAATAATTCATAGTTCCAATACATTAGGAATGGGCCAATCATATATATATATATATATATATATATATATATATATATATATATATATATTTGTTACAATTGTTTATCGATGATGGTGGGATTACCATGGTCAAATAATTATCCATTTTTCTCAAATATCAAGCCTAGCTTTAATAATGAAGTTAAAACTTAATACTACTATTCATGCCAAATTACAGATTGATGATGTTGTCTTGTTTAATAAATTGGGTTGGATAGCAAAGGACCTGACATAATGACGAGGATTATTTGAAGAATAATCATATCGCTTGTCTGCAAGCACAAAAGTGCATTTTTCTTGTATCTACTTCCGTTGACACAGTTTTAGAGTTACATGCAATAACAAGTCACCAGTGTGTCAAACAATGTTTTAAACTCAGATCTGTGACCTAAAAAACACCCATTATTATGACAAGATTTGTATATGCAAACTAGTCATTTTTAATTAGCATGTAATACATCTGAACAAATCTGCTACCTTAAAGTAGAATGTTCCACTCATTGGAGCATATAATATTTTCTTTGGACGGTCTTTGTTGAGGTGTACTTTTAGTTTGATTGTCATATGTATATGCGTAATAGTGTACTAAACACACACACACACTTAATGAAGGGGAAAGGGCACTTTCTAACGTCTATGCAATACGCACTTTATCCGGCCACCCTCTAGAATCCAGCAGAACAAAGTTTCATGGTTCAGATCGATCCGGTGCATTTCAGGTTTTTCTCACATTCTGGTTCAATCCAAAGACCCCCGAAATACTCTGGGGCACGGCAGTTCAACATTTAGTGGAACTTTGATCAAGGTGGAACCATGATTTCCATTGGAATCCAATGGAAAACAGTGTGTTTTGCATAATATTTAGCTTACGCCAGGAAAAAGGGTAGTGAGTCCCATGCAAATATGGAAACAGCATCATGACGTGATAGTTCAACAGGTGTGATCTCAAGGGTTTTGATTTCATGAAATTCTACCAGAATTGGCCAACCGATTATAAAGGCATATTATATCTTTTCAATATTTGTCATATCGGATTCCGAACTATGTTTGTTGGCTGCATCCATAAGAGCGGGGATGGCTAACAGATTTAGAAACCATCATGCTTTAGGTTTTTGCAGAGGCCAAGTTGTTTATGACTGATCAGCTAGTTCACTGATTGGAAGTTTGGAGGGAGACAGGGCAGTCGTGAGAACTCAGGAAGATCTTTAAGTGATCTTAGACTAATTGTATTGATAATCTGGAGTAGTCATAAGGTAAATTCTGCTCCCTCTCAATATGTGTTGTTTCAAGGATTGGCTGCTGTAGTTGCAGAACTTGGACAAGAGAACTTTTGGTGCACAAAAACGCTGCGACAAATTCTCCTGCACGTGTTTATCTGCCTTTAAAGGAGGAGAGCAGGGGGAAACAAAAACTATTATTTATAGACGACAGACAAATGCAAAATCTCATCATCATCATAAAGTTTAAATATACGACATTGAAAGTTTAAATTTATGTAATTGAAAATATGCATACCATATCATCATCTGTGTGACTTAGATTTCATTTATCAAAATCCATCTCATCATATTTAGCGCACGACAGTGGTGCATCTTTCAGTAGAGCTAGAAATAAAGCCTGCCGAAGTGAAAACAAAGCAAAGAACTATTATAGAGAAAAACAAATGAAAGCCAGAGCACTCACAAAGAAAACTCTAGTAAAACTGGATCACTTAAAATGCAGTTGGCAAACTCAAGCAATGAAACAGAACCTGCAATTAGAATTGTTATTTTGTATATCTGTTTATTAACAGAGGCGAACTAAATCTGCAGTTAGAGCCTGCAACGATCTGTTTATTAATCAAAACAGAGTAGAAAATGACGAGCAAATTGGCCAAACCAAATGAAATCAACGTCGAAACACTTGAAACCAAATGCTTGTGTTGGTGAAAACAAAAATTAAAACCAACCAAATGCCTGTGTTGGTGAAAACAAAAATTAAAACCATCCCAGCAAAAGCCACAATGCCTATGATTGTGAAATCAAAGCAAAGAATTACGAGATAGAAAAACCAAATTAATTGAAAGATGGAACGGTCAAACCACAATGCAAGCTACTGGAGAACACTTTAAAACATGAACAAACAAAACAGACACTAGAGGGAAAGAGCTTTTACAATTAAATTTTTTCTTGAAGAGCCCGAGCCCATACAAAATCTATCGACGCTCTGTCTGTTAAACAAAATAGAGCAGCGCAGGGGGGCGCAACGTTAAACATTCAGAGCCCATACAAAACATAGGGTAGAGCTCATTCGAAACATTGCTTATGAAAGGGGTAGGCATCACGACGTGGAGAGATGACCCATAGACCAGCAACGTGGCGATTTCATGCAATATATTACAAAAAATCTCACAATCTTAAAGCTAACAAGCCCAGCTACTGAACTACAGTTTTTTCTTCCTTGCAATTCCATTTTCTTACGGATGAAGCCTGAGTTCTTAATCAAATTAACTCACGCAACTAACACTTGAAATCAACTGCCTATGGCTGTGATTAAAAAACTAAAACCAACCCAACAAACCATAGGTCCTATCGTTGTGAAAAGAAAGCAACGATATCAACAAACCATAGTTACTATCGTTGTGAAAAGAAAGCAACGATATCAACGCTGGAACACAATCTTACAACAAGTTGTAAGACAATGTATAACGTAAAATTCCAAGTAAAAATAAGAGAAAGTACAATCTTACAACAAGACAAGAGAATGATGTTCCCGTTAAAAATAAGAGTAGATTATGATGTTAAGTTAAAAATCTATTTAACAAATTGATTACTTAAAAATTAGTATAGAATTATATTAAACATAAAATTATTAAGTGTAATTTTTAGGGTTTAAATGGATACATGTTATTATCAAACCCACTCTGCTTTATAAAAAAGATAAAGAACATTTCATTAAAACACAAAGAAAGAACAATATTCTTCTTTTGTTTGCAATTACAGCCGAATGAATTAATATAGCAAAACATGATTATATTTTTTTTGAAAGATTTTAAATAATAAATAAATCAAGCTATGAGTATTTATCTCTTTTGGCTGTGACTTTATTTTTTTTGGCATGATTTTCAAATTATCTATAGATTTTTTGACGTAGCATGGGTGAGAGGAATGGGTGAGAGGAGAGGGTTTTTTCAAAGTGTTTATGTGGTTGATAACCTTCATCTAATTCGTATTGAAATGGGAAAACAAAGACATTAATAACACAAAAATAAGCATGGCTGTACTTAACACACATCAACAAAAAACACAACACAAACAAAGGATAATTCAAACTGAAATTCTCCTTTGTGCTACTTTGCTCCCAACCAAATAAAAACACTTCATTCTCTATTCTCCTCTCTGCTTTGCTTTGCTTTATTCTTGAGACTCTTATGTTTCCTAGTGACCTTAGATACAATCACACCTAAAGTTGGATTTTACATCAATTTAATTTTGGTAACAAACTTTTTCGTCACATGCTCACATTGTTGCTGCTTTTCTTTGTAACGTCACTGTTAAGACACTTCATGGTCTCTATTTTACATCTTTACACTCCCCTATGAATCATATAGTTACCACTATCTATTGCCACCGTTTTTATATTGTTGTTGTTTGAAATTAACATTTATTTTACTAATACGATTTTTCATTTTATTTATTGATTTTTTAGTAAGTATTTTCATCATTCATATATATATATATATATATTATAAATTTTATAAATATTTTGAATTTATAAAGTTTAATTTGAAATTAGGTTTTATGTTTTATATAAATTTTATTTTTTATTTTTCTCATTTTTCTCATTTTATTTAAATATATACACACAAAATATTACCATATTATTAAAAATAAAAAATTTACTCTACAATATCATATTATGAACAAATGAACAATTAAAGTATAGTAGGATTTAAAGAAATCCTCAATCAACTCTAAATACACTAAAAATAGTTGAGTTCTATTTAATTTGTTAATTGTCCACTTAAACCAATTTGGTAGGTTTGAATTTGGGCTATTTGCATGGTGGCCTCCCAACCCAACCATGAAGCCACAATTCAACAAATATGGATTGATTGTTTCCATATAGCTTATATATAGCACACCATTTTATTTGTTTTTAAAGTGAATGCAAGTGAATCTTAAATATTTTCCAGATTGAAAGTGATTATTATCTCCTATTTTAAGTGAAGATGGTGATCTGCAAAATAATTTTTAAAGTATGAATGCACAACATTTTCTGGCATCCTATTTTTATTTTTTCATAAATATAAAATTTGAAGTAATGTAGTTGAAAAATAGAATGAATAACCGATTTCTAAGATACAAGCATCAATCTTTACTCAAGTGAAATGATCCAACACAACCATAATGTCTTAGCTATCAAGCATATGCAACTTGAAGCATGAGAAAGATAGAGAGAGAATATAGCCAAACCATGACAAAGAACAACTTATACAACGAAAAAAATATCAAATTATAATCACAATTACATTTGAAACAATGGTTATAGATCGCAACATCTCTCAAACTAAATAACATTATGGAGAAAGTAGATCCATCCCATGCTTGAACTGAATCTTGCTAGCAAAAAGGTTATCACCAACAAACTATTTGTGATGTAGAAGCATTTTGAATTATTGTTTAGTGTGTTAGGGGCATATATGCCTTTGATATAGATGGATTTGGTTCTCCTTCCACATGCCATGTGACATGCATTATGCTGTGTACCTCTAAATGCAATAATGAGATAAAAAAGCCAAGAATTTTGGATACTAAATCTAGTTGTGTAAACCAATGTTTTCACGCCATTCATAGTTTGAAACAAAAAATGTGGTTTTGCAAAAGGTCATGCAAAAGAAGGTCAAAGATATTGCATTGAAGAAGTTGTGCATTCAAGGAAGTGTGACCATTCATTTCCAAGCCAACCAATGGGGAATGCTAATCTAGTTGAAATAACATGATTGTGGTTTGAAGGACATGAAAGATTGTGGTGATATTAACACTTACACTTCCGAGAGCCAATTGTTAACCTATAGAAGGGACAAGTCCATTTGCATATGCTTCAACTAGTTGACAATATGTACAAGAGATTCAAATGATTACGATTAAGAAGAAAAGGGACTTGAGTAGGGATAGGGGAAGGGTGATCAAGCTCAAGAATATCAACAATGAAGGATGGGGAAGAAGCCTTTGAAGAAAGGCATAGGTGGTCATGAGGGCCACAAGGAAAGTAAATCTATCCAAGCTCAAAAGCACTCCCATTAGTGATATGACCTTCAAAGCAATAACCAACCAAACCATGCTACCATCTTGTAAGAGGAATGGAAAAGTATAAACAAAGAAAGAGGAGCGGTGAATTCGTAAAGAAGCAAATAGACTACCCACCAAACATGAGTCATGAGTAGGAAAAGGGAGGCAAGCCCCAATACAAAATGGACTACACTCTAACCAACAATAAGGACACGATAAACCCAACAAAAAGGAAAATATTGAAAGGAAAACAATCAAAACAAAGTGGCGAATATGAATTGACCTCTTGAGATGAAATACCATGATAGACACTATTAGGGAGATAATAAGGAGACCATGCCCATGATGCTTATGTTGGTAAGATTTTTATCGCTAAGTTTGGAAAAGTTCAATGATGCTAATGTTCATAAGCTTTTTATTGCTATACCAAATCAATTCAAGAATAATAAAGGTATTTTGTTCTTAGACTTGGGTGTGACATACCATGCATATTTTCATATAAATTGTTTTAGCTTCTAGCAACTCAAATCTTTCCTTGAAATGTTGTAATTGGGAAATAATAGTAGTCACGATGCATGTGTTGTATCTATTGGTAAAAAGTTTGTATTTGCATTTTGTGGTAAGATTATTGCTACATATTTAAACTTAAACTTGATATTGATGAACACATGCTTACGAAATTTAAATAAAGAGATAGTTTATATTATTAGCCAAGAAATGTTTCTTTATAAGGTGATTTGCAAGGTTCTGACAAAATATAAAATGGAATGTTTATCTCATAAGAGGTTTGTGTTGGTCAACATTTCAAATTTAAAAGGAATGGATCAATTTCTAAAGGGTATGCCAATTAAATTTAAACAAATATTACCCTTTATGCATTTTGATACATGTAAATCAATGCGAACGATGTCACTTGGAGGTGCAAGAGATTTCATCACCATGTGAATGTTTGTTCTAGGGAATGTTAGAGTTAGATTATGAATTTATTTATTACTTTTAAAGAAAACAATCCTTATAAATTAGTGGAGAAATTTAACTACTTCTATGATAGTTCATACCATTTTTAATAATGGTTTGTTATAATGAGCTATATTGATCATTAACTAGATCCTTGGTTGTTTAACTCTAGAATTAGTATTAGTAAATTTAATATAGTATCATTTTATATTTCTTTATAAGTTTACTTTATGTTGAATTGCATGTCGTGAATCTATACAACTTATGAAGTAAATCTCCTTTATAAAAAAGTTAAAAGTTGGTTGATTTTTTTTTTAAACTTTGCAAAATAATATTATGATCACTTTCTTTTTTTCTTCACACTGTTGGGCATGTTCGGGCTTTGTGTCCAAATTTGACGGGTCAAAATGATATGGGTGCATCTGTTCCTGTCAATCCTCCCTCGCATCCTACATTTGATGGTTCGGCTCAAGCTCGCCAGGGCATCGGTAAGTCAAAATCTATTACTGAAAAGACATATACTGATGTTTCCAATGAAGATTTAGCTTTTATTGCAAACTGAGAAAGGGATTTGGATAGAAGAATTTCTTTAGGTGAGGTTATTGTGGGTCAGAGTAACCATAGTACTCTTGTTGGGGGGAAGGGGATTGTGGGGGCTGGGAATATTGATACGGTAGCTCGGAATTTAGATGGTGAACTTAATGATGATGGTTTAAGGTCGGCTTCGACTTCCTTTGTAGACCTGGAGTCGAACCATTCTCCTGTATGCCCTAACCCTCCTGAGAAGGGTTTTGAATCACCTATGGTACGGGACCCTGGTAAAAACCTTATCTTGGAACGCTCTCAGGTCTTGGGGTCTGTGACTTGTGATTTGGTTGGGGATGAAAAGAATTCTGAGTTATCTAGTGTTTGTGAGGGTAGGGTTATGGAGATTTTGTCACCTTTACCTGTATATTCGAAGAATCCCTCTTTGAATTTGGATACTCTTCCTCTCAGCTCCATTAAGTTTCAAAATGTGACAATTAGGAAAAGGAGAAAGGGGAAGAGGGGAACTGTAAAGGAAAATACTGTTGAGGATTATCTTTCGGTGGCTGACAGACTTAAAGCTGAGGGGAAGGATTTTTTTATCTTTTTTGGATCTTAGAGCGGAGAACCCCGGGGGTTATGGTTCGTGATGTCCCTACTCTCCCTGAATGTTCGTGGGTTGGGGAAGGCTTCATGGGCTAGGGCCTTGTCCAACCTTTTTCATGTTACTAGCCCGGGTATTGTCTTAATACAAGAAACTATGTGTTCGAGTTCTGATGCGGTTACAAAGATTGGGGGGGTTTTGCCATCATGGGAGGTATCGACAGTTGACTCCAATGGCATTTCTGGTGGCCTCGCTGTTGTGTGGAACCCAAACCTCTTTTCTTTCATTGTATATAAAACGCCTTGGGGCATACTGATGCGGGGCTTTTGCTTGGGATTGAAGTTGGAACTGACTATATTTAATTGTTACGCTCCCTATAGTGACAGACACAAATTTTGGGATTCCCTGGATAGTTCTGGTATTCTTAATGTAGCCAATCTTATTTTTGTAGGGGATCTGAATATTATGAAGTCTTCTTCTGAAATCTGGGGCCAAAAGGCCAGAATGGATCCTATGGCTGACTATTTCATTTCTTTCCTTGAAAGAAATGCTCTTATTGATGTGGCTCCGGTAAAGTTGTGTCCTTCTTGGACGAATGGTAGAGGTGGTAGTGATGGAATCCATAAACGTTTAGATCGTTTCTTGATAAAGGAAAATCTTCTTTGTCAGTTTTAGAAGTACCAGACATGGGTGCATGAATCGAAATTTTTAGATCATTGGCCAATTATTTTTCAATTCAAGGACCTGGGTGCAAAGTTAAAAAGATCTTTTAAATTTGACAGTTCTTGGCTTGAGCAGGAGGAGTTTTGCTCTATGGTTAAAGACTTTTGGAATTCTGTAATTGTTGAAGGTACTGATCCAGTAGATTTCTTCTGCAAAAAAATGAGAAATCTTAAATTTGTTGTTAGTAAATGGATAGTGGAGAAAAAGGCAGCAGATAAGGAGGAATTGAATCAGTTAGAATTGGAAATTTAGAGGTATCATTCAGAAAATGTTCGGGGGTGTTGGATATGGATGGATTTGAAGTTGCAAAAAAATTTGAGAAAAAAAGGAAGAGATCTTGCTTCAAGAGGAAAATGAGTGGAGGTTGAAGAGTCGGGCCTTATGGGTTTAGCATGGAGATAAAAACTCAATTTTTTTTCACTCCTATGCCTCTGCCAGGCGTAATATGAATACTATTTGGGAATTGAAAAATGACCTGGGCAATATTATTTTTGGGGATGATTCATTAAAGTCTGAAGCTGTTAATTTTTTTCGCAATATTTATAAAGATGATGGGGATGGTGTTTTATTGGATCAGATTAGAGTTGCAAAACTCTTTCCCTGATTTTTTGATGAGTAGGATGCAACTGAGTTGGGAAAAGAGGTTACACTGGATGAAATTGAACATACTCTGAAAATTTTTAAAAGGGAAAAAAGATCGGGGCCCAATGGCTGGCCTGTTGAAGTTTATATCCATTTCTTTGAGGTAATGGGTAAGTATTTACTCAGTATGGTGGAATACACTAGAATGTTTAAGGTTTCTTCTGGTGCCCTTAATTCTACTTTTGTTACATTAATCCCTAAATGTGATCACCCGTCATCCTTTGGGCATTTCCTCCCTATTGCACTGTGTAATTTAGCCTACAAGCTAATTACAAAGATTATTGCGTAGAGGATTAAGACTGCTTTATCTGAGCATATTACTGCTGAACAATTTGGTTTTTTGCACAACCGCCAGATTCATGATGCTATTGGTGTTTCTCAAGAGCTCATGCACTCTATAAAGACTAGGAAGCAGGAAGCTATGCTTTTAAAAATGGATTTGGAGAAGGAATATGATCGTGTAAATTGGGTTTTTTTTAAGGCTGGTGTTGATTCAGATTGGGATGCCCCCTTTGGTCATCAATTGGATTATGGGCTGTGTTACAACAATGAGCATAACTGTGTTGATAAATGGGACACCTTCTGATTTCTTTCAGTGTACCAGGGGACTACGCCAGGGATTCCCTTTATCACCCCTACTGTTCATCTTAGTGATTGATGCCTTCAGTAGACTTCTGAATATTGCAAAAGAGGAAGGTTTCATCAAAGGTATTGAAGTCAGTTTTGGTTGTATCCTCACACACTTGATCTTTGTTCATGACGTGCTATTGTTGGGTTTAGCAACTGTTGAGGAATGGATGGTATTTAGAAACATTATCAATGTCTTTTGTAATGTCACGGGCATGAAGGTGAGTTCTGCAAAATAAAAAATTTTCCACTTTAATGTAAGTTCTGCTAGAAGGGTAGAAATTGGGAGAATTCTGCCTTATAGTTGCTGTGATTTAGAAGATGGGGTAAAGTATCTTGGTTTCTTTTTAAAGCCAAACAATTACCATTTGGATGAATGGAAGTGGCTTCTGCGCAAGGTTGAGGCTCGTGTATCCCATTGGACCTACAGGTTTCTTTCCATTGGGGGTAAGCTCATACTTGTGAAAGCAGTTCTTACAGGTATACCTGTGTATTGGATGTCTCTGTTGGAAGTTCCGAGATCTATTTTGAATGCGGTCAGAAAGTTGTTATTCAATTTTTTGTGGACTGGTGGTGCAAATCGTGCAAAGCTAACTATGACAGGATGGGAGACTCTATCTAGGACAGAAAGGTTCGGTGGATGGGGCATACAGGACCTCAAAGTTTTTAATAGTGCCCTAAGACTTAAGAGTTTGTGGTGTGGGATATTTGGGTGTACACTATGGTCTCACGTCATTCATAATAAATACATAAAGGCCGAGGTGCACTCATGGATTTGGAAACCAAAGAGCCTGGCAGGTTGCATTTCCCCGATGTGGAGAGGTTTGTTAAAGGTTTATGGCTGGATGGTGGATGATATAAAATGGCAGGTGGGCTCGGGTGAAAAGATAACTGTGGGGAAGGATCCCATCCTGGGAATAGAGGGTACCGATAATTTCCCTGAGTGTCTGTTGGGTTACTTAAATATTTATGGCTTATCTACCTTGAATCAGATAAGGAATGCAGCTCGGTTTACCGGTGAAGGAAAATATTGGCTCGATGCAAAAGATCTGGGGCTTCATGGCTTGGATGTTGTTGTTTGGGATGGTTATATTCATAATTTATATATTGCAGGTGTGTATTTAAATGATGAGGTTGATAAACTTGTCTGGACTGGCGATGATAAATCTGGAACGGTCACTGCGAAAGCTGCTTATAATAGAATTCTACATAAAATATATATTTTCCCGCAGGATTGGTGGTATAAACAAATTTGGAAATGGGAGTGTCCATTGAAAATAAAATGTTTCCTTTGGCAAGCACTCCAGGGAACTCTCAAAACTTGGGATAATCTATTAAGACGGGGCTGGTGTGGTCCCAATCGATGTATTCTCTGCAAGCAAAATATAGAAACTATTAGTCACCTTTTTGTTGATTGCCAATTTGGAAGGGATATTTGGAATATTGTTAGTGTAGACATGCATATAAATGATATATGGGAGGCTGGATATTTTGGTTCATGTCTTCACAATTGGTATAGGAATTCAAATTCTCACCTTCTTATACCAATCTTTGTGTCATGGATAATTTGGTATGCTAGAAACTGCGAAACTTACAATGGCAAAGTTCTTGAGGTTAAGGCATGTGGGTTAACTGTTCTGAAGATGATTCATATCTATCATAATGAAAAGTTGAAGCCTGTTTCTTCTCGAATCAGTTTGCTTTCATTCACTGTAAATCAGCCTGTACTTTTTTTTGATGGGGTTGCCCAACATGGCTTATGTGCAGCAGGTGGTGTGATTTTTTTAAACAAAGATCACTACTTTACTCTCAAACTCAATTGTGGATTTGGGACAAACACGAAGGCAGAACTGCTGGCATCATGGTGTGTTATGAAGACGACAAATATCTTTGGTCTTGTGGATCTAAAAGTATATGGTGATTCGTGGGTGACTATTAAGTGGGCTTCCGGGGAATACAACTTACAGGTTTTGGCCCTTTGTCATTGGTGCTGGCGCACAAGAGCTGAGATCGATAAATGTGAAAAGGTTACTTTTGAACATATCTATAGAGAACAGAATGACATGGCTGATAAATTATCAAAGCTGGCCTTTGATGGTGTAGAAGGATATCTTCCGTGGTAGGAATGGTATGAACAAAACGTAATGGATAATGGGACTCATTTCTTTTTTGGGGATCTCTGAGATGGCATAGTAATATTTTGATGCTGGATTGTAAATTTTCAGAACTTTTTTTATTTTTGTTTTCATGTACGAGCTTGCGTGCTTTGGTTATAAAGGAAAGTCTTGGGAATATGAGACTTAGACATATCTTTGTACTATTTGATTTTGAAGAATAGCAATAGTACGTTTTTTTTTCCTCTGAAAAAAAAAATAAATTTGATTCGAAATGACAGAACTATGCATCAAGCATTTCACGGTTCCTTGAAAGAAATTCCATGTCAAAATCAAAAGTATATCTTAACATAACTACGTAATTGTGCAAATTATTACATAAAAAAACATCCACCGAGGGATCCAAAAGTGGTTTCACATCCTCTATTACATATAATCGTTCAACTATTCCCCCAAAAAACCATATACATCCTAATAATCATCAACATATGAGCGAGATCATAAACAACATTTTCAGAAAAAAATAATAGAATAAATGCTACCAAAAGTAGCACCTTGAGAACATATCAAAATACTCTTGGAACTAGTTGCATACCTACTTTGATTGAGCATTTGCTTCTCCATTCCTGATGCCGAATGACTAAACCACTTGTGGGTCAGAGCACACACAACTCTAATACCACTGGTGCAAACCGTTACTTAATCAGTTCTGTGGGGACTCAATTGGTCCAATACTTAAATACAAGCACAAACGATAGATACCCATAATTTAAACACACATAAGCACATAATTTATTCTCCAATACACTGATCTAACGGTTGAGGTTAACCCCGATATCACAACGGACAACGAAGATTTATTCTCCAATACACTGATAAGATGGTTATCGCTGTGTCCGAATGCTTAGCATATGGTTGAGATATCTTCCTCCTTCGCTTGTTGTGGATGGTTGCAATGCATCCAACTCTCTGCACCCAAACCTGCAAATGGAGCCTAACTTTTGCGGGAAACTGCAATTGCACCCAAACTCTCCTGCGAGTGGTTGTGATTGCACCCAAAACTCCATATCTATGCCTGTAATGTCACCCAGACTTGGCGCAATGCTTATGCGTCGGTCTCGTGAGGTAAAACAAAAGGCATGGACTCATGCATAGGCTTCTTGTTGTAATCAACTCCACTTGCACCTTTTTCCTTTTTCGTCGGAGCCATACTCGGTACCAGGTATACTTGGTTCTCTTCATCTTCACTATGTATCTCTTCACCTTCTTCATAGCTTTACCATTCTCGTGAGTCGTGACCAGGCCTGGAATTTCAAATTCTAAGTACCCATCTATTGGAAATTTTCTGACGGTTAAATGTTTTTACTACCTGTCATTTTATATTTTTTCAAATTCAAAGAGTGTCAAATTTGTTGTATTAAAAAAAAAACCACACTTATTGTGAATTCCATTAAGCCTAGGTTTTTTCAAGTTCATGGAGTGATAAATTTGTTGTATTATAAAAAGCCCCACACTTACTATTAAGAATTCCAGCCCACATTTGTTCATGTTCATGGTGTCAAATTTGTTGTATTATTAAAAACCTGGCACTCCAACCCGTCCTCTTATAGATTGGCGCCCTCTATATATATTTGAATGTTTGGCATAAACAATATCCAATAAGGATAAGTTCAAGATCGGCGCCCTCTATATATATTTGAATGTTTGGCATAAACAATATCCAATAAGGATAAGTTCGATCTGTTATTTGCCTTATTAATTTAGTATGAGAAGATCGCCCTTTCCATGATGGGCTCTTTCCATGGTGGGGGGCTTAGGAGTATCCATTTAAAATGAAAATTAACGCAAATTTAGGGTTGATACTTTCAAATTTCCTAAATTATTGAAAATTGGTAAAACCTTTTCTCCAAGACAAAAGCTCTTCCATAATTACTAAGTCAATGCATTTCTTTTGGTTTGGTAAAGTCCCCCGTAAATATTAAACATTGGGAAAATTTCTTGCTTATCTCGAGGAATATTATAAAAGTATAGGGGTAGAAATTGTAATATCAAACCTAACGCAAACATCAAAATCTGGCCAGAAATCCGCCATGTTATCATCAAAACATCAAATATTACTAAAACTGAAAAATTCTACACAATAAAATGGCACGCACACATTTCAAATTCAAATGCATACCTCAAACAAGTCGTGGAAATGCAACACTACACTCAAGGTCACAACCAAAGAGTGCATAAAAAAAAGAGTACATAAGGCGAAATTTTATGGCTTGGTTATCCTGCCACATGGTGCAATATACTCGGTCAGAAACCACAACCAACACACCAGACACCTTAATTCTACTTGATCTCGGAAGTACCCACATACTGTTGAAGGATATTTGGCATCTTGGGGGTTTATATCGCTCAAGGTTGCGTCTATGATGTCGTGGTTTTCTATGTACCAACCCCTAAGCAAACGTTTGAACCAATAAGCACATAAGCGATGGCCAAATAAGGATCAATGTCCCCTTCTCTAGTAAATAGATTCGTCCTAGTCTTGTTTCTTGGCTCACGAATGTCATGCTCCTGATGCTGGGTGACCACTAAGTTTACTGGATTTAGCTTGAATACGGATATATCTTAATGGACTGAAAATGATATCCATAGGTCGAATGCATCGGGTTGATAAAGGGGAGGGGCGCCTAAGTTTAATTTCAACCGGGATACATTTGAATTTTGAATCATAAAACCACCAAACCGCGAGCGGAAACAACCATGAATTCATGCCCGTCAAATCAATTCCTCTCTTCGTCATAGCCCTTCCTCCGTCTCAAAATACAACATGGAAAGTTGCAACTAAACCCTAAACTAGAGCTAATTTCTTATAAGCGCTCCTAAACATGGGCCCAGGGGCATACGATGAACTAAAGTCACAGTAACTCGGTAGGAATTAGGTGGAAAACAAAACAGAAGAGAGCAGTGCAGAACGCAGGATTGGGTAATTACTAATGGATACAGTTACATGCTATATAGTTTAAGAGAGGTATTAAATTTTCTGACGGCAAAGGTAAATAGGTGAACGTCAAATCTACGTTGCAAATGTTTTCATGGCTGTCACTATTGACATGTCCCTTTTACGTTAACCTGTCAAATACGTTTAAAATTGATAAAAACGTTCTATAGGACGTCAAATTCCAAGCCTGGTCGTGATTGTCTACTTTCCTTGTATCTTTACTGTGGCTATAATAGCATCATTTTCATTCTCCTCTATGTAATATTCCTCTGCAATAAAATCATTTTCTTCAGTTCCCCTTATGATCAGATTGTTGTGAAACCCCGACACTGGCACAATGTCCTTCCTCATACATTTGTCCAACTCGTTTAGCTCCATAAAAATAAACTGTATTTGGATCTTCATTCCTAGAAGAATCAATACTATTCTTTGCACCTATGGTCTCTTTTTCATCAGCAACCCTTCTGGTTGCTATAATTATGGCTTCCTCAAGCTCTATTACCATCTCAATTTCCTTCAGAGCTTCTTTACCCACTTTTTCATTTATCACGAGCACACAATCTACCAGGGTCACAAATTCAACTACTTGCACATAAGATGCAAATTTATTTCCACTCTCTTATAGATCCACTATTGCAATCATTCAATCATTTTCACCTTCATATTCAACTTTAGAACCCTTCAGCACAATATATATTCCTCATTCAATCATTTTCACCTTCATATTCAACTTTAGAACCCTTCAGCACAATATATATTCCTTATTTTATGGTGATTTCATCTAGGAATCCTTCTTTATCTATTTCGGCAAATTTTCTAATTTGCCTCTCTTGTCACAACCCTAAATTTCCAAGTGAGTAATTCTGGTGAAATTTTCAAATTTTTAGTAAACTAAATACTTTTGCAATGATAGAAGGTAAGTAATTAAATATAAATATAGTTATTTAACCTTGCTTGCCGACACAAAGATCTTCTACACTTTCACAAACCAACCTAACTACTAAATTACTTAACATCTAACAACTTTTAGAATCTTTAGGGTCAAAATATTTTAGGGCATTTCTAAATTACTATAAATTGACTCTGTTTTATCTAACCAAATCCTTCTATGAAATTATAACACAAGGATCAAATACATTGAACATCATACTCCCCCATAGGCAGGCTAGTGAATAACAAGAAAATACTCTATCTATCATAATCCTCTTAATTTCTATTTGAATACATTAACTTAAATGAAATCACTCATCCAACACATTTCAAATTTGAAGGAAAAGTAAGTCACCTAAAACATATCCGAGAGAAGACAAAATATTCATCTAAGCATTCACTATAAAATGAACAAAACAATTTACACGTTACCCATGTATGAGAGACCACATATATATAAACATATAAGAATACATTTCATGATCACCATAAGATTTCCTAACTATTTTTCCATGCTAATTAAATACTCATATATTGATGTAACCGTCAAAACTATCTTCAATATTCAAAAGATTCAAAACACATATCAACATATAAAAGAGTTCACACATAAGAGAGATCTAAAAGGGGATTACAATACTGCAACACAACTGTTGCTATAAGTACTTTCCTAGTTCCTCATAATTTATTATAGGGTCCTATTATCTGGACAATTCGTACATGTACCAGATATTACTGAACAAATCTTACATTAGTGATTTAAGGTGATAGATCAACACTAAGCCCTCCTTACCTATATTAAGTAAATTGACTAAGTACTTAATTCTTTCAATTAGAGAGGCAACACACTTGTTATAATTTAGTCTCTCCTCATATCATGTACAAGTAATACTTTACACTTATTCTTCTCTAATTTAAGACCACACCTTTGTTATTAAAATAAACTTTCTTACCATAGATCTACTTTATTATACTTAATAACTTCATTCCTTCATACAACATATGCATAAGTATTCTATTCTAATAAGGCATACTTCGTATTATAAAATTTATTCTCAACAATGCATAGGTTATACTCTTACTAGTTAAATTGGAGCAAAGGGTATTCACCCTTTTTTTTTTTACTTAAATCTCAAAAATCATTTTATTAGATTTAATCCATATAATGAAAAGTATAATTTTATGTATAGTGTAGCTCAACTAAGGTAACATAATCTTCAAACTATAAAGGTTAAATAAGCCTTCATTTCAAGGAGAAAAACCAGAACTCTAGCTTTTCAAAAAGTTCTTTTTCAAAATCGTTAATCTAAGGATAAAATGTAAGACCCATATAAACCTCATTCTTAGCCAGGGATCTACTCAACCAACATAAACATAATTTCAAATAATATACATATTTTTATATATAAAGGTTAGAGATCCTTATGGATCAAAACGGTTCCATCTCAGCATAAAACTATCCACAAGTTCGTGGCAGCATAAGAAGTGTACATAGTTTCAGCTATTAAAGTAAGAATATGGATTAAGAATATGGATTTAGCAACCTGGTTTCCAACAAATAATTAAAAAGGAGAGGACTAACCAACAACAGGATAGCAGGAATTACTAACTATTTCAAAACTATTGTCATCCCTACCAAAAGCGGTGTCCAACAGATTCCTGCGAAACACTGACTCTTGTCGTAAATGTAAAATTTCAGGGTATTCCCCAGCTGGGATCTAACATTAAAATTTCGGACTGTGTATGAGAGGGGGTCGAGACCAGCTCCACAATAAATTAACACAGAGCGCCAATAAAAGAAGCAACGAAGGAAAACAGACAACCAAGATACCGAACGAAACATCGATTATCTTGGATTAACCTAGACAAACTCGACAACAATATCAATCCAGACTTAGGTTTTTCACTCTATCATGGCTTTGCCAAACTTCGTGGAAACCAGAGAACTTAAAACAAAGATCATATTTTGGATCCAAAAGTGGTAGTAACAAAAATAACTCAAACCAGATCCGTTCCAAAGAAAGACAATGACTGGATCTCACAATCGCTAGAGGTAAAGGGTGATCGGCTAACTAGTTTAACGCAAACGTGGCTGGGTACGGAGATCAACCAGACGCTTGCCACCCTATCTTGAAGAAGAACGCGGCGATGGTTCATTAACTATAATCTGTTAAGCACTAAAATCTATATTAAAAAATTCCTATGAAAACGTAGTAATAACTGGTACATAGGGCTCTCGCCTGGCTTACAACGCCGTTGTACATAGCATAACCTTATCAACCATTGCAGAGCGTGTATAACTATCCTATATACAGGGATCACAATTAAAAGAGCTATCCATAAGGTGAAATCTACGCTGGTTTTTACTTACCAACCATTAACGCTGAGAGGTATTACCGAGTGCATTTCCATGGTAGCGATTCAACCTTCCTTTTGTAGAGGTTGATACTCCCTTATTTGCAGAGGCGCTATCCAATATCTCTCTCCATTCCCCCATCAGAAGGCCCACCGACCGACTGAATTCATAGTTCCTAACTTTGGGAAATTCTCATTTCAAAACCTCAGCAAATTCACACCGAGATCGGCTCTCACCCCCTTCGCCATTACCTCGTCTCCTTAAAGAAGGTCTTACCTGAGAGCTTGGGCGGTGGTAAAAGTTAGTGGCTGGCGTCAGTGGAGCAGGTGGCCGATTCCCAAGTGTTCCATAAGTGGAATAGTTAATAAGTAATAAATGTGTTGGAGTGCTCCATTAAGGAGACACTCTACTCCACTCTTCTGCTCGTATATCATAATTAAATGTATAAATCTCACAATATGTTAATCAAAAGGTATTTCATATATACATATAAAAGTTTACTAGGCACCAGTAGCCTAGAGGTGTAGAATGATATCCTATAATAGTATTTTCATATGTCTATTTATTTGTATCTATCATAATTCCATCACATAATATTAGCACATTTATAAAAGCTTTTATGTATCTCCAGTAAATTTATTTTATCCTTCCTATATATACAAATACGTATCCTTTGTACATAAATTTCTTGAAGTAGCATGATTTTTTTTTTCCACAGAAAAAAAAACTACTATTGATATTAAAAAAGAATCAAATAGTATAATGAGAATTCATGATTCATAACTGAATCTGATAGTGATCATCAAAGGAGCTTTAACAGTAGCATAGGGCATCTGAGACCGATCAATATACCCAAGGCAAAAAGATACTTATATCACATCTCATACAAGATGCCAAAATATTATCCAGCAATTATAAAACCTGGCTCTAGACCCATTTACAGATCAGTCAAGGAAGAAAAATTCCCCACAGTCCAGCATACTGTGGTCAAGCCATTCCTCCCAGATAATATGACCTTCCATGCCAGAGAGAGCAAGTTTGGAAAGTTTATCTGCCCGAGCATTATGCTCTCTATAGATATGTTCAAAGCTGATATTATGTTGCTTGGATATTTCAAAAAGAGTTCTATTTGCCCAATGTCACAGATTCATGACATTTAGCTTGAATTCTCCCATCGCCCATTTGATGGTGACTCGAGAATCACCATAAACCTTGATATTGACCAGCCCAAAAATATTAGCAACTTTTAGAACACACCAAAGTGCCATTAGTTCCGCCTTCATATTGGATCCAGAACCACAATTGAGTCTGACAGAAAAAAAAAATGAGAGTCATTAAGGTAAATAACATCCCCTACAACACATAAGCCATTAGTTGAAGCACCATCGAAGAATAGCACTCGCTGCTCCACTCTGAAATCAAAACTACCAATTCTGACTGTCCTCAATTTCTACTGGTCCATCACACATGATGAGAACATGTTCAATGCAATCAGGCTGCAGTGGACGCTGTCAGGTACCAAATTCTGGAAAATAACATTGTTTCTAATGTACCAAACAACCCATGGGATACAAATAGCAACAAAAAAGTGTTGTTTACATTTCCTGAACCAATTTAATAAGCAACTATTAAATTCACCAACATCCCAACAAAGTGTAATATTAAGCTTTTTAGACACCACATCCCAGACTTTGCTATTGAAGGAGCAATTGACAAAAAGATGATTTTTAGTTTCAGTTGCAATTTTACAGAGTCCACAGAAGCTGGGTCCTTTCCATCCCCGCTTGCACAAGTTGTCCCATGTCTTCAGCTTGTCATTCAATACTAACCAAATAAAGCATTTCAGCTTTAGTGGGATATTCCAAGCCCAAATCCTTTTATACCACCATTCCTGAGGGTAAATGAACTTCTCCTGAACAATTCTAGTATATGCAGATTGTGCAGTAACAATTCCAGAGGCAGGATTGCCCCTCCACAGAAGCTCGTCTTTATCATTGGACAATCTGATACCAGCTGCATCTAAATTTTTGATATAGTTATGCCAAACACAGGCTAGATAACCTGATAGGCCTATCTCACGAGCAGACAACCACTTCGAACTGCATACATCCCCATCACATTGTTTCCAGATTGTATTTAAAGTGGACATACCCAAAATCTGTAGATAGCACATGATGCTAGCCGGCAGGGTATAATCAAAATCAAAACCAATAATCGGATCAACAGCAACATGGATGCATGTTCCAGAACCCACTTGCCAAAGAAGGTCGTCCTTGATCCAGTGAAATATTTTCATGAAGCCCCTCCAGATAGGGGAGAAATTCCAACTTTTAAGCTTTGGATTTCTAATCCAACTGGAAACCTCTGCTTTAATATATTTGAGATGTATGATCCTAGACCAAAGGTTCTTTCCAAACAAATCCCTCCATGCACTTTTCAGTCTGAGAGCAATATTAAAAGTCTCCAAATCCTTAATGCCCCAACCGCCAAATCGATATGGTCTAGATAGAGAATCAGCGGCAGCCATGTGAAGCTTTGAACCATCAGCAGTCCCAGACCACAGAAAATTGAAAAAATACCTTTTGATGATCTTAATGATATAGCATGGAACTTCAAATAAGGAAAACCAATATACAAGAATGATGGATAGAACAGATTTCACGAGAACTAGTTTCCCACCAATAGACAAGAGTCTGTATGACCACTGTGTGATACGTGCCTCAATCTTTTGTAGCAGCCAAAACCAATCCTTGTTCTGATAGTTATTTGGCTTAAGATTGAAACCTAGATATTTGAAGCCGTGTTCGATAGGACAACAAGTATATGGCAGGATCGATTGTATTTCCTTAATATGCTCCTCCATTAGTGAGTTATGATAAAAGTTTGATTTATCAGCGCTGATCAACATACCTGAGGCTCTACAAAAAGTCTGGAAAATGCCCTTGTATGCAGCCCATTCCTCCATGGAGTCCTCTCCAGCCACCAGTACATCGTCTGCGAACAATATATGTGATATAACACAATCTTTCGCAATCTTGATGCCTTTAACATAGCCTTTTAATAAAGCATCATTTACCAACCTACTAAATCCATCCATAATCAAGATAAAAAGGAGAGGTGAAAGGGGGCAACCCTGTCTAATCCCCCTGGAACAGATGAAAAAATCAGATGGGCTTCCATTAATAAGCACTGAGATGTTCATAGAATTTATGCAGGCCATTATCCACTTAATGATTAATGGAGGGATCCCAATTCTGATAAGAATCATTCTGAGAAAAGACCAGTTAACCCTGTCATATGCTTTTACCAAATCCATTTTGAGCAGTAATGCTTTTTTCTTGTAGATCTTAATACTGTGCATCAATTCCTGAGCAATATCTATTGCATCATGTATCTATCTTCCTTCAAGAAAACCAAATTGCTCCGCCGAGATATGTTTTGAGAGAACCCTCTTCAATCTATCTGCAATGATTTTTGAGATGAGCTTGTATAACAAATTGCAGAGCGCGATCGGACGAAATTCACCAAAAGATAATGGCTTATCCTTTTTCGGAATAAGAGTAACAAATGTAGAATTAAGCCCACCCGGGATATAGCTATTATTCTTGGAGAAATTAACTAAATCCTGTAATTCACAACCCATCATGTCAAAAAAATGAAGATAAAGCTCCACCGGCCACCCATCTGGCCCAGGGCTTTTATCTCTAACAAAAACTTTCAAAGTCTGCTCAATCTCTTCTAGTGAGACTTCAGCTAGTAGACTGTCAGCTTCCTGCTCAGAGAAGTAACGAGGATATAAGGAAGCAACTTTAACCTGATCTGATATACAACAATCACCAGGATCGAGGTATACGTTACTAAAAAAAGATACAGCTTCTGTTTTAATACAATCCAGATCCGACAACTGAGCACCTTTGTCATCGATGATCTCCCATATATATTTAGAATTTCGTCTAGCAGATGCGAATGAATGGAAAAATTTAGTGTTTTTATCCCCATGGGAGATCCAAATGGCACGACTCTTAAGTCGCCATTCCTTTTCTTCTTGTAATAGAATCTCATCTTTTTTCTGCTCCAATTTCTTCATAATTTCAAATGATTCAATAGAGAGAGAGTTATTTATGTTTGCATAGATGGAATCCTGTAGATTCTTTTCTAATGTCAATAGCTCCTGTCTGTCTTGTATCTTTTTATCTCTGATCCACTTAGTAACAGACCCTTTTAGACCCTTTAATTTATGACAAAAATTTAGGACTGGATTTGTATCAGAAGTCTCACAATTCTGCCAATAAGATCTAACCATATAACAGAAAGAGTCATCACTAAGCCAAGAAGCATTGAACTTGAAAGGTGAGGAATGTGGAATAATAGAATCATCAAATTGGAGCACAATGGGCCAGTGGTCCGAGAATTTGCAGTCATGTACCCAAGACCGGTGTTTCTGAAAGAAATGCAATAAACTAGATTTGACAAGAAATCTGTCCAAACGCTTATGTACACCATCTCTACCAAATCTGCCATTGGTCCATGTAGGGGACAATATATGAGGTTTTACATCCACTAAATCTGCATCCCGAAATAGCTGTGAAAAGAAATCAGCCAAATCGTCCAATCTGGCAGTTGATCCCCAAATTTCAGAAGCATGACAAGTTAAGTTTAAGTCCCCTGCAATAATCAAGTCATTTAGGTTTAGAATGCTAGACCCCTGTAAAGATAACCAGAATCTTTGCCTCTCCCTATAGGGAGCATAGCAATTTAATATGGAAATTGTATGCTTGTTTCTACAGAAACATCCTTTTAATAATATACCCCATGGAGTGGAAAAAGACTTAAGGGCAAATATATTAGGATCCCAGGAAACCGCAAGGCCCCCCGATAGGCCACAGGAACTAACAGTAGACACCTCCCAGGATGGAAGAATTTTACTCAGCTTATGAATGGCAAAGTGATCGTCACACATGGTCTCCTGGAACAAGATGATAGTAGGGTCAGTAGCTTTGAAAAGGTTGGATAAGGCCTGAACCCGAGTCACCTTACCCAATCCTCTAACATTCAAAGATAACAAAGACATCAAGAGACTGTCACGTTGGGGGACAATTCTCTAAGCCCCATGGAAATTACCTTCTCCTTTTTGTCCACCTCCTCCAATCTCCGTGACAGTGGGGTAAAAATTCCTGATCTATCATGTTCTAATTTTTTCTTTTTACCCCGCCTAATAGTAACGTTTTGGAATTTTAATGAGTGAATAGGTTTTGCTGAAGACCCACAACTCGGATTCCTAGAATAGGAAGGTAACGGAGGGAATTCCTCCCCCTTATCCGAAATGAGATAACCACTTTCAGTCAGAATACCATTGTCTAATGTACATGAAGGTATATCCAAACAAGATAAGTTTGTATGTCCCTCCACAGACTGTCCCAAATTTTTATCCCAATCCTGCTGAGAATCCACATTAACAGTCACAGAAGAAGAAGGACCCGGCTCTAGCTTATCAGAAGGGAGAGATGACAACCCTAAGTCTTTGGTGAAAGAAGGCCCACCTTGATTAGGGTTTGATAACATATGTCTATCCCCATGCAATCCATTACTGTCGTCTAGAAGCTGCAGAGAATCCGACATACAGACCACTGGAGAAGGTGGACCAGTCTCTAAGATACCAGACGACTGAGAGAGAAACCCCAAGTTACTAGAGTTTGAAGGTCGCTCAAGATTAGGAATAGACAAAAGATCCCCATCAGGCCGATCCAATATAAATGCAGAATCAAGAGAGATTGAATCCCCTTCCCCAAAAAGTTTACGACCCACTTTCGAAACAGGAGGGTTTTTTCCCTGGCAATTAACAGGAAGACCTGTCACAGGATCATGACAAAGATGGACTTCACCCTTCAATATACGACTAGATAACATTTTCTCCGAGGATTCAATAAATTCAAGCTTTGCATTTGATAATTCAGGGAAATTTAATGGGGTTTCAAGCAATAACTTACCCGGTAGCTCCGAAGAGGGTTTAAAAGCACCAACCCTAGGAGTGGTAAAATCAGTAGCAGGTGAATCCCGAGAAAGCTTCCGGAGAGAGGGACAAGATGCCCGAACATGTCCAATCGCATGACATGAGAAGCAGCGAAAAGGAATTTTAAAGAAATCCAGGGTTTGTTTCCAAACCCTAGAACCCCAAGCTATCACCACCTCAGCACGTAAGCCCAACTTCAAGTCAATCTCCACCATAACTTTAACGTAGCGACGATCCATACCACAAAAATTATGCTGTCAAATCTGACAAATTTCCCAACAGAATTTGCGAGCCTCATAATAAAATCTTCTGTCCAAAGCTCTATGGGGAGCCCTGGGATGATCATCCAAAGATGCCTAAGGGTTTGTGCCTCATTGATAGGATTAAAGTTCAAATGCCACCGCTTGATGAACAGAGAGCCCCCTTTAAATTCCCAGAAAGAAGCCAGAATCTTTTCTAGATGCGCCGCCTCCAAGAATGTGAACAAAATCCACTGGTTAACCAACAAATTAATGCGGGGAGCCATGCCTGTGAGCGGTACCCAAAATTTGTTGACCCACTCAGCAAGTTCTAGCTTAGATGCTGAAGTGTATTCAAGCCGACCAACAATAGCCCGCTCAGCAAGAATGCGAATTCTATCAAGGTTGTAATCCTCATCAATATCCAACTTGCAAATCTCTTGTCTGGCCTTGTATGTCTTCAAAATTCTTTTGTTTCGAGCCTTCAATCCTCAAATTTTTCCATCACCCACAGCGCGACCAGAGCTCTCTCCCAACTCCAAAATAGAGTCCTGCTGAATAGGGTTATGCAAGTGACAAGACTCACCCATAATGGGCACCAACCCCGAACAAGAAGTGTGCACCACAGCTGTCGGTAGTCAGAAAGAGGATCACGACAGCTGCCAACAAATAGGTAAAAAGATACTCCCAAAAAAATCTCAAAATACACCAAAAATAGGCAAGTATATGATAAAAAGCCAAGTATGGAGGAGGACTAAAAACCCAAGAGACCAACACCCACGATTGCAGAAAAAACCGATAAATTAAGCTAAAATGAAGAAAGAAAACCTCCGACTAGAAAGATTTATTCCCACTTTTTTTATCCTTGGTTGGTACTAGGCTGATTCGACGAATCAGCTTGACTCCAAGTCGTCGAAAGCCTCATACTTCAGATCAACCTTCAGAATCGGAAATTACTGCAAAATCGCGAAAAACCCTAGAAAAAACCACCTGAGCCATACTCATTAAGAATCATATGTTTTAAATCCCAAAAGGAAACAATTCGTTATTCCAATTCCAATCAAGCAACTTATCTAAAGTCAACATATCCTCCAGGAAAAGTAAACCCCTTGGCTCATGTAATTGTAAACTTAAACCTATACATGAAGTTATCATTGAAGTAGCATGATTATATTATATATTAATATTTATTCAATAATTTTCTTATAAGTATATATGACACTTATATATAAAAATAGCTTTTCACAACTATTTATACATGTATATATATACTCTACATTAAATAGTCATATGTAATCTCTACAATTGTATATATATATATATATATATATATATATATATATATATATATATATAATGTCTATCTAGTCATTTATTTATATTTGACTTTTACTTAGGTGGGTTCTTAAGAGTTTTACAGGAAACATCACTAGTTCCTAACCCTCTAATGTTAATGACTTAAAATAGAACTCTCTTGGCTTCCTAGCCATCCCTCCTTCCTCCTTGGAGGATTGTTACTCATCGATTTGTTGTATTTCCATCTTTTAATTTTCCAGGCTTAAACTAAGACTTATAAACATAATACTAGCTTGGGGTCCATTGGTGGGGCCTTGGCCTCGAGGTCCTCACCATGGCCGTTTACAAAATTCATAATTATATTTACAAGAGTAATAACAGTAGGGGTCGGATTTGAGGGATGTTACACACTCCACCCCTTAAAGATAACACCGTCCTTGGTGTTCAACGGTTTGTCTTTTGCATTCTTCCCCATCTTTCGCTTGCTTTATTTTTATGCTTTGGTCGTCTTCTCATTTTTGCGATTTCTGCAAGCTCTTATCACTTATATCCTGCACATTACACAGATCATACAAGATCTTCCAACATTCTTTAGTATAACATGAGTATACAAAATTTCAAAACATTAAATGTTCACCATTCTTCCTCTTCCTTGAGGAAATGTTTTGCTTATTCCAACATTCATAACATTCATACATAAATATATGTGATAGTCTAGCTACAAGAAAATTCATTATCATTTGTTTGTACCATAAAACAATTCTTTCAACAAAACTTTGTGATCATCAAACCTCTTTGTACTTCAGCAATCATGGAGACTTGCACACAAAATCTCTTATGTATCTAAGCAATCATGGAAACTTGCATACATAACATGAGCCTTCTGTAAACTTGGTAGGAATATTTCTTAGTAAGAACAAGTCAGTCTTACTCTGTAACTCAACAAGGATTCATCTGTCTATTTCAACAGGTACATGACAGTCTTGCAAATACAACTCAAACATAGCTTCCCCTCTTCGAACTTCTTGTGTGCATACGGAAAAACCACAAGGAAAAGTTACTCCTTAGAGAATCTCTTGTGTGCATACGGCAAAACCACAAGGAAAATCATGATCTCTTCCTCTGCTCATTTTGATGGATATAAAGATTGCCTAGGTCTTTTTGGGTCAGTATAACATTCAACGAGCACTCCACCTACTCTGTTCCACTTCCATGGGGAACATGACCACAAATTAGGGTAGTTGTCCCATAACAACAAGCTAGTTACTGAGTTCTTGATGTTGCCTCCTCTGCCTGAGTCCAGGAATATTTCTTTGTAACAATCATTTATTATGTCTTGTATGCCACACACACATAATAACAATAAAAATAGATTCACTTATCATATTCTTTGCATTTTCATGGATACACATCAATCATAAGTCTTACCATTATTCATGATAAAGTAAATCATTACTTACTTTTGAGCGATTTGCTCAACTTATCTGTATAAGTTCTTTTATAATCAACGTTCTTTCTTGATGATGTCATCATTCATAGTTAAGATCACTTCCTGAAATGTTAGCATAAACAAAAATTTCCATGCTTCAATTTGCACTTTAGTTCCATGGCATTATACTCATGCTCGTTCAATTAGCTTGTGCATCCTCTTCGTTTCACCCCGATGTGAACTCTTCAATATCCTGCTGATAATATGTTAGTATTATAGTTCAAATATTTAGTTCTATCTAGATTCATTTCAAATTGGGACTTATCATCTAAGGATTCTAATAAACTTTCAAAATATCATGTGCTCAATCAATCACTACTATGTTAGGATTCTTCTTTCCCAATAATTCAAACTCTTACTATTAAGAAGATCCTTTTAATTTGATGTACGTCAATATTTTATTAGGAGATAGACCCTATCAATAATCTATTTATGAAAAATAATTAAATTCTTATGCATTCCAAAATAAGTTTACTTAAACTCCTAGAAAATATTGCTACACAACAATACATTTCTAGCCTATTTCCTTAATATTCTAATAAGGACAAGAATTTCCGAAATGAAATACAAGTATTGTTAAGTAAAAAAAAAATATTAAAAACATTTCATCATTTCATCATTTCATCACATGAATTCATACATGTCCTTTAAACCTATCATGTAACCTAGTATGTCACATCCATCCTAGCTATCAATACTTAGGATAATTAAATTTACTCTAGGCTATATTCTATATGAACTCCATTCTATTGGATCTATGAAAATAATGAAAGGATGGCTATATATATACCCTTTTGAATTAAGCATACTATCAAAGATGTACCTTCTAACTTTGACATTTGAGAACCAACTTTTATTTCGAAGAATGTACCTAAGTAAGTATAACTTCTACCAAAAATTGTTTTATCCGATTATCTTCTATCATATCTAAGAAGGCAATATTTTCTGAAATAGTATTATATGAAACTCTCGTAACAACCAAGTATTGCATTCAGGTGACTTTGCTAAATCAAACAAATTTAGTTCTTCGCAGTGTATTAAAAAAACTATACTTTTAACCTAGTGATGTTCATAGGTAATGCTCTTAGTAATTATAGAATATCAACAAAAATGCGGAATTAAAAGCATGTTCACAACACATTTCAAAATCTTTTGTACAAACACGGGAATTATTTCAACAAGTTTCATTCCTTAGTAATACCATACAGTAATGCGAATATTTAAACTTATGATAAGGGAAAACTCATGACAAGGAAAAACGTACGTGCCTCACAATTTTATGAGGAACCAAAAATAAAAGTACTTATCTTTATTCTTTCAGAGAAACTTGAAGTTGCGCTTTGAAATAACAATACCCCTCGTCCATTCCAATGCATGCATTCAAAATGAAACAACAACAACTTGGTTAATTAAATCAATACTTATTTATTTCATGTTGAGCCTATAAGGCCCGATCGTTTAAACCTAGTGCTCTGATACCATTTGTCACAACCCTAAATTTCCAAGTGAGTAATTTTGGTGAAATTTTAAAATTTTTGGTAAACTAAATACTTTTGCAATGATAGAAGGTAAGTAATTAAATATAAATATCATTATTTAACCTTGCTTTCCGACACAAAGATCTTCTACACTTTCACAAATCAACCTAACTACTAAATTACTTAACATCTAACAACTTTTAGAATCTTTAGGGTCAAACTGTACTTTTAGGACTAAAAGAATATTATCACAATACTACCATGGTTTTATATCCATTATAAAAATATTTTAGGGCATTTCTATATTACTATAAATTGACTCTGTTATATCTAACCAAATCCTTCTATGAAATTATAGCACAAGGATCAAATACATTGTACATCATACTCCCCCATAGGCAGGCTAGTGAATAACAAGAAAAATACTCTATCTATCATAATCCTCTTAATTTCTATCTGAATACATTAACTTAAATGAAATCACTCATCCAATACATTTCAAATTTGAAGGGAAAGTAAGTCACATAAAACATATCCGAGAGAGGACAAAATATTCATCTAAGCATTCACTATAAAATGAACAAAACAATTTACACGTTATCCATGTATGAGCGACCACATATATATAAACATATAAGAAATACATTTCATGATCACCAAATATCACTGAACAAATCTTACATTAGCGATTTAAGGTGATAGATCAACACTAGGCCCTCCTTACCTATATTAAGTAAATTGACTAAGTACTTAATTCTTTTAATTAGAGAAGCAACACACTTGTTATGATTTGGTCTCTCCTCGTATCATGTACAAGTAATACTTTACACTTATTCTTCTCTAATTTAAGACCACACCTTTGTTATTAAAATAAACTTTCTTACCATAGATCTACTTTATTATACTTAATAACTTCATTCCTTCATACAACATATGTATAAGTATTCTATTCTAATAAGGCATACTTCTTATTATAAAATTTATTCTCAACAATGGATAGGTTCTCTTACTAGTTAAATTTTAGCAAAGAGTATTCACCCTTTTTTTTTTTACTTAAATCTCAAAAAGCATTTTATTAGATTTAATCCATATAATGAAAACTTAAATCTCAAAAATGTTAAATTTTCAGAATTTACTTCAATCTGATCTAGGATCTTAACTGAGAGAACAACATGTACAGCATATCTACAGCATATCAATCATGGAGACAATAATGCAAGCACACAAGAGACACAAAGATTTACTTGGGGAAAACCATAAAGGTGAAAAACCCCAATAAATTCCTCAGAGATAGATAGAGCAATGATAGAACCAACCATGAGAGATAGACACAACCTAGCAGTAGATCCTCCTCCTCCATAAGTGCGCCACTCCTCCTTGAGTGCATGTGTGAGAAGTGAGAGAGCAAATAGAGTGCCTCCCGCACTCTATTTATACTTGACTTGACTTGCCTTTTTACCTAACTCATGTAGGATCGAACTTAACCACATAACATAATGCTGAGTGGGCCGACCCCCAATAGGGTGGTCTAATAACCCTTTGACCCACATGACTTATACAGGGCCGACCCCAACAAGGTGGTCTAATAACCCATGAAGAATAAGTTACGACACTTACAATATAAATGACGACACTTCCGTATAGAGGAATAATACCATCTCTATAGGAATACAATATACATATATGTGAAATACATTCCGAAGTTACATATACATCAACACTCCCTCTTAACTAGGAAGGTATTTCTCAGCACGGTTCTTCTAGCACAAGTCATCTTCTCTGGATCATCGTCACTAGATAATCGTCATCGAGTCATCATCATCGTCACTGCTGCTGCTATCTCAATCAATCTCTGAATCTACTCGTCATAGGAAGTTCTACAGAGCCAGTCCTTTTTCATATTGGATGTAGGCCCACCACCTGCAGGACTTCATCATCACTGGCCATACTGTGGAATCCTCAGGACTTATTACGTGCGTCACAAAACCTCGAAAGAGCATCCCAGGCTGTTACGAGCACACAGCTCTACCTATAGGATCTCCCAGGGCACAAATTACATGTGACCTCACCACAAAACCTTGAAAGAGAATCCCAGGACTGATTACGAGCACAAGGCTCAACCTATCGGATCTCCCAGGGAACAAATTACATGTGGTCACCACAAAACCTCGAAAGAGCATCCCAGGACTGATTACGAGCACACAGCTCAACCTATCGGATCTCCCAGGGCACAAATTACATGTGGTCATGGCAAAACCTCGAAAGAGCATTTCAGGATGTTACGGGTACACAACTCCGACCTGAAATCTCCCAGGGCACAAATTACATGCCATAGGACAAAACCTCGAAAGAGCATCTGCCAGATATCCCGGGGCACAAATTACATGCCATAGGCAAAACCTCGAAAGACTATCTGCAGATCTCCCAGGGCACAAATTATATGTCCTCCCAAGCAAAACCTCGAAAGAGCATTTAACAGATGTCCCAGGGCACCGAATTACATGCCATAGGCAAAACCTCGAAAGACCATCTGCAAATCTCCCAGGGCACAAATTACATGCTTATCTGCAAAACCTGATCCACGACCATAGAGTATCATCCTGATACTCACCATACATCATCCTGATGCATCCATGATCATCCTCATCATCATCACTGCAACGTCCTGCTGCATGTCATCTGGAGCAACATCCTGAAGCTCGTCATCTATGATCATCCTGATCATCACTGCAACATCCTGCTGCATGTCATCTGGAGCAACATCCTGAAGCTCGTCATCTATGATCATCCTGATCATCACTACAACATCCTGCTGCATGTCATCTGGAGCAACATCCTGAAGCTCGTCATCTATGATCATCCTGATCATCACTGCAACATCCTGCTGCATGTCATCTGGAGCAACATCCTGAAGCTCGTCATCTATGATCATCCTGATCATCACTGCAACATCCTGCTGCATGTCATCATACCTGATCCACCTAATCATCAATGCATATACCTGATGCATACCAAGTATCTACCTGATACATATCATCATACATGATCCTCCTGATCATCAATGTATCCACCTGATACAAATACAAATACATGGTCCAAGCATCCAACATGATGCATACATACATACATAAAATGATCCAACTGATCATATCCAGCATCCAACATGATGCGTACATACATACATAAAATGATCCAACTGATCATATCCAACATCCAACATGATGCGTACATACATACATAAAATGATCCAACTGATCATATCCAAGCAGAAACCAGAACATCATCCTGATGCTCATCATCCAGCGCTTACATCCATAGCCATGTGAAGGATCCTCCTTCCAACATGCTTAGAATGGCTTCAGCAAATGTGTCCATCACTTCTTCCTTGAAGTATCCTCGATCTGAAGAACGCCAAGCCTCTCTCTGAAGTACTCGAACTTTACCCTGGCTAGTGGCTTCGTCAGCACATTTGCAATCTGCTCGTCCGTCGCAACATACAGGAGCTTCACAGATCCTCTCTACACCATATCCCTGATATAGTGATATTTGATCTCTATGTGTTTCGACCTGTCATGAAACACTGGGTTCTCGGACAGCTTCACATAACTCTGGTTATCACAGAAGATACCAGTAACCTCCAACGGGAGATCAAATAGCTCAGACAGTAGCTTCCGTAGCCATACTGCCTCACAACTAGCTGAACAGGCTGCAACATACTCTGCCTCAGCTATACTTAGTGCTACACAGAACTGCTTCCTGCTAAACCAAGAGATCACACCTGATCCCATATTGAAGCAGCACCCAGATGTGCTCTTCCTATCTGCAGCACTGCCAACCCAATCTGAATCAACATAACCCTGGAGGTTAAACTTTTGATTCGCTTCATACTTGAGCCCATAATCCACTGTACCCTTCAGGTACCTCAGAACATGCTTTACAGCAACCAGGTGAACACTCCTCGGATCCGTCAGGAACTGGCTCAATGTGTTCACAGCAAAGCAAATGTCTGGTCTCGTGTTCATCAGGTACATCAAGGACCCAATCATCTGACGATATATGGAGACATCAACCAACTCAGATGAAGCATCACATAGAAGATTCAGATTCGATGCCATAGGTGTGGCCATAGCCTTGCAGTCCATCATCCCGAACCTCTTCAGGATCTCTACTGCATACTTCCCTTGTCCAAGGAAGATTCCATCACTCTGACACACCTCCATGCCAAAAATAAATAGTGCATCATCCCCGAGTTCTTCATCTCGAACTTGGCAGTAAGCTTTCGCTGCATGTCGGCAATCAATCTATCTTCATCTGTAACAAATAGGTTATCCGCATACAACAGTAGTATCACTGGATTGCCTTCCTCAACCTTGTAGTAAAGGTTGGAATCCGCTTTACTCTTGGTAAAGCCCAAACTGGATAGAAAGATGTCTATCCTACCATACCAAGTTCTGCACACATATATGACTACACCATGCTGTCTTGAAATCCATCTGGTGCATCTTCTATTTCATCATTTTTATATTTCTTAATGCTGCCATCTGCAACGTGCTTGATCTGATAGTTCCATTTGGAAGTCATAACAAACTTCCCTTCACATCTTGGGACTACATCCCAAACATCATTCTTCATGATCGACGGATCATGGCATTCTATTTCTTCATCCCAGATCCTGGGAACTTCAATATCTTCAATAAATATCTTTGTTGCTGGAACAAATGTTGTAGTCCTTTTGTAGGTGAAGATATACAGTCTTTCCTACAAAACAGGTTAAATTGCATGATTAGAAACATCTCATAATTTTCAGAATAAATTCTTACACATAAAGAAATATGTCATATAGTCATGCAATTATCTTAGCCAATGCTTCAATACAACATTTATCCATATCCCGTAACTTTCTAGATGCCTTCCAATCCACTTCCAATCTCTACCAGAACATTGTTAAGAGTGTGCACAACTCCCAACATGTCAGCAAAGAGGTTTCATTCTAGATAAGTAGCAATGGAATGTTGTATAGTGCCATAGGCCACTTACCCATGTATATTAGTAGTATATTGTTCATCAATGCAACTATTCTAATATGCACAATACATATCCTAAGTCTAGGAACATGAGCATATACATCATTGAACAATTTTATTTAAACAAACATATATGCAAGAAATGATAATTAAAATACTTATCTTTGTTTGTTTGTTGGGTGGACTCCCTCCGAGTCTTCGCTTTCTTGCAGGAGCTGCTGGAGTCCTAATCTGCAGTAGCTTCTTCTACAACTTTCTGTTGTGGAATGTAGAGAGATGGTCAACTCCCTCTGAATATCTGCATCCTTTCATAAATCACTGGAGTGTACTCCCTCTTGATCTTTGCTTCCTGGATTACCTGTTCTTGAACTCATATTCATCCTTGGTACCTATGCATGCTTATTAGTATCATGATTGTGTTATCCTTGTGATCTCATATAAAATCATACATTCATTAGTAACTATTAAAACACAATAATCTCAAGCATGTATAGTCATTTCAAATAGAAAATAATAAGCATTAGCATTCAAGGTTTATGTAGGATTCTTATGGTTAGTCAAATCATAAGAAACATAACATGTCTAAACCTGTAATTACTCAAACCTATGAATCTTCAGGTTAGTTGAATCATCAATCAAGATAAGAGATATAATATGCATAAAACCTGTGATTATTCAAACCTATACCTTCATGATTCTTCTGCTTAGTCATATTATCAATCATGGTAAGAAACATAATATGCATACAACCATGATTATTCAAACCTATGACTCTTCAGGAATAATCATTATCAACAACAGTATAAGATCCTAACACAAGGTAGGATTCTAGCTTGATATAGGAAAAACATACCTGGATTAGCATGCTAGCTATTTATGTCTAACATACCCGTATAATGTCTTTTGTTTCTCTTCAGTGACTTGTGCTAGTAACCTGCATGTCTCATAAGTTAACCATTGTATAAACAAGTTATACATACCTCGAAAGTAGATCTTCTATGTAATCCATGATAATGGATGAATCCTTGTCTTCATGTCACCATGATCATATGTTCTTGGACCAGAACATGATTTGTCTTTCTTGGTGTACCTTTCATGTTAGTAGACAACATAAACCTCATACAACACCATAATGCATTAGTACAATCATAAGTGTCAACACCCTAACCAATGAATATCTTCTATCATGCATTCATAATTTTGTTAAGGTGATACGAAAAATCTAAAATCAAAATTGTACTAACCGTAATAACATGAAGACAAACATACCATAAACTTAATCATGGACAAATATCGAAACATACCTCAATGAGTCATACCTGTCGAGATCGCTTGTAATCTTCTTATGTAAGGCCTTAGCCTCATCTCCCTCTAAAACAGGAACTTCTTCACTCATGCAGATGATCAATCCATCTTCTTCTAGGATTAACCCAATCCACTTGAATTACAAGAACTGGGAGTGGAGCTAGATATGGGTTTGTCAGAGAAACCCCAAAAATTCAAACTTTGAGTTTCAAATTTCTGAAAGGATAGAAATATGCGCCTTGATGAGCTGATCAAGCGAGTATATTTAGAATTTGAAAACTTCAAAGTTTCACTCCTCAATTTTGCCTTTGAAACTTTCGGATTCACTGGACGTGACCCTGAACTGGGGTTTGATGAAGCCCACTCTTCTGCCCAATCAAAAGGTTTGATCCAAAGCTCTAAGCTTCTATTTTTCTGAGGAGCTTCCAGCCATGGTCACAGATTTAAAAAAGTCCCATTTTTACAGAAGCCCTAATTTTCCACTTTCCTGATCAAAGTCCCGAACTAGGGTCTGATCAAGCCCGGCCTTCTGCCCAACCAAAAATTATGATCTTGGTCTCTAAATTTTTATTTTGATGAGTAGCATTCAGCCGTGGTCTCTTATTACAAAAATTCCAACTTTCTCCAAAGCCCTAAATTCCGGAAGCCATAAATGAAGGTACCAAAAAATAATTCTGTTTTGACAGAAATATGTACCTGATTGTTTCTTGTGTAACTCCGAAATTTTTTATCCACAGGGTCTGAAAAAGTTTCCTGAGATAGCCTGACCTATTAGATTTCCATCCTGACAGGTCTGACCTCAATTGGATTTTCTGAGAGAGAGTTATGCCAAATGTCGCAACGTGACCTGTTTTGGGATAATACAGGAGAGAAAACTTGTACGGCGTGCCACGTGTCACTGTTTCAACTTCGGCCTCTGAAAACCTTTCCTGAGATAGATCGGCCTGTTATCTTTCCATCCTGACAGTTCTGACCTCAATTGGATTCTCTGAGAGAGAGTTATTCCAAGTGTCGCAACGTGACCTGTTTATGGGATAATACAGGAGAGAGAACTTGTACTGCGTGCCACGTGTCACTGGTTCACCTTCGGCCTCTGCAACATTTTTCTGAGATATTACAGTCTGTGTACTACCTATCACTTTTTACTAAATTTCAGTTGGAGCTTCCTAGCCCAAGTTATGACCTTTTTCCCAAGGTCTCCTGATTTTGACTCAGATCTGGAAGAGGCAGAAACCCTATATTGTACAGATCATAACTCACAAAGTATAACGAATTAGAGGTTGTCCTTTGGAAACAAGGTACCTGGAGATTTAATATTCTTCCTGTAACAATTTCAGATCCGAAAACTTCGCCAAAACGGATTTATAGTGAAAGTGCTACGACGACTGGTTTTTGCTATATCAAGCCCTAGCATCGTAATTGCAACAAGTGTCATACATGCCATATCATGCCTTCTTTCAGGCTAGCTCTGATACCATGTTAAATTTTCAGAATTTACTTCAATTTGATCTAGGATCTTAACTGAGAGAACAACATGTACAACATATCTACATCATATCAATCATGGAGACAATAATGCAAGCACACAAGAGACACAAAGATTTACTTGGGGAAAACCATAAAGGTGAAAAACCCCAATAACTTCCTCAGAGATAGATAGAGCAATGATAGAACCAACCATGAGAGATAGACACAACCTAGCAGCAGATCCTCCTCCTCCATAAGTGCGCCACTCCTCCTTGAGTGCATGTGTGAGAAGTGAGAGAGCAAATAGAGTGCCTCCCGCACTCTATTTATACTTGACTTGACTTGCCTTTTTACCTAACTCATGTAGGCTCGAACTTAACCACATAACATAATGCTGAGTGGGCCGACCCCCAATAGGGTGGTCTAATAACCCTTTGACCCACATGACTTATACAGGGCTGACCCCAACAAGGTGGTCTAATAACCCATCAAGAATAAGTTACGACACTTACAATATAAATGACGACACTTCCGTATAGAGGAATAATACCATCTCTATAGGAATACAATATACATATATGTGAAATACATTCCGAAGTTACATATACATCAACAAAAAATCATTTTATTAGATTTAATCCATATAATGAAAAGTATAATTTTATGTATCATGTAGCTCAACTAAGGTAACATAATCTTTAAACTATAAAGGTTAAATAAGCCTTCCTTTCAAGGAGAAAAACCAGAACTCTAGCTTTTCGAAAGGTTCTTTTTCAAAATCGTTAATCTAAGGATAAAATGTAAGACCCATATAAACCTCATTCTTAGCCAGGGATCTACTGAACCAGCATAAACATAATTTCAAATAGAAGACATATTTATATATATAAAGGTTCGAGATCCTCATGGATCAAAACGGTTCCATCTCAGCATAAACTATCCACAAGTTCGTGGCAGCATAAGAAGTGTACATAGTTTCAGCTATTAAAATAAGAATATGGATTCGACTTATTTATTTCGCAACCTGGTTTCCAACAAATAATTAAAAAGGAGAGGACTAACCAGCAACATGATAGCAGGGATTACTAACTATTTCAAACCTATCACAAATTGGAGCATAGGTGAACTAAATACTTTTGTGGTGTGCTCTTCACGATGGGACAAAACTCCTTATGTTAAGGGCAAAGTGGAGACACCCGCCTTCATTGGAATCTTTAGCATATATACCATTAGATATCAATTTGTATATATATATAAGAATATTTTCTATTTGTAAACCTTTTCTTCCAAATGATTTACGTGTTTGCCACTACTTTAGTTAAGCCAATAATATTCGTATCCTATTATATGAATATGTCAAAGATATGTATATAATTTTTTTTATACATAATATTCACATATACTTATATACATGGAACCCTTATATATATATATATATCTTAAATATTATTAACGTCTGCTCGTATATCATAATTAAATGTATAAATCTCACAATATGTTAATCAAAAGGTATTTCATATATACATATAAAAGTTTACTAGGCACCAGTAGCCTAGAGGTGTAGAATGATATCCTATAATAGTATTTTCATATGTCTATTTATTTGTATCTATCATAATTCCATCACATAATATTAGCACATATATAAAAGCTTTTATGTATCTCCAGTAAATTTATTTTATCCTTCCTATATATACAAATACGTATCCTTTATACATAAATTTCTTGAAGTAGCATGATTATATTATATATGAATATTTATTCAATAATTTTCCTATAAGTATATATGACACTTATATATAAAAATAGCTTTTCACAACTATTTATACATATATATATATACTATACATTAAATAGTCATATGTAATCTCTACAATTGTATATATATATATATATATATATATATATATATATATATATATATATATAATGTCTATCTTGTCATTTATTTATATTTGACTTTTACTTAGGTGGGTTCTTAAGAGTTTTAAAGGAAACATCACTAGTTCCTAACCCTCTAATGTTTATGACTTAAAATAGAACTCTCTTGGCTTCCTAGCCATCCCTCTTTCCTCCTTGGAGGATTGTTACTCATCGATTTGTCGTATTCCCATCTTTTAATTTTCTAAGCTTAAACTAAGACTTATAAACATTGTTGCTTGGTTTTTCAACCAAGCATGTGCAAGGATGCACCTACTAACTTGTAGTAGCAGTCTTCAAATTGAAAGCAAATACAACTATAAACTAATCTGAATTTAACATGTGCATATAACAATAAACTTGAAAAGATTTAAGAACAAGAACAAGAAACGAAATAAAAAATGACTTTTGTATTATAATACCTCAAATGGTGAGGATGTTTGGTGTTGAGCAGATCCAAGGTTGAGATGCTCCAGGCTCCAATGGTCAAAGAACTCAAGAGAGATTTTGACAGCATGAGGATAGGATGATGGATGGATGGAAAGTGAGGAGCCCCTATCACCTTTTTATAGTTTTTGGTGATGGGGAATACCATTGTGGTTTTGAGGAAACCAATGGTATTGACCAACATGGTTTAGGTACATTTTTTTCTCTTTTTTCCTTTTTTGAATATTTTGAATATTTTTATTCACTTTTAATATTTTTGGGAATTCTGGACCCTTTTTGAGGGTTTTTGTGTTTTTTGAGGAAAAATATATATTTTGAGGGGAAAAAAGGTGTATTATGGTCTTTTTGGTGTCCTTTTGATGGCTTTAGAGGCTCAAATGGTGGAAAAGTGGACAAATGGGTCATGTGAATAAGGGAATGAGCTAGTGAGCACTTTTTGGGTGTTAACAGATTGCCCCCTGATGTGTGAGGGCATGAGCTCATCGTATGGCCGATAGACATCATAGTTCTTTTGTCTTTTTCTTGGGGTTTGGGGAAGAGAAGAGACCGATTGGAGACTGGATCAACGGCCCCTTGGAAGCTGCAAAAACAAAAAATATTACATGGCCTCAATATGAATGAAGAATAATCTCTGATAATGGACGAGGAGGGCATACCCATGCTCGTATCAAGACATATACATAACAATTAGTCCCAAGAAGGGGGACCTGAATAATACATAAAAAACCTGCTGGTACATCATAATGGTCCAAAGGGGACACTATTTTGGGATGTACTCATGATCATAACATGATTGATCTCAAGAACTGATACACTGGAAATGCAACAATCGTTCTGAATAAGGTTTCAGGAGGGTTGATGAATTGCTGAAATTGAAGGTGTCCAACATCTGTAGGGACTCAACAACTGTGATTCAACTCTGAGGAGTATATGTAACTGTATACTTGAGGGAGTATAAAACTGGGGTACATCTGAATACTGTCGCCGTGCGCAACCCGAATATCTATAGAAAAATGTAACTGGTTGTTTCCATAAGTAGACTCTCAAATGTGGAAGAGTCAGGTGGTATCCGGGGTCTTCAACAAATAACTGAAAGGACCAATACCCTGTGCGAGTCTCAATGATGCGACCAAGGTGTTGAAGTCGAGCATGTGAGAAACAACCATTTGGAGAGGCACTGAGGACTCTTCTCGAAATGATTCGTAGGAACTCATCATAAATGGTGATGAGTCCAAGGCACAGGGACCTCTGGGTCTATCCTCTGGAATAGATTTGGTTGGTGTCAATAGAGGGATACCGGCAAATATCAAGGCAATGATGTTTCCTTGATAGGAGCACGAGGTGCACAATTGATATGTGGTAGTACTAAATGGTAGGACTATCATACTGTGGGGATGGGAAGTAACTGGGGTCATAGAGTGGGTGGACTCAAACATCCTTTGTTCAGAGCATGATGACATGGTTGACTTGGCAGCGTAGGAAATTGACTTGTAGGTGCGGGGATCATAGCTTTAAGGACTAAAGGGTATGTATTGTAGATTGGAGTGACTCTCAGGGTGACATACTGCAGAAAAATATGAACAAAGGTGAACAAAAAGCTGCCATATGAGTAGACATGATCTGTTGTGGCACCGAGAAGCACCATTGGGTCCTTCTTTGTAGTTTTAATGAGCTCCAAGAAGGGATAAAAGTGTGCTCTGAAATGGTACTATCCTGTGGATTTTGTGGGCCCAGGACTATTCATGCTCATGAGTGCTTTCATTTTTAAGGAGTCTGAAAACGATAAGAAGACTCTGCAGTGTTGGTGGAGTACCGTCCTATGGATTTATACGAGTCCAGGATGGTGATTGCTCGTGGTTGCTTTCATTTTTAGAGAGTCTGAAAGCGGTAAGTGGACTCCATTGGTGTTCTTTTTCGTAAGTTAGTCTCCAAGGCCCGAAAAAGCATAAAATGATGCAAATGGAGAACTCTTCTAGCCGATGTGACTAGAGTATTCCTTTTTCTTAATTAGTCTACAAGGTCCGGAAAATGGGTAAACTTATACCAGGTAGACGCCCTTTCAGATACGTTTAGCGAGCATGAAAGGGAGCAAGGTTGCTCGACGATCTTTTCATTTTTTTAGGAGTAAAAAAAGAGCTTAACAGAAACTCCCTAAGTGCCTTTTTCGTAAAAGAATTACTCGGCCCAAAAAATGGATAAAATTATATCGAACAAAAAGGTTTTGATGATAGCGAGAAATGGTCTCGCGCATCGTCATGAGTGCGGAAAACTGAATCTGGTGACATAAAGATTGTGAAAAAATGGGCAACAACCGATGTGGCACGCAAACCGAGGCGATGAGTGGCATTTTGAAAAAATGCCTGAAAATGATGGGGGTGAGAGCGAGAAATGATCTCAAGCATCATCACAAGTGCGGAAAGCTGAGTCCGACGATATAAGACTTGTAAAAAATGGACGACAACCGATGTGGCACACAAATCGAGGCGACGAGTGGCATGGAAAAAAATGCCCGAAAAATATGGAGATGAGAGTGAGAAATGATCTCAAGCATCATCACGAGCGTGAGAAACTGAATCCGACGATATAAGACTCGTAAAAAATGGACGACGGCCGATGTGGCACGCAAATTGAGGTGACGAGGGGCATGGGAAAAAATGCCCAAGAAACTTGGAGGTGAGAGCGAGAAATGATCTCAAACATCATCACGAGCACGAAAAAATGAATCCGACGATATAAGACTCGTAAAAAATGGACGACGGTCGATGCGGCACGCAAATCAAGGCGACGAGGGGCATGGGAAAAAATGCCCGAAAAATATGGAGGTGAAAGTGAGAAATGATCTCAAGCATCATCACGAGCGCTAAAAATTTAATCTGACGATATAAGACTCGTAAAAAATGGACGACGGCCGATGTGACACACAAATCGAGGCGACGAGGGGCATGGGAAAAAATGCCCAAAAAATATGGAGGTGAGAGCGAGAAATGATCTCAAGCATCATCACAAGCGCAGAAAACTAAATTCGACGATATAAGACTCGTAAAAACTGGACGATGACCGATGCGGCACGCAAATCGAGGCGACAAGGGGCATGGGAAAAAAATGCCCAAAAAATCTGGAGGTGAGAGCGATAAATGATCTCAAGCATCATCACGAGCGCGAAAAACTGAATCCGACGATATAAGACTCGTAAAAAATAGATGACGACCAATGTGGCATGCAAATCGAGGTGACGAGGGGCATGAGAAAAAATGCTCGAAAAATCTGGAGGTGAGAGCGAGAAATGATCTCAAGCATCATCACGAGCACGGAAAACTGAATCTGATGATATAAGACTCGTAAAAAACGGATGACGGCCGATGCGGCATGCAAATCGAGGTGACAAGGGGCATGGGAAAAAATGCCCCAAAAATGGACCTAGTGGAATCGGGAAAAGGAAAGGACTATCATGAAGTTCTCGCTGTGCTGATTCCAATGGTACCAACGATTTGAAAAACGGACGTCGTATGATACTGAAATCGCTGTTGAAAAAATGGTCAAATTTCTATAAATAGGGTGTGGGCCCAATGTGACATGTGTCATTGTTACGTGCAAGTTTCACAAAGCATTTGAGTGAGGTCAGAGCTCTTTCTTAATTTGTGGGAGATTCGACCATTGGAATTTCGTTCTGCGAGCTTCAGGTAAGCCTATGTGCCTTAGCCTTTTCAATTATGTCTTTTTTGGTTAGTGGCGGGCCCTCGAAGGCCACGAAATTCCACGTTGGCATTCCAACATGGAATATCGCGGGTTTTGCATCCTTTTCCGCGATGAACATCGCGGGTTTCGGCTCGAAACCCATGATGTTCATCGTGGGTTTGGGGCCGACAGTCACGATGTTCATCACGGCTATCTAGCTGACAGTCGCGATGTTCATCGCGACTGTGGGGCCGATACCCGCGATGTTCATCGCGACTGTGGGGCCGATACCCGCGATGTTCATCGTGGGGTTGCGGATGATACCCGTGATGATCATCATGGCTTTTGAAGGAAAAGCCACGATGATCATCGCGGATAAAGGCCTGAAAGCCACGATGGAATTTTTTGAAATTTTTTTTTTCTGTTTCTAAAATTTTTTCTTTGTTTTTTTTGGTAGGATGTTGAGGAGACCACTAGTATCTTGGCGGGAGCGAGAGATGGATGAGGACTTGACGATGCATATTCAGACCGACTAGGGTGTCCGGCAGGCTTTGGCTGCAGGCGGGCTCCTGAAGTTCGCTCAGATTCCACCAATGCGTTCATTCACGCAGCTGCTGAACAAATTGGTGGGTTTCTGGGTTCCGGCTGAGGCTGCTTTCATGGTGGGGGTTGAGAGGTTAGAGATCACACTTTCTGACGTTTACTTTCTTAATGGGTTACCTCGCTTAGGGGAGGTAGGGGATCGCTAGCCGAGGATTCCGGCTGGGTTGGATATTGAGGATCTCTTGGATAGATTCTGTGTGTCAGGTGCTATTGCGCAGAACAATGCATTGAGCCTGGGATCTCTGAGGGAGTGGGAGATGTGGGTTGTTGGGGCCTATGTTCTGCACGTGTTGGGTACCACGATGCCACATTGTTTGTCTGGGGGACAAACGATGATGGTGGATTCTGTGTTGAGAGGGACCTACTATGCGTGGGTTCAAATGTTTCTGGCCTGTGTCCGGCGAGATCTGGACAAGGTCAGTCGGGAGGGGGGGGGGGGAGTTCTGCTATGCCTCCTTCCTTTGTTATTTTTTCTTTGAGCGGGTACCGACCTTGCGGCCGCGTGTGTCGGTTCGAGACATGTTGGTGAGTGAGCCGCGCATGGTGTGGTGGGGGAAGATGATGCCCCGCGGTGGTTGTGGTATCCACGGGTTCTTTTCGGAGGACATGTATGAGTAGTGGGAGCAGATCCCCTGGTTGATGACTATCCATATGTTGGTATGGATTATCGAGGAGATCTGGAGATGTCTCGAGCTCAGGGGCAGGCCAGGAGTTTAGATGGTATGTCTTTTGTTTCTGGTTCTCTACTATATCATGTGTTTTAGATGTTTTTGTTATGAGTATAGTTAGAGATATTTATATGATATTGACTTGGTTCACTTGTGTGATTGTGCAGATGTTGGTTCGGTACCACCAGCTGATCATGTGGGCCGTAGGGGACGGGCGATGGTGGTCGTTCCTCCTCCTGTAGTGGTACCGCCTCCACGTGCTCGAGGGGTTGTGCGCCCTCGAGATGATGCAATTGAGGGTGTCCGAGAGACTCTGGACATGATTCTAGCAGGAGCGCCAGAGGAGGGGTGGAGGAACTTGGACCGGGACATCATCAAGCGTTGTTTCGATGCTCCTCGTGAGTGGCGTTCTATCCTGCTTAGAGCAGCAGTAGTGATGGCCGAGAGGAAGGCTCAGGATTAGGAGGATCCGGAGGAACTAGCGGAGGAGGAGCTAGAGGATCTTGGGGACCGTGATGACTAGTTGATTGTATATTTGCCCCCAAATGCTGATGAGCATATGGGGATGTACCTTTTTGTACAGCTTTATGTATTTTTGTATATTGGGTGCTGAGGGCACCTATGACATGTTGACTATTATGATTATATATATATATATGTATATATATGTTTGTATATATAGTCGTGTATGCATGTGGATGCACATCTTGTCTATTTGTTTTCCCGTGGAGGCATGTTTGATTTTTGTATGCCTGTGGAGGCACATATTTATGCACGTGGATGCAACATTGTAATTTCTGTATATGCCTGTGGAGGCACATATTCTGCACGTGGATGCGATATTTTAATTTTTGTGTATGCCTGTGGAGGCACATATTTGTTTTTTCCCGTGGAGGCTTGTCATAGCTATTTGGTGTATGTTTATGTTTGTATGCCCGTGGAGGCTTGTCATAGCTATTTGGTGTATGTTTATGTTTGTATGCCCGTGGAGGCACATGTTATGCACGTGGATGCAAATTTTGTTTTTACTACATGGCTTGATTGGTGTGCCAATCAAGAATGTTGTTTGCCATATGGTTTGCTACACTGTTGAGATTCCTTGGGACATGTGTGAATGAAATGGACTCAAACTGTCGAATCATTTGTTTAGTGTGCAGGAATTTTCTGAATAGACATGGATCGCGTACCTGGTAATCATTGTTGAGTTGGGAAACAAGGACCTGGGAGTTCAAGAAAACGCTAAGGTGACTTATGCTCATTTGGAGAGTAGCGGCCAGGAGACCGGTCACGGCGTCGTACTTAGCTTGGTTGTTGGTGGCGGCACCTATGCACACGTCGTTGATGTGGATCAACTCATGTGAAGGGGAATATATCACCCAAGCTACGGAGGCGAGATTGGGAGACCAACGGCTTGCACCATCAGCGAAACCAACGTAGCAAAGTGGAACAGGATCCATCTGTGGTCATGTAGGAAAAAACAAATTTTTAGGTTTTTGTATTTTTTGTAAAAAACAAAATAAGAATATACAATTGTGGACTGTGGTGTCCATTAGATTTTCTATGGGTAAAATCGTTTGAGGTACAACCCATTACGGGGGTTACGAAGGGGGTTTCCTTCTGAGTCGGTTAGAATATATGCCCCCTGTCCGAGGCAGGTGTGTATAATATATGGGCCTTGCCACATGGACACAAATTTTCCTTTTCCCATTTTGTCATGAGCTTGATCATAGGCAAGTACGAGGTTTCCTTCACTAAATGCTCGTGGGTGAACATGTTTATCGTAATGAAGTTTGGATATGTTCTTTGTGGCTTCGATTGTTTGGAGAGTTCCACGGCGATCTTTGTCGTCCTGTTCTAAAAGAAGTAAGCATTCTTCAATCATTGATGTATCGGGGAGAAGTTCGACGGACATTTGTAATGTTGGTATCTGGCATTCAATGAGGAGGACAGATTCCAAGCCATGAACTAGATGAAATGTGGTGAAGCCAATGGCGGTCTTGGTCGACGTGCGGTAAGCCCATAATGTGGGGAAAATCATGTGATGCCAATTGTATTTATGTTTGTCGACGGTGCATTGGAGGATGGTTTTCAAAATTTTGTTAACAGCTTCGACTTGGCCGTTCCCTTGGGGGTAGTAGGCGGAGGAGAAATGGTGTTCAAACTTAAGGAGTGTGGACAATTCTCTCCAAACGGAGTCTTGGAAGTGAGAGCCATGGTCTGAGACGAGTTGTTTTGGTACTCCGAAACGAGCAATAACATGGTTGAGGAAAAAGCGGGCCGCAGTGTCATCTTTGCAATTGTAAGTAGGCATGGCTTCCTCCCATTTGGTAAAGTAATCAACAACCACAATAACGTGTTTGTGACCGCTGGCTGATGTGGGATTACAATCCATGAAGTCGATGGCCCATTTGCAAAATGGTCCAGCGGTGACGACCGAATGAAGGGGGGCAGGGGGGGTTCTTGCCTTTGGGACAAAGAGTTGGCAGTTTTGGCAGTGTTCGACTGTTGTAATACAATCAGTGAATAATGATGGCCAAAAATAACCAGCACGGATTATCTTTTGGGTGGTGGCCATTCTTGAAAAATGGCCGTCGCAGGCACCGTTATGACAGTCGTTAAGGACTTGTTCTGCTTTGTCTTGGGAAAGACATTGTCGTAAGATTGTGTCGATGCCACGTCGATAGAGGACATCACCCAAGAGGAGATAACGGGGAGCATGGTGACGGATGCGACGGCGTTCGTCATGGTTGACGTTGGGTCGGAACTTCTATGTGCGGAGGTATACCAAAATGTCACCATACTAAGGGTCGTCCGAAGAGATGATGAACAAGTGTTCGTCGATTAGATCAGTATGGATGATTGGTGATGACGACGAGGATGGTAGGTCCGTAATGAGCTGAGTGAGTGATAATTCTTTGGTGCTCTTCGGGGTTTTAAACGTTAGGTCATATTCTTGTAAGATAATCACCCATTTGGCAACACGGCCTTGTAGGAGGCGACGATTCAAGAGATAGACCATAAAATTGGAATTGGCCACAACTGTGGTGTGGCTAAGTAGGATGTAATGGCGCAGCTTTTGAACAAAAAAGACTATGGCGAGAGCCATCTTCTTTTCATGCGGGTAGCGTAATGGTGGGCCTGATAAGGTTTGGATCACATAGTAGACGACATGCTCTTGGTGAGCGGAGTCTTCTTGGACGAGAACTCCAGAGACGACGTGATCTGACACCGAAACGTAAAGGGTAAAGTCTTTTGTGAAATCTAGTGGAGAAATCTAAGGGGCGCTTGTATGTGCTTCTTGAGGTCCGTGAAGGCTGCTTCTGCTTGGTCATCCCATACGAAGCGGGTATGAAGGCGTAGCAAATGGAGGAAACCATGTACTGTGGTAGCATAGTCTGGGACAAAACGACGAAGGAAGTTTGATTTTCCCTGTAGGCTTTGCAGCTGTCGTAATGTGCGTGGTGAGGGGAGGTCCACTATGGCTTGAACTTTTAGAGGGTCAACGGTGATCCCTTTCTCTGAAATGACAAACCCCAGCAGGCGGCCTGCTGCAACGCAAAATACACATTTAAGCGGGTTCAAGCAGATTTTGTATTTGCGACAACACAAGAAAACTTGTCGAAGATCTTCTAAGTGGTCGGATCGTTTCTTAGATCGGGCGGTAAGGTTGTGAAGATAAACTTTAATGATTTTATGTAGATCATGAAAGTAGTAAGTCATGGCTCATTGGAAAGTGGCTCCCGCATTCTTGAGACCGGAAGGCATGACGCAATAGGCGAAGGTTCCCCATGGGGTGGTAAAAGTGATCTTGTATTGATCTTCTTTACGGATTTTGATTTGGTTATATCCGGAGAAACTGTCCATAAAAGAGAGTACCTCATGCCCCGCACACTCATCGATTAGTTGGTCAATAAATGGTGTGGGGAAGTTGTCTTTGGGACAAGATAGGTTGAGGTTGCGGAATTCAGTACAGACACAGATGGTGCCGAATTTCTTATTAACTGGTATTGGATTTGAAACCCAGGTGGTATATGCAATCGGGTATATGAAACCGGCTGCTCGAAGCTTCTCGATTTCTGCTTTGACGGCTGGAAGTTTGGATGGGTGAATGGGACGTTGTTTCTGGCGAACCAGAGATATGTTGGGCCAAGTGTCTATGTGATGTTCTACGATGGTGGAATCAAGACCAGGCATCTCGATATAAGACTAGGCGAATACATCTCGAAACTCTTGGAAGAGTTTTCTATAAGCTTGGGTTTCTTTCTCAGTGCAAGATGCACCCAAAGAGATAAGCTCAGGATTTCTGGGGGTGGTGGAGATATCGATTTTTATAATGGGTGAAATGTTAGCCACGTTACCTTCCTCGAAGGCATCTAGAGCTGGTATTGGGTCTTTGAACCAATCGACCTTGGTTGGTAAGAAGTCCTTAGGTTTAACAAATAGTTGGTTTGCTGCGGTGGACGTAGACGCTTCAAGGAGGAATTATGATAGATGATCAATATCATCCCAAGGGTAGTCCGATGCAGTGAGTGTTTCTAGGATCTCTTCATCGGTACAGAAATAGTGTTCCATTAAATGAACTGGTTCGGGTTTGTATGTAGTCGAAATCATATAAATGGTATTGATTTCTTCTGAATGGGATGATTTTGGAGGGAATATTTCTTCAACAAGTGGTGGGGATATTTCTAAGTTGGCATTATTCATCTCGTATAGTGATGCTCTATAATCTGGGAGATCGGGGCAGTGATGTGAGTAATGGCCGTAAATTCTGGATATTGCACATGGGTGGTTTGTGCGCAATGACTTATCACGAGGTTGAGATAGTAGTTCTAATTTGACAACTGGGACGTTGATGTCATCATCCAACATATTCATGTGTTCTTGTAGTGCTGGTAGTTGTGGACATAGATGGGTGGCGTGGCCAATGTCGTCGCACAAGGAGCACTTAGGGAGTACACGGGTTGGGGGGTTCTTGGCTAATTTAGGAGTCACTGGGGGGGTGCGAGTTGTGGGTGCAGCATTGTAGGTTTGAGGACCTCTTCCCCCAGTGTGGTGGGACTGAGGGGGGACATAACTAGATGTCGATGTCGTGCTCCCTGCTGGAATTGATCTGTTTTGGGGGTTGGGACCACCATGTGGTGGGTGATTTTGGTGGTTTGGTATGTCGGGTGGTGGGTGGTTCGACATATTAACGGGTTGTACCGGTTGTAAAACAACGGTCGGAGTCAGCGGGGGGGTTGGTGCGGGTAAGTACCATACTGGTAATCCTATGGTTAAATCTGGAAGGTTGAGTGTAGCCATAACTGGTCAGCCGATGACTCCTGAAAACGGAAACAAGAACGGGATAGTATGAATCAGTGTTGTTCCGATATGAGTAGGCACGATGGGTGCTAGTGGTGTTGGTTGAGTATGTTGGGAACGTTGTTGTTCATTGTGTGATAGGGTACACATATCGGATACTGCGATTTCCTGAAGAGGGGGTGGGATTGACGGGAAAGAGCTGGTCATGGGAGTATCTGAATATATCCCGGGTCCGACTGATGAGACGAAAGATGTTGGTGCATTAAGAACGGGTTGTTCGATCATGGGGAGAACATTCTCTGGTGCTGCGGGGGCATTAGGATCATAGTATGTAATCTGGTCAATTTTAATTACATGTCCTTCATGGGGGAACATCATGATGCAGAAAACTGAAGAAGCGACAACTTTGATTTTGTACATGTAGCTTCGTCCTAGAAGGAGATTGTAATCAAGTTGGGCGTTAATGACCTCTATATCTATGAGACCCAACTTGCCCCCAAGATGTATGGGTACGTTCCCTAGCAAACCTTGGGATTGAGCTGCACGGCCATCGTAAGCTCGTAATGCGGTAGTGGACGGTTGTAGCATTGGGGATCCAAGTTTCTGCCATACGAAAGTCGACATGACACAGGTAGAGGCCCCTTCATCGATTATGCATCGATTAACGACGAGGTTGCGAATGGAGACGAAAACTTGAGAATCTAGAGATGAAGGCATGCGAGGTTCAACTTGTTCTAAGTCGAAAGCCATCATGTTAGAGTCATTAGGATCTATGGCACCAATGGCAGATAACAATAATTTTTTCTGTGCAGGACGATTTTTTAAGATCTCGAGGGCGGACATAGCAGCGGGGTACTGAGCTAAACCCTCTACAATGTTATAGTTGGAGGCTGCACGAGCGTTCGGGGTATTGTTAATATGTCTCAAAGGGAAATGGGGTGCTTTAGGGCCCCCGTCCATGGGCATAGTGGGTATGCGAAGTGGTTGATCGGTTGGGAGAGTACTCGACAATGGGTCGGTAGGTGTGGCCTCAGGGGCAGATCCGTATTGATTTCGACAGGTTTGGAGATTGACATCATTTGATGACATCATAAGCAAATGGTGAGTATTGGACTCAACATGCTAGTAATCGACGGTTGTATAGGTAATTTGCTACTGTGGTGTAGCGGATCCTTAAGGGGGATCATTCTGACGAGTGTTTACCGTGCCTTGGTGTGGTAAGGGATTTTGTAATATCATGGGTTGTGGCTGAGGAGGGGGTGCTGGCTGTGCAACATGTCCTTGTCGTTGGGCGTCGTCGGTCCAGAGTTGACGCGCTCGATCTAAATGGGGACAATTATGTGTGTAATGGCCATAGACTCCACATATGGAACATGGATGGTTTGTTCGCAAGTTATTATTTTTAGCTTGTTTAGGAGGGCAGCCAAGATTTTGGTTGGGGGGAGCATCGTTATTGTTGTTTGGAGGATTAGGTGGTGGTGCACCTTGGTTGTGTTGTTGGTTGTTTCCGCGGTTACGTCCTCTTCCGTAGTTTTGTTGACCTCCTTGGTTGCGCAGGTTGTTTTGGTTTGGAGGTTGGTTTTGCTGCGCCTAAACATGCCCTTGGGCAGTAGGTGGGGTTTGAGGTCGTGCCGGCTTTGGAGCAGGTTGCGGTGGGTAGTAAACAGGAGGGTTTGGAGGTGGCCCTGGTGTTGGTTGTGGTTGTGGGTAACCTTGAGCTACTGGAAGTGTTGGAGCAAGAGGTGCTGCCTGTTGAGGATAATAAGCCACTTGGGATTGTGGCTGGACCGGAGTCTGGTGGGCATGTTGGTTGAAATATGGAGTAGGAACATAAGCTGGTGGTGCATGTCCATAACATTGTGGTGGAAACAAAGGTCCATGAATGTGATGGGTATGTGTTACTGGAGCATACGATGTTGTAGCCCCAGAATTAGATGAAGCCCTAGAAAGGTCTGGGGTGTTGTTTGTACTCGTCATGGTAAAAGGTTTGTTTTTCATCGTAACCTGGACGATAATACCGTCAACGGCATGGGATGCCCTCGACGCGTCATGGCGGGATGGATCGCCGCGCGGGGCATCAGGTAAAATAATGTATAGATATCTTGACTAGGCATATATGAGGTCGAATTGTTGAGCTTTTAAGATAGCTTTTTCTTTTGACTAGGGTCGTTCGGAAGCTACATCTCTGGCTATGAGGGGTAGGAGTGATTTGAGAAACCAATCCAAAAAGATACGGTCGTCTAGTTTTATCTTGCAGAGGCTATGATGCTTACGCCATTCATGGATATGATCGGTGATGTGTGTAGCTATGTTCTGTCTACAAGACAAAAGTATTTCAACTCCTGCATCATAGCGTACAGGTAGTTGGAAAAATTGGAGGAAATTTGAGGCAAGGGACGTAAATGTGTTGTGGGTCCCATGTGGTTGATCAATGTACCACTTGGCTGTAGAGCCAGTGAACATTCGTTGTAACAGTCTCAGTCTGATGGAATCATCTACTGTGGAGTTAGATGAACACCATAGGTGGAATGACATGATGTTGTTTTGGGGATCTTCCCCAGCTTTTCCTTCAAACTTCAGGATGTCTGAGGGAAGCTTTGTGGGCATGGGTGGCCATGTAGGGTTGTGTCTAATAGGATCATTGGTTAACCTGACTATGTCTGGTAAGTTCAGACTAGCCATGTATGGTATACTGGCAGATGGGTGTGGCGTGGTGACTGGGACATAACTGTTAATAGTAGCATTATGTAGTGGTCCAGTGCCCCCTAAAGGTATGATAGGTATGGAAGGGATGTGTCCTCCAACTGATGTGGTGTAGGAAGGGCTTGCGCTCCCAAGTGCAATATGGGTTGCAGAGGGGTCAGGAATGGTTCCAGGAATCCCTAAGATCTGGGTTGTGGTAATGAGAGGGGGTGTGACCCTTATGTTGGGCATACCCATAATAGGTGGTGGTCCTATGTTGGGCATTCCTAAAGGGGGAATGGCCCCTATATTAGGCATGCCTAAGGGGGTTGTGGTTACCGTGGGTGGCACGGTAGTGGTAGGGTTTGTTGATGTAGCTCCAATAACACTGGTGAAAAGGGGGTCGTATTATGATCCAGCCATGGTGTTGGTTGGTGATGTCTCAGTAGGGTGTTCGGATTCAGCCTCAGAATCATATGTGAAATGAGGCACGTCAGAATCGGATGACTGTGTTCTATGCCGATGACATGTCGAGTCAAGGGATAAAGCTCTACATCTATGACGTGTAGAGTCAAGTGTACCGAACTGAGGGGGTTCACCCTGAAAACGGCGGGATCGTCTTAAATTCTCAATGGTGAGAAATGTATAAAAATGCCAGTGGATGGTGGTGATATAAAAAAATCAAAACCCTAGTGCAACAATGTGTGAAAGAGGGGAGTGAAAAATAATGGCTCACAGGCCAACAACCAACCTCAAAAGCACTTATTATAACAGCTGTGCTAGAATAAGTGGAGGGTTTCAAAAAAGTGGTCAAAATACCAAAAGTCAAACAGTTCTTAGAAAAAAGTGGTGCTAACTAGACCAAAGGTGGGTATTGTATCATGCAAACACCTAATTAGAAGTATTGTGAGTTGACAAACGATATTCTCTGCAAGGTGATGAAATCCAAGTCAGACAATATAGAGTGTAGAATCAACGGATAGATATCCCCCTACCGGGAGGGACACCAGGTAGACAATCCTAGAAGTATGGCTACTAAGATACCCCTTTCATGACACGTTCGGTTGGGTGAATCTGTAGTTTGGTTCTATCGCCGCTGTACTCCCATACGGGTAGTACACTGAGAACCGCAAGAGGTATCCTTCGGTGAATCTGCAGTTTGGTTCTATCGCCGCTGTACTCCCATACGGGTAGTACACTGAGAACCGCAAGAGGTATCCTTCGGTGAATCTGCAGTTTGGTTCTATCGCCGCTGTACTCCCATACGGGTAGTACACTGAGAACCGCAAGAGGTATCCTTTGGTTACTGAATGGATTGCGGTATTCCACTTAGGCTTCCGGAACCAATCTGGCTACTTCAACCCTCCTAAGGGAGAGGCCTTCCCGATAAATTGGTTGATAACCGTGTCAAAATTATAAGGGATTTTCGATACCCTAAAGGACAACCACTACGTCTCAAATGTAAATAATTGAGGGGTGTTATTGGAACACCTATCCCCTCAATCCTACCTAACTACAAGATTCTTTTAAGTGCTCCCCAAGTGGGGTTAAAAAAGTTTGTTGAGTTAAGGTAGATTTTAAGGCTCAGTTAATTAAAAATGTGGCAGATTGGGTGCACGTGTGATTATTTAACTGAAAATGATTTGCCTCGCTTGGGCGATTGATTACAAATGAAAAACAAGACACTTCCAGTTTGCAAAAAATAAAGGCGTTTTCTGAAATGTAAATGCTTTAAAAAACAATTCAAAAATGATGGACTTTTGAAATAATTTTAAAGGAAAGCACATAACATAAAAATTTCAAGAAATAAATGGATTTCTTAAGAAATTGCTTGGGCAAACTATTGAGCAAATTTAAAGTGAAACCTATGATTTAAAACTAGTGCTGAAAATCTTTCTTTCACTTATTGAATTTTTTTTTAAAAGATTTTTTAATGGAGCATATGTAAATAGAAAATGATTCACTATGGTTGTAATAATGCTGGAAAATAGGCTAAATGGGCAAAAAATACAGCAAATTTTTTTCTAAAAAATTGGTCGAATTCAAAATAACAGCATCGCGGGTTTTAGGGAAAAATCTGCGATGTGCATCGCGGGTTTGGGCCGTGAAGTCATGATGTGTAGCACGGAAAACTGTCGCGAAGCCGCGATGTGTAGCACGGAAAATGACCGCGAAGCCGCGATGTGCAGCGCGGAAAAAGGTCGCGAAGACGCGACGCACCGCGCGGAAAAAGGCCTCGAGGTCGCGATGAGCCGCGCGACTGTTGGGCAAAAAGTCACGATGCGAAAAATGGAAAACAGATCGCCGAATACGAAACCGAAAAGTGAAATTTCGGTCTGTTAGAGGCTACAGAAAGGGACAACAACTAGGGTAGCAATGGATATGCTGTCTAGGATGGCAGATCTACTAATTTAAATGGAAAAAACAAGTAAAAAATTAAGATCTAAAAAAAAAATTTAAATCTCGAAAGCCAGTGGAGTCTCCAAAAAACTGTTGCTTGGTTTTTCAACCAAGCATGTGCAAGGATGCACCTACTAACTTGTAGTAGCAGTCTTCAAATTGAAAGCAAATACAACTATAAACTAATTTGAATTTAACATGTGCATATAACAATAAACTTGAAAAGATTTAAGAACAAGAACAAGAAACGAAATAAAAAATGACTTTTGTATTATAATACCTCAAATGGTGAGGATGTTTGGTGTGGAGCAGCTCCAAGGTTGAGATGCTCCAGGCTCCAATGGTCTCTTCTCCAAGATTGCTACAATGGTCAAATAACTCAAGAGAGATTTTGACAGCATGAGGATAGGATGATGGATGGATGGAAAGTGAGGAGCCCCTATCACCTTTTTATAGTTTTTGGTGATGGGGAATACCATTGTGGTTTTGAGGAAACCAATGGTATTGACCAACATGGTTTAGGTACCTTTTTCCCTCTTTTTTCCTTTTTCGAATATTTTAAATATTTTTATTCCCTTTTAATATTTTTGGGAATTCTGGACCCTTTTTGAGGGTTTTTTGTGTTTTTTGAGGAAAAATATATATCTTGAGGGTGAAAAAGGTGTATTATGGTCTTTTTGGTGACCTTTTGATGGCTTTAGAGGCTCAAATGGTGGAGAAGTGGACAAATGGGTCATGTGAATAAGGAAATGAGCTAGTGAGCACTTTTTGGGTGTTAACAAACATAATACTAGCTTGGGGTCCACTGGTGGGGCCTTGGCCTTGAGCTCCTCACCATGGCGATTTACAAAATTCATAATTATAATCACAAGAGTAATAACAATAGGGGTCGAATTTGAGGGATGTTACATCTCTTCAACTTTTCCAACAACTTCAATGGTTGTTTTCTTTTCTACTTCTCTCATGGAATCAATATCTCCATTCCTCTTATCTGCCTTATCCTCCTTTTCATACCTCACAATAGGCATATTATCTTCTCCTTCTAACTCAAAAATATTCTCCTCTTAACTTAGAATAGGAAACACTAAACAGTTCTTCATTTATCTTTAACTCTTCATCTACAAATATAGTTTCAACTTCAAATTCTTCAATTGGTTCACTTACCTTTGCCTTGATGAAAACATTATGGTGGCCTTCCTCAACAAAATCATCTTCAAATTTTTCTTCACCCCAACTCAACTCTTGAAGGCATTCCAATTCTTGCTTCTTAGCTTCTCTACTGCTAGCATTCTTTGCATGGAGATTGAATTTCTCCAACTTACAATTGTCTCCTTTAATATCTCTAACTTCCTCGGCAGTGAGTGAACCACTGCCTCTTTCACTTGCAGCATTGTCAAGGATGCTTTCTTATCTAATGAGACCTACACAATCACAATCAAGAAAACTGTTATCATCATCAAATGTCCTCCATGGCTTGGGTTTCATTGCCTCCCCCTTATCTGCTTCACAACTTTCTTCACCATCATCACTATGTGGCCTAATTCATGGCAGGAACTCATAGTCTTGTTGTCTTATTTTTACCTCAACCACATCATTGAAATAACATAGGGAATTTAAATCCTCCCCCTTCATTTATTATTCTACTTTAGCCTTTCTTGTTTGGAGATCTATATATTCTTCCTTCTCATGGAATATCACTTCAACTTGCTTCTCTTGCTGATCTCAAAGGTTCTTAAATTGTTCCCCTTTCATCCCTGTTCTTAACAGTTTAGTAACTTCCCCTGCATCCTTTCCTTGATCACTACATTTTGATTTACTTTCAGATTCAACATGTGTCCCCCAAAGGGAATCTTCCAACATTTCTCCCTCTTTTGGGTAACATTCCATTACCCTTTTCTCCTTCGCATAATATTCCTTGTACTCATCACATGCCTATGCTTGGCATGGTTTTTGTACTTGCTCTAGCACACTCATTCTTTCCACCATCAATTCATTGATCTTCTTTACCACATCAACTATGAGGTCCCTTTTCCTCTCCATTAATATCTCCATGAACTTTCCTTCTTCTAGGGATTATCAATCCCTAGAGATGTTTCCATGGCCTCTATCATGGACAATGCTTTCCTCAATTCATCACAAGCTTCTTTTGGGACCATTAACTCACATGACCTCCATCCATTTGGGCTTCCAATCTTTGTCCTTCTTGGAGCCATATCTATAATTGAAACCTCAAACTCTTGAATGGTCCTCTACTTTCTGCTGCTGCTGGACAAATTCTATCCAAACTCCACGTTGGCATTATCCCAAATCCTAAAAAAATTGTGGGTTTTCTTCTGCTCTGCAACCCAACTCTGGATAATTCTACCCCACCTTATTGTGGGAGATATACCTTCTTCATAGCTCTACCCAACTGTAGCTGGAGCTGTTATGTTTTATTCAGCCTTCCCCTCTTCTCTGTAACTCTACCCAACCGCAACTAGAGTTGCCTTCTTTCACATGCAGGATGCTCCTGCTCTCGATACCACTTGATACTAAACGGATAAAGCACTCACGATTCAAAGCGCACACAACTCTAATACCACTAGTGTAGAACGTTAGATCGGTTATGCGAGGACTCAATTGGTTTGATACTCACAAACATAAATGACATATACCCATAATTTAAACACACACAAGCACATAATTTTAACATGAAAGTGGCTCAACGAAATTTTCATTAAACTCAACAATTTATATTTACATTCGTGCCCCAAGGGATTTTCTCAACAATTACTTAGGGGTGCTCAAACCCTTTTAATCTCTAACCTAACTCGAACTTTCATCTTGCTAGTCTCTGTCTCAATCGGGCATTACAACCTTCACTAAGTCTGTTTCTCAGTTCTTTCTCAGCTCGAACTTGATTGTTTGTGCTCTTCTTTGTTGGGTATCTTCTTCTTCCACTTATGGTTTCTCTACTTCTCTATAGTATTCCCTACTATTTCCTTTCCTCACAGGCCGTTGCTGTAACCAGCTCCTTCACTTTTTCATTGTCTCTTCCCTCTGTTTGTAAATTTCTTTCCATTTCTTCCCTTTTCCTCTGGAACTCCCCTCTGGAACTTTCTTGACTCTTTTTCCATTTCCTTTTCCAAAGACTTCCTTCTTTGCACACCAATTCCCTTGGGATCCTTGAATCTCGTCCTACTATATTTACTTGCATTCATGCCGAATCCCTTGAACTTCACCCAAACTCAATTTCCAATGTACAGATGGCGTCCATCCTAGATTTGCATTCAATCCTTTATTGACACATTCAAATTCACCATTAAATTAATCTTCTGGAGCCTTCCTGCTCCTTCGCACCCTTTCTTCGGCCTTCTGAAATGCCTGGATTCTATGCTCCACTGCAGTCGATCCAATGACTGTCATTCCTCTACCTGTCATCCATACATCAGTTGTCGTGTTCCATTAGCACCTCGTGTCCTACCGCACTTCTTCATCAGACTTAACTTGTGATGCACACTTCCACAACCTTTGGTGGCAACCTCCGATATCAATTCTCCAACACACTTTCATACCCGGGCCATCGACGTTTTCTCCGTTGACACTTTTCCATAGCTCTGCTATGTTAGCACATGCCATGTCAAAATTCTCCCTCCTTGTTGGAGGATCCTAGTCGACCAGTTGACTAGGTCCTCTCGATTGATTAGAGATTAGTCATATGAGTCAATCGACTCGGTTAAGTTGACCAACCAAAACGTTAGGAAGTTATAACTATATACTGTTTGTATGAACTATATAATAGGATGGTGAGCCAAAAGATGTAATGCTACTTTTATACATGATGGTCTAGTATTATAAGATACTTGTTCCTCCTATTACCACTACTTTCTTTCTTTCTCGTACCTTTATGTATGTATTATCTTGCATCTTGTTGTGCTACTGGTAACCTTATGTAATCCCTTCGATTACAAAATTTGTTCCGTTGCTAGTAGTACTAAACCGAGATAAAAAGATGAATTCCTTCGCATAAATGGTAAGCAAAGATGAAATAAAAAAGTGGTGGAATCGGAAGATAGAAAATTACATCCAAAACTATGCTAGAAGGAACAAGTTGACTGTTAAGGCCAAAGAAATGTTTTTCACTTAATCACATGAAAAATTCATAGAAGTTGTACCTCATGAGATAAAGAAGTTGGTTGATCAAATTCATGAGAAAAATCGACCCTTAGAATGAAAGAGAATTGATGTGTAGACTTAACAACGGAGGACGAACAAACCTATATGAGTTGCTCGAGCAGATAAGCATCGACCACTGTGAAGAACAAGCTATCAAAGAAAGGACTTCGCTCGTTGAAATTAAAGCTATATTTTACAATGACTTTCACAATTCCTTTTTTTTCATAGTACCATCCTTGCTATTTAAATCCCTAATTGAAAAAGGAGTCAGTCACATAGTCGAACCTCGACTTTCTCTAGGCTTTCGTGCAACTTCAAATTGGCAACAAAAACCAAAAGAATAGGAGCGTTTCAATTGTGAGCGAGTGTGGGGATACTTCCTCAATAAATGAACACCTTTATTGACTCAACACTTGTCATTCGGAAGTAGTCGGGTCAGTAGTTGGGTCGGAAATGGGAGGTTGTCGATCACATGATATGAATAGAGAGATGATGATCGTCGACAAGAAAATAAGAGAATGAAGCTCTGTAGAAATCCAAGTCCACCTCGATGAAATAAATGTTCGACTAGCCATAAACAAACAATAGAAATTCATAAAATTGAAATATAAAAGAAATTCGGAAGACACGAGGAGCTGAGAGACATTGCAAGTCCATTACGTGACAAAATAAGTATAAATAAACTAGTTTAGATGGTCGAGCAGCCAAAATACCTACCTGAGTTGAGGTAAAGTCGACCAAATGATAGAAAGGGTGACATGCCAACACTGTTTGATGGGTCAAATGTGATGGTGATGACACCACATTATTTTCACATTGAAATTCCTGATGTATCTACTCCCGTCGATTCTGTACCAATGATCATGACGACTGGACCAAGTGTTAGAAAAATTGTAGAGCGCAATTTGGGCCTTGGACTGGACGATAACAATATATGGTGTCGACTAGAGTCATATGGAAGCATTACGGACCAACTAATGATTTCAATACCACCGCACAGAAACTAGATCATCTTTACACCACAATTTAGAAGAAGCTACTTTCATATATTCTATTCAGAACATGTGGAGGTATCCCCCCTGCCAACAATCTTATCTATTGAAGAGATAAGTCCGACGAAACCCTGTCCTGTCGACGGAGAATTGGTAGAAGAAGTTAGACTATCTTGGTACAAAATTCACCCTAGAGAAGAAATTCCATCTGCAGTTAGTAGGTTATCTCCAGTAAGTAATTTAAATAATAGTTTAAGTAAATAAAAGTCTTGTTAATATGACTTACAATCATCCTATCCATTTTCCAATTTATGAAGGGGATGCAAATCCCTAAAAACACTGGTTTGTTTGTGAGACCATCTGGGAAGCTAACGTGATTGATGACGAGAATCGTAAGATAGCCTAGTTTGCAAGTGGCCTTTGCAAGGGAGCATTAACGTGGTACATAAACTTTACTGAAAACCAATCGAGAACAAAGAAAGAAATCAAGAATAATTTCTTGGAATTATTCCAGATGCAGGACAACAAACATCTAGCATCCCAAAATTTCAAAGACCAAGCGAGACAATCTGCGAATATGAAAAAATATTTCAAGATTTACTCAGTCAAATTTAAGCTAAGATGGACGAATCTATTCTGATTCAATGGTTTGTTGTAGGCATTCAGCCCAAGATTAGAAGACCTCTAAGTATACATGAATTCATGACATACGAGGATGCTTTAAATAAGGCCCCAAACATCGAGTCGAATGCAGAGTTTTCAGTCGGCCCTGTCAACCGGAGAGTGGAAGAGAAGCTAGAAATGATGCAGAGATCACTATAATAGAATGGATTACAACATAACAACTTATGGTGTATGACTTGCTTGATGGAAGGCCATAAAAAATATAGCTATCGATATAATGAACATCGACATGATGGAAAAAGGTCATTTCTGGAAGAAAGAAGATATTTGCAAGAAGAACCAAGACTTTTTCCGGAAGAAGGATGACCAGAAAAATTTCGAACTTCCCAAACCAGTTATTCTTGTGATATATGAGAAAGGTTTGAACCGCACTCAAATATAGAATTCCCATACAATTTCGACACTGTTAAACCAAAATGGTGTGGCATCTTCCATATGACACATCATAGTACAACAAAATGTATAAAGAACCTGAAGAATAAGAAGAATGACTACATAGTCTATTAGACACGGACCGCCGACCAAAATAATCAAAGAGGTCGATACAACATAAACAATGACCAATGCATAACAGATACAACCGATGAGGGGGATACTGAGGTCATGGAAGATAAAACCACAATCATACGGTAACATGCCCCAGGTTCGAGGAAATTCATGATGCTACATATTCTTTAATGAAGAACACTTCAATCCCAACTTTCCCTGGAAAGACAAGACATATCTCAAGTTTTGTACAAAATGCGGGGTGGGGGAGTATTTTTTGGAAGAATGCCCCATCATACTTGATAAAATTATTAATAAAAATAATGTTAACCTCTTTTCAGGTGTCCCAAAGCATGAAGTCCTAGATCATAAAAAATTGCAAACCGTCATAAGGCAATGAACAAGGATTGGAGACGACAATCCTCAAATCACAAAGATCGAAAGTAAGGGAGATAATTATCCAAATCCACATAAGCATAGACAAATATTTAATAATGCTTCAAAAATATTGAAGAATTATCACATGAAGAAGAAAATGCAGAATCTAAGAACAAAGCTCTTAATGAACTATTACACTTTCTCACGAAGGAAGAAGTTGTTTCCAGACTCATTGATTTAATGTATATGATAAGGAGTAGCACAAGCAATGAAAAAATCGCTAAGAACCTATGTCATCTTAACCAAAAATAAAAACTTGACATCAACCCATTGGTCAACCTCAAAGTTGAAGGATATTGCATCTTGTAATTCATCCTCGACTTCAGATCACAAGATACTGTAATGACAAGATCGACGTGGTAACGACTAGGTCGTCAACAATTATCAGAGTGGGGTATCTACCTTAAGATCAATGACCAGGTCTAATAGATCCCATTGGAGTTTGGAAAAATGTTAACACTGACATCATGGGCATCAACACACAACTTGACTTGGAAGTAATCAACTCGAAGGAAGGATCTAAATCATTCCTACGTTGGTCGGTCGACCGTGGGGAAGAAAGATGAAAGCCTCCATATCAGTTGAAAAGATAGAATGAAACTTAAGGGAGATGGAAAAAATGTGATTGTTCCTATTTACCCTTCCCAAGAGAAACCATGGGAAAAACAAGCGACCAAGATGAAGACATAAGAAGATTATACCAAGTTATGCAAAACAATGAATATTCAATTGAGCCAAATGAGTATGGAGAAGTTCATTTGGGGTCGCCCATGTCAGTCGGTCAAAAGTCCAACTTTGAACTTTATGACTGGAAGATAGAAAATTACGAAGCACACACAAGAGAATGTTGGTCATTTGAGGTCATCCCTCATTGTTTAGAAAATAAGTGTTTTTCAATATCTGTTATTCCAAAATTATTCAAAAAAAGAACAAGGGAATATCCAACCCTTGTGATGATGAAAAATGAACCGAATAAATTACCTCCCTTGTGGTACAAAGAAAAAGAATCACCTTCGACACACATCGAGGAAGTTTCCAAAAATGTTGGTGAACAAGGTCGACTGCAAAGTTTAGTCAAGACTTTCATTGGACAAGCGGCTAGGTGGTGGGACACCCATCAGTCATGTATGAAAAATTGGACAACTGCTTCAACATATTTTATTGAAAGATTCAGTGGAAAGAAGTTAACATCTTAGGAAAAAATTCAAAAATTTGTCGAAGGATGACCCCATCGTACACATTGAAAACTGTGAAAAAGAGTGGAAAATACTTGGTTATGGAGATGAAAGAGTATGGCCCCATATGTTCCCAAGCATGTTAGATGACCTTCCTAACAAATGGTACAAGATGGAAGAAGCAATAGGAGAAACTTTCAGCTGAAAAAACACTTAAAGATAATTTTATTAAGGATTTTTCATTCTCCCATACAGAGGAATGCCTGAGAGAAGCAATCCAATAAATAGAGAAATTTATCAAACCATTGGAACAACCAATCACTCAGAATTGATAGAACCTAATAACCTAGTTCAAATTCCAAAATAATCACAACTACCCAGAACCAGATGGCCCATCTCTTGATCCGATTGGATATGGAGAATGAGAATACCCTTGGGAAAATTTTCCAATGGAAAAGGAATCGTCCCTGTATAATCCGCCCAATAAAATCAATTTTGAAAGTTTTTACAAAGGAAAAGGAGGATGATGATGAATGAAAATATTTTCCCCTGTCGTTCATAGAATTCAAAGAAGGAGAACAACTGATTGACGAGTCAAAAGCATCAGAATGGATGGATGCTAAAATAAAAATAAAACAAGTCAACATATCGACCCTATGGAAAACCTAAAATGGAGGAAATAGGCGACTATTGGTCGGAACAACAAACCGCATAAATAACCAACTTACTAAAGAAGTATCAAGACGCTTTTTCCTAGGATTATAAGGAATTGAAAGGGTTATTACAATATATGGGAGAAATAAAGATCAGCATAATGGTTGATGCGAATCCTGTAAAGAAGCAACCTTATAAGATAGAGAACAAGTACAAATACATAGTGAAGAAATAAATAGAAAACATGCTCGTTACTAGTATAATATACCCCGTGGACTAGTCGGATGGCCTAGCCACATGGTCATTCAACCAAAGAAGCATATTGACCTTAAGTGACGTAGAATATGTGTCAACTTTAGAGGTTTGAACAAAGTAACACTTACAGACCCATTCCCAAATCTCTTCATTGAAGAAATTATCAATGAATGTCATGTCCCAAATTTTTCATTGGGTCACAATGGCCTATGCCCATTGGCCATATTCATGAGAGTTTGTCAAATTGATGTTAAGGGTCAAATAATTGCCAAGGAGGAAAATTACTAGTTTCCTAGGTTGTGGGTGGAAGCATTGGGATTTTAAATAAGAAGGATAATAAATGATGTGTGGACATTAGAATAGCATAAATATTTAATAAAGGAGCTAAATAAATATACAAAAGGGAAAATCAAAGTGGCATTTGACCATGAAGACACATGGAGGAAGTGGGACCCACACAAGCTAGATTTTCTATGCCACATGGCATCCTCCTCTTGTCAATTTGAATCCATGAGAAGTCCAATGTTATGGGGATGAGTTGGAAGGGAATAATACTTGGCATGAGTCAATGAGGTCCAAATATAGAGGAAGAGTAACTCCCATGGAAGAGGAAGAGGCAATTTGGAGCTAGTGGGACACTTGGGCTAGATTCCCTAGCTCTATGACAACAATGATGAAGATGCTATGACACCTATGACACAAATAAGACCTAAAGGATGAAATATGGAATATATGACATGTCAGGGCTAAAAATAGCCTCTAAGAGGGCGCTCAAGGGAGTTAGGGCAGCTAAGATGCTTCCACATGTGATTTGGTGGAAGTGGGGGACTATGAATTGTTGTACAAGTAACGTTCTTTGGAATCTCTTCCCAATTTGAGTTGGCATGAGTATCTTGGAAGGAATTCAACCCATGGAGGACATTAGAAGTTTATAAATGTCAATAAAAAATAATTAAACCATCTTTTGATCATTTGAGAAATTTTCAATTGTATTTGTGAAGAGGGAGAGCTAGTGGATGACTAGTTTCTTGCCTTAGCCAATTTCAAGGGCGAAAGATTCCCATCCAAGTTGGTAATTGGAAAGGCCATTCAGACCTTTCATTTGGAGCTTTAATGGAGTCATTTTTTGTAGGTGTAAGCTACAGGGAATATCATGGTTTCTTCTAATTCATCACATTCTCTCAACCATTTCCAGTTTTGAAGGCATATTCTTGCTCCTTGAGGGAGGGTGTTTTTGGTGAGCTATTGTACTCTTTGGGGGAGATTATAATGCCCCATTTATTTTGTAATATGAATTAAATAATATGTTCTTCATCTCCAAAAAGGTCAAAATTCCAAGTAGAAATGTATAAATCTCATTTTTAATGAAAGAACGGTGCCATTTCCCCACTACCTTGTTGTGAACCAATGTAATGTTGATGGATTCGAATGGATAAGTAAAATATTGATGGTTTATTTATTAATGGAATGTTAGTGATGTATTATACAAGTTTCATGTTCATTAATCAAGAATTTGAAGTCATTTTATTCAGTTTATTTACATTTGGAGAAGATTTGGTGCCATTTCCCCAAGGGTCGAATTAGTGATTTTTGCTGCTGTTTGGGAGAAGGTTAGAACAGACTTAATAGTTGATTAATGGTTCATATGAGACCTTAATAATATACTTGATACATCCCCTACCCATTTTCATAAATTTGAGTGGGTTTGGAGGCATTTGGAAAGTCAATTTCAGTCATTACCCTGGGGGGATTTGAACCTCAAATTGCTAGTTAAATTCCATACTTTGTCTAGAATATTAAACAAGTTTTCAGAAGTATTTTGATGGTCATAAATAATCCCTGAACATCATAATCAAGTACAAATATCATTCATACACCTTCCTTGAACATTTGAAGGCATTTGGAGTCAATTTGAGACCTAGAGACCAATACTAGTCAAAGGGAAATTACTAGTAAAGTTCACTACATTGGACAAAATAGAAAGACGATTTGTAGAAGAATTTTAAAGGTCCAAAAGCATCCCTGAAACACATATTTAAGTTCTAAAATCATCCATATACCTTCTCAGAATATTTGGGAGCAATTGGAGCAATTTTGAGACCTAGAGCTAAAAACTAGTCAAAGGTCGAACTAGGGAAAAAAAGTGAAAAATTGCCATTTTAATAAAATTCCTAACAAGGGACATTATAGTGGTATTAGAGCATGGTCTTGGAACCTGATGTGGTAGAACATTAATGAATACAAGGAGTCAAATAAATAAGCCACCACCCTTAGAAACTGAAACTGGATGTACTTTGGTGAAAGGGAAGAAGTAGGAGAAGAAGTGCATTCCTTGGTCACTATGAGTAGGGATGAAAAGGGAACCTCATATGATGGTGAGGAGCATATAAAAATAATGAAAACAATTGTTGAAGATATGACAAAGCAACTTAAGGAAGGATTCGAATTTTTGGCTATCGAACTTGAGAGAAAAATTATTGATTTTAAGAAAACCAAGGGGAAAAATGCATCAGTTTGCTTGAAGGAGAAAAATGAGGAGACCCATGAACCACCTAGTTTTGAAATAGGTGAAGTAGAAGAAGCAGTACATGAAGAGGATTGAAAGTCACTCCCAAGTGACTCTGAAAAAGATGAAGAGACATCACAAGAGCATGAAGAAGATTCTATTGAAAATATTGAAGATCATTTAGAGATCCAAACACTTGATGTGGTGGAAGAGGAACTTGAATTGTCTCTTGATGAAGGTTATGCAATTTTAAAGAAGAGAATGATTCATCTACATTGGAACCAATCTATGACAAAGGTTTCACACCTTTGAAGGAGCTGCATGATACTACCCATATGGATCTTTCCCATGATGAAACTTCTGCACTTTTTGATCATTTGGGTGAGTTAGTTCATTCTCCTACATCCTACAATTCCATGTTTTGAAGAATTAGTCTTAATGAAGAATTAGTTTCAATGGAACTCCTAGATTTACTTTTTATGATGACATGGTTGGAGCACAATCTTATTCACATTTTCAGCAGCATCCTTTGTTACTTTATGATGATGCACATCTACATGGATGCACCTATGATATGCATTCGAGTCACTTGAAGACTCGTGGTTTTTCTCACTCAACACTTGGTTCATTTGATGTTGGAGGAACTTAATCCAAAACCAGGGTGAATAGATTTATGCTTGAAGAATATTTTTGTTGGCAGCCACATACTTTGTTATATCTTTATGATTCTCACATTCATGGATGTATGGGTGCGACTTCTTTGAGTCCTTTGAAGTCTGCTTGTTTTTTCTGCTCATTATTCGGTTCAGATTCTAGTGGAGATTCTTCATTCACTTCTTGGATGAAGGAATACATGGATGACTATTTTGATGCATATCGCATCCTTTTGGAGCAACATGATTGGACATGGGATCCTCACCTATGTCATTGGAGCATATTTGATTGGACACTTGAAGATTGTATGCACCTGGAAAATGGTGGTCTACTTGCTTGGAGGTATAAGCACTTTCATGACTCTTTGATGAAGCATCTCCTTGATGTACATTTTCATTATGTTGTTATGTACTTTGATGATATATATTTTGTACTCATGATGTTTGGAAGAATGCATACAAGAAAATGGGATCCAAGAATCCTCTTATCTGATGATATGGGTTGGAGAGCACTCTTGATTATTGGGGTGCAATACAAGCAATGGGACCCTGGAATAATTTTTGTCTCATTGGTTTCATTTTTTTGGGGGAAACAAGAAGTATGGGAGATGGATTTACCACCTAATAAAGTAATTTTTATTAGAGTAGTGCAGCAGCAAGCAAGGTGGTTCCTCTCTAAAATCTTCATGGAAACTCAAAGACTCAAGGTTGGGCAATTCAATGACAACTTCAAAGAATTATACAGAAAGCAGGTTCTTCAACACCCATGTTTGAAATTGATTGAGGACAAGCAATATTGGGAAGGAGGGATTTTTCATGTCCCAAATTTGGCATTGGGTCACAATGGCCTAAGAAAATTGGCCATATTCATTAGAGTTTGTCAAATTGATGTTAAAGGTCAAATAATTGCCAAGGAGGAAAATTACTAGTTTCCTAGGTTTGGGGTGGAAGCTTTGGGATTTGGAATAAGGGGGATAATAAATGATGTTTGAACATTAGAATGGAATAAATATTTAATAAAGGATATAAATAAATATATACAAGTGAAAATCAAAGTGGAATTTGATCATGAAGACACATGGAGGAAGTGGGACCCACATATGGCTAGATTTCCCCCACTACACTTGGCATCATTTTCTCACCAATTCGAATTCAAGGTGAATGGTAACATACTTGGTGGAGTTAAAAGGGTATTATTCATGGAATGACTCATCCAAGGTCGAAATATAGAGGAAGAGTAACTCCCATGGAAGAGGAAGAGGCAATTTGGAGCTAGTGGGACACTTGGGCTAGATTCCTTAGCTCTATGACAACAATGATGAAGATGCTATGACACCTATGACACAAATAAGACCTAAAGGTTGACATATGACATATATGACATGCCAGGTCTAAAAATAGCCTTCAAGAGGGTGCTCAAGTGAGTTAGGGAAGGTAAGATGCTTCCACGTGATTTGTTGGAAGTGGGAGACTAGGAATTGTTGTACAAGTGGCGTTCTTTGGAATCTCTTCCCAACTTGAGTTGGCATGAGTCTCTTGGAAGGAATTCGATCCATGGAGGACATTAGAAGTTTATAAATGTCAATAACATAGAATTAAACCATATTTTGATCATTTGATAAATTTGCAGTTGCATTTGTGAAGAGGGAGAGCTAGTGGATGACTAGTTTCTTGCCTTAGCCAATTTCGAGGGTGAAAGATTCTCATCCAAGTTGGTAATTGGAAAGGCCATTCAGAAATTTCATTTGGAGATTTAATGGATTCATTTGGTGCAGGTGTAAGCTACAAGGCAGATCAAGGTTTCTTCTAATGCATCACCTTCTCTCAACCATTTCTAGTTTTGAAGGCATATTCTTGCTCCTTGAGGGAGGGCATTTTTGGTGAGCTATTGTACTCTTTGGGGGAGCTTATACTGCCCCATTTATTTTTTAATATGAATTAAATACTCTTTTATTCATCTCCAGAAAGTTCCAGGTCGAAATTCCAAGTATAAACGTATAAATCTCATTTTTAATGAAAGAATAGTGCCATTTCCACACTACCTTGTTGTGAACCAATGTAATGTTGATGGATTTGAATGGATAAATAAAATACTGATGGTTTATTTATGAATGGAATTTTATTGATGTATTATACAATTTTCATGTTCAGTACTCAATCATTTGAAGTCATTTTACTTAGTTTATTTACATTTGGAGAAGATTTGGTGCCATTTCCCCAAGGGTCGAATTGGTGATTTTTGCTGTTGTTTGGGAGAAGGTTAGAACAGACTTAATAGCTGATTAATGTTGCATATGAGACCTTAATAAAATACTTGAGACATCCCCTACCTCTTTTCATAAATTCAAGTGGGTTTGGAGGCATTTGGAAAGCCAATTTCAGTCATTACCTGGGGGGATTTGAACCTCAAATTGCTAGTTAAATTTCATACTGTGTCTAGAATATTAAAAAAGGTTTGCAGAAGTATTTTGATGGTCATAAATAATCCTTGAACATCATAATCAAGTACAAATATCATTCATACACCTTCCTTGAATATTTGAAGGCATTTGGAGCCAATTTGAGACCTAGAGACCAATACTAGTCAAAGGAAAATTACTAGTAAAGTTCCCTACATTGACCAAAATCGAAAGAGGATTTGAAGAAGTAGTTTAAAGGTCCAAAATCATCCCTGAAACAAATATTTATGTTCTAACATCATCCATATACCTTCTCAGAATATTTGGGAGCAATTGGAGCAATTTGGAGACCTGGAGCTCAAACTAGTCAAAGGTTGAACTAGGGAAAAAAAGTGAAAAATTACCATTTTAATAAAATTCCTAACAAGGGACAACCGGCGACCATGAAGGACAAAGAATGGGAGGTTCTTGACAGAAAGGCACTAGGAACAATACAACTTTCCATGGCTTCGTCGGTGGCTTTCAATATCTCAAAAGAAAAGACAACAGAGGGTTTGATGAGCGCATTGGGTAAGTTGTATGAAAAACCCTCGGCCTCCAATAAGGTATTTATAATGAAAAGTTTTTTTAATATGAATATGTCAGAAGGTGGATCTGTTGATGATTATTTAAATGAATTTAATATGGTTACAAATCAACTAAGTTCTGTAAGTGTGAACTTTGATGATGAGGTTAGGGATATTCTAATCTTGTGTTCATTGCCAGAAAGATGGAATGGGTTGGTCATGGTTGTAAGTAACTCTGTCTCTGGTTCAAACACCTTGAAATTTGATGATGTTGTTGGTGTTATTATTAGCGAGGAAATGCGAAGAAAAAACACAGGTGAGACATCAGGTAATGCGTTGACCATGGAGAGCAGAGGAAGACAAAGGAAGAAAGGAAAGAGCCAAGGTAATCGCAACAAGTCTGAAACGGGAAGATCCAAGTCCAGACTGGGAAAGATAGAGTGCTGGAACTGTGGAAAGAAATGACATTTGAAGAAAGACTGCATATTTCTAAAGAAGAAAGGAGATGGACAGCAGGAGACTATTCAGGAAGCAAATGTAGCAGGTGATATGTTACAAGATGCTTTGATTCTTGCATTAGATAATACTAGTGATTATTGGGTAGTAGATTCAGGGGCTTCATGTCATGCTACATCCCATAGGAAATACTTTCATGAGTATGTTCCAGGAGATTTTGGACATGTTTCATTGGGTGATGATGAGCCATGTAAAATTGTTGGAATGGGTAAGGTATGGATAAAATTTAAGAATGGAACTGAATGGCTGTTGAAGGATGTGAGGAATATTCCTACTATGAAAATAAATCTAATCTCAACAAGGCAGTTGGGATATGGCAGTTGTCTATCTACGTTTGGAGAAACGTGGTGGAAGATCACTGAAGGATCAATGGTGATATAAAAAGGAGACATGATAGGTACGTTGTATTTATGTCCTCATAATACTGACCATTCTATCTCATTAGCTTCCACATGAACAAATACAACATTGTGGCATCATAGGCTTAGCCACACGAGTGAGAAGGGGATGCAGATTCTCCACTCAAGGAAGTTGCTGCCAGATTTGAAGCAGGTAAGTTTGGAATTATGTGAGAACTGTGTTTATGGAAAACATAAGGGAGTCAGATTTCTCAGGGTTAGGAAATAGAAGAAGAATAAAAAACTAGAGCTTGTGCATACATATGTATGGGGACCGACTCAGGTACAATCTCTTGGTGGATCTCATTATTATGTTACATTTATTGATGATGCAACTAGAAAAACCCGGGTTTATTGCATTGGACATAAATATGATGTGTTTGCTACTTTTAAGAAGTGGAAAGATTTGGTTGAGAATGAGACATGAAAAAGGTTGAAGTGTATCAGATATGATAATGGAGGTGAGTACTGTGGCAAGTAGTTTGGTAGTTACTATTCACACCATGGGATTCATAAAGAGAAGACAGTCCCAAGAACACCACAAGAAAATGGTGTGTCAGAAATGATGAATAGAACGATCATGGAGCGTGCAAGGTGTATGAGATTGCATGCAGGGTTTTCCTTACAGTTTTGGGAAGATGTTGTAGATACTGTTGTTTATTTAATAAACAAAGGGCCTTCAAGTGCTTTGGATGGTGGTATTCCAGAGGAGGCATGGACAGCTAAAAAGGCAAACTACTCATTTATGAGAACTTTTGGTTGTGAAGCATTTGTCCATATTGATAAAGAAAATAGAACAAATCTTGAAGCTAAATCCAAGAAATGTACCTTTATTGGATATGGGGTTGATGATTTTGGTTATCGCTTATGGGATTATGAAAATCACAAAATCATTAGGAGTAGAGATGTGATATTCAATGAAAAGGTCATGTATAAAGATCAGTTGCAGGGAAAGAAACAGGAAAAAGAAAACACAGAGTACACAGTGCTTGATGAAATTAAAGAAAATGAAGTTCCAAAGGTGCCAGAAAATCAAGAACAACAATAAGTACCTAAAAATCCTGCAAGTGTAATAATATCTACCAGGTTATGTAGACTCCCTAAATGATACTCTCCTTCAATGTATTATTTATTGATGACTGATGCTGGTGAACCAGAATTTTATGAAGAAGCAATGCAGGTGGAAACTAGAAAGAAGTGGGAGCAAGGCATGAATGAGAAGATGGACTCATTGGTAGGAAATCAGACTTGGGATTTAGTTCAGTTGCTTGTTGGTAAAAGAGCATTGCAGAACAAATGGGTTTACAGGTTGAAGGAAGAAGAAGGAGGTAAGAAGCGGTACAAGGCCAAACTTGTTGTAAAGGGTTTGCACAGAAGAGAGGTATATATTTTGATGAAATATTTTCTCCTGTTGTTAATATGACTTCTATTAGGACTATTTTAATTCTAGGGGTGGTAGAAGATTTGCATCTTGAACAATTAGATGTAAAAACAACCTTTCTCCATGGGGATTTGGAGGAAGAGATATATATGCAGCAGCCACAAGGGTATGAGGTCAAAGGGAAGGACAATTTGGTATGCAGGTTGAAGAAGAGCTTGTATGGCTTGAATCAAGGTCCAAGGCAGTGGTATTTAAAATTTGATAGGTTTATGACAGAACAAGGTTATAGTAGATGTCATTGACCACTTTGTTTATTTCAAGAGGTTAGATAATGGAATATTTATTATCTTGTTATTGTATGTGGATGACATGCTTATTGCAGGGTCTGAAATGCAGTATATAAATGTGCTCAAAAGGAAGTTAGCTAATTCATTTGCGATGAAGGATTTGGGTGCTGCAAAGAAAATCCTTGGTATGAGAATAACGAGAGACGAAAAAAATTGCAAATTGACATTGTCTCAGGGTGAGTACATACAAAAGGTGTTGGAGAGGTTTATAATGCAGAATGAAAAACCAGTTAGTACACCTTTGTCTAGCCATTTCAAACTAAGTAAGGAAATGTGTTCCAAGACACAGGAAGAGATAGATTACATGTCCAAGATTCCCTATTCATCAGCAGTTGGCAACTTGATGTATGCCATGGTGTGCACAAGACCAAATATTGCACATACAGTGGGAGTTGTAAGTAGATATATGAACAATCCAGGTAAAGAACATTGGAAGGAAGTACAATGGATTCTAAGGTATATGAGAGATACTACCACTCACGCATTATGTTTTGGAGGTTCAAACACTGTTCTACAGGGATATGTTGATGCATATATGGCAGGTGATAAGGATAGCAGGAGGAGAACCATGGGGTATGTGTTTACTATAGGTGGAATAACAGTAAGTTGGATTTCGAAACTCCAAAAGGTTGTTTCACTTTCAACAATGAAAGAAGAGTATGTTGCTGTTACAGAGGCTAGTAAAGAGATGATTTGGTTGCAGAGGTTTATGGAGGAATTAGGTAAGAAGCATAAGGATAGCAGGTTGTATAGTGACAGCTAGAGTGCCATTCATCTTGCAAATAAATCAGCCTTCCATTCCAGGACTAAACATATACAACTCAAGTACCATTTCATATGTTTTGTTCTGGAAGATGAACTGTTGAAGCTGGAGAAGATACATACTAGCCAGGATCCCGTAGACATGTTTACAAAGGTAGTGACCAGAGAGAAACTGAGTTCCTACTCGGTTTCAGTTGGCCTTCTAGCGTGAAGGTGAAGATGAGAAATTTTCCAAGTTCAAGTCCAACAAGTACAACAATGGTGGAGTTGCTGTGATCAGTCTCCAAGTGGGAGATTGTTGGTTGTGGAGCCTGATCTTCCAGATTCAAAGATGTTGTTTAGTCGTGTTTGTACCCCAGTTTTATATGATATGAAGGTGGACTAAACACTCACCCCATCCGGGGGGTGTGTGGGGAAATTTCCCCCCCATGGGGGTCTGAGGGCCAGCGCGCCCCTGAAATAAATTTTTGGGTTGTTTCGCCAAAAGATTACGGGCCCATGGTTTTGGGTAACCTGTGGTATTTTTCCATGGTATTTCCCCTTTAAAAGAAAGACATTGTAATATGGCTAGGGTTGATGGATTAGGTATTGTGTATTGTAAAGACATCTGAGATCAAGTAAGAGAGACTGAGAGACTGTGAAGAGGAAGTTGCAGCGGATGTGCTGCAGGTTGTATCCCTTCATTTTGCTGGATGGTATAATAATAAGGACTGGCAATTTCTGTGTGGACATATCCCATCTTGGGTGAACTACGTTATATTGGTGTCTCTCTTGCAATGTGTTTGTGTGATTATATTTGCATCTTGTTTATTGTTATTGCTCTGCGATCCTGTTTTTTCTAACAGGATAAACATACTTCATGTACCCAAATATCAGGAAGCACCCCCAAGCATGGTGTAAATACTTTCAAAGTAACACAAAAATATAACACCTACAGGTCTAACATAGTATGCACAAGTCATTAGAAGATGGTTTATTGTTCTTCATTCTCTTTACAAAGAGAACAATTTCTTGGGACATGTCTACCTTGTCTTTGCAAAACCTCCTAGGTGAGGGATTTGTCCCTTATGGCAAGCCACATAAAAATATAAGATTTAAAAGGTAATTTCAATTTACAAATGGAATTGCACCATGATAGAGGTTTTTCAAATAGCCCATCATTATCATACAAATCTGTATATCCCACCTCATGGTTATAAATTACTCTAGTGTAATTTTTTGACCAAATCATTCATCATCTATGTCTTGAACACTACATGGCTTGTCATCAACTTAGCAACATAATTTTCCCAAGCCACCTGTAACCTGATCCCTTCCTCTTATACCAAGCATGTCAATAGACTTCCATTCCTTCTTCCAGATAGTATTAAGTTTTGGACATGTGTTGTAATATTTGTAGGTTCCTAGAGGAAAGGGGCTTTTGTGCTTTGTTGACCAATGTCGTTTCGACCCATTTTAAACTAACTCTAGGTAAGGAATTATGGTTGTAATATAATCTGGGTAAATAAATTCAGGTTTTGGATCTATAATATTGTATTGTAAATAATGAAGGTAATTCAATGAGATAGAGAGAGGAGAAACTCTTAGTTAAGTTGGTTTTCATGGATAAGGGTTTGCAAGGTAAATATTATATGTTGTTTTGGACATGTGTTGTACTCTTTGTAGGTTCCCAAAGAAAAGGGATTTTTGTGCTTTTTTGAACCATTGTAACTAATTCTAGTTAAAGAATTATGGTTGTAATATAATCTATGTTATCATATTAGGGTTTTGGATGCTATAATATTGTATTGTAAATGGTGAAGATAATAAAACAAGATAGAGAGAGGAGAAACACTCAGTTAGGCTAGTTTTCCTAGTTAAAGGTTTCCAAGGTAAATATCTGTGTGTTGTGTGTGTGAGCCATTATTATTTCTTGTGTTTTAGTTTTTGTTTGGTATTTATTTTCTTACACAATTTTATCAAAGTCTTTAGTTGGTATCAGAGCGAGGTTATTGGCTTCAAGTGGATGCTTTTGCTGCTAGGGTTTATCTCATTTGTGAAGAGAAAGGGTGTCTTGGGTTTGCAATAAACCTATGTTTGATTGGGAGCTTTGTATGGTGAATCTTTTGTAATGAAAATGGAGAGAAGTTCAATAATAGAAATGGAGAAGTTTAATGGCTAGAGATTTGACTTATGGAAGCTACATATGTAATATCTTCTCATAGATAGAGAATTTTTTTATTGTTGTAGATCCAAGTACAAAACTCATTGGTATATCAAAAGAATAAAGATGAAAAGAAAAGTGAGAAGCATGATTTGACTCTACCTCTTAGATTCAATGTTGTTGAACATCTATGGAGAAGACAACACAAACGTTGTTGGATAAGTTGGGGAATTTGTATTAGTCAAAGTCCATGGTAAACAAGTTATTTATTTAAAAGAAGCCACATCATCTTAGGATGGAGGATGATGGATTTGTGACGAATCATCTAAATGACTTTAATACTTTGGAAAGTTAACTTGTCGCTATTTATATTAAAATGGAGGAATAAGATAAGTATATTACCTTGTTATGTTATCTTCCAAACTCTTGGTATAATCCATTTGTAGCAATTGGTAGTACCACTTAATCCACATTAAAGTTTGAGGATGTAGTTTCATCCTAGTTATCAAATGAGAAGAGGAGAAAATACATAGAGGGTGTGTCCAAGGATGTTTTATCTGTGAGAGGTTGTCCCCAAGAGGAGAAATAAGTCTTCTGGAGCAAGATCTAAATCTATAGGAATATTTTCAAGGAAATGATGAAAATGCAATAAAGTTGGGCATTATAAGAAATACCACAAATTTAAAAATGTTGATAAAGGTAGGGATTTGATGATTGCCCTTACATAGAAACAACAAAATCCATGGAAGAAGGAGGTGATTTTTACCTAGAATCCACATGTACACATGTAATTGACTCAGTTGTTTCACTTCATATGAATCCTCACAGAGAGTGGTTTTGTGAATATGAAAATCACAATAGAGGTGATGTTTTCTTGGGAGATGACTCAATAACCAAAATCATACGATCTGGAAGGGTACAAATTCTACTCAAATATGGAAGGATTCGAACTCTTCCTGAGGTTATGCACATTATATATCTAACCATAAACATATCTATAGGTAAGATGGGTGATATAGGTGTGCATACTCCATCTGAAAAGGACACATTCAATATGGTTCAAGGAGCAATGGTGTTGATTGGGGGAGTTTGTATTGGAACTCTATACAAGCTATTGGGAAACACTTTTAGTGATGGGTGTAACAATTCTATTATTCTTGGGGATACCAATGAAGAATAACTCACTCCTATGATCCCTAGTGAGAAGACAATGCCATGGCATCAAATACTGGGACATATTAGAGAGAATATCCCTCAATAATTACATGGTAAAGGTATGGTTGAAGGTATGTTTGATTTCTCATTAGATATCAATTTATATGAACATTATATATATGGTAAACAGGGTTGGGTGAGAACCCCATCTGGTGCTACAAGAGAAAAATGAAGATTGTATTTAATACATAGTGGTGTGTTTGGGCTTGTTTTTGTTCCATCACTAGGTAAAGCTATGAATTTTGTTTATTCATTGATGATTTCTCAAGGAGAAAATTGGTCTATTTCCTTTGCAAGAAATATGAGTTTTTTGGTAAATTTAAAGAGTTCAAGGCTCTTGTAGAAAACGAGACAAAAAAAAAATAAAGGTATTGAGGAAAGATAATGGTGGAGAGTTTTGTGGAAATGAGTTCAATGAATTCTATAAGAAGTGTGAAATAACAAGGAAAAACACTACTCCATACACACATCAATTGAATAATGAAATTGCAAAAAGAATGAACATGATATTGATGGAAAAGGAAAGAAGTATGCCTAGTAGTGTAGGGTCATCAGAGGACTTATGGACTGAGGCAGTGTATACTACATATTATTTGATAAATTGATCACCTACATCAACCTTGGTTGACAAAACTCCATATGAGGCATGGAATAGTAAAACCCACTCTCTTAAACATCTTTGAGTTTTTGGTTGTGATGATTATGTGCATGTTCCAAAGGAATATATGAGTATGTTGGATAATAAAGATGAAAAATGTAAATTTATTGGTTATAAATATGGTATAGAAGGTTATAAAACTTTGAAACCATGTAACTAAGAACATTGTTTACAATCAAGATGCTATATTTAGAGGGGCTAAAGATGTTCCCAAATAGGAAGTCCAACCAAGGGAAGGAGAAATAGAGATAACCGAGTTTTAGTTAGAATGTGAAGAATTTTATTCAATATATGAAGATGAACCAGAAGAGGAATAAACTTAGACTCCAATCTTGAGGAGATTGGTTTGGGAAAAAAGGAAAATGCAAAGGTGTAATCCACTGAATTTTCATTCTATTTTCTTTTTCTTTCTACTACTGATGATGACACTAGAACTATTAGGGAGGTAGTAGATTCAAAGGATAGTAACATTTGTAAAATGACCATGGTTGTATAAATGGATGCCTTGGATAAAAATGAGACCTAGAATATAGTTGATTTTCTAGTTGGAAGAAAAACTATTAGTAGAAAATGGGTGTTTAAGAAGAATTTGAATGCAGGAGATAAGGTAGAGAAGTACAAAGTTTGCCTAGTTGAAAAGGGATATTCCCAAGTGGAAGGAATTTGTTTTGGAAACAATTTTTATCCTTTTTCTAAATTAACTTCTATTATATTTATTTTGTCTATTGTTGTTCCTCTTGATCTTTAGGTAGAGTAAATGAATGTGAATAAATCTTTTTTTCCTGCATGGTGATGTTGTAGAAGAAACATACATGAAACAACTAGAAGGTTTTGAGTGATGGGAAATAATGAGCTAGTTTGCAAGCTTAATAAGTCCCTATATGGATTCAAAACAATCATCAAGAATGCAGTATCAAAAGTTTGATACCTATATAATGGGACTTGGTTTCGCAAGAAACAAAGGTGATCACTGTGTGTATTCAAAGAAATTCAGTGACCATTTTATTTATGTGGTCTCGTATGTTGATTATATGCTGCTTATTGGAAACAACAAGGAAATTATCAAGGATTTCAAATCCCAATTGTCTTCTAAGTTTGAGATGAAATATATTGATGTTGTAATTTTTATTTTGGGCATGGAAATTAAAAGAGATCGAGCAAATGAAAAACTCTAATTGAATTAGCAGAAATATATTTAGATAATATTGTTGAGGTTTAGTATGCATGAATGTAAACCGATAAAGGTACCTATTCTTATAGATGCAAATCTATCTTTATATCAGTGTTCTAAGACTCAAGAATAAGTAGAAGGCATGTCCCATGTTCCCTATGTTAGTGCTATTGGAATTTTAATGTATGGTATGGTCTATGTATCTCCTTGTGGGAAAATTACTACAATAGACTTCCAATGACACTAGCATAAGGAACATGGGACAATTTGCTACCAAGAAATAGCATAGGGAACATGGGACAATTTGCTACCAAGCACTAGTATAGGAAACATGGGACAATCCGCTACCAATGAAGGATTGGACCTCATAGGGATATAGATATATAGGCGTTTGCTAATGCATATTGGGATGGAGATATTGCACACAAAATATATACACGTGGTCATGTAATTAATTTGTTTGGTGGAGCAATCGATTCGATGAGTAAGAGGCACATTGTAGTTTTGTTGTCAACTACAAAAATTGAGTACATCAAATCCACTCATGAAAGTAAATAATCTATATGGTTGCAAAGATTGTGTTTGTTAGGAAAATATATAAAAAATAGAAGCAAAAAAAAATAACAGTAGAACATGAGATTTATGTGGAAACCCTTCTATACATAGGTAAAACCATGAGGCAATGGTAGCTTCGATATTTTATTATTACTCAACAAAAAACTTACAATGCTTTCTTCTATATCTCCTGTGTTCCAATGTCGAGTTGTCAATCTCATTTTATACAATACATATGAGGGTTCTAGAAGAGACCAAAATACACTAGAAGGGTCTAGAAATTTTTACCTTGGGTTATTTTTCCTTGAACCCCCACACACCCAGCGGGGAGGCCTGGTAGTCCCCCTTTAAACCCCTCACACGTTGGGTGCATACGAGGAATGCATAGTGTTAGTCGAGAGCTCTACAGGAATGATATTGGAGATCTGGGTATTGGTTTCATCCCATAACATTATCCCTCTTGAAGTCAATATACATGAAGTTCCTTTCGAATTCTTTCCACCCACATGCCATTTCCCAATGCCGTCTCATCACATTTTTAACAAGCTTAGAAATTTTTTTCACCATTCAAACTTCTCTATCCCAACTGAATTTGTAAGGATATATATAGTATTTTCATCAGTATCCATTTTCTCCAACAAGATCCTACCTTCTTTCACCACTTTCCTTATGAAATGGAACTTAATATCAATATGTTTTGTGTGATCATGAAATGTTGGATTCCTCACTAAGTGAATAGTACTTTGACTATCACAATGCAAAGTGATCTTCCCCTATACCATCTTGAATTCATCCATCAGTAGATCTATCCATATTTCTTATTTACCGGCCTCAATTAGTACCACATATTCTGCTTTAGTAGTTGATAAAGCCACCACTAGTTGCAACTTTGATTCCTAACTTATAGCTCCACCGACAAGAGTGAAAGTATGTATTTTAGAAGACTTTCATCCATCTATGTATCCACCAAAAGAAAAACCTTCAAAACCTTTAATTTCTAAATCTATTGATCTATAGAAAATAGCAACATCTGAAGTGCCCCTTAAATATTTGAGTATTCACACATTCCAATGCTCCTTACCAGGATTTTCCATGAGATAGATAACAACTCCCACTGCTAGAGAAATATCCGGTCTAGTTCTCACCAAGGAAAACATGAGGATCCCTACTTCTGATGAATACAATAAATGAGACATGTTTGTCTTCATTTCTTCTATGCTAGGACACTGTTTAGAATACAAATTGAAGTGTGCAAGAAGTGGGGTACTAACCTTTTTTCATTCTACATATTGAAGCATTGCAAAATATTTTTTATGTATGACTTTTGACTTAACTAGATCTTCCTAGTTGCTATGTCCCTGTGTATATTCATCCCTATAATTTGATTTCTTGCTCCTACACCCTTCATTTCAAATTTCCTAGCCAATTGTTCCTTTAGATCAATGATTTTGTTCATGCCCGGGATTGCAACGAGCATATCATCAAAACACAGCTACAAGATAATAAAACTTCTATCATCAAACCTCTTATAATATGCACAATGGTAAGCTTCAATTCTATTGAAATCTTGGCTCTTCATGAAGATGCCAATTTTTTTGTACCACATCGTTAGTGTCTATTTAAATCCATAAATATATTTCTTGAGTATGCAAACCAAATTCTATTTGCCTCTTTCTTTATAGCCCTCATGCTGATCTATATAAATTTCTTCATCAAGATCACCATGCAGGAAAACAATTTTAACATCAAATTGTTCCAACTCTAAATCCTGTAATGCTACAAGTGCAAGTAAAACCCTTACAATAGTCATATTTACAACTAGAGAGAATATTTCATTAAAATATATACATGACTTCTACACAGTATTTTTCTATCAAATGATCTTTATAATGTTCCAACATGCCAACATTATTCTTATTTAATTTATACACACACTTATTTTCAACAACTTTCCTTCTTGATAGGAGATCCACAAGTTCCCATGTTTGATTCTTGTTTAATGTATTCATTTCTTCATCCATGCATTTCCTCCATTTATCCGCGTTCTCATATTCTTTGTCTTCTTGAAATGAACTAGGTTCACCATCATCATCTAATAAAGCAAATGAAGATTGAAAATCAAGAGAATACCTTTATAGACATATCTTGGGGGTAGATCTTATGAGTTGTGGCTGCTGAACTTGTTCTTCATGTTGGTCAAGAGATTCATTTTCATCTTCACTCATTTCTACTTCAATTGGTACAATATCAGGTGCCTATTCTACATCCTTCCTCTGCGTGGATGTTTCATTAAAAACAACATCTCGACTAACAATTACCTTGTGGTTAAGAGGATCCCACATCTCTATCCCTTTACTATATTATCATAACAGATAAAAAGACATTTCCTTGACTTTGGGTCAAGTTCATACCTCTTTTATTTAGGCACATGGGAAAAATCATCACAAAAAAAATACACAAATAAGCATAATCGACTGGATTACCACACCAAAACTACTATGGAATATTTCCATCCAATGCAGCTATAGGGGATATTTTAATCAAATACATAGGTGTATTAGCAAACTCTTCCATGAATCCATTATCCAACCTAGATGCATTGAGCATGCTTCTTGCACATTCCATGATTGTGAGATTCATTTGCTCAACAACACCATTTTTTTGTTGTGTATATGGAACATTCTTCTAGTGCTTAATTCCTTCCCATATACAAAATTTATCAAATTCCTTGGAGCAATATTCTCCTCCATTATTAGATATGATACCTAAAATAGACTTACCCAAACTTTTCTCTACTCGTGACTTGAACTCTTTAAATTCATCAAAGGAATGTAACTTATTTTTCATAAAATACATCCACTCTTCTAGAATAATCATATATAAAACTCAGGAAATATATGGCACCATTTATGGACAGAGTGGGGATTGTTCCAAATATATCAAAATGAATAAATTGCAAAATATAATAAATTTTACTAGAGATTGTAGTAAATTGAACTCTCTTTTGTTTACTGAAAATACATCACTCACACAATCCTAAATCACAAGACTTAATCCCAGAAATCATACCTCGATCATGCAGAATTTTCAAACCTTTTTCACTCACATGTCCAATTCATTGAAGTCACAACATCACTTCATCCAAAACATTCATTGAGTTTGTTGTTGCTACATGATTTTCATTGTATCACCACATAAATGACATAGGGTCCCAAAATATTATTGTTTTGCTACCATGAGGGATCCTTTGTTGGTAATTTTGCATCGTTTGCCACCAATGGAAGTAGAATACCCCATCTTATCCATCATATTTATTGAGAGAAAATTATTCCATAGATATGGTACATGTATCACATCACACAACTTCCTTTCTTTTCCATTGTCCAACTTGGTCTTAATTTCCCCTCTTCCCACAATTTCTAAAGGATATTCATCACCCAATTAGACCATTCTACCACTATGGGGATGGTATTTGACAAATTTGTCTCTATGTGGAGACATGTGGAAAGATCCAACCGAGTCCAAAACCCAAGAATATAATAGAGATATGTTTTTACAGATACATAAAGCCTCACATGTTGCCATCTCTTCTGAATCTATTGTACTAGCTTCAACTGATGGTTGATTTCAATTTTCATCCTTCTTTTCCTTCAAATGATGACAATCCTTTCTATAGTGCCATGTTTTCCCACAATTCCAACACCTCTCTTTCTTTTTTCCTCTAGATTTGTATCTGGTCTATGATCTCCCTTGTTGACCCCTTTCACTAAATCACCCTCTCACAAATAGGGCTTCACTGGTAGAGGGAACTAGAGATCATTTTTTCCTCATCTCTTCTCCCAATAAAGAAACTACCACAACATCAAATTTTAGAGTTGTTGATGGTCACCACCATATGATCCCAAGTATCCGGGAGGGAACATAGTAAAATGATCAATCTATCATCATCCTCGACCTTTACACCAATTGAGAGTAGTTTGCTAATTAGGGTATTAAGCTCATTTAGATGATTTGACATAGTTGAAACCTCCTTAATTCCTAGAGGAACAGGTTTTTTTTTCTTTAGGAAAACCTTATTTGTTGTTGATTTAGTCTCATACAGCTTCCCAAGTTTCTCCCAAAGGGATACTGTAGTCTTTTCTTCAACAATATTGGAAAAGATAGAGTCTGCTAGGAAAAGACGAATTGTAGAAATCTCCTTTCTCTCCTGCTTTATCCAGTCCTCATCTGGCATGCCGACTAGTTTTTTCACAACTCCTTTCAATGTTAGGTATTGGTCATTAACACATTATACAACTTGACGAGAAATTTATACTCAAAATGAGAACTCTAGCCATAAAAACTCATAATTTTGTGTCAAAAACACCAAAACAAACCCCCAAATTGAAAAGTGTTGGTACTGGTAGCAACTTTTTTTTTAGGGTTAAAAATACAACCATGGCCTTAAAAACCCATATTGTTGTTAACAAAAACCTTAAAATCAACCCCTGAATAAAATACTAATGCTACTGGTAGCATAATTTTTTTTAAAGGGTTAAAATAATAACTTGTTTGAAACCATGGATTTAACAATCAGTGTCATTGCTAGAAGAGTCTTAAAACCAACCTCTAAATAGAAAAGTAGTTCTACTAGTAGAAACTTTTTTTTTTCTTTTGGGAACATGGTAACATTTTTGAATCCATAGCCTTCACAACTGCTACTATTGCAACAAAAATATTAAAAACAAACTCAAATTGATAAAATGTTTTACTGCCCTTTTGCAAGAGGGGGATTAAAATTACAAATTGTTTGAAACCATGGTCCAAAAAACCAATATGATTGCAAAAAAACATAAAATAAGCCTTAAAATTCCCACCCATTTAGGGTTAATTAAGGACTGCAAGCACCATATATTACATAATTCCATGATGATATCACCTCACTATTTAAAAATGCATTTTGGTTACTTTTAGTAAAACACTCAATACAAAATACAATTTGCATTGAACTAAACGCAAATTATTTAAGAATGATATTCTTTCATTGTGCATATTCAAATCAAATAAATTACGATATTATTCATAATCAAATCATATACTAAGCCAGAAAATAGAAATGATTCATGCAAAAATTCAAACACTCCTTTAGAGTGGTCATACAAACATGATATAAGTAAAAAAGATATAAAATGTTTCATGTATAATTATTCAAATAGACTCATGGACTCTGAAACACCATCAAAATCTACATTATCTTCAAATGAATGATTCGATGAAGATGTAGATGAACCATATTCTTCTCTATTATTAATGAGTGCATCATCCGAGTCTATATTTATTCCTAGCATTTCAAATGTCATATTCCTTCTGGATCTACGACTTGGTTTAGTAGACTCCTATCTTGCAACTATTTATTGTGCCAACAACTTCTTGATAATATCTGTAGTCTTGGAGCGAAGAGTGCCTTTCTTTATCAACTGGAAATAATAAACAAGTATGTTAACATCCTCTAATTTCAATATGTCAATGCGGTGACGATTTATACTTTGACCTTTACTTTTTCTCTTTTTGCAAACCTATTTCTCGATCACCATCTCTATCTTGTAAGCACCTTCAAATGGGCGTGTATCTGTTGCATACCAATGTATTCAATTGATACAACTTCTTCATTTTATGTATTGACCTTCATAACTTTTGCAATCCATAATGGATAACCAGATGGATCTTCTGTAGCAAAAAATACAATCATGTAACCCTCCTTAATATCTTGTATTGAGCCCCTGTAAAGGTCCTCCGTGGATTCACGTTTTGTACATGATATTCTAGACCCAATATACATTTCCCTTTCCTATGCTTGAGAAGACGAGATAAAATCATGAGGTTCATGTTGTTGAACAAGATTCCTTTCCTCATGTTCATTTGAGATACTTTTTGGCCAACTAAATGGAATCTTCAAAAATGTATCTCCATTTGTAGAGTTCAAAATTATGTCACTTTGCTCAATGAAAAAAGACTCCCACCAAATAGAATCAACAACATCAAAGTACTCATATGTATCTTTGATAGATTTTTTCATCTCTTCCAAGCATTGAGAAGAATCTACATCTCTATTATGTCGGCGTGCATTATGAATCTTGACAGTTGATTGCAATAACAATAACTTTGAAGCATACATTAGATGATTTGGGATGAATTTAAAAAATGCTAAACCTGATGAAGGTCCCCATTCTGCACTAGTTGAGTACTTTTTGCGCATACTAGTGTTTTTCCATCAATCTTTTTGATATGAGATTGATGTTGAAAGATAATGCCATTAAGTTTTTCAATGCACTTTTCTTCACCACATGATCCAAAAATAAATCTTCGCATGTCAATAGTTTCTTCCAATGTGTGAAAAACAGGCTCTGGACTGTATGCTTTTCTAATAGTTTCAATTAATGATGGTAGGCTTCCAAAATTATTCCTCCTCAATGTTACCGCAAAATGGCTAAACATTTGATCAAAATGGTCATGTGTATGCCCAAAAAGAAGGAAACCAATTTTTGAAAAATTCCAATTCAACAAGCATGTTTAGATAACCAAACATAATCTGATTTTTGTTTTCTCGGCAGGTGCTATCCAATTGTAGGTATAGTACTTGAGGAAGATGACCAGACCAATGAGTAAGCACATGTTGAATTATGGTTATGGTCATATTTGCATCATTATGAATATTTGGAGCTGTAAAGTAAACCCTTGGAAACATTTAACCATTAAAAACCATACAACCAACAAAGTGAAACTGAATAAATTTTCCTCCAAATTCTTTGTGTACGGACAAAATGTGGCAAACGTGTTTTTTTCTTATCCATGCCACCAATGATCAATCCCATATATTTATGTGGAGCATCATAACACTTCTTACGATGTTTGTACAACTTTTGTCGCTCATTTGATTGTTGATTACGATGTGCTTGAAGTGCTTTCATAATAGAATCTACAAATAACATAAAGTACCAAAATTATTGATAACGAGTTTTCATAATTTATAATTATCCAAGAACAAATAATTTTGTAGACACACCTCTTTCTTTTCCTTCTGATTTATCCCTTATTTGTTTAAGAGAAGCACATGTACTGCAAACCCCCATCCTTGACCTCTTAGGAATGCAGACATTGTTGAACTTTTTTTCCATAATCTTGTAAAGTATGCATATCTGATAAAATTGCCATTTCCTTCGGCCCCTTCAACATATTCTCTGTATAAGTTGTAAATTTCTTGCCTTGCAAAATTATCTGGAATGTGTACTGTATCTCTATCTGGCATGCTCTCTCCATGCTTGGAAAAGAATTCATGCATCCATGACATTACAATGTTTTTTAATGGCCCATTGATACGTCCACGATGTGCTTTAGAATAAAATGTGGGATCCTTTTCTAGTCTTATTCGGATTCTTGAGAGCCGAAGATTACCAATTGAGTGAATTCTTTTGAATGCCTTTCTACAAAGCAAAATATTTCCAATGTGATAATCATAACCTGTCTTTGTACATATCATGCACCCCACTAAATATGAATTTTGCATATTTTTGTTCATTGACAAATATGTCTTCCTTTTCTCTAAGGCATAACTATAGTGTATACCTTTCAAACAATTAGTTTAGCAATACTCACTTGAAATCAAATCAGTAATAGAACTTGCATTTGTGAGCAATTCTTTCCTAGACCTTGTATAACTAGAATGGTTTGGATTGATATAAAAAGGTCTAGTCCTACTCTTATTCCTCTCACAGTTGCATTCTGTGTTTGATTTTCCTCCATTATGTTATAGGGAATATTGACATCCTCATTAGTAAGAATGTCATCATGATCATCACCATGAATAATATTGGTGCAACTAAATTCTCCACCAAAAGGAAACTCTTCATCAACATTATCATCATCGATGCCTTTAAAATCCTTAGTTTGAGGGAAATAATAATCTGCATCACTCATGTCTTCACATCGATGCCTTTAAAACCATCACTTGGAGGAAAATCATTAGCATTATTATTGTTTCCTTCATCATCACCAAAATCATCTTAAGTGCCTGTAAAATCATCACTTGGAGGAAAATCATTATCATCCTTATTAGATCCTTCATCATCACCAATATCATCATCGGTGCCTTTGAAATCATCACTTGGAGGAAAATCATTATCATCATTATTGGTGCCTTCATCATCACCAATACCATCATCAGTGCCTTTAAAATCCTCACTTGAAGGAAAATCATGACCATCATCATCATTAGTATCTTTAGAAGCCCCATTTGGAGGAATGCCTTCATCATCCTCATCTGTCCCTTTGAAATCCTCACTTGGAGGAAAATATTCATCTTCTTCGTCTGTGCATTCGAAATCATCACTTGGAGGAAAATCTTCATCTTCTTCTTCGGTGCCTTTAAAATCCTCACTTGGAGGAAAATCTCCATCTTCTTCACCAGTGCCTTTAAAATCCTCACTTGGAGGAAAACCTTCGTATTCTTGATCAGTGCCTTTAAAATCCTCACTTGGAGGAAAATATTCATCTTCTCCATCGATGTTGTTAAAATCCTCTCTTGGAGGAAAATATTCATCCTCTTCATTGGTGCCTTTAAAATCCTCGCTTGTAGGAAAATCTTCATCCTCTTCATCGATGCCTTTAAAATCCTTTCTTGGATGAAAATCTTCATCTTCTTGATATGTGCCTTTAAAATCCTCGCTTGGAGGAAAATATTCATCTTCTTGATTGGTGCCTTTAAAATCCTCACTTGGAGGAAAACCTTCATCTTCTTCATCAATGTCGTTAAAATCCTCACTTGGAGGAAAATATTCATCTTCTTCACCGGTCCCTTTAAAATATTTGCTTGGAGGAAAAGATTCATCTTCTTCATCGGTGCTTTTAAAATCCTCACTTGGAGGAAAATATTCATCTTCTTGATCGGTGCCTTTAAAATCTTCACATGGAGGAAAATCTACATCTTCTTGATTGGTGCCTTTAAAACCCCCACTCGAAGGAATTTCCACCATCTGCATCTACACCTTTCGATTCTCCACTTAAACTATAATCAAAATCATCACTTTGAGGAAGATTATTGATATTATAATTATGTTGTTGAGAAGAATGATCATGATCACATTCTTCCCCTTCATCAGTGGTGCCTTCAAAATCTTCAGAATTAATAAATTCTTCATCAACATGCTTAATTGCATTGCTTGCATTATAGATATCCCGACTAGATGAAAAATACAACTCTTCATTGAGATTGGAGGCATTTCGATTATAATGCTCAATAGCACAAGAAGTATGTGAATGAAATGATAGCCCCAACAATCTTAATAACCACGAGAATGAAATTTTCTCTCACTTCTCACCAAGAAATAGAATAGTGCAACTATCCACCCCCGGAACAATCTTATGGGTAGGAGAATGAACTTTTCTCTCCAAAATTAAATAAAAACTTTCCCTCCAAAATTAAATATAAAATTTCTCTTCAAAATTTAAAAAAAAAATGCCTCTAAAATTAAATCAAGGTTTTGGATGATGATGATGATAAGAGTTAACATTGTTTGCTTTATAGTTTTATTTATATACTGAATTTTTTTATATTATTTATTAAGTAATATGTATATATTAAAAGAATAACTTTACATTTAACATTATAGAATAGTATTGATAAGTTTTACACATAGATATATTTTTTTTATAATTTATAATTTTTTCTAGCTAAATTCTCTTTCATTTTCGCAACTTATTATTTATAATTTGACACTCAAATGTATTTATAAAAAAATACATTTTATATTATTATTAACATTATAGAATAGTATTGATAAGTTTTACACATAGATATATATTTTTTTATAATTTATAATTTTTTCTAGCTAAATTCTCTTTCATTTTCGCAACTTATTATTTATAATTTGACACTCAAATGTATTTTATTTATACACCCAAATTTACCTTATCCGGACATGTATTCATACAGAGGTTAAAAACCAAACTGGACATATTTATGTATTCCTCAAAAAACGAAACAACTGGGCAGTTTACTCTGTTTCTGTTCAACGCTCTCCAACAGTTAATATTGAACATTGAACGCTGGCCACTTTTATATATATATGTACTCTTGGAAACACATGCAAATCTTGTAGTAGTGGGTGCTTTTCGTTCTTCAAATGAACATAACCTTCAGCGATGAACACAAACGATTTAACACTGGACTGAGATGTGTGAGACAGGCGTTTTATGTGTAGCACAATTAATTATTATGTGTGTCATTTACCAATACTCAGTTTCCAAATCAATTCAACGCTGAGTTTACAATTATTCCCAATGCATGATTCAGGTTCCATCAATACAAGTCTGGCTGTAGCTTCAAATAAAAAAAACTATTGAAACGCCATGAACCAATTACACATACACATACATTATGAAGCTCGATTCACACAAGAATCCCGTGTCTCATAAATATGTAAATATGTAGGAGTAAAAGTTAATCCTTTATAATTGGTAATATAACCTGCATATGGTATGTATAATATTATAATCATTAATAGTTATATAATCATAATAATTAGTAGCAATAATCATACTTGTATCTATGCTTATGTAATCTTAGTATACCGAGTTACTGTAAATCTTAAACAATAAATATGGCACTAAATAATTAGACTTAATGGTATTCATATAAATAAGTTAATCATTCGTCGATAGGCGCTTCAATGAGCTTTTGTGTGTATATGGAGGGCGATCGCAGCTTTTTAATCGAGATTAAGGATGGAAGGCTAAGATGGGAAATCTAGGTATGTTCTTTGTCGAGCACATATATCCAACGACGCAGATTTGCAATTTGTTGAAAGGTAACCCAAAGGTTTTATCGGATTAACAATAATCAGCGGTTTGTTTTGTTTAATCGAATGGGAGAACGAAAGGTTGAGCCTGTGGGAGAACTAAAGGTTGATCCTGCCACGCGGGAGTCCGTTTGTTTAAACGAAAGGGTGAATCTTTTATGAATTGCCATCCAATTCTTTCATAAAATATAGTTTGACAGATTTCATTGATTTCTGATCTAGCTTCGCCAGATTTCTAATCCAATTCTTTCATAAAATATAGCTTCGGAGATTTCTGATCGCATCGCCATTAGAAAGAATGGCCATCACATTGGAAGAGATAAAGGGGAAGCTGGTGGAATCGGGATTCATCGGACGGGTTCTCGGAGATTTCAATCCTTGGCAGAAGCTCTCATTCTATGCGGCCTCTGATAAAGATAATCAGTTTTTGTCATTCTATATGGCCTCTGGAAGTTCAGACTATATGGATTGTTTGCACTTTAGATTCTTTCCCTTATATTGTTTTGTTTATATATTGCAGGCTCATGAGGGCGGTAATGGTAGAGCAGTTTTATAACGTCAACGCATCGAGGACTCTGTCATATACGGCTTATTGATTATGAGCAAATCCGGCAAATAATATGATCTGACTCAGATACATGATTGAATCCATAGGTATAGGCATGACTCTGAGTCTTGCAACTAATAAAATAAATTGACAAGGACATGAGGAGGGCCTCCTCAATCTACCAAATCTAACTACAATTATTGTATTAGTCTTTCAATTTAGTCTGTCAATTTGCAATATATACTTTTAAAATTTTGCTCAACAATCAAATCGAATCAGCACGTTAAAACTAAAATCCAGAGATCTTCTGAATTCAGCACTCACTCATTCATGTCGCTCTGTGGCATTTCCGTGCAGGTGCACGCAAAGATTTTATTTAGCTAAATTGCATTATTGTAATTAATTATTTATGTGTGTCAGTTTGAAGTAATTGATCGAGAGATAGAACTAGAACTAGAACTGATTATTAATTGTCTCTCTTGGTTGAGAAGTAATCGATCTAGAAATGGATCTAAATCTGAATCCCAAAGGCGCAATAGTTTGGAATGGTTAACGCTCGACAAAATCTAACGGCGGAGATGATAGACAAAAGAATCAACGACGATCGTGGAGAGCCACACCACCAAAAAGCACGTTTGCAATATGTTGTAAGTGGTTGCGGTAAAGAAACCATCAACATACGTGGCGCACTTGTATTGCATCGCATCGACACAATGGTGGTATCACAACCCACTATGTGCCATGCGGAAACCGCCAAGGAGCTTAAATATGGGAGATGTGTGGGCCATGGCACATGGCAGATGTAGAGGTAGGTGGGAAATGCACCCACGTATTTGACGATGAACGAACGGTAAAGGGATGTAATATGGGAGATCAAAGGACGAGATCGTCTCCGCATCTTGGACAGTGCATTCTCGGTAAAGCAGAAGGTGGTCACGGAGGCGAAACCACCTTAATAGGTGTCAATTGATAGCTGATCCGCATGGACTTGTGACCGGGAAAGAAAACCATTGTTAAATGTCGCGGATACCGCCATAGAGGTAAAGGACAGGTGATATGATGGCTTGAATTTCAACACGTGCGATCAACGGCTGAAAATAGGGTACATTTGGAAAGTTGCAAAAAAGATAAGGAAAAAATTCTATATAAAATAAAAAGGGCATTCAAAATCGACATATTGTCTATGTGTCACTGTTCTCAGAAGCTTCGAAGACCGGTGGAAATTTCCAGTCACGCCAGAAGAATAAAGGATGTGTCTACAACAGGTAGGGTCTGGTGACCTGGCTTGTATATTTTAAAGAAATTTGTTTTTAAAAGGAGTTTAAATGGAAACTGGGCACGATGTAAACCCCTTTAAAGCTAAAGACGCCCTATAAGACAAGAATGGAGATGTTTATCATACCCTAATTAGGTTGAATTTGGCACAGTAGTGGATTTAATCATTGTTGTTTTAACACATTTGAGAATATTGGTTCACCTTCTTACCAACACGATGCGTTTCTTGACAGGTTTTGTTCAACAATCATTCGGTAACAAGATGAAGTTTGGAATGCACATTAGTCATACATGGAGCTTAAATACAAACCTATGATATCAACTAAGTTTAGAAGTATGGGTGCCAAAGTTTGTCCAACTTGAAATTGAAATTATTTTCTATTAGTCTATTACCTTAAATTTTTTGGTATTAGTGGAATTGTAAACAATGTTTCTTTTTTTAATATGATTGGTGCATGTTAATGGTGATATATTTCTCTTGCTACAATTTATACCACATAGAGTAGCGATCAATTTTCTCCTCTATTTTGATTGTTTAACCTACAACTAATGGTTTAAAATAATCTAAGTAAGTAAAATACTAGAAGTAATCCAAATAAACTAAAGACTAAACTAATTTGAAATAAATATACTAACTATAGAAACATAAAAAAATTTACAATTTACAAACATGTTTGTTGGAGAGTCCTAAGAATGACTTGGATTTTTTTTAAATGAAATAAACTTGTTAAAAAAAAGCATGGACTGAAAGGAACTTAAACTTGCTTGCTGAAATACTCACAAACATGCATCAAATTTCAATGGAGATTCACTCCATAATGCTTATAAAAATATGCAATCTAAAGATACAGAGTGTTAACCTACAATTGTAGAATGATAGCTGCAAAATGCAGAATGCAAGATAAATCTCAAATAAAGATAAATCTCTTCATTACTCTGGCACTACTTTGATTGTCAATATGGTATTATCTTAATAACAAATAGGCGTGATATCTGAAGGGTATTAATATTATTAAAAAATTGTTTACTACATGGAAAAAATCAAACATGGACATTGCAGCAGCTATGACATTGAAGCAACCTGATTGTGCACAACCAGATGGGAAGCAACCTGAGCATGCATTTTACTTCTTCCACTTCAGTCACCGTGCAAAGTCTCCATGGACTTTCCGGTTTTCCTTCAACTTCAACTGCGTCCTTATCTGTTAAAAACCAATACAAAATCAGTATAATCTATCAGTATCCAAATAAGACAAAAAACAACATACGGTACAATACTTACCATAGCCAAATAGACTATATAGACGGTGAAATGAATACTGAGACTACCACAAAGGGTACTTAGATGCCTATTAGGGTTGTGCATATACAGACCTCAATCCTTCACTGATTGCACTCTCTGTACTGGGTAGCACGAGTAGGATACCTCCAGGCATTTGATGTCAATAACCAGGCGTTCCTGCTAGAAATACGACCGTGGAAAATTCTGCTGCTAAGGCAGATAACCAGAATCCTAATACCCACATGCAGATGAATGAATGATTCTCATTTCCCATTGCCAAGAAGTAATGCAATAGAAGCAGATGAATGATTCTCATTTCCCACTTGAATATATGTTGTAAAAGTAGCAGTACCAATTTCATTGTAGTTTCAATGGACTTTTCATGGTTATGTATGGTCACTTCCCTCAGGGATACACGAAGACCAAATTTTGGGGGCGGGCGGGTCACTTCCCTCAGGGATACAGTCTCGATTTGAAAAATCAAGAACACGAGATAGCCAACCCTTCCCACAAGGATACATTTTTAATGATAATGTACAGTAAAATCTAATGTTTAATGCACAGTGATTAATAAGATAGTGAATGAACATAGAACAAGTAACGGCTCTGTTGATAGTGATTAATAAGATAGTGAATGAACAAGTAAATTTATCAACATAGAAAACGGCTCTGTTGCAATATGACAACAGCTCTATTGTAACATAGAATACTTCCATATGAAAATGCCTTCTTACAGTAGGCGTTACTATACATTATGGATGGATGGACGCGTTTCATTCAAACCGGTCCATCCATTCTTTGTAACGCCTCCTTGCCCTTTGTTGTTCTCACACTCTCCTTTACAAGCGTGGCACAGTAGCACATCAGCCTCACCAACAGCAGCAGCATCACTAGCAGCAGCAACATCAGTGAACCAGCAGCATCACTAGCAGCAGCAACATCAGTGAACCAGCAGCACCAGCAACACCATCAGCAGGTGCATCATTTCTAATCCTTTTTGAACTTTAAAATCCTGTAGTCGTGGATAGTCGAGATCTTCACTGTCTTTTCATTTATATGAAAATTGATCATGTATGGATTGCCCTGTATGGAAAACTTTTTTATATTGACTATCTTCAGTGTCTTTTGATTTATATGAAAAGATGTCCAGTATTTGGCCTATGTTTGCCCTATCTATCCTATTAGGGCCTGTGGTGATTTATTTATAATCTTTGTTTAAAAAAAAAAAATTCAATTTCAAGGTTTTTGACCTCATGGTTGTTATCCATCTAGGTTAGAATTTGTATATACGTTTTCCTACCTTTGAAATGTGTTTGTCTGCAAATTTTTGGTCACAATCTATGCTCGCTGAGTGAAAGTATCCTTCATAGGCTCCTTCAAGAAATTCTTGCTGCAGTTCACTGTTTATATTTACTTTTTATTTGAAATATAGCAACAAAATATAGTCCAATACTTATATGAATGTCTTGGTTGATAACAAGAACACAATTCATATATATCTGTAATGTTAACTTATGGAAAATATATAAAAGGCTAAAGATATATGAAACAACTCAAATTCTCAAAATGATTTACTTCGTTGAAAAGGAAACAAGAAACAGTGGGCATGGAGTCAATATTTCAGATTTAATGTACCAGTAAGTGATTTATACCAAACAGATTTTCAGAGAGGCAAGATAGTATCATATCACAGTCAATTTAATTTTGCAGGTGGTATAGAAAGAGATAATGACAATCCATCAACAGTGGGCATCGAACTAGGATGAATCCATTGTTAACTTTGGAGAAATAAATGAATACTTAAATGCGATAATTTGAGGCATAACCAGTATGAATCCCAATTTATTTCAGACGTTCATTTAAGCATGGAAGAAAAACATAATGGAAGATGTGACAAAGAAGATAAACATGCACATATAAAGATAAGGAAAAGACAGATTGTAAAAATGATTAACACATGAATCTCTTGCCTCAAAACATAGGTATTTCCACTATACGGCCGTTGTATTCACTTCATAAAAAACTTGACCTCAAAAACTTATTGTCTCTCAAAAGGTTTCCAACCCCTTCAAAAATGTTTCACATTTTCTTTTATACAAAATTGGGAAGAAGCATAACACAACTGCTTCTTTTAACTAATAACTGGAAATGTCTTAACTAAAAAGTCTTTAAACAATATTACAAATTTTCAAAAATAAAAACATCATTGTTTGCCACTTGGAAAAAATTCCAAATGCATCTTCAGGAATGAGTTGAGTACTTTAGTCTTCCATACTTGTCTATGTAACTCCATTGGTCGGCTGTGGGTAGATCATAGTTGGTCATTTCCTTCACCAGGACCCGCATCTCGATGTGATTTGTGTAAGATACAGGAGGGAATTTTTCGCCAATTGAAGCTATGTGATTTAAAATTTCAAAATCTTCTGTCATTTTATCCATTAAGATCTTTCCTGTGAGGAAATGATCTAGATGTTGAAATTTTTCATGATTCATCCGAATGTCAAATAATAACCTTTTATAATCATTCTAAGGAATCAATTCCCGCTTTCCATCCCAGAAAGTAGGCAATCCTTTGATAATCAATTTTTCAAATAACCTTCTAAATTTGACCACTTGCTTTCTTATTTCTCCAGCTCTGGCTTCAACATTTTCAACATGTGTATATTTCCCAACGATCCTTCTAGCCCATGTGATAATTGCAATCCTGTTATTTATGTTCATGATTGTTAAATCTGCTTATGTTAGACCATTTAGGAATGTAATTGCATTATGTGCAGTTTCCTTTGGTTTTCTATTTAGATTGTCCCTTATTGCTTTGCAACTTTCAAAAGCATCTTCCACCACCTTCTCTTTAACTCTCATATAATCAAGATATGGCCTCAATTTTTCAACTTCTTTTATAATTTGGTCCCATACCAAATGCTTACACCCTTGCATCGTAGCTTGTCTTGTTACATGAGATGTCAACCTTTTATTATTATCAAATAATTCTTGATTTTTGCCTTGTAAAGTTTTAATTTCTTTATCTTTCATTTCATTTTGTTCCTTCAGCCTCTGTGTTTCATTTTTCAGCTCTTTAATTTCAACGTCCTTTAGACTTATCTATGACATAGCTTGTAAGAGATTGTCTGCTCCATTTTCTTCTCCAACTGGACCTGTATGTGCATGTTGTTGACCTAAGTGTGATAAATTTCTCTTTACATCTTCCAATTGCTCTCCCAGATAAATATTCTCTTTCTCCCAATAAGTTTTTTCCTCAGTGAGTTTCAACATTTTTGCAGTGACATTTTTTACTTCATCTGACAACTCTTGTTTTTCTTTCTCTAGTATGGTCAGTTCGGCTCTTTGAATAAGTTGAGTTCCTGGGATCTTCAATTTATTTTTTAACGTTTTAATCATGTTATCTTTTTCCTTAAGTAAATTTGTTCCTCCGCCTCCCTCTTTATTTACCAAATCTAACTGTAATTTTTTGGTTTGTTGTTGTCGTGATTTTTTCTTTATCTTTTCTTGTCTCACTTGATTATTTAATTTGTCTGCTATATCCCTTAACTTGTCAACTTTCACGATTGCTTCCAAATACTCTGCATATATAACTTCTACAGTTTGTCTATGTAGCAGAATCTTATCTGGAGCATTAATATTTGTCAAATCAAATTTCATTTCTGAAATTTTATCCTTAGTAACAACTGATAATTTTAGAGAATTCTCTTTGACATTTCTGCTTGTAAATAAATTAACTTCTGTACTAGATAAAGCTCTAACTTTTGGAAATAATTGACTAGTGTGCCGGGATGATTCTTGCTTATTCTGACTATGTTCATTAAAAATATCCATTATATTGCGGGGTCTTTTTACATCTTCTTCCATTTGGGCTTCTTGAAGAGTATATTCATTCACTGTGACTTCTAGTATTTTGATTTCAGGTTTTCTTTCATCCTCCATAAATGCCATCAGTTCCTACTTCCCATCCACCTTTGACTTTTTTACTTTTCCTCCTTCTTCACTTTCAAGGTCGACTAAGTCTTGGAGAGTTCTTTTAGACCCAACCAGCTCAGTATCCATCATGTTTTCGGTTTCTGCCGTTTTAGACCCAACCACCTCAGTATCCATCATGTTTTCGGTTTCTGTTGTTGCATCTGTCAGTACCATTTCCTTCCCTTCAGAAGCGGGGATTATTTCTTTATTTTCCTCGTATTCTAACTAGTTCACTCTGTCAGACATTCCATCAATCTCTCGATGATCCAGTGCTTTGATGCGATGGCTTACTCTTCGTTTTGATATGATGTGTAAAGGATCATATTCAATAGCTACATCTGTTTCGAACTCCATTTCTTTCAATAATTTTTCTATATATATAATAGCATTTTTGTTCTTTACAGTGAAAGGGCCAACTGTAAATGGATATTTAATGTTTGTAGCTTTTTTGAAGTGCGAGAAATTATTGTCTTCCACAATCAATTTCTGCCTGAGAAATTCAAGGGCGAAAACCCTCACAGTAAGAAATGTCGGTAGAATATAAGGTTTATGTTTGAAACCATATAACCTAATCACTGTACTATCTTTCAACAAGAACCAATCCCCTACAGCAAATTTTGCACTTAACTACATAGAGGTTTGCATCTCTGGCAATACTTTGGGCATCTTTTCTCCAAAAATCATCCTGTAAACTTCGGAGAGCATATAATTTATATAATTGAACATATTATTTGCTAATGGACTCGCGAAAATTATCTCTGGAAAATGTAACTCTTCATGATTGGCCATCATGACCATTTTCATCAAATGTGACTGAAACCTGAAATGTTTGAGGGCAGGGAAATTGGCCATCTGCCAGTGGATTTTTTTAGACAGGAACTCTTCAAAGTTTAGTCAGGGAATTTGACTTTCATCAATTCACGGTGGACTCGTACTCATTCTATACAAAAGGATCAATTGAAATTCGGTCACATACATGCTTGTATCAAACCCTAAAAATAAAGCCAACAATGACAAAACCAGTTGGTTGTTCTCGTCAAATAAAGAAACATTTATAGGGTAAGGGATATCGGAAATGCTCAATTCTGGTTTAAGGTAGGTGGACAAAAAAATTTCTTTACTCTCTGGAAGGGCTTGACGGTAATAATCGATAATGGAGGTCTCAGAAAAACTTTCAGGTTGAAGGGTTTGCGATAAATTAATGTCTAGGGCTTCCATTACAATCGAGGGTTCTATTTTGCAGACAACTCTGGTTTTCTGACCATTTAAGATAGTCCTCTCGTCTCTGGAGTAATTAACAACACACCACGATACAAACTTTGGAAAAGACGGGGTTTGGTCTGGGAAAAAAGACAACAAGGAGGACTGGTGAATTCTATGAACGTCTAAACCTTCTTCAAGTAATTTCTTCAGTTTAAGTTTAATTTCAGTGACTGACAACCTAATTAGGGTATCATAAACATCTACATCCCTCTCTTCTAGGGTGTCTTTAGCTTTAAATGGGTATACATCATGCACAGTTTCCATTTAAACTCCTTTTAAAAACAAATTTCTTTGAAATATACAAGCCAGGTCACCAGACCCTACCTGTTGTAGACACATCCTTTATTCTTCTACCGCGATTGGAAGTTTCCACCGGTCTTCGAAGCTTCTGAGAATAACGACACATAGATAATATGTCGATTTTGAATTCCCTTTTTATTTTATATAGATTTTTTTTGTTATCTTTCTTGCAACTTTCCAAACATGTCCTATTTTCAGTCGTTGATCGCACGTGTTGAAATTGAGGCCATCATATCACCTGTCCTTTACCTATTTGGCAGTATCCGCGAGCTTTAACAGTGGTTTTCTTTCCCGCTCACAAGTCCATGCGGATCAACTAGAAATTGACACCTGTTAAGGTGGTTTCGCCTCCGCGACCACCTTCCCATTTACCGAGTGTGCACTTTCCACGATGCAGAGACGATCTCGTCCTTTGATCTCCCATATTACATCCCTCTATCGTCCTATCATCATCAAATAAGTGGATGCATTTCCCACCTACGTCTACATCTGCCACGTGCCATGGCCCACGGTGCGACGCTCCACGATCGCCATTGATTCTTTTGTCTATCATCTCTGCCGTTGCAAGAGCCATAAAGAAGGGATCGACGGTTCTCGCTTCATCCCGCATCGTCTACATGCACTAAAGATAACGACGATGGGTGGTTGCGGTATGAAAGCACTGTCACACGCGTCATTGTTTGATACATCCGCATGTGGAAAGATGGTTTTGCAAACCGCTCAAAGTGCAATGCGGAACTGCCTTACGTGGTGACCATTACTTTTATAATCAGTATTTTGTAGCGTTGTTAGAAACAGAGCAATATGAAGTGGTCCATCATGCCTCCAATCCCGTCAAAATTGCGTGCATTTCAAGCACGAGAAGTATAATTCTTACCAGCATTCCTTCCTCCCGCAAAATGTCCTTCGTGGACTGTAACAAACCCATGTACTATGTGAAGATTGCAAGCTTCTGTAAGTATTGTGGCCATTTTTTTATTAATAGACAAGTACGACAGACATAGAGGAGGAAGAATGAGAATATTATCTATGCGACAGATCAATGCACAAGTAGATTCAAATTGCGGGTGAAGTTTTGGAAGTTGCGAGTGCAACTCATGTAGATTAAGAGGGAGAGAGTATAGAAATCCGTAGGCAGGAGTAAATCATGCCAACTCGATGAAAGCATGAATTTTAGGGTTTCACACAAAAATATGTTAAATCGCAGAGAATATGGCAATGAATGTAGGTAGAAGTTGTAATCTCGAAGTGGTTATTTATAAATAATTATGTAATATTAATCATTAATATTAATATTAATATTAATAATTATGTCTAAATTCTAGATTTGTTGATACTTAAATTGTTTTTAACAAATAAGATATTAATAAGAATATTATTATTATTATTATAACATCATTATTATTGCTAAAAATATTAATAATGACATTAAAAAAACAATAACATCAATATTAATAATGTTTTTATAGAGTGTTAACATTATTATTATGAAATAATAATATCAACTTTTAAACATATTATTATAGATCTGTTTTACAAAGTTAATATTTATTTTATAGTTAAAGAGTAGTGGAATTATAATCAAACAATAGTGGGATTATAGTCAAAGTCAAGTATAGTAAAAAAATAGCCAAATTATAATCAACCATATGATTTTAAAGTCATAGTGGGATCATCGATTGATGTTAGTTTTCAAAGATGGGCTTTATATAAATGACATATATATTTTTGTTAGTTATGAAAGACATGCATTACAAAATAGATATGAGAGGAGGAAATGGTCTTGATTACCGCACAATATTGAAATGAGGATGGTTGGTGTTAAGATTGAAAAATAAGGCCTAGTAAGTGTGTTTAATTTTGTGAAATAGTTATAGTTAAGGATTTTGAATTTTCAAATAAAGAAAATATAAAAGAAGTCTTAATTATCTGGTTAAAGAGGCATAGAAAGCAAAATGTTTTTAACAATGAGGAACATAACTATGTTCAAGAATTGTTGAAGCTAAACCCGCAAATAGATTTTGCATACTATGAATGTTAAAGTAGTCAATGATTTAGTTTGTTTAATGGATTATGATATCTATCAATGCTAGAAAGAACTCGGATCATATGTTTATTGGTGTTGTAAATTCAAAGAATTTGTTTTATATTCTTATATAAAGCTTTATAATAGGTAACTTTTAAAATTTATGCCATGGAATCTTACTTGTTTTTATAACTAGAAGCTTAATGTTTTATGGTAAAGAACACTACGGTGGTTTGTAATATTTCTATAATGATTGATCTTATTACTGTCTTATAAAATTGGAAACATTCATATTTTAAATAAAATCTATAGGAGATTGCTAGCCCTTTAGGCATATTAGTATAAAAGAAAAAGAACATTGTTATTATTTAAGTGATATAGTAATAATATTTGTGGCATTTTTAATACAAACACTTTCCATTACAACTTAGAAAAACATTACACATGAATAGTTTAGCATTACACATTACACATTAGCATTATTAGCTTCGTTAAACTTAACAGATTACACAATGCCATTATTAAACATTGCACATTTGCATTAGAAATATGACTATTAGTCCAATAATATGGTTAAAGATATTGTTACAAGGGGTGGGCTAAAAAATGAAACCTTATGCTTACCCTTAAAACATGTGAATTTACTTCCGAAATTCGCACAATGTTTAATTTTTATTTCTATAACTATATACATTTGTGGTTGTTTTCTAAGTATTATTACATACTTCCTTCTTAAATACACTTTCTTTTCTTTGCCATATACAAATATTTTTCTATTATTAACTCTCTCTTTTTTTTTTGCAATGTATAGTACATTCGATATGGATCCTACTATATGGAGTTTCTTGCTGGTTGAGTTGCTTGAATTGATATTTATGTGGCTCCCTCTCTCGGCTTTGTTTCGGTTTCAAACTTTGTCAAAGATGTGGAATCTAATAATACGCAACCATCATCTTATTCAAAGACGTCACATAAATTGCAGAGAAGAAATTGGTTTCTTTATTGATGAATGGAATCCATATCCGAATCATTCCATATGTTCATACATTAATAGCAAAGGTGTGCTATCGGATCTTTTTATCCCTTTCCCATACCCAATGTATACCATTGATTGTTCATGTGGTTTCCTTATGTTGTTATCTGTCCCTGGTCCAAATCCATCATGTTAGAATATTATGTGTTGAACCCTTTTACCAAAGTCTGCACATTCATAGGTTGTATTGAAACAGGGTATTTTGGTTTCTTCACCATCTTGAGTAATATTAGTGAACACAAATATGATTGGATATAACTCAAACACACTTTTGATGAAAATCTTGTGTCAAGATATAGTGTTTGTAGCAGTATTAATACGACATGGACAACTATAGACTTCTATGATGCAGAACCCGCAACTCCCAGGGATGTGGTATTCTATAAGGGAAAAATATATTGGTTACATGCTGAGATGTTCTTTGGTGGATACCCAAGAATCAAGCATAGGTTATTTTCTCTTGATATCAAGAATAACAAATGGAGTATCCATTTTGTACATCGTGCATTTAGTAGGGGATCTATGTGCCTAACACTTCATGAAAATCGATTGTTATGGATTGTACATAACCGTTACGCAGTTGTTTGGTCTTGTACTATCATACCAGATTTTGATCATCTTAAGTGCCCTCCAAAACGTAGAAATGGATATTGGGAAGATGGTACCGAATTGAGTTGGAATCTTGTGGAAGATCTCACATCTAATATTAACAACAAGTGCAGTGGATATCTTCCTTTTCGTGCAATTGGAAACATGATACTTATGTGCAATTTTTCTCAAAGATCTTCGCTATATTATGATTTGACAACTCGGACAACAAAATATGTTGGGGTTGATCCCTTATCACTATCTATACATATTCATCTTCCCATGGCCAAAGACCATACCTGTACTGATTTCATTCTTAGTGGGAATTTTTTCCCTCTATCCCCAGGTCTTGACTCTACATCTGACATTCCCTTCCTTGCTTCAGCTGAATGATTGTTCAAATTTTTTTCAACTTTGAACCATGTATCTAAATAAATACTTTTTTTAATATTGATGGAACATCTTTCTCTCTTACTTTCTTCTTTGTGGATTGGTGTTTCAAAATATCGCAAATTTTTTTTACTAATATGTTTTTGATTGAGCTTTTTTCATCTCTTCATTATTTCTCAAATGATATGGTTAAACACTTTTTATTAAGTTGTGAATTGATAATTGAATTTGAAATATTAATGTTTTGTTGTTTTCATATGTGTTTACACCTTTTGTTAAGCTATGAATTGCTAATGGAATTTCAAATATTAATATTAATATTTGTTTGTTACTTAGATTACATTAAATTAATTAATTAATTAATTAAATTTTAATTTAATTTAATTTATATAATTTAATTAATTAATTAATTTTAACTTAATTAAATTTAAATTAAATTAAAGTTTTAATATATTTTAATATTTTTATTTAATTTAAATTAATTTTTAATAATTTAAATTTATTTTATTTTATTTTTTATTAAATTAATTTAATTTAACTTAATCTAATTTAATTTAAATTTAATTTAATTTAAATTTATTTTTTCTTAATATGTTTTAGTATTTTAATTTAATTTGAATTTAATTTTTAATATGGTTTAATATGTTTTATTTAATTTAATTTTTAATGTGTTTTTAATTATTTTATTTTATTTTTTAAATTAAATTAAATGCAATTAAATTAAGATAAGTTAACTTAAATTAAATTAAATTAAATAATTAAAAATTAAATTAAATAAAACATATTAAACTATATTAAAAATTAAATTTAAATTAAATTAAATTAAAGTAAAATAATTAAATTAAATTAAATTAAGTTAAGTTAAATTATATTAAATTATTTATTTTATTTTATTTAATATTTAATATGTTTTAATTTTTTTATTTAATTTTTTTATTTAATTTTTTTAACTTTATGTATTTCTTTTATTTTAATTTCCAAATAATAATAATAATAATATTATTATTTTAATTTCCAAATAATAATAATAATAATATTTTAATTTGTTTGTTACTTAGATTACATTAATTAAATTAAATTAAGTAACAATACAAAGACGTCACATAAAACATTTCAAATTAAAAAGACATTAAACATTAAATAAGATTATTAATATAATTAAACATTAAAGAACATTTTAAATAACATTATTAAAGATGCCATTAGAAAAACATTAAAAGTCATTAGAAATTAAAAATGTCTTTCTACAATTGAAATATATTAAATAGCATCGTTAAAAATTATTAAACATTAAATAACATAGAAAATTATTCCTAAACATTAATACAACATTAGTAAACCAATTATTAAACATTAACAAACATTTTTAAACATTGATCAACATTAATAAATATTGTTAAACATCAATAACCATTGTTAAACATTAAATAAAATTATTAAAGACATTAGAAAGAAATTAAATAACATTATTAAACATTTATAAATATGCTTAAACATTATATAACATTAATAACTAAATTACAAATAACTTAAATAACATTAATAAAGATTGTTAAACATTGAATAACATTATTAAACATTAAGATTATTAAAAAATAATCTTTACATAAATTAAATGTTTATAAAATCATTAATAAAACATTGCTAAACATTATAAAACATTAAGTTTCCATTACAACTTAGAAAGACATTATACATCAATAGTTTAGCATTACACATTACACATTAGCATTGTTACCATCATTAAACTTAGCACATTGCACATTGACATTATTAAACATTGCACATTGGCATTAGAAATACATCTATTGGTCCAATAATATGGTTGAACATTACTTACGAAGCTACCAATAAATGATCCACTTATTATTTTTTACTAATTGCATATTGCACTTATTACTGCTATTTGCATATTTTAATTCATGTTCACAATTTAACCATATTTAACTTTAGTCATTTGATTATTCTACCATTATACATTAACACATTTTTTTTTAAATTACCACATTAAATGAGTTTAAACATTATTAAATAAACATTCATAAAATACTTTTCACATTTTAATTTGTCCAATAGATTTCATTGTTTGCATTTAAGTTATTTTCTTCTACATCCCCAATTTTCTTTGTTTCTGTCGTCAATTGCATTGCTTCACATTGTTTTTACCTTCCGTTTAACAAGCTTTCTTTTACACTTACTAAAAATGTCTTTCAACTTTCCACAGCTGTTGCTAATGGAATTTGATAGATTATTTAAAGCGACAAACAAACGACGTGGTTCTCCATTTTCACATGGGCAATTTACCAGACTTGAGCAGTCAAGCTTTGGAGATACGAGTTATGAAAATATTGCACACGACATGGAATTGGCCCCTTCACGAACGAAGAATCAGAAGCATAAGAGTTTGGCCGATATCATGCGAACCACACTTCCTTTCGAACACCACTGTGGTAGAGGGGAAGGAGGGCCTTCAAATACCAATAATCATCTACATCAAACAATGAAAATGGATATGCAACGACAAGTGCATACATATTCAAATAATGTTGAGGTAAAGAATAGCCATGATGCTGAACATGGTTCTCGAGATAATCCTGCTATGAACCAACCCACTTTGCATACATTGCCTCTTTCTCCAACTATGCAGCATGGGGAAAACTTGCAGATACCTACTGTTAGAAAATCTCATTTACAAAGAGAAATACAACAATCTCCTGTCTTATCTCCCAGCAATGTGCTTCATCGATTTTTGGATGAAGTTAAGCATTCAGAGGAGAACACCAGAATTGTTCACCGTAGAGAATACAAACATGGTCTTCAAAAAAACCCTTCGTTGGTTCATAAACCGGAACATTCAAGTTCTGTAGCATCACGAATGAAAAGAAATGCAGCTGCTCGATTAAGGTATGCTGAAACTAAGGAAGTGCGCAATGCACGATGTCGAGAGTTGTATTGTTTAAGAAGTTCAACAACTTCAGTCCCCTCTCATATTTCTTTCAATGGTATGTATAAAAAGGTACACTATTCTTATGCAAACTTTCTTTTACTCCCTTTTCCTTTTCCCATATTGTGTTTAAGAAGATATTAGTAAAGACTTTCTCTTTTGCTTTGCCTTGATATTTTTTTGTTCATAAGGTCCTGCAACTAGAAATGTTGTTATCAACGAATACGTTCAATCGTCTCTGCACCTTTCTCAAACATTGCAACATGGGGAAAATGTGCACATACCTGATCTCAATCCGCATTGTTTATGAAGAGAACAAAAACAATCTTCTCTTCTGTCTGGATCGAATGTGGTTTGTCAAATGCTTCATGAATTTAACCAAACAGAAGACAACAATGCCAGTATTCACGATAATGTAGTTGAACCATGTCAACACAATATTCCAACACTGGTTGAGTCTATTGTGCCACATACTATTTCCCTTGGCACAACGAATGTATTGAACAACTCCACTTTACCCATTTGTCTAATATTTCTCTTCTACATATGCTTTTGCTTTTCCTTATCGCCTTCGTTCTTTTTTGCTTCTTTCTGTAATCACAGGACACTCCTCGATCTAAAGGACTGCTTCATCGAAATGTTGCTGAAATAAATTCCGATGCCATTTGTATGGAATCACATGTTAGACATAAATCAACTGCATCAAATAATATCCATGTTGTGAGTCGCCCATATATGAATATCTATTCTCTTCTTCTGACTTGAAAACATCCTTTCTTTTATCTACTTCTTTGACAAGCGTTGCTATGTTGTACTTTTATGCTTCTGTTGCAAAGGACAATATTAAGATGATTCAATTTGCTCAGATGCAGGGTACAGATGATTTTGAAGCAGAACCTTCACATTCTAAAGATTCTATAAGTGTTTTTGATGATTTCCCATTTTGTTGCCCTCTTTCTCTACCAGTAAGAGATCCATCTCTAAGATTTATTTTCAGTAATATATGTAGGAGTTCCTCTTTTCTTACATGCCTGCAACAATAGTAAAATATCTCCATTTCTGATATTTTATTCACTTCACATTCCCCTGCAGCACACTATCCAATGCAATCAGTTGGGCGTCCGTAAAGAAACCGTCCTTGAAAGCACTCCTCTTGAAGGACCTGCAGAAAATTTGTTTGTCCCTGCTACATATGCCGATGGTATCAACGTTGGGCGACGTTTTGGAAATCATGTAGTTCACCAGCGACAGTGTGCACCAACTTCCCATAATGTTGGTCACTATAATCGTTTTTCTCCCCATTTTGATGATGCAATGTTGGCATGCCATCAAAAGTTTCATTCTAGGATTGATAGCCTCTTAGTTGTGCAAATGTGTCATGTCTGCCACGAATCCTATATTGGGATGAAAGTGCAAAGAATGTCGGATGGACCTACTTGTGCACGATGTAAGAATGAGCGAGGGTCACATCGATATTCTCGTTGGAATGAAATGGATCCTAGTGAACAACCTGATGTTTTGAGGGTCCTTACACAAGTGGAGGAGATGTTGATAGCCCGTGTAAACCCTATATTGCAAGTCTCACATGCTCGTGGTGGCCAATATAAATATAGTGGCCATACTATTTGCTTTCCACAGGATGTATCTATGGTTGTGAAATCCCTTCCACGTCGCATAGAATACCTTGACATCATCATTGTTCAGAGACAAGGCCCACAAACTAGATCTTATGATTGTTATGTTAAGAGATCACGAGTGTTAAATGCATTGCACTACAAGCTCCAGATAGATAAATATTATAGGGATGTTGAAATTGACCTTGACTCTCTAGCTTCTTTGCTTGAAGTTGTGACAGATGTTTCAAATAGTCTAAAGTTCGTTGATTCTGATATTCAAGAACAACGTGCTGACACTACAGATGGGGAAGAGGAAGGCATCAAAAGTCATTGCATACATGCTCATCCTTCATCTTTTTCCGCTCGCCAACCAAATGCATGTATAGAGATGGAAGAGATCAGAAATTTTATTGAAAATGGAGATGGTTCAGATATACAACAAATGCAATGGCCAGATATTGGTCTTGGTCCTATAAATGAATATAATACAGAAGGGTTGTTTGATATGGCATTCCCCACGTTGTTCCCAACAAGTGTTGTTGATTGGTTGCAACCAAGAATATGTACTGTTGCATTTCATGAATATGGACTGCATCTTCTCAGGTACTCTGACCACCACTTTGGGAGACACCCTCGATTCCGTTATTTTTTGTTGAACATCATTATGCATCATCGGAGCCAAGCTTCAGCTTCTGTGTTTGTTCAAAAGAATATGCATGATGCTTCTCCCACAACAATACAAGATTTGCGTCAACAATTGACCGAACTTCTTGATAGTAAGTTGGACGAGAGTTTAATGAGGTTTGGTTCTTCGCTTAGAGGTACACGATTGTATTGGAATAAGTGTTGTGGTGAGTTAATGGACATGGTCACTCAATTGGGATGCCCCACATTTTTCTTTACCTTGTCTGCAACTGATACAAAGTGGCCCGACTTGCATTCGTTGATGCCGTACAAGCGACCTCATAAATATTTTAACGAACATGTTATAGATTACCCGCATATTGTTTCATTGTATATGCACCACAGGTTTACAATTTTCTGTGAGGAAATTCTCGAAAAGTATCTTGGATCAAAAGACATGTGTTACAGGTTTGCAATCTTCTATGTGCCTACTTCTATTAGAAAGTTTTTTTCTTCCTTTTGTCTTCATATATAGTTATATTCTTATAGTATGTGGGTTTGTTGTAGGTATGAGTGGCAACATCGAGGATTTGCACATATACATGGATTTTTGTGGCTTGAAGATGCTCCTAACATGGACATGTTGGATTGGTCTAATGCATCTGTCGTGCAAGATGAAAAACATTATTTTGATAGATATGTGAATGCTTGGAACCCTCGTGATTTTCACAGAAGAAATACCATTATCCCTCGATCTTTGAATGATGATCCTTGTCTCTTGAACACTAGGCAGATCTTTGAATGCAACCCACTTGAAGATTATGAGAATTTAGTGAATCGTGTTCAGAGACATTCAAAGTGCAATCCCTATTCTTGTTTACGAAAAAAGGGTTCTGTGCTTAAATGTTGTTACAAAAATCCATGGGAGGTTTGCGATGAATCTATCCTAACAAAAAATGATAAAGGGGAGAAAAAATATGAGCCTGCAAGGAATGATGATAGGCTCAATGTTCATAATGATTCTATTCTTGCAATATGGCATGCAAATGTGGATTTCCAGCTAGTTGCCTCAACCCATGTTGTCTTGTAGTATATCGGAAAGTATGCAGCTAAAACAGAAAAAAGGTCTGAAAGTTATCATGATATGCTAACAAGAATTGAAAACACTTCCGACTGTATAGATCCTTGTTTGTTGGCTTATAAACATTTTTTTGTTGAAACTATAGTTGATCGAGACATTGGAGCACAGGAAACATGCCATATGCTATTGAAACTTCCACTTGTGATTTGTAGTCGACAAATATTCTCATTGAATGTCGGCAGGAAGATATTATGAAAAGTGTCTACCGACCCGAATGATATTTCTAAGTCCTCTAATTTCATAGATTTATATCGAATGCGTCCTACATTGTTAGCCCATTTGTGCATGATTGACACTGCACGATCTTGGACCTATAATGTGAAGTGTAAGAAGGAGCCTTGGAGAGCTAGAAAATCCTTTGTTGTTGTTCGTGTATGGCCATGTTTTTTGTCCATTCCTCCAGAGGATTCTAACGATTTTGAGAGTTTTTGTTGGAGTGAATTGCTTTTGTACAAACCTTTCAAAGACATAGAGCAAGATATAGGAATTTCGAGGGAAACAATTACTGAAAATTGGAGGCATCTTCGTTACCGTCCTTGGCATGTCAATCGTGCACCAATGGTGGAGGATGCTATTGATGAAAATATGGATGTAGATGATGAAGGTGTCCATGTGGATGAATATTTGGATGAATGGGAGTTGTTGTCTCGTTTGGTTCCTCCACATAATATTAATATTTCAGATCTTTGCACTCTTGGACGAAGAGACTTTGATTTAAGTTTCAATTGGGAGGACCCAATGATAGATGTTGCTGTTGTGGAAAAGGAAACCACTTTTATAACAACTGCTCATTCACGTGGTGAACTAATACAAGTTGCAGATGATAATATTCCAAATCCATCTTTGTTGTCTTCTAAGCAACGACTTGCTTTTGACATGGTTCTGCGTCATTCTATGGAGGTTGAACAGAAAGAACCATTCAAAATGATTATTCAAGGTACAACTGGAATTGGAAAGTCCTATCTAATCAATTGTATTTATCATGCGCTTGGTGCTTCAAGTGGAGATGGAAAAAATCCTTTGCTTTTACTTGCTCCAACAGGGATAGCTGCATTTAATAAACATGGCCGCACAATCCATTCGGCTCTAACAATTCCTATTTGAGACATGCGACCCCTGCAAGGTCGAGCTCTTTCTATGTTTCAAGAGGAAATGAAACATATATATTATGTATTGATTGATGAGATGAGTTTTATAGGGCCAAGGTCATTGATGCAGCTTGATTCTCGATTGCGGGAAGCATTTACAGATAAAATAAATTCTCTTTTCGGTGGTAGGTCTGTAATTCTTGTTGGTGACTTGGGTCAATTGCCGCCTGTCAAAGACAAGCCAATGTATGCAGGAAAAACAACAGCACAAGTGTTATGGCATAGCTTCGGCATTGTTGTCACCCTTGAAATAGTATTTTTTCAACAAGGTGATAATCCCCGTCAAGCTTCCTTTCGACGATTATTGGGTAACATACGTAATGCAAAACCTTCCATAGATGATTGGGATGTTCTGATGTCTCGATCCGACAGTTGTTTTCCTTTGCCAGAAAGGAAATTGTTTGATGCAGTTGTGCATCTTTTCCCTTCAAACAATCTTGCCTCCTTGCATAATAGGAAGATGTTGAAATCTTTGAATTCTTCTATTGCAAGGTGTATTGCAGAGCGTGGTTGTTGTACAGAATTTGTTGGATCTGATGATGGCCAACTTGATCATGAGGTTCTGCTATGCCCTCAACAACGTGTTATGTTGACTTGCAACTTGTGGGTTGAGGCAGGTTTGGTAAATGGTGCATTGGGTTACATTCAAAATGTTTGTTATATGCTTGGAACAAAACCTCCTCAACTCCGTATGTACACAAATGTTCTCTTTGACAACTACGTTGGTGTTCCATTTGAAATAAGAAACCCTAATATTGTGCCTATACCTCTTGTTGTTAGAGGCAACCAAAAAAAGATTCCTCTAAAGATGGCATGGGCTTTAACTATCCACAAGTCACAGGGCCTCACATTAGAACGAGCAACTATTGATATCGACAATACCGAACGACAAGGAATGACTTTCACTACCATTTCACGTGTTAAATCCATTGATGGATTGCGCATATCTCCACTTTTTTCTTTTGAACGATATCTGAAGATGGAAAAATATGCTTATGTGACATTGTGCTAACAAGAAGAAGAACGTTTGAAAGGGCTAACATTGTAACTAAGGACAACCATTTCTCATTTCATGTGGTTTTCCATGACGTTCATTTATTTTCATTGTTTTCTATAAACTTGTGATATTGTTCTCACATTTTTTATTCAATATGTTGTATTTAATTTCCATTCTTGCTACAACATCTCTTCCACGACATGTTTTACATGACTTAAATTCCAATTTATGCTTTTTACAGAAGTGAAATTTATCAAAAACCATTCCCAAGAAAATACCATTCCAATATATTTATCAAAAACCATTAACAACCCCTCATATTATGCAACTAGACTACATTCAGATCCATATAAATCTATATGACATAAACATTCACATTCAAGTAAAGCTATGTAACATACACATTTTCATGCAAATAAATCAATGATGAAGATCTATGAAGAATATGCATATACTAATTCTTTCCATTATAAAATACGACAACTATTTGTTCATAACTATGGCAACGTTTTATATAAGGCATTCCATCTTCATGTACATAGCATCGACAATCCTGAACATTTTGCAACTTAACAAAATTTTGTTCCAAATAAACCTATACGACATAAAAATTCACACCATGCACAACCATGATCATTGTGTACATACTTCATTCCTCTTGAAAACAAACATCTCATTGCTATGTATCCCAACTTTTCATATTTTTAGTTGCATATTCATCTACATACTTATGCATTGCTTTCATTTGATTGAATCAAATGGAGTTTTGATTTTACGTTTTTTGCCCGCTGGAATTATTGCAATGTAAAGCTATATAACATACACATTTTCATGCAAATAAATCAATGATGAATATCTATGAAGAATATGCATATACTGAGTATTTCCATTATAAAATATGACAACTATTTGTTCATAACTATGGCAACATTTTATATAAGGCATTCCATCTTCATGTACATAACATCGATAATCCTGAACATTTTGCAACTTAACAAAATTTTGTTCCAAGTAAACCTCTACAACATAAAATTTGACACCATGCACAACCATGATCATTATGTACATACTTCATTCCTCTTGAAAAAAAACATATCATTGCTATGTATCCCAACTTTTCATATTTTTAGTTGCATATTCATCTACATACTTATGCATTGCTTTCATTTGATTGAATGAAATGGAGTTTCGATTTTACGTTTTCTGCCCGCTGGAATTATTGCAATGTAAAGCTATATAACATACACATTTTCATGCAAATAAATCAATGATGAAGATCTATGAAGAATATGCATATACTGAGTATTTCTATTATAAAATATGACAACTATTTGTTCATAACTATGGCAACATTTTATATAAGGCATTCCATCTTCATGTACATAGCATCGACAATCCTGAACATTTTGCAACTTAACAAAATTTTGTTCCAAATAAACCTCTACGACATAAAATTTGACACCATGCACAACCATGATCATTATGTACATACTTCATTTCTCTTGAAAAAAAACATCTCATTTCTATGTATCCCAACTTTTCATATTTTTAGTTGCATATTCATCCATATACTTATGCGTCGCTTTCATTTGATTGAATGAAATGGAGTTTCGATTTTACGTTTTCTGCTCGCTGGAATTATTGCAATGTAAAGCTATATAACATACACATTTTCATGCAAATAAATCAATGATGAAGATCTATGAAGAATATGCATATACTGAGTATTTCCATTATAAAATATGACAACTATTTATTCATAACTATGGCAACATTTTATATAAGGCATTCCATCTCCATGTACATAGCATCGACAATCCTGAACATTTTGCAACTTAACAAAATTTTGTTCCAAATAAACCTATACGACATAAAAATTCACACCATGCACAACCATGATCATTATGTACATACTTCATTCCTCTTGAAAAAAAACATCTCATTGCTATGTATCCTAACTTTTCATATTTTTAGTTGCATATTCATCTACATACTTATGCATTGCTTTCATTTGATTGAATGAAATGGAGTTTCGATTTTACGTTTTCGATGCGTTGGAATTATTGCAATTTACATTTTCTTACATTGTTTCGGTTAAACATTATTTTTACTTTCATAATTCCCCGCAATTTTTTTTTACATCTTATTAAAATTTACTTTATTTTAGATTTTCTTTCATAATTTCACATAACTTTTTTATTTTATTTTATTACAGAACATATTGTTTGTTTTGTTTCTCCACAGTTATGGACAATGCTCTTCTTTCTAGATTTGTCTTCGCGATCCATGAGACAACTTTGCAAGAGGATTTTCTTTCCTATTTCCGAAATAAGATCAGTATCAAAAATGGTTCTCCATGCAACTTGTTCAATGATACCATTTATATTTTTATCTAAGATTAAATCAATACTTCAACAATTTAAACATATATGTCAAAGAGAGGCTGCCAAAAAGGTTAGAAAAGAATGGTTGTATAGGCAACAAGGTCGAGATGTCAAAGTCGATCTGTATTGGTGTTGCATATGTCGTGAATCTGGTTGTAGATTCGAAAATGGCGAGATATTAACAAACTTTTCTTATAGAAGCACTGTTTCTTCTTCTAGGTATGTATTTTACTTTTTATTATATTTTTAATATTTCTTTTTTTCCTCTATTATTTATATAACAACAACTATATTTATTTATTGTGTTTCTCTTGATGCAGAGTTCTTGAAAACAGAAAATTTTCTAAATTTACTTGGATTTCTTCAGAGATTTCCAAACAAGAACAATTTTTCAATCATATACACAATACAATCTGTAGCGTGCTTGCTACTCCGGCACATATTTTTGACTATACACTTTTTTTTTTCTAGGCTTAAGTCATTGATCGTCCATCTTGAACACACATGTCTAAGTCTTGGTGTTAACATCTATTGGTCGTGCATTTGTCATGGATATAGTTTTTAAATATTTCTTTCATTTTTGCATTCGAATAATTTTTGTATGCTTTTTGAAAGTTTTATAGTACTTTTTAATATACACTTTTATAGATTTAAAGCCTTCATATATTCATATTTTTAATGTGCATAACACATTCTACTTTTTCCAATATATTTCTGTTCTACATAGTTTTATTTTACACTAGATTGTATTTCTTTTTCTCGTAGTGATTTTTTCACCTATGTTGGTTCGATATTGATTTTGAAATAAACATATTATGTTTGAATATATATGACATAGTAGATTTTTCCCTTTAATAAATAATAATATTAATCAATATTGTGATATACTTTTGTATACCATTTCATCATACATTTTTTATAGCACAAATTTATATATCATGTTTTTTTTTCATTCCCTCATTTACAAAAGTTCTTCTGATTTCTAAAGCAAATTGTTTTCTATGTTATCGTCTATACTAATGTATTTTCTTATGTTATGTTATAGAAATGGATTTGTTTCTAGCCATATGGATCTCCTTACCAACAAAAATACTTGAAATGATATTTTTATGGTTGCCTTTATCCGCTATTTTCCGTTTTAAAAGCGTTTGCAAGGATTGGAATCAAAGATTCTCAGATGACAATTTTAGGTCATCATGGAAACAATGTGGACGAAAAGAACTTGGAGTTTTGGTTCACTTTCCTTCTGAATATGATAGTCATTTCCAAGCAGATTACATAAATGAAGTGGGAAAGTTTTCAACTGTATCTATGCCTTTTTTTAGTAATAGATATAAAGTTGAATCTACATGTGGTTCACTTGTTTTGGTTTCCTTACCCACGACCTCATATAGAAGAAGGAAGTACTACATAATTAATCTTTTCAAAATGACTTCTGCTTATATAGGGTGCCAAGATCTTGGTGATTTTGGTTTTTTTATACTGCTGAAAAATGTGGAAGGAAACGTGCAGCAGCCAAAATATGATTGGGTGGCTCTCAAACATGTTTATAGCACATTTCAATCCAAATATTTCATTTTCAGCAGCCTCCACATGCATTAGAGACTGATAATTCCTCCAGATGGTGATGTTTTTCCTCCAAAAAATCCCATTATGTATAATGGAAAAATGTATTGGGTGCATACTCATGTTGTTTCTTTCGTCGGCCCCATATGTTCACACAAGATATATTGGATAGATGTTGCCAACAACAAATGGGACTTCGATTTTATTTAACAATCACCTGGTACATGGTCTATTTGCTTAGCGACTCATTCCAATCAACTGCTTTGTTTCATGAATCAAGGCTCAACTACAGTATGGTTATTAGAAGATACTACCTATGCAACTACTCCACTGGTGCCAGGTAATTTGTCAACCAGCTCTTTGCAGCATGGACATGGTTTGCGATGGAAGTTTTTATCTGGGTTGAGCTCGGCCATGAATATGAACTACCCTGGATATTTTGTTGTTTCTTCAATTCATAAGTACTTGCTTATGTGCAAGTACAGTGGACTTCACTTTTCCTTCTATGACTTGAGTATGACTATTTATGGTGATGTGCCTAATGGTGAAGTATTACAATCGAGTCATTTTAGACTTAATATTCCAACACCTACAAATGTGCATGACCTCATTCAAAATATTTCGCTCTTCCTAGTTTATCCTAATATGGATTCAATGGATGATGTGGTTACTGAGGTTTAACTTGCTCTCCCTATAAAAATAATTTTATGAATAAAAAATTCTATGCAGTGTTTATTAATGTTTTTGCATTGTACATTTCCTTCCAAATCAAATTTATTCCTATATGTTGTTTTTGTATGTGTTCAATAGAAATTCCAATTTCAAAGTATTTAACTTTTGTTTATATTATTTTTCTTCATTGTATACACTATATGTTTTTTACTTCCATGCTTTCACAATATCAAATACATTTACAAATGTCATTTCACATCTTACATTCATGGATACCTTCCCCATATTTTCCATAAATATTAGTATTTTTTATTATTAATTATTTCATGATTATAATGTTTTTCAAAATAATATTTTTTTATTTTACATTTATTTTACTTTTTTTTTAATTTAAGTAAATTTAATACTACAAGAATATAAAATATTTTTTTAAATTATATAATTTAATTTTTCATTGTTATTATGCATATTAACAATTTCATTAAATTCAAAGTAATTGTTTAATTAAAAAATGGTAAGTTCCCATACTTTTATGACGATCTATACAAAACTATTTCATAAAAAGTTAAATAATAGTTATTTTCCTTACTACTATAAAAAAAATTATCCTTACTACTATAAAAAAAATTAATTCATAAAACATTTAGGGTGCGATAACCTACATTGCGGAAAAAATCCTTAAGGATAATAGCATTTAATTTAATGTAATTATTTTAATTTAATTTAATTAATAATTTATTTTATTTTATTAATTTAATTTTAATTTAACTTAACTTAACTTAACTTAATTTAATTTAATTTAATTTAATTACTTTACTTTAATTTAATTTAACTTAATTGAATTTAATTTAATTTTAATTTTTAATATGGTTTAATATGTTTTATTTAATTTAATTTTTAAAATTTTATGTTTTAAATTATATTAAATTTATTTTATTTTGTTTAATTTAATTTAATTTAATTAAGTTGAGTTAAGTTAAGTTAAATTACATTAATTAAATTAAATTAGATTAAATATTTAAAACATATTAAACCATATTAAAAATTAAATTTAAATTAAATTAAATTAAGTTAAATTAAAGTAAAGTAAATTAAAGTAAAGTAAAGTAATTAAATTAAATTAAATTAAATTAAATTAAGTTAAGCTAAATTATATTAAATTATTTATTTTATTTCATTTAATATTTAATATGTTTTAATATTTTTATTTACTTTTTTTAATTCAATGTATTTCTTTTATTTTAATTTCCAAACAATATTTTTATTATTATTATTATTTTAATTTAGTTATTTTTTGGGTGGGTCGGCTGGCCACTAGCAACAACCACATTTAAATTGAATGTGGTTGATATTTTCCGATTGGCCTATATCAACTAGTTTTTAAATGTGTGGCCATGGTTAATATAGGTCGATCGAAAAATATCAACCACATTCAATTTAAATGTGGTTGTTGCTAGTTATAATCTTAGTAAAACTGTTTTTTTAACATGATATTCCTTTATTATTAACCTAACTCTATAGGTATAAGAAGTGACTTTTACTGTGATATTATATTATATGTTATTATATTAAAGTGTGTTAATTATTAAGTTAATGATCTTACATGGTAGTTAGTATAATATATTGATAAAGTACTATAAGTAATTCAGGTTTAATGTTATTTTTATAGGGTACCTTATAGTGGGTTATGTAGTGTGAATTATTATTTTTATTAATATTAATTTATTGTTTGGTTATTATATCAACATATCTATAGATAATAATAACTCATCATGTCATATCATGTCATTACATTTGAAGTATAATAAGAATAAAGATAAACATAATATTGATATAATGATTATAATACATGTTACAGGTTTCATAGTGACAGAGCTAATGGAATCTGAATTACTGATAGCATATATGTTAGTATTACTGTCATTGTGTGAATTTAGAATACATGATGATTATCCTTAATTACAATGATGTTATGTAGAAGCATGATCTTTGATTACTCATTATAAAGTACCATGTACAACAAGCTTGGTTTCATCATTACCTAGTAGTGATGCAATACTTTCTATAATCTCTACCACATACTAAAATACTATCCATAACAGCCATAAATACTATCCATAACAGCCATAAGTATATATTACTACAAGTCTTGGTTCAAGTTGCACTATTGTTTCCATAATATTGATCTACTCTTTGTAACAATCCAGAATACGCTATCCCTTATTCATATGTATTAATCTCCATATTCATTGGTATATCTATTTGTGGTACTAAATAGACATGGCAGATAGAGTAGTCAAACCTTACTGCAGGGATAACATATGGGATTACTTATCCCTACAGGGATAATATATGGGATTACTTCTACCCATATAACCTTTCCCGAGTAGTAGTATGAGGTTCTTGTATGATCATTACCATGGGAATTGAGAGAAGCAATGATGCTACCTACGATCTAAGGATAATCAAGGAGATAACGTAGATTCAATACTAAACACGTGATATTACATTATTAGCTCATAGCTTATACAAGAACTGGTAAGGAACCCAATCACTTGAATTCGTAAACATATCATATTTGATATTCACCTTATCATAGGTATGAATTAGCTCGTATTTGATTACTACCAATCGCATTCCAACAACAAATAAAGCATTTTTACAGCTAAAGAATGCTCTTTGTTCCACCTCTATGCTATCATTCGAAGATATGCACGAAGCATTTTAGATAGAGGCAAACACATCCCACTATGCCATAGCCATTGTTCTTAAGTAGGGGGGCCACCCAATAATGTACCATTTTCAAACCTTGTATCGAGCCAAATTAAAACACAACACCTAGAAGAGCAACGCCATTTGAAATGGGCAACCTATATACAACAATTTAATTTAGTTATTAAGTACAAAAAAGTAATATCTAACAAGGTGGCTTTTCATTGTGTAACTAAGATAGAATACTTGAATAAGCAGGACATGTAACATGGAAGCTTGATTACATTGCCCATAATGAATTGTGACCTAATCCCATTAAATATTCAAGTATCACTGGTTTCAACACACTAAAAGTATTCATAGAAGCTTTGTCATTGTTCTGATATGGAATTACTATGGCTCTTATTACACATTTTCAATAAGAAGCAGCTTGTATATCACATTATTCTAGCAAGTATGTACGACTTGTGCATGATCTAATTCGGGTCAATGGTTCCAAGTGTGTTATGAGCTTATAGGGTAACAACTTTTCATCCTCTACAAGTAATCGAATAGATCTCATTATAGCTATGGGATTAGTACTAAGCTAGTGTATTGATATTTAACATATACATAGGTGTTTCCACGTAAGCTTAGGTTAAAGCTTATAGATTCAATGATTCCACTTTTATGTTACTAATATAAAAACAATGAGCTTACTATGCACCTTATCTTGAATGAACAGATATCAATGGAGTTCAAATATCTTATGGATCATCATATAGGTAATGGGTGTGATAAGGAAATGGAAATCAAGCTATATGGTCATAACAAAGGAGCTAAATGTTAAATTTTGTTATATAAAAATTATATATATAAAAACATATAATTAGTCAAATTTAGAATAAGTAAATGTTTTTAAATGTATTTTTGAATTGTTATAAGTTTTTTTATTTCTATTTTTTTCTTAGTTTTAAGAAAAAATCATTGGAACTTTTTTTAATTGTATTTTAAAATAAATACACTTTTTATTTTTATTTTTCGTACACGGAGAATGGCATCAAGAAAGTTGTCTGTAAATGCTTATGGATCAAGATCTGCAATCATGGCATCCAAAAGAGTCGTTGGTGCATCTGAGACTGCTAATGAAAAGAAGACTAGTTGGTATGAAGATCCACTAAATAAAATTGCAAAAAAATATGCTAGAGATTGGAAACATGCATTAGAGGAAAATAAAATGGATTATTCTTGGTTTGTGAAGGGAAAGCATCCTAAAAAGAGTGCAAAAAGTATGTACTTGTATTGTCCTAACGTTGCACATATGCAATCAGATTATAAAGCACTAGGCATGTTGCGAGATATATGTTTGGTGCCAGATACAAGGATTGTTTATGCACTCGTGAAACAAGGAAAGACACATGCCAAGATCAGATATTGTTTGAAAGTATCAAATTATAAGATGGATGAAAGTTTTACATATTTATGTGAAAAGATTGTGCCAGATATTGAGAGCGGGAATTTAAGTATAGGTCTTCTTATGTTTTTATATGTTATAAGTACATGATGATATGTTTTCTATCATATTTAATACCATAATTTTTTTTTGACGGGATTTTTCTATACCACTTTCACAAATGTTGGGCGGAATTTATTCTACAGAGGAATTTTTTTATGGATGTCATTAATTCCTTTCGAATAAAGCACAAGTAAGTAATAAGAAAAACAATGTGTCAAAAGTACAAACTATAGAAGTGCAACCACATAAAGAACAAAAAGGAAAGGAAATCCAACAATTAATAAGGTTAGAAAAGTTACATTTAAAAGTATAGCAATCCCAAATGAAGATGATGTTGTTTAGATTGGTGCCAATGAGGTTGTTGTTCTTGCTCAAAAGAATAAGAAACAAGAAAAACTCAAAAGATCTATGCTTGAGGATGTTTCCATTCCTATTAATGATGAAAGAATTGTTGATTTAGATGAAACTCCTTTATGATATAAAAGGAAGAGATCTAATGTTGAAGAATCCATGATTATCTCCGAATGTAACAGTGAAAATTTTGGGGCCAGTATCAAAATCATAACTCTAGGTGTTGATCTAGATGATGGTGTTATCAAATAAACACAAAATTCCATTCGAGATCGACCGAGGAGGGACAAATTGGTTGAAAATGGGCATACTTTTAATATAATGTGAAACAACTTTATAACCCACAGAAGTCCAAGAGAAGTTTCAAATTAGAAAGCCACACCACTTGCATACTCACAACTTGAAAGCAATGATGAGGTACAATCCATATGCACATGTGGTTGACTACCTAGTTCTTGTTGACCCAAAACAGGTTCCTACTAAGCAAGCATTTGATCGATCAAAATGCTTTGACTATAAATATTATGTGATTGGAGTAAATCATTCTACATAAGCTAGAAGAGAATTGATGCGGGAGTATCTCAATAACCCTCTTTTTGAAATTGTGAAATGTGTTATTTATGTTGGTTTAACAGATTCAGAAGCAAAGCTATTGGCATGGGGTCATAACACATACAGTGAATATAGGATGTCCATGGCATTCATTCAAAGAGTGAGATTTATCCATAATGAATTCATACATCTATGTGGTGGGGACATATTAAATGTTGATGCAAGTTTTCGAAAACAATGTTGTATGGAAATAGGTTTGTCAATTAAAGATGAAAATGTGAAACAAAAAGGTACCAAAAGAAGTGATGCATTTAGAGTTGTAGATAGTTTTTTCCAGTTGGGATTTAGAGTGGGGAAAACATGGGATTTGATTGATGAGATCTTCAGCTTGTGGTAGAATATCAACATAAAAAATAAAAAGTAAAAAAGTCTAAAACCGGAGTATGGATCATTTGTAAGGTAGGGCGAGATGTCAAGAATTTGCCAGAAGATATGACTATTATACATTGGACATCAATGCAAGGAGTGAAGGATGAAACACTAATCACAATAATATTATCACGTGTAAAGGCAGGTGAATTATCAATGGAGGAGATGTCTACTGAATTTGAGGAGTAAGTATGTTGAGTTTTTTTTTATGCTAGGTTTAAAAAAAAAAAAAAATTGAGTTTAATATGATACGTTTTAAGTATTTTGTTACATTAAATATGATTCTAACATTATTTATTTTTCATCTAGTCACAAGATTTACATGAAAATACAAGAGGAAATGGTTAAAACATTGAATGAAAATAGTTGGGATGATGTTAAATCCAACTATCCAGATTCAAGCTCCATAGAAAACCTAAAACAAATTTTTGTTGCATTCAAAAAGGTATTCCGATTTTATGATAAATTATATTTTATTTATCTGTAAGTTAATTTATTTCTATTTTATTACTTATACATATAATATTTTTTTTCATGAAATATGTTAAAGAAGTGTACACGTGGAGTACCAAAGTCCTTTAAAAGTTATATTCAAAGAGCTATGTTTGAATGACAAAGAATACAACGCCTTCAAAATGTTGAACTTGATGATACCTTTGATCATTACATTTGGAATGGGCTCCACACTATGCAATATAAAGTCATATTAGGAGATTGTGCAGACATTAGAAATCTTGTTCCTAAAAAGGAATACTCCCTAGTTATTGCAGATATCGCTCATTGTTACAATATCCAAAACATTAGTTATGATTGTGAGCCCTATGCTTACCAATCATTCAATAAAGTGGTTACAGGATTTATCGATGTCACTACATCACCACTTTAGAGATTTGTTGTTTTCCATTCAGACGTACACGGAGGATTGGTTCTATCATCCTTCGAGGGTAAATCAAATTCAAGGAAGCAAATTTATTGGTAAGATATTTGCAATGTATTATCACGTATTTAGATTTAGAAACAATTTTATTTATTTACGAGTTAATTGAATTCTTATTTATTTATGTTACAGGGAGAAGCATAATATTTGTAGCTCCGACAATGATCCATTTATGAGTGAAATTGAAAACATACATCTTGCATGTTGGACAAAGAATCATAGTTACGATCGTCTTCTTATCAATGAGAAGCGTGAAGGAAAACATCGTAAATTATTGAATTATAATACCATGGTCGGAAAGCTAACATATGAGGACAAGGATTTGAAAGGAGAGATTGTAAATATTTACCAAAAGCCACAAGCATTGATTAATTATCTCATAGATACATTTTCAAAAGAAGGAGATTGGGTTTTATATTTTTTCTTAGGTTTAGGTAAACTTTATGATATTAATATGAGAACATACTTCAAGTTCTATCATTTTTTTAATTCATGCTTTTTTTAACTCTTCGATTTAATTATTTTTTGTATTTGGTGATTAGGTACAACACTAGCATGCTCCTTACAAAAAGGAAGGAATTGCATATCCATTGAAAATTATCCACTACAATGCAATTATACTAAGCAAATAATTAATGCTATTAATGTTCTTCCAGATGAATTGCAAGAAGTTGGTTTGAAGAAAGGATATTTTCGTGAATCATGTGTGGAAAAAATGTCATAAGAGCCTCGAACACCATTAAAAGGGTTGATTGGAAAGGATCACTTTGGACATCTTGCAAAAATAGAAGATCCAATGGAAGAGCACATTCGCGTCCAATAAGAAAGCCAAGCTCTAGAAAATGAAAATTTTGATAATGAATTTGGCATGCAGGGTTTGTTTTATTAGCTTTGGGATGTCATCGAGGAGAATTTTATATTTAACATATTTTTTATAAGATATATTTGTAATGTTTTGACTTTAAGATTTTACATTAAGAATAAATATCTATATATTGTTGTTTTATGATGAATCTTTTTCAATAGCTCTTTACCAAAATATATGGTTTACTCTGTGTGTTTTAGTTCATGTGAATCATTGATTGAGGAAAAATAATATTAAATATTGCCATTTTTATACATGAAATCTCTAAAAATATGTTATTATTTAAAATATTATTATTTTTCTCTATTTCTTTTCAATTTTAGCCATAAAAATGTTTTATTTCAGATGAAAATTTAAAGAAAAAGCTGCTAAAATACATATGTTTTGCATTATAACTAGCTTTAAATGTAATTTATTTGCTAAATGTTCAAAAATAATATAATTTAGGTACAACCATCAAAGCATGCATTGAAATAAAGTTATAAAGTGTAAAAACCACTATTTTACAATGTATTTAAAATGTATAACATCCTAAATTAATTAATAATATACAATTAGATTAAAATTCGAAACTTAAAAAAATACATGATATACAAAAAATTAACACGATAAATTTAACATGATAATTTTTAGATTTTTTAAACTTTTAAAATAATAAGAAAATAACCATTTAATAAAACAAATAGAAGTTTTAGACAAAAATGATTTTTATTTCTGAAAAAAAACGCATTTGAAAGAAAAATCTTGATACTTTATGATTAACAAGATTCAAAATCTCAAAAAAATACCTCGAAAAAAAATGGTGCTACCAGTAGTACCACTTTTTGAAACAATGGTAAAAATGACCACTAAATGTGAGCCCCACAAAAACGAGAACTCTGGAGGGTTTTCCTCATGTTGTATAATGTGTTCATTCTGAACCAACAAATCCTCCACCTTCATATTCCATAGGGAGAAATTCTTGCCATCAATTTTTATCAATATCAAACTTGGTTAAAACTCCCATCATTGTTGCAACTCCCACAGTCGCAAACCTATTCCTATGAGTTTTCAGGCTCTAATACCATATTGTTAGAAAAAATATAAAAAAATAGAGGAAAACAATAATAACAATAGAACACAAGATTTATGTGGAATCCCTGTTGTATGTAGGTAAAACCATGGGGCAATGACAACATCGATCTTTTATTCTTACTTGGAAAACAAATTACAATGTTTTCTTCTATCTCTCTTATGTTACAATGTTGAGGGGTCACTCCCCCTTTATACAATGCATATGAGGGTTCCAGAAGAAACTGAAATACACTAGAAGGGCCTAGAAATTTTTCACCTTGAGGGATTCACCCTCAAATCCCTAGAGAGTAAACCTGCCCTCACTCTACGAACAATGCATGGGCTAGTTGAGAGCTCCACATAAAGGATATTTGATTCATCTCCTAACATTGTTAAGGTACTGGTTTTGTTTAAAAATAAGTAAGAATAGGTTGTGATATCTCAAGTACAATTTTTTTGGCAAAGAACCTTGCTTATCATTCCAATACAAAGCATATTTGTGTGCAGTACCAATTTGTTAGACACCGTTGAACAAAACAAATTATTGTTGGAGTAGGTTGATATGTTGAATAATTTTGTATATTCATTGACAAAATGTATTATTGCTTGAATCCTATTTTGTTATAGAGAATCATTGGGAATTGTTTCTACTAGAAATTGATTACATGAATGATTTCCCCTTTCCCCCTTGTTTCAAAGAATAAAACAAGTAGGAGAATTTTGGAAATTCATTGAACTCTTTTTAGGTTCCTAGAGTAAAGGGGGTTTGCGTTTTTTTTCTTTTGGGGATCACTCCATTGATTGGGGAGGTGGAACTACTGAAAGAAAATTTTGGGTCTATTCTATGCCTTTTCGACTAATGTTTTTCATCCCATTGTAACAATTTCTAAGGACTTAGAGTTGTAATCTAATTCGGGTAAATGGATTAGGGTCTTAATTACTATACTATTTTATTTTAAATGATGAAGATAATACAATGAGATAGATTAAGGGACACTCTTAGTTAGGATGGTTTTCCTTGTTAAGGGTTTCTAAGGTAAGCCATTATTTTTTATTGTGTTTTAGATTATTTTTGGTATTTATTTTCTTACATAGGTTTATCAACTTATTCAGTACGTTCACAAGAGGTTGCCTATCTTAAGAATAAAATACCATTCCCATGTAGAACATTTAATTAGATTTTATGGAAACTTGAATCCTTCCCCACTACCAACCGAACAATCGGCACCAATGTTCACTCTTCCCCCATTCCATGCCTTCCAAATAAACCACTTACCTATTAGAGGAAAGGCTAAAACTATATCCTTCCAAATAATAGATACAATATTATAATTCTTTGAATAGTTCCTAATCCATCCTCCCACAATATCATCCTATATACTTTTTTGTGTAAGTACTTGACATTGAAGGAATTTTCTAGAGATAAACCTCCAAATACATTTATCTTCCAAGGGTTTTACAAACATATGAATATTTTTTAACCCCCTTTTTAAACCCCCACCCACCCAACTCTTTGGCACAACAACTAATTGCATTTTAACCAATGGGATTCCCTCTTTTGTCTATGCCATGAACAAAAAAATTCAAAACTAGTTCTCCTAAGATTTACTAAAGACCCCTATGAAATAAAGGCCAGTCACAACCAATAAACATGAATATATTCTAACAGTGATTTGAATAGGGTAATCATCCCTCGATTGGATAGGCACCTATATATTACACCATACATATAACCCCTTTCCACCTTGGCTATAAGCTATTCCCACTCATTCACCCCATAGTCTTTAGGTTTTAGAAAAAACCCTAAGTAATTCAAACTATCCTTCAAAATTTATCTACTGAAAAATAGACAATTGTGTGAAATAATTGACATCCTCCTCCTCAAACCCTAAAAACAAATAGACAATTTAGAAAAATTACCTTCATTTCTATAACATAAAAATACAAATCTAAAATATCTTTTATATTTAAACCATATCTTCTTGGCCCATCACAAAATAAGATAATTTCATCAACAAAAATAAGGTGACCAAAAAATAGTGATATTCCTAAGATTACACATTTTAAATATCATGTCCTTTTTGCATCTAGAAGTGCCTTTCTCAACTCCCATTTTACTGTAAGGAACAAAAGTGGTGATAAATGACACCCTTCCTCAAGTCCCTTGTTGGTGTGGAGAAACAAGAAGCAAAACCATTTGTTATAAAAACAAAGGATAAAATGGATACACAGTTGATAACCCAATCATCAAAGTGAACAAAAAACCCCATTACAACGAAATAGCTCAATCATAAGTCTTAGATAGGTCAAATTTCACCACCATTGTTGGTAATATCTTGATATTGATGGAATGTAGCCCCTCCTAAGATACACCAATCATCTCATGGATCTTTAACAACAAGAAACCAAATTTATCTTTAAAAATATATTTAGATAATAGCTTTTTCACTTGACTGCATTCATATTGGCTAAAAGCTTGTATCTACAATTACAAAGTGAGGCTCAAATATATACTTTTCAAATGATCTTTGGTTTTCTCTAGTTCTAACGAGGGTACTTAATGCAGAGTTAAAATAAACTAATAAATTCCTAAATGATCTTGATTATGTAATGAACCTCATTAAATCATTCAAAACGAACTTATAAAAACCAAGAAGTAACTCAACGTGCCACCCATTTGAACCAAGTCATTTGCTCTTTTGAAAATGTGCATGACCGGTTGAAGATTATCCTTTTAAACTTCATAAAAAATAATCACATTATATTCATCATGTAGAAAAATTGGAGAAAAGGATGCCATATTTACTACATCAATATAGTAGCTCTACTCTCTTCCATATAAATTCCACCAAAGTGATCAACCCCAAGCCGAGGAATATCCTCAAAACTAGTAGATTATGAACCATTATTTCTCAAAATATTCCAAATAGTATTTACATTCTCCATATGATTTTCATATTGATGAAAATACTTTTTATTCTTATCATGTTTTGAGATCCATAAAACCCTACTATTAAGCCTCCAAGGAGTTTCTTTATCAACTAATAACTTCCTCCTCTTCTCTAAAGTATTAACTTGGTATTACGATATTCATAAAGAAATCCTAAAACCTCCCTATTATATGGAATTGTTTTGGGGAAAATCCCCTAATGACCATGGGTTAAATTCATCAGAGTGATGCCCCATAAAGAAACTTAAACAATCCTCAAATAAGAAATCAAAATATAGATTTACAACTAAATACAAATTTTCCATTCCCTTCTGTGCACTATTTCCAGGTCAGCAACCACTCTAGCTTTGTCTTGGAAGATGTTCCCGAAGTTAGACTTATTCCAATCTTTTATTTTGGCTTTAAGAGCCTTTAATTTCTGTTGGAACTGAAACATCATGGTCCCCCTGGGGGAACAATCTCCTGTCACCACTGGCCCACCAACTCCTTGAAATTCTTATGCTCAAGCCAGAATTGTTCAAACCTAAAAGGTTTGAAAAGCGATGCTTTGGACCATTCCCATAGGAAGCATATGGGCCAATGATCAGAGCCTGTTGTTGGCAGAACAACCACATGGGCCTCACCCCCATCTCTTACCAGATCTTTCGTAGTAAAAAACTGGTCAATTCTTGAGGCTACCAAATGAGTACCTCCCCTTTTGTTGTTCCAAGTGTATAGCCCATTTCCAGTCTCAATGTCAACGAAGGGACTCTGAGTGATGAAGTCCCCAAAGGCTTCCTTGTATTTATCCAAGTTCCTTCTACCCTCTTTTTTTTCCTCCAAAGACGAAATCAGGTTAAAATCGCCCCCAATGATCCAAGACCCACTGGAAGCTTGGTATTTCATCCATGATAGATGTTGAAGAAAATCATTTTTTTGTGGAAACGATCTCGGCCCATAAGTATTCACAATCCTACCAGAGGCACCAGACACTCGATCTTTAAACATGGCGCTCAGGAAAAAGTGGTTAGCCCACCAGTCCGAAAGATCAACTGAGTCAGGCTGCCATAAGATAGCCATACCCCCTGCATAACCTGAGGCATCTACAGTCATACATTCATAGCCTCTCCATATTTTTTGTTTCACCTGTTCCAAATAATGCGAACTACACTTTGTTTCTTGGATAAAGAGTATATCCAGTTTCTCCTGTTTAATCTTCCTAGCCAGATTTTTTATTTTCCTGGGGTGATTGCGCCCTCTAATATTCCAAGATATCAGCTTCATTGAGTAACCTTATTAACTTCAAAGAAAGCCTCTAGTATTGTAGGATACTGGCCAGACTCAATTAGCTTCACTCTTATCTCAGCAATCCTTTGCCTGTTAGTCTTCCTTCCTTGTTTCAGTTCATCCCCTTGAGATTTCCTCTTGCTCCCTTTCTACGGATCAGAAGCTATACCAAGTTGTCTAGGGACCTTAGCACTAATGATAGCCATCTTGAGAATCTCTAGTTGTTGTCGATTAACATAAACTTTTCCTTTTTTCTCCCATTCCCGTTCGATCTCATCTAGATTAAGTTCTCCGAGCTCCATATCTTCCTCTTCATCCTCTACCATAGGTTCTGACTGGGCAATACCATCTTGGTATTGCTCACCTTCCTTTAAGATACCCTCCATGTGATCGACTTTCTCCTTACCCTTACCGATCTCCTTTTCTTCCACCGGATCTTCCAAAATTTGGAAGGGATTGGAGGATTCGATACCCTTCCTAGGATTCCCCTTAGCTGCCTTAATCTTCCCTACTGGATTGTTCCTCCTCTTATTACAAAACTGAGTAAACCCTTCATTGTCCATATTACCAATCGGGCCACTTTTGGGGGAGGGGAGGTATTGATTTTACCTGAGGGAATTTTCTACCCAGATGGTCGTACTTGTGACATTGGCGTCAACAAAAAGGGAGTTTCTCATAGTCCAGAGGTTGGATCCATTCCTCATCGTCCCAGTTTAAGCTAATTGCCTTAGGAAGCTCCTTGGATAGATCCATGTATACACATATCTGAGCATATGCCATATAGCATTGTTGTTTGGTCTGATCTGCAATTTTGACAAATTCGCCCAGGATATTGCCAATATCCTGCAGGATCTCCAGATCCCAATATTCGCAGGGTAAAGAAAAAATCTTGATCCATGCTGGGGTGATAGTCACGTCCTCAGTCTCTGGATTAAACCTTTCCTTCCAGGGATGAAGATAAAGCCCAACTGAGTAGAAGAAATAGGGACCCCCTTCCAGAATTCTATCTCGATCAACAATATTAAAGAAAATGATAGTGAAAAAACCCTTGGAACCAAGTTGTAGATCATAATGGCCCTTGGGTTTCCAGGTGGAATTGATCCAGTTCACCGACTCTCTTTCTTTAGGTCCTATCCCCACAAATTTACCGATTAGGGATTTTTCTGGCCATTCCTCAATTCGTTCGCGGATTTTTCCCGATTTGATTTGCATGGCTGGAATTTTCAGGGTCCTGGGGAGACAACTGCCTGGCCCCATTCTCCGTTTGGTCCCTTTCCTAGTTTAAGACAGATCTCCATTAGGCTTACCAGCTGAATCACCTGTCGACGGAAGTCGCGGGAGGTAGCTCGTCCTCATCTGATAGGCCTGGGGAGAGGACCCCAATCCTGCACCACCTGATCCATCAGAACCCGGAGCCATGCGCATTGGCCTTGTCCATGCCCTTCAGCCTGAAACCCTAAGGCGTCGAAATCACAGAGCTTCACACCGAGGGTTTTCTGACCTTCCGCTCCCCGATCCCATGACCTCATGTTTTGAAACATCCTTAGTATAACTACCTATTTAATGTTTTGTTGCAAATTCATTATTTCCATTTAATATAATTTTTTCAATAGACCATTTGGATTATTAGATTTTTTATTATTTGAAAGGTTTCATGATTCATATTTCAAATGTACAACTGAATTTTTTTATTATTATTATATTTTGTTGAATAAAAGTTTCATTTGACACTAAAACTATAATGTGTGTGGATTTCATTTTAAAAAAGATGTCCTAAAAAAAGACTACAAGCACTAGTGAGGTCAAAATAGAGTTTGTTAATCACCATAATGTCTATAAGTATTCAAAGTCATTATACACAGTTTTATTAAAAAAAATTACATATAGGTGCTTGTAAGAATTTGGTAGTTGAAAAAGTGACAATGGGGTGCTCAAAACTGTGTTTATGCAGGAACAAGCATGCATTCTAAAAAAAATGTGCATGTGTTTTGAAAATTGTGCATATGTTCCTTTTCCTATAGCTATGACATGCTTCAAATGGCCACGTAGGATGCCACTTAGCATGTCAATTCATAATTTTAAGAATGCACATACACTAAGAATCCATGTGCATTCTTGAGCATGCATGCATTAATATTAAAAAAGGGTTCCATGATGTTTTACAGTACAAACCCCACAATACATTCTAGTTGGAGGAGCGATTGGAGGAGAAATTTGAGAAACTTTTGACTAGCATGAGGACATCAATGTTCATATTTTCAACATTTATTCAAGGTAGTTTTACCCAAATTTCATTTTTTCTATTTCATAAATTTCTCAAATTATAAAAACAAATAAAAATATTTTATTCATTTTTTATTGCAACATAAAAGTTAAATTTTCACAGATCCTACACAACATAACTTGATCCCACTATCATGGAATGAAGAAATACCCAACCCAAACTACGAAATGCAAACACTAAAATTGAAAATGGCCTTTAGATGTTGAGAAACCTATTATACGATTCTAGAAACACTAGAGAGCCCTTGTGCCTTTCCCTTGCTACATCATTGGAGACCATTGTATCTTCCATTTCTAATGCTCAAAGCTAATTATCTGATATTTTCCATTATAGTGATATATTGTTTGAATATTATAGGACAAGTTTAGATAGAAAGAAGGCGAGAGATCTACAAATTTCGAAACAAGATCCCATGACATTGTTTACTAACCCTAGAAGTGGATTACACCCTCCTATGGTAAAGAAACATATTCACATGGAATGGTCCACATACCAATATATTATAAACCAATGGATGGAAAGGTTTTTTATGATTTTTTATAAACACAATCCATGGCCGTGGTTTTATGGTTTATTATGGATGGAAAGGTGTCTTGGTCATGGTTGTGGGGGAGAACGTCTCTTCATACTCAATTCCTTCCTTCTATGCATAGAATTTCTCCACAAGCGTCACTTTGTACTTGTCAAGTGCGCCATCTAATATGTATTTGTTCGTGTATACCCACTTGCATCCGATTGGTTTGGTTCCAACTGGAGGGTCAACGAGCTTCCAGGTTCCATTCTTTATGAGCGCATCATACTGATTCTGCATGGCTTATTTCCACTCATCACAAGTAGCAACCTCTTCAAATTAATTTGGTTGAAAATTAGAAGATTAATTCAATTCACAATCAAATGAGACATCCATGTCATAACTTGATTTATCTGAATCTCCTCCATCTTCGTGTTTGGTTGAGCTTCTTGTTCTTGTCTTTCCAACTTCATCTGGATGGACACTTTCAAGTGTCTTTGTGGCCCATTTTGGAACTTTCCTTGATGTCCCAGGTTGATTAGCTGGTGGTGCTTCATTTTCTTCAAGATTCAATCTTCCAATCCTCTCAATATTCAGCATCATCTTATCATGTAGGGTTTACATGCTAAGTAACATGCAATGTTTTTTCTTCATTAAAGGGTTAATTTTTAAAAACTCTATATTTGTAGTGGATGGAAAATGCGTTCATGTTGACCTAGCTCAAAAACACTTGTAGGATCTTACAACAGTCAATTATGTTGATCAGATTGAGTTTTATGTGCACAACATAAATTTTCCATGTGTTCCTAAATGGACGCTTCTTAAATTGAGTTTCAAATCGCCATAAGATTATAACTAGGATTCATATCAATCAAACATCAATTTCATTTATGATAACATGGGATTATAACTAGTGGAATCCCTCTCCCACGAGTCCGTGTCCTGAAGCTTGCTTCATTCAATGATTTTTGGAACAAGGATTTTACTTAGAAACATGGAATAATTTTTTTACATTAAAGGGTCAATTTTTGAAAATTATGGATTGGTAGCATGTGGATAATATGCTCATTTTATCTACACAAACATACTCATAGGATATTATGGCACTCAATTCTACTATAGTTTTTTTCTTATGCCCCTAACACAAATTCACCATGTGTTCCTGAATGGCTTCCATAAGCGACTTTCAACTCACAAAAAATCTATAACCGGGACATGGATTATTGAATATTAAATTTCATTAGATATATGACATTGAAATATATCTATGTGTGTCCCTTTTTGATGCGTCCATGGCATGAATCTTGAATTTATTCAATGATTTCATGAACAAAGGTTTTTCTCAGTAGCATGCAATTCAATTTTTTCATTAAAGGGTTAATTTTTGAAAACTCTAGACCAAGAGCATGTGGATGTAATGCTTGTGTTTTATTTACCTAAATGCACTTGTAGGATATTACAACACTCAACAATGTTTCTAAGTTTGGCTTTTATGTTCCCAACAAAAAATCACCATGTGTCCCTGAATGACTTATGGAGGCGAGTTTCAACTTTCCATAAAATGATAATCACAACGCAAATAGTAAACTATCAATTCCATTGGAATCATGGAAATGGATTATAGAAAGGGTCACTCTATCCCTAAGTACATGACCTAGATCTTGTATCATTTAATAATTTTTGTAACTAGGGTCTTGCTCAATAACATGAAATGCAATTTTTGCATTAAAGGATCAATTTTTGCATTAAAGGGTCAATTTTTGCAAAATTTGGAACGGGAGCATGTATATATTGTGCTCATGTTGTACTTTTCAAAATAGACTTTTATAGGACTTTACAATATTCGATTATGTTACTTGGGTTGGTTTTTATGCCCCCAACACAGATTTTCCATGTGTCCTTGAACGACTTTTGGAAGTGAGTTGTAACTTTCCTTAAAATGATAATCGCGACTTAGATGGAAGAAATGTCAATTATGTTGGACTTGTGATATTGAATTACATGTATGGGATCCCATCTCCCAGTCTATCACTTCAATCTTATGCTATTTGATGATTATCAGAACTAGGGTGTTTTGTCACTAACATGCAATCATATTTTTTGTGTATAGGGGTCAAAAAATGAAACTCCATAATCAACAAGCATGCCCTATAAATGGAATATTTGTTCCAAAAGTATAATATATTGTATAGATAATTTTTTGGTATGCTATGGATTACTAATGTAATATGCACGACATTACAATTTTTTCATGCCATGTATGTACCTTAGGGATGTGGCCATGCTATGAGGAGGAATAACAAAATGATGTCAACATAGTTATAAAATATTATTTTCAATTCAATGGACCATGCATAAGGTCTATAATGATCAAGCATGCCTTATAAATGGAATATTTGTTCCATAAGTGTAATATATGTGCCATTACAAGAATTTTCCCAAAAATGTAATATGGGCATTGCTACAAGGTGTTGCACAATATGGATGGGTATCAAGGCCTTCTTATGGTTTTTATATTGATACCCATGGCATAGACCTAATATATTAACGTGCCATTAAATATGGTAGTGAACTCATAATCTTATAGGTAAGTGTGTAGTACACTAAGGCCCATAAGTGTAATATTCATGTAATTATAAGTTTTTTCACACCAATTATGTTCCTTATGGATGTGTCCATGATACAAGGAGGAACACCATAAGGATATGGCCATGGTTATAAAAGGTTCACGTTTTTTTAATAGACCATGCACAATGTTCATTGGCTCATCCCTAAGGCTTAAGGCTCACCGTGTAATGTGCCCTAAGGATGTGTAATGTTGTTTTATGGGTATACATTGTGTGTAAGGCTCATTGGCACATACCTAAGGCTCAATGATTGTTACACATACCTGAGGTTAAAAAAAAGGTTGATAAAGCATCATTACACACATTCTATGCCAAATATGAGCATGGATCATCTACCAAAGTGGCGATAATAATGAGTAATAGATGAAGAATCATAAGGAATGTTCTAGGAGTTAGGAAATAAAAAATAGATGTTACCTAGTATGTCATTTTACCTCATATGTATACTTACCTATGGTGATTCAGATAGATCATACAACCCATCTCTAATACTAATGGTATCCATTCACTTCATATGTTCATAATGAGGCAAGAAGTACTATACCTTTGATGAGTGCTTCCTTGTCATTGTTTTTAGTTAAAAAATTTATCCAATGAGAAGTTCACTTTTCCTAAAGTGGTAGTGGTATAAGAATATCTAGATTTTAGGTGTAGAAAGGTGCTAAGATGATGCTAATCTATTCTTAGAAGTCATTATGTATAATGAGTCTTTTTATTACTCTATTATATTATTAAAAATAGTTATTAATTTATTTTTTACTTTTTATGTGATAAATTAAATCTTCATTTTATTTGATAAATTCATTTTAATTCTGTTAATTTCTCTTAAGAGAACACGAATGAATAATCACTATGATTAGTTTTTTCAAGTATTTTATTGTTTTAATTGAAAAAACTAATAACATATTCTAATCAATTCTACTTATCAACATTTTCTTATTCAATAAAGTATGTTTTAGTATTTTCAATTCATATTTAATATTCTTAATTATTTAGATTTGATGACACTAAATAGTTGGGCAAAAAGATTTGGTTCATATAAATATTATAACAATATGGATTTAAATTGATTTTAGATCTTTTGTAACATAAATTACTAGTTTTTAAGTGTTTTATTGTTTTAATTAAAAGGCTAATGACACGTTCCATTCAATTCTACTTGTTAACATTTTATTTTTCCATATAGTGTGTTTTTGTATTTTCAATTCAATAAATTTTTTGTTAAGCCAAATCATATTTAATATTTTTTAATTATGTAAAACATTATTCAATGAGTGGATTTGATGACACTAAATAGTTGTTCAATAAGATTTAGTTCATGAAAATATTATAATATAATGGATTTAAATTAATTTTAGATATTTTGTCATAGAAAATAATTTAACTTTTAATTTTTAAATATATCTATTAATATTAATATAATGGATTAGAATATTTTATATGGTACTCTGTGTGATTTAAGGAATTGAAATCATATAAATATTTATGTTTCAATAAAAAAACAATAATATATTTTTATTTAAAAAATTTAATATGATATTTTCAATTTAAAAACTTATTGATTGTATTTAATGTCGAGACTTCACAATATTTTATAATTCAGTAAAATTTTGATCAAAATTTTATAAAGATTTCAGAATGTAGGGAAAGGTTCACAAAGATTTTACAACGTTTTTGCACCGAGAGGAGCAAGGTGTTATATAGCCCAGTATGGGGGAGATGTTGTCACGTATGTAAAGTAGCACTACATTACCAAAATTAAAAATAAAAAAATACATGTCAGCTCATAAAAATAAAAATAAAAATTATGAAAAGCAATTTAAAATATCAATGTTGGCCTATAAAATAAAAAATTAAAACTTAAACATGAATATATCAAGCAAGAGAGGTATCATATTTATTGAGCTTAAGGTTAAAAGGAAATTACACCTCAAGAAATTGGATCCCTCTCGGTGCTTGATAGATCCGAGTTTAAGATGGATCTATGCCCGTGATAATTCAATGAAACATTCACGCCCGCGTGCGCACACACACACACACACATAATTGATCAACTAGCCTTAGGAAAATAACACATTTGGACCAAGTTACTCATGAAATCAAATATCCTGTTGTTTTGATCCCATAATTATGCTGAACACATCAATTCAAAAGAAAGTACTAGATAAATTTAAATGGACAACAATTCATAATTATGGTGATAATTTAAGTATGAAAATTAATATTCAAAGGGATTATGGAAGGAAAAATATTAAAAAAAAGGTGTGCACAAGTAGGAAATAAAGTGGCTAATTATAGCCACCAACTTAAAAGGTTGCACATCCCTTGTGCAACAAAGAAATAAGGTAAGTGGTAGGAATACCAACTAGATTCTTATGATTGTTTTCTTTCTATGGAATGATTTCTTTATCAACTTTTTACTATAGTTCATTAGAAATGGCAAAAATTTGTATGGATACCTATGTCTTTTCTTTGCTTATGACCCTACTTATTTTTTTTTGTAGCTCTAGCCTTTTTCTTTGTTTCTTTTGTTCTTCTATATTTGATTATGAATATGAACAAAGATGTTGGGCATTGCTTCCCCCAAAATGTAATAGTTTCGAATATTTTCTCATATCCATTCCAATATCCCTCTATGCTATAAGACACATAAATGGATCAAAACTATGAATAACTTGTCACTTTTTTCATTTATATGTTTCTAGTTTTTCTAAATTCATCCTTCTTAAGTACAGTTCAACACATTGATTAGAAATTAAACATAGGTTTCAACCATGTCTAATCATTTTAGCAAGTATGGGTCAAATGAACCAAACTTTGTGGAAGTCCTCTAGGACACTAACTCTGTAGTATTATTGTAAGATAGTACATACATAACCAGCCTACGAAATTTAAATTATGTAACTAGTTTGTAAAGTTTGGAGTTGGAAACAAGTATTATATATTTGTATACTTTTGGGTTTCTCCGAAATTGTTTACATCATGTTTGGGGTGCTTCGTGATATTTGGATTACATATTGTATGTTCATCCCCTAGATGGTCCAAGATGGATTGTAGCATGATAGATGGTCCATGATGGATATGCACACTTGTGATAACTTGCTTAGTGGATGCCAGACCTCAGATGATCACAATATTATTGTTCTTCGCTATGGCATTGGAGATGTCTTAACTAGATGTTGGACTCTCTACATGATGTTCACATGGAGGATTCACCTTGTTGGGGAGAACGCTAAAGGATATGAGGTTTATGCATTAAGCATGAGGGTTACAAGCCCTACATGGTATCTGTCATCTTGGTTTCTTCTTTGAAGCATTAGAGATGGCTTAGGGATGTCTGGATCTTTGATATTTTTCTTGTAGGGGGTATCTTTCCTAGTGGATTATTTGTCATTGGAGGATGGATGGAGTCTGTGCAGAATTGTGATGGAATGGTGTGAAATTTCCTTTCATAGATACATCACTTTGGGTAGCTATTGTGAAGGAAAGCATCATTGAAACTTGACATTTGTACTCTAGGAGTGGAGTCCTTCACTTGCATGTGGATTACTTATTTTTTGTAGGCTTGCTCGTAAGTCTTAGGATAACCTATGTTATATTGTTGGCATCCCTTACCAATAATATATATAAAAGAAGGAGAGAGTCTTTCCAAACAACACATCATGTTACACATTTATTTTTATCTCTTCTTTGGAGTGCCCTCTTAGTGATGCACTATGTTTCATGAGGAAACACTAGTGGAGTATACGAGGAGGAGGTGGATAATTTCTCTCTCTTGAGATTCTTCTTTATAAATTTGATATCACTCTCTTGGGCTCTAGGGTTTATTGGTATCTTGGCACATCCTAGATTATAGGGTTAATGTTTCATCCTTTGGAGGCTAAAGATTACGCCTTGGAAACCCTTATATGTATTTTGAGATGAAGAGGAGGAAGACATCTTTCCTTGGAGATAATGTTGGAGGGATTCTTACACTTGGAGGTGCTAGGGTTTGATTCACTAACCCTATCTAGGGCATCCTCGGTGGTTGGATTTTTTCCTAGCTTTGAGAATATCTATATCTATATCTATATATCTATATCTATATCTATATCTATATATATATATATATATATATATATATATATATATGTGTGTCCGAATTTCCACATACTGTGCATATTAAATATTTGATTTCGAGATTTTATCTTCTTTGGATGGTTATTTCCATCTCTTAATTTTGTCTTTATGATTTGACACACCTAAGAGAAAACTATTAAGGGCATTAACATTGAGATTGAAGATAAAAGTACATGCATCTATTGGTGTTGTGTTTGTTCTTATATCTGTTGTCTAAGAAAAGTTTTCAATTCTAGTTTATTCATGTGAAGTCTCCATAGAGGGTTGGAAACTCATTTGAATAACTGGCATCTTTCTCTTTTAATTGTTGTGAATTTAGGGGCTACAAGTGAATTATTCTGATTGCTCTACTATTGTTTTACACATAAATTTACACAAGTCCTAAAGGCTGAAAATTCTAGGGTTAAGATCCAAGGAACCTTCTTGGAAAAATTATGTGAATTTTTAGATTTGTATTAATTCATTGATGCAAATGAAATTTCAACATGGCATCAAAGTGATTGTAGCTAAGGTCACTCTTGAGTAAGACTGAGTTGTATTTTAAGCCGTAATTAAAAAATAAGTAAGCACTGAACATTAAATTTTGTGGGGTTGGGGGGAGGAGAGGAGAGATCTCTATTCATGAATAAAAGAACAAGTACAAACTACTTTATCTTATTTCCATCACCTTTTGAAACCTTTTCCTTGGTCCCTCTAACTCTGAGACACTAATAAAACGACCTACCCAAGCCTTCAAACTCCTTGAACAAAATATGGAAGCCAATCATAATTGTCGACATCATTGACCAAGGGATGATGAAATATCAGAAACATGAGTTTCTGAGGGGGAAAAGGCATAAAAACTAAGGGAATTATGATCAATTCTTCCAACATAACTACAATATGAGTGTTAAATTCTCCATATCTTCCATGAATGTCTTATTTATACATTATTGTACATGCTTGAGACAATTGGATGATGGTTTTGAGGAGTTACAATAGAGAAACTATTGCTCCAACCATTCAATTTCGTGAATTTTGATAATATTATATTTTATATGCATTTTTCAAGGCACACACTCCAATCCTAAAGGAAAGGAGCATGTACATGTTCCTTTCTATGTAGCAAGGAGTGTGTGCCCTCAAAACCATATGTTTTCAATAAAAAATGGGCTAGATTGAATTGGTAGCTTGTATTGAGCTAGGATCATCCATTATGAATGGCTTAAACATATGATTCACGGCTTGTAGCAACTATTAGGGACTCTTCATATAACATTCTAGAGGCATTTGGAGATTGATTATGAACACTTGGATGCCATTAGCGATTCGCTAATGTCATTAACGCCATTGAAGTGTCAATTATTGTTATAACAATATATTACCTACATAGTTCCACTTCCTATATATACTAATCAACATTAAAGAGATCACAAAAGAACCTGTATAATAAATATTCATTTACATATAAATTTTATATATCAAAATATAAATATACACTATAATAAGAATTCAATCATATATATATATATATATATATATATGATTTTCACTTATTAACCCAATTCAAAATGAATAGTATATCTATATTAACTTTTTTATTTCAAAATTTTATAAATTATCCTTAAAATATAGGGAATGGGGTCCTAGGGTTTTCCAAAATGATGAAATAGTGACATTAAAAATAGAAAATCATACAAAGCATTTAACACCATTTAACACCTTATAAGAAGGAAATGATGACACGAAAAAAAAGAACATTTAACACCTACAACTACTCTTGACGCCTAAAACTACTCTTCTATAATTAGACGAAGGAAAGATTCATGGACCACTCTGCTATCTTAAGATAACTGAAAGGAAATATTCATGACCTGCAGCGAAACTCGACCAAAAGTGGAATGTGATCAAGGCCACCTTCGTGAAGGAAGTGCAGCGTCAACCGCTCTCACATCCTCCTCGCTCATCAACTCCAAGAGTGACATCACCTTCAAAGTAGTTGGACTGTAAAATATGTAATCCAACGTTCCTTTGAATTTGTAAGCGAAGTTAGTGAATTTAGGCTCGTGGGTCATGGGATCCATTTTCCACATCTCCTGCCGGTGCCTAGGTCGACGTCGTTGTCAAAATAGGAACTATATGCACTCGCCAAAGGTATGTTATGCTTAAATTTCTCATGTGGCCGCAATAAACCGCAAGGATCAACATTCAAATCATCTTCTGTCCCAGATAAACTTCTTTGTGTGAGAAGCTTATGGGCCGCACTTCCTGGCACAGAATTGAAGTCCTCGCATATGACAATGGAAATGTCTCGGACTATGCCCTCCACACGTTGTAACAAGTAACTAACCTGCAACAACTTGACATCACTGTGTTTAGGGTTTGCGTGTATGTGTGTATTCACGATGCACAAACGTTCAGAAGAAGAAGAATTAGTTGTCATGAATTTTAAGATCACAACCAATGCAATGTTATCTTTGTCAAGCCTCTTTTTAACTTGACCTTCTTTATCATTAGCTAAATCGCCCAACCTGATCCACTTCGAATACTCTAAATTAAATTGACCTCGCCGATAAAAAATCGCACAGCCATCAATTTCTTCATTTCTGCCATTTCTTTTCAGATAAAATCCTTCGTACCCTTTTCTGTCAAATTCTGGACGAAAGAAATCTTTATAATGATTGTTTTGAACTTCCTGCATGCAGATAATGTCACCTTCGTATCCAGATATTTCATTTCTCAAGTTTTCTCTACGGTATTCCCATTGGAGCGCCTTGTATGGACAGAAACTGTGCCAGTTCGGAGAAGCATAAATTTGTGCCAGCACGTTGTAAGATAGAACTCTAAATGATGGGCCTGTGAAAGCGGGATTGGGAATGGGGTAAAGGCTAATGATTGGACGTAACTGTGGAATGATAGCTGGCCTAGTCCAAACCACCGACTGAGGATTGCCATTGATGGACCACGGGTTTTGGATTAACATGTGCGTCGATTCCGAGGATGGATTTCGAAACTGACGTAAAGTGAAGGTTGAAATTAATGTAAGATGGTGAAAAGCTGCGATCGACATTAACATTGTTAAAATGGGGATGCAACTGGAGGTGGCGAGGCCATGAGTTGAGGAAGCACTGTTTTGAACAATGGAATGATGCACCCAATAAACTGTGTTGAAAACAATAGTTGCACTGACCGGTAGCCTTTCTATCAGGATGCTCACTGCAAACGTAGATCTGCAGGATAAAGTCCTTATGTCTATTCCCCGCTGTCATCACATATCGTAATAGCTTTGGTTCTGCTGAAAGGTTGTTGAGTTCCTCCACTATCACCATATTTGTTTCAGAAAACCTTGTCCAATAATATTTTCCCTGTCTTCAATCAATCATGAGACTGTGTCCTCTTATATATTTGCTTCAGAAAACCTTGTCCAATAATATTTCCACTTTCTTCAATCAAGCACGATACTGTGTCCTCTTATATATTTGCTTCACAAAACCTTGTCCAATAATATATTTCCTTTCTTCAATCAAGCAGGAGACTGTGTCCTCTTATATATTTGCTTCAATAATATTTTCCCTTTCTTCAATCAAGCAGGAGACTGTGTCCTCTTATATATTTGCTTCAATAATATTTTCCCTTTCTTCAATCAAGCAGAAGACTGTATCCTCTTATATATTTGCTTCAAAAAAACCTTGTCCAATAATATTTTCTCTTTCTTCAATCAAGCACGAGACTGTGTCCTCTTATATATTTGCTTCAATAATATTTTCCCTTTCTTCAGTCAAGCAGGAGACTATGTCCTCTTATATATTTGCTTCAATAATATTTTCCCTTTCTTCAATCAATCAGGAGACTGTATCCTCTCATATATTTGCTTCAGAAAACCTTGTCCAATAATATTTTCCCCAATATTTTCCCTTTCTTCAATCAAGCATGAGACTGTGTCCTCTTATTAGTTTTCTCTCGCATACAATGCGATGAGTCTTCTCTCTACAACGCTAAGCAAGTGATGTGTTTTAGCTAATAACATGATTGGATTTATACGTGACTTAGTCACCAAAATTTAACTTTCTTTTTCTGGTCGGCTTTATTTGTATGGGTTTTAAGATACAATGACCTATTACTAGGTTGGATATTTGTAAATTTATCCATGAAAAATAGGACTCTATTTAAAAGAATGGATTTAAATGAGTTATTGATATAATATATGTGGTTTTTTAATTAAATAAAAATATATAATAATAAGAATAGTTAGCATAAATTCAAGAAATAAAATATGGGAAAGTATAAATACACTAGTATTATCTTATTGGAAAATATTTAATGTTGTCATATTATAACAAATATAATTTATGCAAGAAATAATATGGGAAAGTATAAATACACTAATATTATATGGGAAAGTATAAATACACTAATATTATCTTATTGGAAGATATTTAATGCTGTCATATTATAACAAATATAATTTATGGAGTAATTAATCTCATAAGAAGTATTTGATGGTGTTACTCTACCTTAAATGTGTTTTCTACATTCAAAGTTAATGGTTTATTCCGAGACTTAATGAATGTATGCTCTCTTTGCAGAGGATTGATTGTGGTGAGAGTGGGGGCCCTCTCTTGCTTTTTCAAAAGCTTTTCTAATATCTTTATTCTTATATCCTATATTCTTGAAGACTTTCACTAGGTGGTCTTGTTGTTGTTCAAGATGTTCATGGTCTAGAATTTTTAATGCCCTCATGGCTATGATGTTAAGGACCTCCGTCTTTTGAGAGGGGTGGTGTTGCCAATCCATGTGGAGGAAACTTTCAGTATGAGCTTTCTTCCTAACTACTCTGTGTCCAAAGTTTCCATCTTGCCTCCTAATCACCAGTACATTCAGGAATGAGATTCTGTCATTCTCTTCTTTTTCCATGGTGAACTTTATGTCCTCAGATTGACAGTTGAGGTGTTCAAAGAACTTCTTCAACTCTTCACTTCCGTCGGACCATTTTACATTCGTGTCGTCCATGTATTTTTTCCATCTTGACGGTTTTAGGGCATAAGAGTTATGATCTTTTTTTCTCAAAATATTTCATAAGAGGTTAGCAACTATGGGTGAAAGAGACGAACCCGTTGCTACACCACTAATTTTCTCATAGAACTCTCCTTGAAAACTAAAGAAGGTTTGGCAAAGACATACCAATATTAAACTTATCGAATGACAAGAAACAAAAACATAAGAAACATTGTGGGGAGTTTATTAAGTAAGCAAAATTATAACACATGAGTTCATATTAGGGGTTTTAACACTCTTAAGAATGAAAGAAATATATTGCCTAATATATAAGTGTCAAGGGGTATTTTTAATATATTAAAAACATATAGATATTTAGGGGTTTTATAATTTTGTATCTAGGGACTTGAATAAGGAATGTGTACCTATGTCTGAGGTTAGTGTGAATATGATTGTGTGTGAAGTCATATTTGTGTTTGCATAAGTGTGATATGCGTGTGAAGGTGGTGTGAATCCAATTGTTTTTTAATTCAAAGTGGTGTTTGAATATGTCCGATTTGTGAGTGAATGTGGTGTGAATTCGATTGGAACAATTGTGTATGAAATTGAGTTGTGTTTAGAGATTTGTTCCCATGGGTGGTTCATTATGTATGCAATATTATAACATGTGAGTTCATATTGTGGGATGTAATACTCTAAAATATGGAAGCAATATATTTTCTAGTATATAAGGGTCAAGGGGTACTTTTAATAAATTAAGAACATGTTCCCATGAGGTGTAGAATAGATGTTGAATATGTACTCCTTGCGTAAGGTCACCGATTCGAAACTCCGTGGGTACGAACCTTACAAAAAATAAAAATAAATTAAGAACATGTAGATGTCACAGCCTGGTTTATAATTATGTATCTAGGGGGTTGAATAAGGTATTGAGGGGTTTGAATAGGTACTCTATGTCTAAGTTTGTGTAAGTTAGATTCTATATGAATTCATATTAGTGTTTGAATAAGTATGATCCATGTGAAGGTGGGGTGAATTCAATTGTGTTTGGAGCTAGAGTGGTGTTTGAATAGGTATGATTTGTGATTGAATGTGATTTCAAGTTAATTGGAATGATTATGAATGAAGTTCACTTATGTTTAGGGGTTTGTTCCCCATATTGAAATATTTTCTCTAACTAAGATTTCATATTTGACCTTACAAGGTTTCTACGAGTTGCAAGAGTTGTGTCATGTGAGCATAATTAGAGGGGAAAGAAAAAGGGGTATTGAAAATGTCATGGAAAAAGTGGATAGCTAAGATATAACGTGAAAAATGGTTTTTTTTTTTAATTTAAAGGTGTATTGAGAGGGGGGTATCAACCACTTTTAATTATTTGGCCATGGTTGATATACACTCCTTGATGTATATCAATTACCTTTAAAAATGTGGTTGTGCTAGTTGACGACTGACGTGCGGGGAAGGATTGTGAATTATTATTATTATTTATTTATTTATAAATGAAAACATAGAAAATAAATAATATAAATAAATAGATAACAATTGTCAACCGAGAGTAAAAATGGACATATTGGGCAAGGATGAACATGGTTAAAACAACTAGGTTTTTCTAATACATGGGGTTGCAGGAGGCAGCTCCCCATCATACCAGATCTTACATCATCCCTCGGAATGGCATCTGTCGATGTCACTGGACTGCGGGTCACACACATGACGGGTGGGGAACCGTGGGAGGACGCGGTTGACTACTCCGATGAACCTTTTGAGGGTAAAACTGTTTTTACTTCTCCTTCAGTTTACCAGACACCGTTTACTGCAAAACGTTCACCATTTACAGGGTTGGGGATGGTGACATCTGGGCCGATGGTTTCTGGTGGTGGTTTACCCGAACCCCAACCTAGCACTAGGGTTTCCTCGGCGAGTCTGGGGGGTTACATTGACCTGCAAAGCACTGTGGATTCTGATGACCTAGATTTTATGTTATTCTCTGCCAAACCTCTGGCTCCACTCCACATCGGCACCACGTTCTCACTGCTCGAACCTCTACCGCGGCCGGACATTGGAGCATCTGTGATCACAGATGCAGATCGCACTCTTGATGAACATATACCAGAAGACTAGGGGGAACCCTTATACGGTCCTAGCTACAACTTCCTGGCCACAGGTTGGACCTCGGCTTTCAACCACAAGACTGACTCTGCGCTAAATCAGGACTTTTCTTTACCATCGTCTCTAAATCCGGAGGGCTTCATTGCTTCATTGCTTCAACCCTCTGACCAGCAAGGCTCTCCTCCATGGGAACCCCATCTGCTGGACAGATCGGCTTCTGTTTCTGGTTCAGGTTCAAAAATCCCACCTCGCTCATCTGGGGCTCCACAGGAGGGAGGTAAAAAAAAGGACAAGTGTCTAAAAGCCTCAAAGGCTCCTCTAAATCTGATTTGCAGGAAAAACATCACGGTAGCCCAGTATTTGGGGATAGCAGAAACAATTGTAGTTGGAAGGGTCTGTGGAAAATACCCTAAATTGGAACAATTGGAACGGTGGGTGGATACCAACTAGGCCTCTTTCTTGAAATACAAGCATGAAATATCGGTACTCTCCCGAGGTTGGTTCGTTTTCAAGTTGCAGAGCAAGGAGGAGGTGGAAAACATTCTGCAAAAACATTGGAGCTTTGGCAACACTCCTTTTGTTCTGAAAAACTGGACTCCCATCTTCGATGTCGATAGCAAAAGAATTGATATAGTGCCGGTGTGGGTCAGAATCCCAGGCGTCCCTTAGGAATTCTGGACTTGGGATTCATTTTGGGACATCGAAAATGTGCTGGTGGTTTTCATCGATGCTGATATGTCTTTCCTATAGACAAGGAGAATGACTGTGGCCAGGATCCTGGTCTCTTTAAACCTTCGCAAGGGGCTCATGGAGAGTTTAAATTTCATTTAGGAACAAGCTACAAGACTTCAAACCCTAGAATATGAAGGTGTTCCCTTCTATTGCTACAAATTCCATATCTATGGACACATTGCAAAGAACTGCAAGTAGTCTTTCTCCGAGAGGGTGGATCGACCAAAGAAACGGTCGGTGGGATGCGGGCCCTCGGAGGACTCTACCAACCCTCACAAACTGGGCAGAAGAGAATATTCTATCGTGGTTCATCGGTTTGATCAGAGTAGGCAGGATGCTAATACAACTGATGCCCCACCTATTATTTCTCCTAGTCTGGAGGAAGCCTCCCATTTGTCATTGGATACAACTGCTCAACTTCCGCTGGATTGCGAGACTTCGGGTATGCAACCTTCTCTCCCTTCTCATATCAACACTTTGGTGGAAAATTTTCATTCTCTCAGTTTCGATTTTTTGGAATCCATTCCCATCCCCTCATCCTCTTCAACCTTTGAAGCCCGTCCTATTTCTCCCCCCAACCTACTTGGCCCCCTTTGTCCATGACCCCCTCTTCACCTATTCCTCTCTCCCCTTGCCCCTCTTTCCCCCCTCCTCCCTCCTCTCCCTCTCCCCGTCTATCGGAGCCTCCCACTGCCACTCACCCGATTCATTTCTGACTCTGGTCGAGAGATATACCTGCATTTCAAATAATTCCGACCCCACTCCAGTGGCTAGGGAAAAATACGTTTCCTATCGGCAGAGTAAAAGGTAGAGTTCAACCAACCCACCTCTCCACGACACCACAGCTTGCTCTCTTGGATCTTGTGGACAGAAAACATAAATCCATTTTTGGGCCGCTTAGAGCAGCAGAAGCTTGGAGTGGGGTTCACCTATGAATATTTTATCGCTAAATTGTCAAGGGTTGGCAAGTGAGCCCAAAAAAATTGCCCTCAAAAGGTTGATTTCGCTGCATCAGCCAGATGTTTTACCGCTTCAAGAAACTTTGGGGCCGGAAGAGGGAGTCATCACCCTTCTTTCTTCACTTTTTTCATATATGGATTTTCGAGCATTGGATGCTTGTGGACACTCTGGTGGTATTTCCATCGGTTGGAATACCCACACTGTCAGACTTCAAAATTCCTGGGGGTCGTGCTCGATTTTAGGGGTGGAAGTTTATCATGCAGTGCTAAATACCAGTTTCAACATCTTAAATATCTATGGACCCTACGAGGATAGAGTCCCTTTCTGGGACTTATTGAAACATAAATCATTTTTCCACTTGGAAGATTTGATCATCGGAGGAGATTTAAATTTACTCTGGGTAACCATGAAATATGGGGTCCCAGTGCCAAACCGAATCAACAGGAGAACTATTTTGAACATCTCTTACTTGACTACAAGTTGGTTGATCTTTTTCCTGATAAGATCAAACCTACCTGGACCAACCGCAGAACAGGAGAGCGAAGGGTTGCAAAAATACTAGACCGTTTTCTCCTTTCCGAACACATCCTTGGTCAAAATCTAAACTTCCGACAATGGATGGACATGGTAGGACTATCAGATCACTCTCCCATTATACTTGAGATAAAGGGAGAATCCTTTAAACCTCTGAGCCCTTTCACACTATGTGCATCTTGGTTAAAAGAAGAGGAAGTTACTCAGATCATTAAGGACAATTGGATTCCCTACTGCCCTGCAGAAGGGAACTTTGTTGCTCCACACTTTGCCAAAAATCTCTTGGATATAAAAAAATCCTAAAAGATTGGGCTTTTAAAAATAAGGAAAGGGATGAGCAAGAACTGTCACAAGTAGAATCGGACTTACGCCTTGCTCAGGATTCTGATGGGTGTGGTTTCCTGACACAAGAAACCTCTGAACAACTGGGCCTTCTTGAAGCTCAAAGGCAAAAAAATTTACAGAACCAAGAGGAGATTTGACGTCTAAAGAATGGAGCCATTTGGCTTGAATGTGGGGATGAGAACACAAAATTCTTTTAGAATTTCGTTAAGGGTAGAAATTATAAAAACACCATCTGGGAACTACAAAATGAAAATCTTGAGAACATATCTTCCTTTGATGGGATGGAATCCCTTGGTACTTCCCACTTCTCCTCCCTCTACAAAGTTGACAATAGAGAAAATCTTGCATAAATCATACAATTTTCTCAATTTTTTTCAGGCTTCATAACCCCTGAGGACAATCAGGATCTCATGGAGGAAATATCAGAAGAGGAGATAAAAGAAACACTACATAGCTTCCAAAAGGATAAAAGTCCTGGACCGGATGGTTGGACCATTGAATTCTTCTTGTCACATTTTGAGGTCATCGGTGCCGATCTTCTCCAATCTTCTCCAACTGGTGGAAGAATCACACTCAAGGGGACACATCCACCCACCCCTAAATTCCACCCTCATTTCTTTAATCCCCAAATCATATCTGCTGACCTCTTTCAATGACTTCATGTCCATCTCACTTTGCAATATCACATATAAAGTGGTGGCAAAAATAATTGCCAAGAGGCTCAAGAAGATCCTCTCAAAAGTCATTTCCTTGCAACAATTCATCTTTTTGGAAGGAAGACAGATACATGAGGCCATCGGAGTCACTCAGGAGTGCTTTCACTCAATTAAACAAAAGAGCTTAAAAGGGGTTGTCATAAAACTTGATCTCCCTAAAGCTTTCGATAAGGTAAGATGGCTCTACCTCAGAATGCTGATGACTCATTTGGGTTTTTATTATTCTTTCATAAAATGGTTCATGAGCTGCATTACTACAGCCTCCTTCGTTGTTCTTATAAATGGGTCTGCTTCAACATTTTTCCATGCGGGTAGAGGGCTTCATCAAGGATGCCCACTCTCTCCTCTACTCTTCTTATTGGTAGAGGAAGGTTTAAGCAAAGCCATTTTAGATGCAAAGCACAGGGGAACTCTCAGAGGTATAGGCATCTCGTCCTCACTATTTCTCACTCACCTTCTATTTGTTGATGATATTCTTCTCTTCTACAATGGTACCATAAGGGATGTTGATACACTGGTTGGTATATTGGACCTCTTTGGAAGGGACACGGGTATGCAGATAAAATTTCAAAAATCTACACTATTCTTGTCAAATATGGATGAATGGGAATCCCGTTACTATTCTACCCTTTTTCCTTATGAGTCATCTGACCTAGATGATGGACTAAAATATCTGGGATTCCTTTTAAAGCCAAACAATTACAGGAAATCTGATTGGGGTTGGTTGATCGCAAAATTGGAAAAACGCTTATCGACATGGAGTCATAGGTGGCTCTCTTGGGCGAGGAGACTCATACTCATAAAATATGTTTTAGAAGCAATCCCATTATACTCTATGTCTCTAGCATAGATTCCAAAGGGCATCTTAGAAAAAACTCAGAAAATCTGTTTCAGATTCCTTTGGTCTGGAAAATATGAAAAACATGTCTCCCCTTGGATCGAGTGGCAGATTCTTGCAAAGACAAAATCACAAGGGGGATGGGGACTCAAAAATATCTATCTTTTTGCAAAATCACTGGTTGCAAAATCAGGATGGAGACTCTTGACAATTGAAAATATCTAGACAAAAGTGGTGACACAAAAATACATAGCGTTTATCTCCATCTCAAACTGGGTTAGGAGTCTTGTTTGTAACTCTGTGGGTATCTCGGTTATTTGGAAAGCCATTCTCTCCTCTTTTCATTTCATTGAATCTGGGCTTGCTTGGAAGGTGGGGGATGGAACTTAGGTCCGCATTGGTTTGGACCCCTGGCTGGGCAGCCAAAACCGTCACTCACTACCTCAACCCCTTCTTGCTTTACTTCATTCCAGATGGATTCATCATCTATCTCACATTGTCGATCCGTTCTCCACCACTATCATGCAGCAGGGATGGAAAGACTCAGATCATCTACATATACCTGAACCATTTCGGGTTTCGTGGAATGAATATCTTCTTTCCCTCAAATCCACACACGTCTGAATCTCCAAAAACAGGGACACATTCATATGGTCCCCATCTCCGCTGGTTATCTACACTCTAAATCTTGGTTATAAACATTTGGCTAGAGAATTTGAGGATGGAGCAAAACTATGGTGGTGGCACACGATTTGGAAATCAAAGTGTCCCTTAAAACCAAAGCTCTTCATGTGGTGCTCCTTGGAAAATAAAGTTCCAGTCTGGGAATATATTAAAAAGTGGCACATCGAAGGGTTGGGGTGGTGCCCACTATGTAACTAGGACTTTGAAACTCTTCATCACCCTTTATCTCCCTCCCTTTTACTCTACAAACCTAGACATTGTTGCGCACCATCTTAAATCTTGGTAACCATTGGACGGGTAACACACTGGAAGAGGCCTGGAAAACTTGGTACGAATCTCCCGATACGGATTCATACCGAGCTTTACCTCTTCTTGTGATCTGGGGAATTTGGTTGGCTCGCAATAAGGCCATGTTTTAAGAAAAACACTATGTTCCTGATCTAGTGGCCTCTTAGAGTGCGGACATCCCGACATATTTTCCCCAACAAAAAACTCAATCCCCATTCGCAATATTACTGCTGAAATGTTTTATCCTGCTATTCCTTGGGCAGACTTTGACGGGGCGGAAAATGATCAGACTTGTGGTGGGGGGCGGTACTACATCTCTCTCATTCCTCCTATTTTAACTTACATATGGGACTTGGACCTGGGACAAACAATTTTGCAGAACTCTTTGCTCTCAAGCTCTTACTCTGTTTTGCACTTGAAAAGCATTGCCCTCATATTCAGATCTTTGGAGACTCTATGATTATAAACAATTGGGTTAAAAACATACAACGGTGTCATAATCTCTATTTATGTAATATTTTGGTTGATTTCATGAGAATCCTGAGGGATTTGAAACATTCTCGTGTCGTCATGTTTACAAGGAGTGAAACTCCACAACAGATCTACTCTCAAAGCAGGGATTGAACCTTCCCTTCAGTCAATGGAAGATCTCGGCTATTGAACATGGAGCAGCATTTGAATACTATCACCACCCTTTTAAGAAAAAAAAGAACACCAGATATACGTGGTTCACCCAATTGGGATACGTCCACGGGAAGGGTTGCATCTTCCATCAATGAAAAATATCTCAAAGATTACATGGCATCCTCACATATGCATCACATCAAGCTCCATCATACAATCAGTGTGTACAAATGACATACACAACATGTGATGTGTGATGAATTACAATCAACACATATATCCAAAAGGGTATCCTTCACCTCTCTTATATACCAATAGGTTTGGATTATAATACATCCCATAATACATGTGGGATAAATGAATTTCCTCCTCTTTATATAGAGAATTGTTACAAAGGATATAATTACAATGATGTATGTGGGATAACTCTATTTTATAACATTAGATTTATTCTATGCCTTTAATTGATATTTTACCAATATATCACATAAGTCATCATTACATATTCTAACACTCTCCCTTAATGATGACTGGGGGAAAGAATACAAATGGAAGGAAGGTGGAAACACCCCAACACCCCCCATGATGACAACTTCCATAATGCTCCATAAGATGAGAATAAAACACACTTCGCCTCATGGATTTGATAGAGACAACATCCACTTCTCACTAAATCATGAAATTGCACACGAACTAGGTTGTACGATGAAACAAACATGTGACGCAATCCACCAACAAGATTCCCAGATCTAAAGAGAAGCCATTATGGATACTAGATCACCACAAGAATCATCACAACCATAACTGATAGCTGAAGAACTCTGATATAACATCCACACCAGTGTACAAATATCTTATGTTCGATGAATGGGGTTGGGTAATTGTCCTTAGGGCATGCTAAGTTGAGATCATGGAAATATGTACAAACTTGAATGGTACCTTGCTTTTTATTAACCATGATAGGGTTAATAGAGACCCAGGATGTGTAATCAATGGGGAATATGAATCCTTCCTATAGGAGTTTTTTTATCTCATCTTTGATAGTTGGGGCCTTAGAGGGGTGGATAGGTCATTGTTTTTGTCTAATGGGGGTGGCGTCAGGACAAGTGTCAATATGATGTTCGAAGAGAGTGATCTACATAGTGCAAAGTTTGAGGTGGAGAAATTTAATGGGAAAATTAATTTTGAATTATGGAAACTCAAAATGCAAGATTTGCTCATGAAACAAGGAGTGCAAAAATCATTGGTGGGAAAATCAAATAAGCTCGTGGATATGACAAACGAAGATTGGGAGGATATGGACTCATGAGCCCTTAGCACCATTCATCTGTGCTTGGAAGATGAACTCTTCTTTAATATTGTTGGAGAAGAGACAACAGTAGGTTTATTGAATAAATTGGAAAGCCTTTATATGAAAAGGTCCTTCATGAACATGCTCTTTGTGAAGAGAAATTTATATTCCTTATGAATGGATGAAGGTACAAAAATTCTTGATCATCTAAATACTTGTAATGATCTGATTTGTCAATTAGCCAGGTTGGATGTAAAACTTGATGAAGAAGACAAGGCAATTACCTTGCTATGTGCATTTCCTAATTCTTGGGATAATCTAATCACTTCTATTTGGTTTAGTAATACAAAATATTTTGTTTATGTTGTTGGATCCTTTTTATGTGAAAAGGTGTAGAGAAAAAGCAATTTAGAAAACCCAACAACAGTAGCAATCGTGACTAGAGGTCCATCTAGAGAACGAGGGAAAATTTTGAGAAGTGCATCCAAATATAAATCAAGATTTAAGAAGGCTAAGCTAAAGTGTTGGTATTGTAATAAATTAGGTCATTTGAAGAAGGATTGCTGGAAAAGACAAGCATACAAAGAGGATTCATCCAAAGAGAACTCCACAAATGAAGCAAATGTAGTTGAAACAAGTTCAGGTATGGTCGACGAGGTATTGTTTGTTTCTAATGTTTCGGAATACCATCATGATTGGTTGTTATATTATGGTGCCTCTCACCATATGTGTCTTTACAGAAATTGATTCTCAACTTACTATTCCATTAGCAACAGTATAGTTTTTTATGGGAAATGATATTTCATTTAAAATTGTTGGGATCGGTAGTATCAAGTTCAAAATGTATGATGGTATTGTGAGAACACTAATAGAGGTGAGGCATGTTCTTGAACTTAGAAAGAACTTAATATCTATGGGAGTTATAGATTCTGTTGGTTATAAATTTGTTGTTCAAGGTGGATTCATGAAGGTGTCCAAGGGCATCTTAGTAGTCCTGAAGGAAAAAAGGACCAGGAACCTTTATAAGCTTAATGGAAGTACTAAGATAAATCATGCAGTTGTAGTATCTAAAGGTATAGGAGACTCTACTCATTATGAAACCAGTGTTTGGGTCATATGAGTGAGAAAGTGCTTAAGATACTTGCAGATCGTAAGTTACTTCCTAGCTTAAAATATCTGAATTTTAATTTCTGCAAGCAATGTATGTTTGAAAAACAGAATTTACAGAAATTTAAAACAGGGAAGCATATAACTAAAGGTGTCCTACATTACATCCATTCTGATGTTTGGGGGCTATGCCCTATGGTTTCTTTTGGAGTTTCATCATATTTTGTTACATTTATAGATTATCACTCTAGAAAGGTATGGATCTATTTACTCAAAAGAAAAGCTAAGGTATTTAATGCTTTTAAAAAAATAGATATTTGGTTGAAAAGAGCATTGATGGGTCAATCAAGTGTCTAATAATAGATAATGGAGGTGTGCTCACATCCAAGTAATTTGAAAACTACTGTAAGGAAGCTAGGATAGAAAGACATCAAACCACAATTTATACTCCTCAACAAAATGGTGTCGTTGAATGCATGAATAGGACTCTTCTAGAGAGAGCAAGGTGTATGCTCAATAATGCCAAGTTACAGTAGGAATTGTGTGGAGAAGCAGCTCTTACAGTATTATATATGGTAAATCAATGACCATCAACTGCAATAGATTGTAGGATTCCATAAGAGGTATGGACAGGTCACCCCTGTGATTGCACCGAGAGTAGCAAGGTGCTCTACAGCCCAATATGGGGGAGATGGTGTCACATAATGTAATGAAATGTAAGGTTATGCACCTTATCAAAAATAAAAAGTAATTAAAAAAATTCATGTAGGCTCATAAAGTAAAAAATTAAAACCAAATAGAAAGTAAGGAAAAAAATCTATGTGGGCTCATAAAATAAAAAATTAAAACCTAATAAAAAATAATTAAAAGTAATTTCTTGAAGTGTAAATTTTTTATGTATGTGTCAAAAATTTAGGATAAAATTTACACATCAAGAAATAGGATCCCTCTTGATGCTTGATAGATCCGGGTTTAAAATGGATCTATGTTGGTTATTCAAATATTAAGATTCTTGGTTGTGATGCTTATACTCTTATTCCCCAGAACCAACATTCTAAGTTAGATCCGAAATCAAAAAGGTATGTCTTTGTTGGGTATGGTGATGGAATTAAGGGATATATATTGTGGCATCCTATTGCCCACAAAATCATCATTAACGGAGATGTTGTATTTGATGAATTGTCGCTCACTAAATCAGACATGGTAGATAGTGAAATGAAACAAGCAAAAGTACCACAGATTCAACAAATTTAGTTGGAGATTCATTCATATACGAGTGAGGAGGGGCATGAAGGAGTTCAATCAGAACCTCGTATAGAAGAAGATGAGGTTACGGAAAATTTCCAAGAAATTGAGTAATTGCCACAACAAACTCTATGAATATCTATGCAGGCCAAAAAAATTCCTAAAAGGTATGAATATTTTGCTTCATTTGTTGCTTTGATTTCTAATGATGGGGAACCTAGTTGTTATCAGGAAGCAATGGAGGTATCGGAAAGTGGTAAATGGAAAGTAGCAATGAAAGAAGAAATGGATTCCTTGAAAAATAATAAAACATGGGACCTGGTAGAACTTCCAAAGGACCAGAAATTTGTCAGTTGCAAGTGGGTCTACAAATTGAAGAAAGTTGTTGATGGTAAAGTTGACAAGGACAAAGCAATACTGGTAGCAAAAGGGTATTCTCAGAAGAAAGGTATTGATTTCCACGAAATCTTTTCACCAGTTTTTAAGTTTGTTTCTATTCGGTTAGTGTTAGAACTAGTTTCTTTATTTGATCTTGAGTTAGAGAAGCTAGATGTTAAAATTGCATTTCTACATGGAGATTTAGATGAGGATATATATATGAAATTGCCAGAAGGGTTTTTTCATAATCACAAAAGAAGGTTTGCTTGAAAACTCAAGAATTCATTGTATGTCCTGAAACAATCTCCCAAGCAATGGTATAAGAAGTTTGATTCCTTCATGGTGAGCCAAAAACTTTCAAGAAGTGAGTATGATCATTATGTTCACTTTAAACAGTTGGAAAATGGCATATTTATTATTTTGGTGTTATATGTTGACGATATTCTTGTAGCAAGTAAAATCATGGTAGAAATCAATAGGTTAAAGGCTCAGCTAGCTAGGACGTTTGATATGAAGGATCTAGGAGCAACAAAACAGATCATGGGCATGGAAATACACAGAGATAGGAAAAATGTTAAGTTGTGGTTATCACAATAGAAGTATGTGAAGAAAATACTTCATAGATTTGGTATGAATAATGTGAAACTAGTTAATATCCATTTGTCTTCCCATTTAAACTTCTTCAGGTTTGTGTACTAGTAATGATGAAGAAAAGGAGTATATGTCTCGTGTATCATATGCTAATGCAATAGGAAGTTTGATGTATGTGATGGTATGTAATAGACCAGATATTTCACATGCAATTGGTGTTGTCAGTAGATTCATGGAAAATATAGGTAAAGAGCATTGGGCAGTGGTGAAATGGGTGCTTCGGTATATCAGAGGCACAAGTAATTATTGTATCACCTTAAATGTTTGTAGTGATGTATTCTATGGTTATTTTGATTCATATTTTGCAAGTGACTTGGAAAAAAGAAGATCCACTTTAGGATATTTCTTTACTCCAAAAGGGCCTATTAGTTGGATGTCAAAGCTTCAAAACATTGTTGTTTTTTCCACTACAAAGGAAGAATATATATCTGCTTCACATGCTTGCAAAGAGGTACTTTGATTGAAAGGTTTTTTGGATGAGTTTGGAAGGATATAGAATAATGTAAAATTATTTTGTGATAGTCAAAGTGTTATTCATTTGGCTTAAAATCCAGCTTATCACAGTAAGACAAAACATATTCCTCTTAAATACCATTTTTTAAGACAGGTTGTTTAGGAAGGTGGAGTAACTCTTGAAAAGGTCCACACTCAAAAGAACTGTGCAGACATGTTCATGAAACTAGTAGCATTATAGAAGCTACAATGGTGCTTGGATTCTACTGGCTTGTAAGAAAGGTGATGAATAAACAATGGGAAAGGTATTAGGTAAATTGTTGTCAAGGTGGATATTGTTGGAAACAGTGATAACCAATTTCCCACATATGTGGATTTGTGTATCTTCTATATCCCTATTATTCTTCCTTCGGTTAGATAAGACAACCCAAGATAGAATATGGATAGGTGCATAATTAATTGGTTAGTTTTATGTAGCTATGTAAGAGATGATATATATCCATGTAAGCCCATAGAGGCAAAATTATCAATCTGAGTGCATGAGGAAATGGTTGTAGTCTGTTGTAATATCCATTGTTGAATAATAAGAATACCGATACTCTTTTCCCCATGGATGTTTCCCTATTAAGTGCTTTACCACGTAAAATATTTGTGTTCAATTTGTGTGTATGCCATTGTTTCGTGTATGTCATAATTGATCTCAGTTCGATTTATGCTTATGTTAACAAAAAAATAAATAAAATATGTTAGGGTTGCAATCAACCTTGGATCTTAGCATCATAACAAGCTCAAAGAATTTATCTATTAAGGGATCTAGAAACCCTGCAATCTTGATCTCTCAAAAGGGAGGATCCACCAAGCCAATAGTTAAATAATGAAACTAGTCTCCTAGACTAGAAGAGGGATGGCAAGAAGAAATAAGGAGGAAGCCTTGAGACAGTTTATAAAGATGGAAAACCCTTCATTCTTCTTCTCTAAAAGATTAAACTTCAGGAAGGGGTCATACAATGTTTAGGTCAGAAGCCATGGAAAGGAAACAAAGGGATATTAGACAGCTTGAGAGGGGATTTAGGAGTAATTAGCACGTTATTGGACAGTACCAAGCTTGAGATTATTGAAACTAAACAAACTGAGCACTAGACCCATTCAGACCTAGTATGTATCACATATGGAGCTCATTTTAAAGTATTCAATTTATATGTTACAATGAATTATAAAGATAAATTATATTGGAAAACTATTGCAAATGAAAAAGATAGAGCAGTGCTCAGGAATTACTTTTTTGCAGGTGATCTAAACATAGTCCTCTCTTCAGAAGAAAAGAGGGGAGGAGATTGTAAGAGATGATTCAAGAGAAAATTTAGAGGATATGATATCATCATGGGATCTAATAGATATAAATCCGATCATTCCTCATCCTCTATCATTCCTTCAACATCCTATGATCACAAGCCAATTAGTATTTCTTTAACCAAAAACTCAAATTATGGGCCCTTACCATTTAGATTCAACCCCCTTTGGCTTCACCATACTAAGGTTGTTGAGATTATCATATCAACATGCAGGAGGAAAAGGGAGGGATATTCAATTTATATATGGGAGTCGCATCAAACATTCTCTAAAGCAGTGGTCCAAAACTAATTATGTAGAGCCCTTTGCTGGAAAAAAATATATATATATATATATTCAAGAACAATTGGCAGAAATACAAGAACAAATGGAAGTAGGCAATCCAACATTACAGTAGCGACTAGAGTAAATTGAAACAAACAGAAAAATCCAAACTATATATAGGAAAGAAGAAGAATATTGGCGATTCAAATCAAGAATTTTTTGGCTGTAAGCAGGAGATAGAAATACAAAATATTTTCATAGACAGGAAAAAGCAAGGCAAAGCATAAATAATGTCAAAGAAATTACTAACTTGAATGGAAGTAAAGTTATGGAATACAATGCAATAAAGGTAGAAGCATTCCATCACTTTAAAAAGTTATTATCAAAGAAAAGAAGAAGTAGATTGTGAAATAAGCATGGAAATGATAACCAATATTCCCACATCAATTTCACAAATGGATAACCAATAACTAGATAAAGAAATCAAGTAACAAGAGTAAGAAACATAATATGGGACCTAGAGAAAGACAAAGCATTGGGTCTAGATGGATTCTCTATAGCCTTCTACATAAAATTTTGGGAGTTAATCAAAACAAATTTATGTAAGATGATTAAATGGTCTCTAAAAAAAGGCAAATTAGGAGGAAGCACAAACTCCTCATTTTTTTCTCTTATCCTGAAAGAGAAAAATATGGTAACATTCTCTCAGTTCAGACTAATCTCATTGTGTAATTCTTGTTAAAATATAATCACTAAGATTTTAGCCAACAAAGTCAAATCATTTTTGTCCCAAATAATATGAGAAAATCAAGGGGGTTTTATCCCGAAAAGGAAAATTATTGACAATATTATTCTAATTCAAGAAGCAATACACTCTAATAAAGTCAACAAAGAGTGAGGTGTGGTCATAAAAATGGATATGACCAACTCCTTTGATAGAGTGTGACACTCCTTCCTATTCACAATTATCGGCAAATTTGGATTTTCTGCCACTTTTATAGGATGGATAAAAGCATGCATAACGAACCCATGGATATCACCATTGGTAAATTGGAGACTCATTGATTTATTTTAGGGTGAAAGGGGATTGAAATGTTAGGATATTTAGACACTTAGGAGTTAGTTAAGATCAACTTGTGTAATATATCCGTTAGGGATAGTGTGTTTCTTTAGTATGCATTAGTATGCATTTGTAAATACTTAATCCGACGGTCATGATATGTTTCCGACATAGAGTGATCCGACGGCTCAACTTCTCTTAGATCAAACCTAACCTTGATCTGTGGCTTAACACCCGATTGGTCCATGATCTCTATTTAAAGAGCATGGAGGGTCATTGTTTAGTTGATCGATTATGAGAAGCTCATTTGTAACTTTCTTTCTTTGCATAATAAATTGTCCCGTAGAAGCTATTTGGCCGGGTCCGTGGAGTGTTTCCCTCAAGAGGGTTTAAACCACGTCAAAACATCGGTGTGTTGATCTGTGATCTATTTGTGTGAAGTGGTTGCTCTTGGTGTTCGGTCCTTTGGTAGTGCCCTGTGTACCCGAACATGGTATCAGAGCTTTTATGAAGTGCCGCTTCCGGTTATGATCTAGATCTTGAACTGTTGTTGCCGAAACTCGAAAGGGTTTCTAGTTCTGGTATTTCTGTGCATTTCTGGGCTGTGGGAGGTGTTCCATTGCGTCCGGAGCGTCGTTTCCATTGGGAAATAGTTTTCTTTTGATCGAAAACGGTTCCCGGTTGCTCCAGAAACGCGTATTTCATCAGATCTGAAGGTATAATGTTACAGTGATGCATTTTTTTTTATTTCATTTTTTTGAAAAGAAAAAATCTCATATTTCATCTTTTTTTACTGTTAGATTTTTTTTGGTTCGGATTGTTTCTTTCCCGTCTGCGTATGCTCTTTGCCGTGCACCTTAAGCGATCTCGGCAAATCAAAAATAGAAAGGGAAAGGGTTTTTCTCGGCTGCGTATGCTCTTTGCCGTGCACCTTGCGCGATCTCGGCAAATCAGAAACAGAGAGAAAACGTAGACTTTCCGGGCAAGCTAACAAGATCTAATTCCACAAGTGTGGAAAAGTTTTTTTTGTTTCGTTTTGTGGTCTGTTTTGCAGGAAAAAGGGCAAGCACGCAAACCGAGCAAGAAGAGTAAAAAAAAAAAGCCCCCTTCCTCATTCCCATATTTTACATACCTTTTAATCTAACTCACTTGGTTCAAAGTTGTTTTATTTCTTAATAGGTCTTGAGTTCAAGTCCTAGGAAGTTACTTTTAAAAAGAAAAGTGCATGCAATTTCTATTTTCAAGTTACTTTATTGTAAAAGTGCATCTCACTTAAATAATAAAAAATAAAAATACAAGTGAGTCACTTAAGCTTTTTATTTATTGTTGCACTATTTAACAGTAATATCATTGTAAAAGTGAAATCACTTATTTTACAAAAGTGATTCACTTAAAAGCAACTTTTTGTAAAGTGATTGTCAAAAGGTTCATCTTGGGAAGAGGGGGGTTCTTTTTTTTGCTGGACATTCTCTAGTTGCCACGTCACTATTGGGGACATCTTCAACAGTTTCTTTGTTCAAGCATAACTTCATCATATAGAGTCAGTTTTCAGTGCCGTTTTTTTTGAAACCGCCTATTTTTTCGAGCTCTTCACATCCAGACTATTGGTTTCTGCTTTTACAGCCATTAATTTACAAATATGGCCGCCCATTGTGATATTCTACTTAACAGTTCCAACTATTTCTCATGGAAATCTTGTATGGAGGATGTTCTACGAAGTAGGGGACTTTTCAGAATTACCACAGGGAAAGAAAAAGAACCCACTGATGATGATAAGAAAATAAAATGGGCAAATAGATGTGATGAAGCTCGTGGATTGATTGGGATGTCAATCTCTACTGATTTGCGATTCCACATATCTGGAATTGATGAACCTAATACTGCTTGGGACAAGTTGGAAATTGTGTTTGGTAAACACAATGAAATTCGAGGTCATCAACTCGAAAATGAGTTGATTTCTTTAAATCCAAGTGAATTTTCATGCATTCAAGATTATTTATCTAAGTACAAAACTCTTAAACTCTTATGTGCAGAATGTAAGATTGAGAGGGAAGACAAACAGTGCATTTATCATATTCTTTCCAAACTTGGACCTGCATATTCTGTTTTTGTATCTACATTTTACTCCATGAAAGCATCATTGAATGCAGCTAGCTATCAAGAGCCTAGTCTTGAATCCTTTTGTGATTCCTTGATTAGGGAACAAGATAAACTCATTCATCTTGGAATAATCAACAATGCAGATACATCTGGGAAAGCCTTATTGTCCCAACAGAAAGAAAAGTCCAAGCCTCCCAAGAAACAAAATTTTTGCAATAATAAGTCAAACAAGGGTCCAAAACCCTCTCAGTCAACTCCTTCTTTAAAAAATGACAAAGGATCCAAGCCAAAAGGAAAGAAGACTGAACGTCATTGCAACTATTGTGGGAAAGATAATCATGATGAATCTAAGTGTTTCAAGAAGATGGCAGCCTTGGAAGCAGCAATGAAGAAGCACCACATCAGCCTAGATTCGTCTTCAGAATCTCCTCTCATGGACCAATCGGGTGTTAAGCCACGGATCAAGGTTAGGTTTGATCTAAGAGAAGTTGAGCCGTCGGATCACTCTATGTCGGAAACATATCGTGACCGTCGGATTAAGTATTTACAAATGCATACTAATGCATACTAAAGAAACACACTATCCCTAACGGATATATTACACAAGTTGATCTTAACTAACTCCTAAGTGTCTAAATATCCTAACATCCCCCCTTAAGAACAACTTGGGATAGGATTGAAGGATTTACAAAAGTGACACTATTAGGAGAAGGAAGGAGGCATTAGAGCCTATTGGTATAATGCATCTTCTTCTTCTAATGCATCTTCTTCTTCTACTTCAAATGAATGGCTCATTGATTCTGGAGCATCTTATCATATGGCTAAGGATCAAGCCATCTTTTCTACTCTGCATGAATGTAATACCAAACAAATATTTGTTGGTGATGATAGATCTCTAAGTGTTGTAGGAGCTGGAATAGTTCCAGTAGATAATGGTCATTTTAGTGATGTACTATGTGTTCCAAGAATTTCCTGCAATTTGTTATCAGTCTATCAGATCACTCATTCTGGTGAAGGTAAAACTGTGACCTTTACACCTCACCAAGTTGTAATCAAGGATTTTAAAGATCCTCGACAGGTCCTAGCTACCAGAATTGTTGATGATATTACCAGGTTGTACAAGTTTAACAACTTTGGGTCATCACCTTTCCCTTCAGTTTTTGTTGCTCATAGTGATAACTTGAGCAAACTTTGGCATGAGCGATTTGGTCACTTAAATTATCGCTCATTGCAACAACTATGTAAAGAAAATATGGTGACAGGTCTTCCGATGGTATCTTGCAGAGATGGTGTTTGTTCCGGTTGTGTACTTGGAAAACATCATCGGGACAGTTTTGACAAACGTGCCTCTTGGCACGCCTCGGTTCCCTTGGAGCTTGTGCATAGTGACTTGTGTGGTCCTCTTCCATCTGCTTCCTTTTCTGGTTTCAAGTATTTCTTAACTTTCATTGATGATTACACCAGACGCACTTGGGTTTATTTCCTAAAACTTAAGAGCGAAGTATTTAACATGTTCTTGGCCTACAAGGCCCTTGTTGAAAAACAATCTGGTCATCAAATTATTAAGTTAAGATCTGACAATGGAGGAGAATATGTTAACAAACAGTTCACTACTTTCTGCACTGAACAAGGCATCCAACAACAGCACACTGTTCCGTATACACCACAACAAAATGGTGTAGCTGAGCGGAAGAACCGCACTTTAAAAGAAATGGCTAATTGTATGATCCAATCTAAGGGACTAAGTCCTCAATTTTGGGCTGAAGCCATAAATTACGCAAATTACATAGTTAATCGCACCCCCACAAAAGCATTACAAGGTATAACACCGGAAGAAGCATGGAGTAAAATTAAACCTGATGTAAGTCACTTTCGTGTGTTTGGTAGTGAAGCATGGGCTCACATTCCGGATGAAAAACGGAAAGCATTGCAGCCTAAAAGTGAAAAGTGCATATCTGTTGGATATTCTGAAGATGTAAAAGGTTATAGACTTCTTCAACCACATTCTCATGCTATAATCATTAGAAGAGATGTTAAATTTGATGAAAATATCTTGGCCTGCGAGCCTAACTCGGCGAGTGTGCCATCTTTGGCCTGCGAGCCTGATTCGGCGTTTGTGCCTTCTTCTTCTTCTTCCAACTTCCTTGACAGGTTTCCAACTCCAATTTCTGATGATGACAGTGAGGATGAAAATCCACCTCCGCCTGCTCATGTTCCTCCAGTTGCACCAGCACAAGTGCTTCCTCGATGGGTTCGTTCAACATGTGAAGCAGCTGGTGATCTTGCCGGTGATCCTAGAGATCAACGTCGAACACGTTCTCAGTTTCAGCGAGCCTCTTCTCTTTTGGCTCAAGTTTCCGAGAATCATGATCCAGAAACTTTTGCAAAAGCTTCAGGGAATCCAGATTGGGATGCAGCCATGGATGAAGAATATCGTTCCTTAATGGCGAACGATACTTGGGATCTTGTACCTCTTCCAAAAGGAAGAAAACTTGTCAGATGTAAATGGGTCTACAGAACTAAGTATGCATCAGATGGAAGTGTTGAAAGACTTAAGGCAAGGTTAGTTGCCAAAGGTTTTTCTCAAGTTGAAGGGATTGACTACAATGAAACCTTTGCTCCCGTTGCCAAAATGAACTCCATCCGCCTTGTTCTTTCCCTTGCAGCCTTACACAACTGGGAAGTCCATCAAATGGATGTCAAGTCTTCCTTCTTACATGGTGATTTACAGGAGAAAATTTACATGGAACAACCTCCTGGCTATGTTCAGAATAACTCTAGCCTTGTCTGTCGCCTTAAGAAATCCTTATATGGCCTTAAGCAAGCTCCTAGAGCTTGGTATGCCAAAATGGATAACTTTCTCCTTGACACTGGTTTTTCTAGATGCCATTCTGACCCCAATGTCTATACCAAGAAAGTAGGAAACCATCTCATCATACTTGTTCTATATGTTGATGACCTTATTCTTACTGGTAGTGACCCTAAGCTTATAACCCATGTGAAATCCAGTCTTAAACAAACTTTTGAAATGTCAGACTTAGGACATTTGCATTATTTTCTTGGTCTCCAAGTTCTGCAAACCAAAGAAGGAATCTTTCTTTCTCAGTCTAAGTATGCTTGTGACCTTCTTCGTCGCTTTCACATGGAAGATTGTACACCAGCCCCTTCTCCCTTCCAGTCTGGAGTCAAAATTTCTGCCACTTGTACTTCACCTGAAGTAGATGCCACCTTGTATCGTCATCTTGTTGGTAGTCTTTTATACTTGACTCATTCCCGTCCTGACCTTTCCTTTTCCGTTGGTCGAGTTGCTCGTTATATGCAGACACCTCATGAAAGTCACCGGAAAGCAGCTAAAAGAATACTTCGATATATTTGAGGTACAGTTCAGTTTGGGATTCATTACAGTACAGGGGGGAAACCTTTGTTGGTTGGTTTCACTGATTCAGATTGGGCCGGCGATCCTGATGATCGAAAGTCTACTGCAGGTTATGTTTTCAGTCTGGGATCTGGACCTATTACTTGGGCTTGTAAGAAACAACAAGCTCTTGCACTTTCTTCAGTAGAGGCAGAATATCGAGTAGCAGTTAATGCCAGTCAGGAAGCTTTATGGCTTCGACAGATCCTTTCAGAGTTTGGATTCGAGCAGCAGCAGCCTACTCCACTTTGGTGCGACAATCAAAGTGCCATCAAGCTTGCCAAAGATCCAGTTCTACATCAACGCAGCAAACACATTGAGCTACATATGCACTTCATCAGAAATCTTGTTCACGATCGTGTTCTTGAAGTGCTCTTTTGCCCTACAGATGATCAAGTTGCAGACATCTTCACCAAGTCTCTTACAGAAGCGAAGTTTTCTAAACTTCGATCTATGTTAGGAGTTCAGGAACTTGTCATTAAGGGGGGATAGGCTCTAATGCCTCCTTCCTTCTCCTAATAGTGTCACTTTTGTAAATCCTTCAATCCTATCCCAAGTTGTTCTTAAGGGGGGATGTTAGGATATTTAGACACTTAGGAGTTAGTTAAGATCAACTTGTGTAATATATCTGTTAGGGATAGTGTGTTTCTTTAGTATGCATTAGTATGCATTTGTAAATACTTAATCCGACGGTCACGATATGTTTCCGACATAGAGTGATCCAACGGCTCAACTTCTCTTAGATCAAACCTAACCTTGATCCGTGGCTTAACACCCGATTGGTCCATGATCTCTATTTAAAGAGCATGGAGGGTCATTGTTTAGTTGATCGATTATGAGAAGCTCATTTGTAACTTTCTTTCTTTGCATAATAAATTGTCCCGTAGAAGCTATTTGGCTGGGGCCGTGGAGTGTTTCCCTCAAGAGGGTTTAAACCACGTCAAAACATCGGTGTGTTGATCTGTGATCTATTTGTGTGAAGTGGTTGCTCTTGGTGTTCGGTCCTTTGGTAGTACCCTGTGTACCCGAACATGAAACATGGATTCCCACTCTCTCCCATTCTTTATATTCTTATGGAAAACTCTTTAAGTAGAATACTTGAATATGAAAGGAGTATTGGAAATCTCCCAGGTATCAGTATTGTCAGAGGAGTTAAGGAGCTAAAGTATTCCCATTTTTTCAATGATATTTTGTTGCTAGGAGGAGCTTCAATGGTGATAGAAAATAGATTCAAAATCATTTCAGATAGGTATTTAAGGGCTTCAGTTGTAGAAGTAAATTATCACAAATTTTGTGTGTATAGATGGAGTACACCATCTACAAGCATTAAAAATATTGTTGATATTTTGGAATTTTCTACCAAAAGAGACTAGAATGCTTTGATCTATCTAGGAATCCCTATCTTCCTAGGTTTACCTTAGGCCATGGACTAGAGGATTGTGATAGGAAAAATGAGAAAAAAAATGGAAAAATGGGGATCTCGGTGGTTCAATCCAGCTAGAAGAGTAGTTCTGATAAAATCAACTATGTCATCATTATCCATCTATTAAAAATACATATTACTTTCCCCAGTTGGGATTTCTAGATAGATAGATAGCTTCCAATCCAAATCCTTATGCCGGGGATGAAAAGACAATGCTAAAAAATATCATTTAGTAAATGGAAATAAGTGCTTGCAATAAAAATTAATGGAGGTTTTAATGGGATTTAAATGAGAGACCGATATGAATGAGGAAAAAATATTGATTAGAATAACAACAACATTAACACAACACATTTACCCTGGAAAACACTATGAGGGGGGAAACCAGCACAATGAATATCTTCATTACCCTTGGCCAAAACCGGCCAAGTTGGGCCAAATGATTTCACCCGCTCACCTTCGGGACATATTACAATGAATTGTGTCAAGCCGTTTATAGGCTTCATTACATGCAATACCTTGGGCCAATACCATGGGTTGTCAAATACCATGGGCCCAAAAAACACTTTTTTTGACCAAAACCAAGATTATCTCAATGAATCATTCATTGGGTCAATGTTAACCTAACAATCCCCCCTTTAAACTTCACTTGGAGTAATCACCAACCCCCCTCAAAGTTTTAATCGAGTAATATTGCATGTCGCCCTATCACCTAGGTATACATATGGACTTTCCCAGTGAGTAACTAGGGGTACACATGCCTTTTAGGATATTCCTATACTCCATCCTAGTCCCACTAGTATTTTGATCATTTACATTTTCAATCATGCATGCACTTTTAGGGTTTGCATGCATTATTTAGGGTTTGCATGCAATCCCAGTCATCAGTCCCAGCACCTAGCCCTCAGTTAGCTAGCCCCCAGATCTTCCTTCCACTCAGTTTCATCCCTCCTAGAGCTTAGTGTGCCCTCCTTTCACCTACTGCATGAGAAAGGCGCCCTTCCTTACCTACCATTCAGTTATCTCCAGTTATCTTCAGTTCTCTCCTTGATTTTAGGCTTGACTGACTCTCAATTGACTATATCACTCTGATGGACCTCCAGTGAGATTGGACTGCCCATTCTGACTTTAGTTAGCTCCTCATGCGCCCTCCACTGAGCCTCCTTCATTCAGTTAGTGTCTCCATGTGCCAATTACATTCAGTTACACCTACCACACTCAGTTAGACTTAGTTTGATTGACGGTTGACAGTTACTTGTGCATTGGTGACTCCACCGATGATGAGATAGACTACTAGTTGTGCTCCGATGGAACTCCAGTGATCTTTTGATCACTCCATGAAGGCTAATTCGAATTTCCACCTTAGGCATTCGAATCCTCATGCATTGTACTATTTATTTTTCCATATTGTGATTAATTAATTAGTGTGTGTGAAGCATTTTTTCTTCTATCCGAGTTCTACTGTATTATTATTCTGTTGCTCATTATACTACATTGACCACTCTTCTTCTATTTTCTTGCTTAATCAATTACTTTCTTGTGAGGTATACATCATCTCTTAGATCTGTTGTGAGGATTTTCACATGGTATCAGAGCATGTTGAGAGTATTGTTTATCTCCATTCCTGATATTTTTTTGCAGGTTATTACCAAGATTTTGAGTGCAGTAGTTGCAGATATTCTCTATTTTTTTTACAGGTCTTGTACAGCTTCTATGTATCCATCAGGAATTACTCCTCTTTCTCCATTCAATTATGATGAATGGAAACCAAAAATGATAGCATATTTGAAGAGCCATGATCTCTTTGATTGTTATTTTGAAAGAGAGTTTGAATCCTCTGAAGAGAAGAATGATTGGTTAAATAAAGGTGACGAAGCCTTTGGAGCAATGATGCTTTCTTTGCTTGAATACATGACATACCAATACCTTGATGTTGTTGAAACTCCAAAAGAGCTATGGGCCCATCTGGATGAAAGATTTGGCAGACAGAATGAAGGAATTGGTCCAAACCCTTTCGAGAACAAGCAAAGTGATGCATTCGCCCTCCTTGATGATCTCATTGATCATGAACCAATATCAAACACATCTCATATTGAAGTTGTCCACAAAGAAGAAGAACTTGCAGATTCTACACTCTTCTTCTATTTTCTTGCTTAATCAATTACTTTCTTGTGAGGTATACATCATCTCTTAGATCTACTGTGAGGATTTTCACAATGCCTAACCAGGTCTTACATTCGTATGTTCATTTATTTGCAATACAATTTTCAACTCCATTATAATAATATTCTTTTTATGTCTTATGGTGACTTCACCATCACCATCCATTGCTACATCCTCTTTCCTTTCCATGCTCATCAATTTTCATGCCTCCTTTTGCACTTGCATACAACCTTGTCACTGATGTCCATATAAAAAGAACCCATCTCCCAGATTGCATGGGTCATTAGCCGCTATAACCGCCAATTCTATAGGAATTTTCTTCTTCACCTACATGGTTCATCAATCTTGATCCCAACACTGAGATCAAACCATGTCACTTTCCCCCCTACAATCAATAATTCACCTTTTTTAATTCCACGCCAGGCTAGGATACAAGTACACCTACCACTCTCACACCTATCCTATTAGTTCATTCAACAACTTGATGGCAATCCCTTCTTTGTGCATAAGAGGGATACAATGATTTTTAGTGCTTCTAAGCACCTGGGGAAATCAAATTCTAACTAGGAACCAAAAAATTTGGGGTGTTGGGTACAACTGATCATGCACCCCGTACAATTATAACTCAGGTACGAAAACATGGAATGTTTTACAACAAAAATAATTTGCAGATTGCATTTTCGAGATCTAGTATCTCCACTTGTTTCATGACACCCAATATTCTTCGTGGTATTCCTTTCGTCGATAGCATTCTGATTTTACAGATCTCAGTGATCAATATGCCACTTTTGTGATCTCTAACCAGCATCTATATTACATTACTCTATCCTTTGCTGCAATCTACACTTGCACCCTCAATCATCAAACGTAGTTTGTTTGCACTCCACTTGCTATCGAACTTGATACCAAATATGGATGACTCTCTAATTTATGATGAGGATATTTTCTTCATACATAGATTAATCACATACACTATACCAAGTACATTATGGAGAGTCGCTTGTAACAATGCATGGCACAATGGATCCTCTCACGCGCTGACTACAATCCTTCACGTGCCAGCATACAACATCCACACCTTCAGCTTTCACTCAAAGTAGAAATAATCCTCGTGCTCTAGGGGTTTCTCCTTCACATGGCTAGGGTTTATCTTAGGTCCCAAATGGAGGGTGATCTCTCCTTCAACTCATTTAAACAATTAGGGTTTCGACCTGTTGGCGCCACCAACAACTTCCCCTTGATTTTGCCAAAATCAAAGGGCCCCCATGTAAATTTTGTAAATATTTTTCTTTTGCTTTTCTTTCATTTTATCTTGCTTGGTTTGACAGGTGCTTTCTTGGCTTTCATTGTATAAGTATTTAGTGATTTGGATATCTTTGTCTGTTTGATCATTTTGATTGCTCAACAATGATTACATACTCTTATATGAGCTTATAAAGATCAATTATATACTTCGATTTGTTTGGATTCGGTTGATATATGGTTTCGACGATCTCACCAATTTTTTATTTTCACTCGACGATCACTTTGATAGATCAAAATAAATTGGATAAATGATCAATTTAATTTATATTTCAAAAATCATACAGGACATGATACTTTCCCATATCACTCAAATATTATTTGTACATTTTATTAAATCATGACAATTTATTTATTAACATCATCCTTGGTAAGTTTGTGGTAGTATGCATCTCATTTTTAATTAAACTTCATCACATCACTTTACATTTCTAAATCCTCCCGGAAACTTTTACTTTGATATTCTAATGCAAGTTGAAATTATATTTTTGAAATTTCTTTTAAAGAAAACTTTTGTTAAAGTTATATCTGTTAAATTAAAAGAAATTTTAAAATACATAAATATATATAATTTCATTTTTTTTCAGGGAAAAAAAGCTTACCATTGATATTCAAATATTTTTGAATCAAACAGTACAACGATGGATCTATCATAAAGACAAGTAACAGTCTCTTCCAGACTTTTCAAAAAAAAACATATAAACATAGTGTTAACTTCTAATACACCTTATACCGAACCTGAGACAACTTACTAACAGTCATAAGTAAAAAATTTCAAAAGAAGACTGATCTCAATAAAAATAAATAAAGTATTCCTGAATCCTGAGTAGAGGAATCAAGGAATTCTTCCCACGTTAAGTAGCCAACATCTCCTTCCAACGCCTCCTTTGACAATTTATCAGCTAATGTGTTATGTTCCCGAAATATGTGTTCCAAAGAGATGCTTCTGAAAAGTTTGAGCTCAAAAACTGTCCTGTTACACCAATGTGTTAAAGAGGCAACTTTTAAGTCAAACTCACCACATGCCCATTTGATAGTAACTCTAGAGTCTCCAAAGACTATGACATCCGGACGGCCAAAACAGTTTGTTGCTCTAGCCACACACCACAAAGCAAGAAGTTCTGCCTTCATATTTGTTCCCCTTCCACAGTTGAGACAAAGAGTGAAGAAATGGTTCTGATCTAGCATAATCACCCCACCAGCTGCATGCATCCCATTAGTTGTTGCTCCATTAAAGAAGAGAACTGGAACAAAAAACTGAAGAGATAAACTTCAAATTTTTTGAATCTTCAGGGGAACCTGCTCCTTTTGGTAAGTCAGGTAAATTTTTAATTCCAAATGATAAGTCAATTGAGTACAAGGCTTATGGTCCTCAAAAATAACCAAATTACGCATGTACCAGATTGTTCGAGAAATAAAGACTGGGAGATTGATACAATTTTTAATAGAGCTATTCCAGCACTGCAAACAAAACTCAAAAGATCCAGTTCCCCAACTCTTATTAATATCCAAAGCCACATACAACATTTCCCATACCTTCTTTGTAAACGAGCAATCAACAAACAGATGGCTAGCAGTTTCAAAATAATTTTTGCAGAGGGCACACTAACTTGGCCCAGACCAACCTCTCATCAACAGGTTATCCCAAGTTTTCAGTCTTTCGTGGATGGCAAACCACATAAAACATTTGAATTTCAGTGAAATATTCCACTTCCAAATACCTTTGTACCACCAATGCCTCGGAAAAATACCTTTCCTTTGAATAATGGCCTTATACACTATTTTAGCAGTCACCACACCAGTGCTTTCATTCCCCATCCAAATTATTTTATCCTCTTCCAGAGTTAAATGATAACCAGCTTCATTAAGTGACTGAATGTATTTATTCCATTCAAAAGTTGAAGCACTAGTGAGACCAAGATCAGATGCGTTCAGCCAATAGTCTCTACCAACCATCTTTTTAATGATGTTGAGTGTGATATAACCACGACTTTTAATCAGTAAAAGAGTTTCTACTGATAAACAATAAGAATCTTCAAGACCAATAATTGGATCAATCCCAATAGAAATTTCATTTCCCTTTCCAACTTGCCAGAACAGGTCCTTCGCTAGCTAGTTGTAAATCTTAAGGAAGCCATTCCAGATCGGCGAGGCTCTTCTGATCTTTTTCTTTCGGTACCTCAGCCAATGACTAACCTTCATCTTAATGTATTTTTTCTGAAGAATTGAAGATCACAGCGTGTTTCCAAATAAGCCTCTCCATAGGCTTTTTAATCTCAATGTTGCGCTAAAAGAAGCCATATCCTTGATCCCCCATCCCCCGAAGCTTTCTGGTAATGAAATCTTATCCCACCATGTCATCACCAGCCTAGATATGTCCATACCACCTGTCCATAAAAAGTTTATAAACAATCTTCTTAGAGAATTGATAACCAAACAGAAAACGGGCAACAGCAAAAACCAGTGAATAGGGACACTTGTCAACACAACTTTAACAAGTGTAAGTGTGCCCCCAATTGATAATAATTTGTACATCCATTGAATTTCATTATACATGGATAACCAAGGTCATTTTTTTTTTTTTTTTTAAGTTTCCACATTAAAAGGTCACATTGGGATGATAAATTTTAATATAAATTCCTCAATACATATACAATGCATGGAGAAGGAAAATATTGATGTTAAAACTTTTTGTATTGCACGCTTCTCAAACAAATTTGGAGTTTACTTGAAAGCTTGAAGTGAATAATTTCTTTATTTTATTTTTCTTTAATTTTCACTTTAATTCATTTATCAAGGCAAGCTTATTTTCATTATTTTGAGGTTTGACTTTCTATGTTTTGGTAGGTTAACGACCAGAGAAAAAAGGAAGGGATTATCATTCAAACACCACCTAAAAGACGAAGATCGCTGAGGACAAATTTTTGCTAATGTTAAAAAGAAAAAAAGGGTTCATCCAAACAAGACGACACCCCATCTCGTCATTAGTCCATCGCGTCAAATCGTTGCCACAAGCTGCCACGAGGTTTTGAGATATTTGTTCCAACTCATCAAAACGCCATTAAGAATGTTCGTTCACAGAGATTTTTTCACGAAATTTTGCACCTGCTCCGTAAATGCAACGAGTAGTTCCACATACCTTCAGCAGGGAATTGATTGCAATTTTATTTCAGAAAAGATGCCACCCGTTGAAAAGTTCAATCAACAAAATTTGTGATGATGATGGTAAGTGCAGGATTTTGGTCATTAGAATCAATCCAAAACAGAAATTAGCTTTGCAGCAACCAAAGATACCACACGTGGTGATAATCAGAGATAAGTTTTAATGCTAGTTTGTTGAGCCGGATCTATGATAATTTGCCAACGAGATGAAGAGATCTCTGCCAGAAATTGTAACGTACTGTCATGTTTTGCTCCGGATTCTTAGACCTCAATTCATCACTAGAATCTGATTTGGTCGCCATTGCTTAAAGGTTGGATATCAGCGCATGCAATCAGATAACAAGAAATCACTGATATATCTCAAAGATCGTTGAAAGGAGCAAGGAATTGTTTTTCCCAAAAAAAACCTCTATTGTTTTCTCCTATTGGTTCGAATTCTGAATACTTGAAGAAGAGTTCTGAAACAGTTATAGTTTACAATTCTGCTTAATTTTGTGTTTTCTAAATTATTGTGAAGGCCAATCTTATCGCACTACTTGGACACTTTGATCAAGTTTTCATATACATATTTTCATACAGTATCTATCTCTGGATTTTTTTTGTATTTACTTGTTATCTACATATATATACTTAGTTATCATATGTAGAATTTATCTATTACGATTTCGAGCTTACATGCTTTTTTGGACTTATGTCAATTTATTCAAATGCTATTCTAATGGGCTGATATTTCTGTTATTTTATGATTTGTTTAAATTAATATTTGGTTATTCCTAGATGTATGTTTACTTTGTTGAAGATACATCACAAGGTGTAATCATATCCTTTCCATACATTCCAATCTGCATGATAGTTAGAATTAGTTGATTTTCAGTTTGAAATTACAGTAATAATCATTTTACAGAAATTGTTATTTTCTTGTGGAATGTAATAGGTTGTGTTTTAGCATTAGGAAGATGTCCATGATATGAAATCCTGATCAGTATAGGTAGTTTTAAAATATAGATTAAGCAGAATTACATTTTATTTCATGGTCTAAATTTACAGAATTTTTAGGAGCTCTTAAACTGTTGTTTACAGTTTAGCCTCTACTAAATTTTCTGTTTCATTTATTCTAAAATTGCATCATAGATTAAGTTAGATTGCATCTTAGGATTTTAATTGCATTTTTAGGAATTCAGATCACTAGATTAAGAGACTCTCTTGTTGAGAGCAAACTCATAAGGCAGCTGGGCCTTTGTTCCTGTGAAAGGTAGCTAATGCAAACATTCAAGGAGCTGCTTTGAGCAATCTGAGTGGGTTATTTCTCCTTGTTGGCCTTAGGACAGGAAATCCGGCCAACACGACCCCAACTACCCACATCTATCTTTCAACCTTTCATGATCTCCACTCTTGACGCAATTTCGGCCTCGTCTTCTCTATGCACTTTCATCCCTTACCATGCTTCGTTTCTGCTTGGGCTACGGCTCCGTGTCCTTTTAACTCAATGCTCATCTTGATGCCTAATTTTATAATATCAATCCTGCAACTCATGAAACATCTCATATTTGAGGCACTCGATTTCCTTCACCAGTGTCAAATATTGAACCCTCAACCTGTCATTCTCATGGACAAATGCCTCGATGCATTACGGTGGGAAAAGCACAGATCTAGGAAATTCACTCAGTTAGCTTCTCAATACATAACAATGATGCTTCCTTCATCACGGGTGGTTTCCCTCCACGTTTGGAAGGTGCTTCACCAAACACATACAACAATTACGGCTCCTTTGGAGCTACAACTAAATAGTGGAATGTTGGTCTCCTTTAGCTATGTCCACAGATACAACATCATTGGTTGGATTGTTTTTTTACAGATTGACACTCTACACCGACGTGGCTCTCCTCTATGGAACCCAGTCCTTTAACTTGTGCTCTCAGCCATATCTACATACACATCTCACGATAAATGACAATACAAAACTAAGCTCCGATACCAGTTAAGAGGGTTTAAATTATAGACCAATATATATGAGGAACAAATATTGATCAGAATAACAACGGCATTAACACAACACATTTACTTTGAAACACTCTATGAGGGGAAAAACTAGCACAATGAATATCTTCATTACCTTTGGCCAAAATCGTCCAAACCCAGCCAAGTGAGTTCACCCTCTCACCTTCAGGACACATTACAATGAAGTGTGCTAGTCCTTTATAGGCTTCATTACATGCAATACCTTAGGAAAATACCATGGGTCCAAAAACCACTTGATTTTACCTAAACCAAGATTAGCTCAATGACTCATTCACCGAGTCAAGGTTAACCTAACAAGTTTGGCTATTAGGGACACTGGTATCCTAAACAAAGCTTTGGGGGGCAAAATTATGTGAAACATTTATACAGGGGAAGAAGCGTGGTGGAAGACTTTGTAACTTGGATAGATCAACAATTAATAATGATTCATGTACAACCATATGGATTTTATGCAAATCTTTGGTAGATATTCCAAAGACCAAGCTACATGGATGCCAGGAAATGTATAAAGTATTTGAATATGGGAGGATTGTATACTTGGAAGGGATGAGTTAAGAAATAATACTAGCTTAATACAATTACAAAACTGGATGAACGAGAAAAATATTCATACCCTAGCAGATATCTCTGAGTGGGATGCCAAAGGAAGATTGAAGGGATGGTGGACCCTTGGCCTCTTGGAGGATTTAAACCAGCAATGGAAAAATATGGAAGCTCTATTAAATGGAGTTGATCCTAGATAATTATAAACTAAGGATGGGCGGGTATGGGGCCATAAATGTTGCAATTACAAAGTCAGGGAAGGTTATGCAATGCAAAATAGTGACGGGCGTGATTTCCCCCAAAATTGAATATGGTCTATAATTTGGAAATTTGCAACTCTACCAAAAAGAAAGCTCTTTAGTTGGGTATTATGTCATGAAAGAATCTTAAATTTTGATAATATTCATATAAGAGGACTACAAGGACCTTCTCAATGTCATATATGTAAACAAGAAGAAAAAAGTGTGAAGCATTTGTTCTTGAAATTATGTGATTTTGCATTAGAAGTATGGAGGAGAAATTTTAAAGACTCAACATCAATCCAGTTACCCCAAAAATTTGGAGAGAGGAATTTGTAACCTAGCATTGGAAGTACTCAAGAAATTTCATCAATAAATCATTGATAAAACAGGTTTGGAAATCCATTCCTCACCTCATCATTTGGAAGATGTGGCTAGCTGGAAACACTCTTGTTTTCAAAAATAAAAAACATAGGAGAGAGTAGACACAGGTCAGGCATGGGATATGATGCAAGAAACTATCAAAGTCAAAAGACAAGCTAAACAAATACTAGCATATTTGGATATCGAAGAAATATTGTGGTTACAAAGCATATTATATCATCCACGGTAAGGTAGCCAAATGGAAAATCCAAGGACAAAATAAAATTCAAAATGGTTATCGAGAATCAAACCATCAAAGTTGGATGACTGGACTGTAGAAAAAATGCATCATATTCTAATCTTTGATGGAGTTTCTAAGAACAATCTAGGTTTGGAAGGTATGGGGGGGTGCTCTTTGACCCCAGAGGAAAAAATAAGAATACTTATGCTTGGGTATTTGGGGTGACCTCAAACAATCAAGCTGAAGCCATGGCACTTTGGCAAGGTTTGACACAAGCTCATTGATGAGAGATAATCCATATAATAGTAGTCATGGATTCAATGCTTATGATTCAACATCTAGCTCTGAAAAAGACTCCAAAGGATGGATCTCTTTGTCGAATATTGTGGAGAATTCAACAACTGATCCCAACATTTGAAGAAGTGCATGTATTTCATGTTTTGTGTGAGTTAAATAACGGTGTTGATCGATGAGAAAACAATGCTTGCAATCTAGAGAAAGGAACTTTAGAACTTCATGGGGAGGAATAAGCCATTCAATCAATCCCTAGTTCCACCTCCAAGAATTTCGAACTATGTTTCACCATGGGTAATTTAGCAAATTCATATCTAAGAAAATGGCTCACCATTTAATGGCCATGATGTGCACAGTCTTGTGTTAACAAGTGGCAGGGAAACTTAATGTTGATTGTATCATTTAAGAGTGTAATATAGGAAGGAGTAATGGAGTTAATGGTGATAATATTGGTGAGATGGTTTGCACATGAGAGCATATTAGAAATGATGGACACCCTATATACTTAGGAAATGACTAATTCTAGGAGAATCATGATGGATTGTGTCAATTCTTGGGCTAAGTTGGAGGGAAGCCACATTTGTAAGAGACAGAACATTCGAGCTGAAAAATGGGGGATCAAGGAATTTGGGACCGGTCCAAGCACAGTTGATAGGATATTGTATTCAACATTTCTTGAAGGGAATGAGAGGTGGTTTGCTATAACTCCCCTTCCAGGATTCACAAAGAGCTTCAATCATCAGTGATTTCGAAGGTTGTGTGTCATTCCCGAAGTTTGTTTGGAGTTAGAAGGTTGTCATTCCATCAAGGATCTATGTTCAAGAATGAGTTCATTTACAGTGGAAAGGTTCTATTGCATCAAGTTGGAGGTCAACTGCAAGCGATTCAATATCAAATTTTTTTAATTGTAAAGGTATGCAATTCGAGTCTGATATCTAGAACTATGAATAGATATATTGTCGCATGTTTATGAAATTGGTGCGCTTTAAACACAAGTTCAAATATTGGAAGTTGGAACCTTTGAAAACCAACATCCCACTTGTTGTATAAACTTAGAGAGACAAGCAAGATATTGTGGTTTAAGAACTAAAGGTAGGGAAAGGAGGAATAGTTTCACAATAGAGAATACAATGAGGGAAAGGAAATCATTGGAAAGGGAATGGATATTTTGAATGTTGAAAAACTTGAATCAATTCTGCAAACATTGTACAAAATGGATGAGCGTTGTAAACCCCTGGAGAGTATTGTTATTTGAAACTCACCAATTATGCATATTCAATTGGAAATTATGAGTGCACATGTGAATAAACTGACTTCCAAACTCATTATGGTTGAAATCAAAATAAATTATCTTAAAGGGAAAAAATTTGAGTGTGAGGATCAAATTCGAGATATGCAGGTTAAGGTGCAGTTACATGATCAAGGGAATTATAATTATGAATATTTGGGATGATCAAATGATGGTACCCAGGAACTGGAAGGAATGGAGAAGAAGGAGGACCATGTGCAAGTATTGAAGATCATCATACACCAAGAATTCCTCCATATGTTGAGAATAAGACAGGAGGAATATAGAGGCCATGTCCTCTTTTTTGAAAATTATGCAATGAAGTTTAAATGTGTTTTTCTAGTTGGTCACTACTATAGGGCTTACTTCAGTAAGATAGATACAAAAATGGAAGTCTTGTAGTTTCCAATTGGTGTGAGCTATCAATTTTGTGTTTTGTAAATGCCTTTGTAGGTCTCTCAATATGAAACATTATGTTGTATACATGTTGATCGGTAAGGCCGCAAACATTTTTTTATCAATACAAAAAGCACTTGTTTTGATTAAACACACACACACACTTTTTAATCACTAATGTGCTTACATAAATGAAGTGGATAAATATTTCTATACTTGGTTCCATTCATAGAGCATGTGATCTTTTGTAAAATACATGTATGTATCACACCCTTAAATAAGCATCTCTTTCTCTATTGGTCCAATTATTTCAACTACTCAAGCTAACAATGTTTCAAGGGAGTTATTTTGGAGAGAACCTATAAGAAAAACAATGGAAAAAAATGTGTTATTCGTAAAATCTAAATTTTAATTCACACGTCTTCAAAACCAACATTCCTCAAAGCTATGAGATCCATTGCAATCATTTTGAAAAGTTTTTGGCATGCGCCCAACTCCAATATTTCTAAAAAACATCATGACTATTTCAGTCATGAAAAGAAAAATAAATGGAAGACCTAGAAAACACATACCCAAGGTTAAATCTATCCCCAGACCAAATTACTAACATCATCGAGGAGGTGAGGTACACATGTCATTTCTTGATGAAGAATATATTTGAATGGATTATCCATGGAGACATTTTGTTGGATATACATTGGACTGAGAACTGACAAGAATAATAACTAACTATTCTCCACATAATTAATCTTTCTTTCAGGCATGGTACAACTACAATTCTCAAGTTTTCTTCCTATAGTGTTATAAAGTTCATTTTAGAGGCATGGTACAACTACAATTCTCAAGTTTTCTTCCTATAGTGTTATAAAGTTCATTTTAGTGTCCATTATTTATGTTGGAATGAGTTTTCTCAACAAAAAGATATGTCATTGTCCTCTCTTGTGTATACGAAGTGCAACAACACATCAACTTGGTTGTGATGTTGAGTTTGAATCCAAGTAATTTTAGAGGATGTTTGGGTATTATAGAGGCCATCCTTTCATTTGTTACAATTGTTGCATAAGTTCAAAGAAATTTAAAAGCCCTATAAATGTTCATTAGAAGTAATGTGTAACATCTTCTCTCAATTGCTTAGTATGCAATGTTACAAATTTAAATCGTACTAATCTCCACAAATGGGCTAAATGAGTAATAGGACTAGAAGACAGAACATTTAAAATAAGAAAAAATAAACGATATTACAGCTGAGCAAGTAAAATAAGGAAGAAAGAGACAATATTTATAAGCTTCAATATGACTCTGATACTTTGTGTGACACATTGTATCACCATTTGGAACATATTTTGGTTTGCTAACCCAAAAAGCATTGTAGGAGGATCATTTGGGATGGAACATCAAATTTTGATTTTGTGGATAAAAATTAGTTGGATGAAGCTACTACATTATTAGCCTAACATTACTATGGACAAGTTTTTTTTACTAAAAGTTTGATAGTTTTTGCTATTTTAATTAGGAGAATCAATGCAACAAAGAAAAGTTACATATCATAACCAAGTTCAAATCTACACTCGAAATATCCAACTTGGAAATATACTCTTAAAAAACACTACTTTGCATTCATAGTAAACAAAAAGTAAAATCAATTGGAATCCTAACACAATTTTATGTCATGTAATCATGTTGTGTACTTCTACATAACTTTGAATCTTCCCTCTTCCACCTTAAAGTGATATCAACTTCCTATTTCATTCCGTGAAGAATTACTTACTACTATAATGCAGGGGAAATTTTAAGGATCCATCATTTTCTTAAAGTGTAGAAACCAAGATTCAAATGAATAAGGGTTTTGTATAGTTTCTGGAGAGATTTGGTGATTTTTAGAGTAAAAAAAAGTATCCCATGGAATTTGGACAAATCAATTTAGAAAAAAATGGAAATTGGTGAATCTTTTTTTGGAAAAAAAAGTCAAAATTTAGCCCATGGGCTAAATTTTGCCTCTAAAATTTTCCTTGCTATAATAAAATCACATCCTTAAACATGATAAACCTACCAAGTCTAGGGTATCTATTAGTTGACTTTACGTCGAATATTTGCATAACTTTACCCAGTCTAGGGTTTCTATCACCTAACTTTATGTCTAATTTTTTCATAACTCTACCAACTCCTACATACATTATGAATGCAATTTGACATGGTTGTAGAACCACCATAAATCAACAAATATGCTATTGAATTTGTTTGATATTAAACCAGCAACAGTAAGCACTAAATCCAAAATTATATCTAGCATCCAATGCATTGCGATAAGTATACAAAGCCATGGATGCAAACTATCAAATAATGTGTTATAGCAAACTTTTTTTTTTTCTGCGAAAAAGAGCATACTATTGTTATTCATCAGGTGAATCAAATAGTACATGATGTGCAATCAAGTTGCAACCTTCCCAAAAAAAGACAAACTGTCCATTTTTACATAGTTCTCCAAAATATACAGAGCTATTAACCCTGAGCATCAAAAAAGATTCACAAGAAGTCCTTAATGAAGTAAATACAGAGAACCCGAGTCGATAAGTGTGCCTTCACAAAATTCATCCCAAAATAGGAGACCTTTCTCTCCATCTAAAGCCTGTTTTGAGAGCTGGTCCACTTGTGAATTGAATTCACGATATATGTGCTGCAAAGACATTTTACTGAATGATTTTAGTTCAGCTTGAATCCTATTGCACCAGTTTGCTAAATTTAGTACCTTTAATCCATATTCACCTATGGCCCATTTAATGGTAACACGGGAATCACCAAAAATGTCAACTTGTGCCAGTCCAAATAAGTTGCCACACGGAGAACGCACCATAGAGCTAAAAGTTCAGCTCTCATATTTGTACCAAAACCGCATTTCAGGCGCAGATTGAAGAAGTGATCAACGTTGAGAAAGATTACTCCCCCAGCCCCGCAATTTCCCGAATTGGCCGCCCCATCAAACATGAGAACAGGTTCATTGTACGATAGAGTGAATTTTCCAATACAACGCCTCACAGGAAAAGTTACAACAGTCTCATACTTCAAAAAATGCCCCAGAACAGATTTATAAGTAATATCCACATTTGGCATATGATTCTCAAATAGAGATTTGTTTCTCTCCCACCAGATGGCCCAGCAAATAAATACAGGAAGAGTAGGGTAAGACTTGCATTTTTTAATCCAAGAACGTAAACTAGCTTCAACACTGTGTCCTCCCCATATCTCAGTAATACCAAACTGTTGGTAAATCCTCTTCCACAGAGCTTGTGAGAACGAACAATCAATGAACAAGTGGGTTGACGATTCTGCGTTATGCTTGCAAATGATGCATTGATTTGGCCCGATCCAACCCATCAAAGTCAACTTGTCCCAGGTTTTAAGCTTGTCCAAAAGCACATACCAAATAAAGCATTTAATTTTCAGTGGAATGGGACAATACCAAATGACCCTGTACCACCAATGATTGGGGAAAATACATCTTCTTTTAACCATATAGTTGTATGCAGAGGCAGCCAATACCTTGCCTTTGTCCTCATTACCTGCCCATACCACAAGATCATCCTCAGAACTAATACGGATGCCAGCATTGTTTAAAGTACTCACATATATTTCCCATTCACTACAGAGATTCCTAAGAAGTAGTAAGTCCTCAGCATCCATCAAGTAGTTCTGTGCACTATTTTTATTAATGGAATTCAAGGTAACAATACCTTTATTCCTTAGGGAAGCTAAAAGCTCAGGAGACAATCTGTATTCACCATTCAGTCCTACAATCGAATCAACACCAACAGCCACCTCCTACCCATTCCCAACTTTCCAGCATAACTCAGCCGCAAGTCAACAGTAGACTTTCATGAATCCATTCCAAATAGGTGAAACCCTTTTTACAATTTTTCTGGGCATCCTGATCCAATGAGAAAGATTTATCTTAATATATTTATGGTGGATAACTTTCGACCATAGAGAATTTCCCAAAACTGCCCTCCAGAGACTCCTAAGTCGAAGTGCTGCACTAAATATCGACAGGTCCTTTAATCCCCATCCACCAGAAGTATATGGTAGGGAGATCCTTTCCCATCCAACCATAGAAAAATAGGATTTATTCAACCCCCCAGTCCATAAGAAGTTAAACATAATTCTTCTCGGTCTATTAAGCACCGCACATGGCACCGACGTGAGAGAAAACCAGGAGATAGGTGTCCCCATGAGCACAGGTTTAAGCAAGGTGAGTTTACCGCCAACAGATAGTAGCCGAAATGTCCAATGACAGATACGAGATTCAAACCTTTTTATCAACCAATGCCAGTCATTAATGAGGTAGCCATTTGGTTGTAAATGAAAGCCAAGATATGTGAATCCATCAGTCATCTTGCAGCAATTATAGGGCATCACTGATTTAATGATTCTTATCACATCAATTCCAATTAGATTCTCATATAAGCATGATTTATGCAGGCTAACCTTCATACCGTATGCCTTACAAAAATATTTATAATATCATGATATGCCATCCATTCCTCCACTGAATCAGTACCAGCAACTAATACATCATCCACGAACAATGCATGTGTGATAGATAAGTCTTTAGAAATTTTCAATCCCTTTATCTTACCTTCCAACTGTGCCTTCTTGATCAGCTTGCTGAGACCATCCATGACCAACAGAAACAATAAGGGAGATAATGAGCAACCTTGTCGGATTCCTCTCGAGCAACTAAAGAACGTAGTGGGGGGCCCATTGACCAAAATAGAAATATTCATCGAGTTTACACATGCCATAATCCATCTGATAGCAATAGCAGGAACTCCAATTTGTATCAATATAATTCGGAGGAAATCCCAACTGACCCTGTCGTAGGCCTTTTCAAGATCCATTTTAAGAATTATAGCCTTCATCTTCTTAGTCTTGACAGTATGGAGAAGTTCCTGAGTAATTCCAACAACATCATGAATTTGACGATCCTGTAGGAATCCAAACTGCTCAGGGGAGATAAATCTCGACAATACAGGCTTCAACCTGCCAGCAATTATCTTCGAAACCACTTTATAAGCAAGATTACATAATGCAATAGGTCTAAATTCAGCATAAGAATTCGGATCATTCACCTTCAGGATAAGAGTGAGGAAAGTAGAATTCAGTGCCCCAAAAATGTAGCCCTGAGTTCTAGTGTACTCCACCTTTTTAAATAGATCATCTCCAATGATGTAAAAGAAATGAAAAAACAGCTCCACAGGCCAACCATCAGGCCCTGGGATTTTCTCCTTTGCAAACAGCTTGAGCGTACTCTCAACCTCCTCCAGAGTGATCTCTGAACCCAAATCTTCCACCTCCACATCATCAAAGAATCTAGGATATAGCCTAGCCACATGAAAAAGTGAAAGTAAGTCATGGCCTTTGTCATCTGCATAGATATTGCAAAAATGTTTGATAGCCAGACCCTAGAGATTATTCCCACCAAACACGTCTATGCCCTCCTGATTATCAATCTTCCAGATGGTGTTAATATTCCTCCTAACAAATGCATATGTGTGAAAAAATCTAGAATTGTTATCCCCTGATTAAACCCAGAGTGCACGACTTTTCAATCGCCACTCCCTTTCTTCCTTCAAATAAAAATTCTCCTTTTCCGCTTCCAAAAGTTTCAGAATTTCAAACTTATTAGTGTCTAAAGGAGCCTCCAGGTTATAAGAATAGAGGAGCTGCAATCTCCAAAGAATCCAAAACCACAGAATACGAGCTACTAAGAGTTACCAAAGAATCCAAAAACACGGTAAGAATATTGGGAGCCTTTTGTGACTCTAATTCTAAACAATTAGTAGCTCGTATCTGTGGTAACTCATACTAAGAGTTACCAAAGAATCCAAAACCACAGTAAGAATATTGGGAGCCTTTTGTGACTCTAATTCTAAACAAATACAACCTAAATCCTTTGACAGTTTTAGGGCCATATCACTGTGGAACTAAATCTACAAACTAATTGCAAAAATCATTTCCAAGGGTTAAAGGATTCCTAACTAAATCCATATCACCATAACAACTTGGGTTTCTCATAGGGGCACAAATACATGATGCAATAGGAGCGACTCAAGGAGGAATGCATTTTATTAGAAAAAAGATATTAGCTATGGTGGTAATGCTAGACCTCTCTAAGGCACATTAGAGAGCAAAACAACTCTACTTAAAATTAATGCTCATTCATATTGGGTTTATTGTGCACTTGGTAAATTGAATTATGGATTTCCTCACCTCAATATCTTTTGAAATCCTAATTAATGGGCAACTAGCTTTTCCAAACCTTTTAGAGGTCTCAAGCAAGTTTGTCATTGGCTCCTCTACATTTTCATCATTGAAATCCTTGGCCTAGAAATAATTAATGAAAAAACCCACTAGGTAATTGAAAGGTATAAAAATCAGAAGATCATTAAACATGGCCCTTTTTTGCTTTTGGAAATGGGAATAGGAGAGATGCTAAAAAGCTAATGGGAATTTTATATCTCTATTGTGTAGTTGCATGATTAACAATCAACGTGCAAAAATGATCTATTTTATTTAATGGTCTAAAGGGGGCTTAGATCAAACACATCCTATAGCACTTCCCATACAATACATTAGACCTCCAAAATGGATTTAAATCTCTATGTTTTTTAATTAAAATCTAATGATTATGGCATAAATTATTGGAATTTATTGTTAGAAAAGGTGGAAAAAAAGGATAAAACACTAGTGCAATAGATGGTTATCTAGATGTGGATTATTAATTCTTGTTAAATTGGAGTTAGAGGCACTCCTAGTCTATTGGCACACTTTACCCTATAGTCAAAAGAAATACCAGAGAAATCTGGAGATTTTCTATATTCAAGGAATAGGGTGAAAGAATGCATTATGGTAGTAAATTTGTGAGTTGTATCAAAGCCAAAAGAATTGGGTGTAAGGGGTCTAAAAAATCTACCATTTTGGAAAAGCACTAGCAATGAAAAGTTTATGGAGATTGATATAGATGTATGGACTTTGAAATCAAATTATTGTCTAAAAGTATATTGAACTTGATACAATAGAATAATCAATTAGAAGGCCAACCAAGCCCATCAAAAATGGTACACATCTTCCCATTGACAAGGTATTGGCTAGCTTGAAGGGTTGGAAATGAGAAAAAATGTTAGAATTGGGATGGACCCTTGGGTGGGCACTTGGGAAAAGATTTCAAAATACCAAAAGTAGTGATAATTTCCCTTGACAAAGAAAGCATTTTAAATCTAGCCAAGGAAATGTCTATGGAAACCTCTTCCATCTGGAGACAATATTGGAAAATGGTATAACAAATAGATAAAGAAGAGAAAGAAAATAAAATGTCCAATGGGAGACACCGAACAAACTAACACTAACCCTTGTTTGATTTATATAATCATAGGGATGTTGTATAGTCAAGAAAATGATGCTAGGGAAACTTTGTCCCTAAGGCAATGCATACAATCACATAGACCCAAAGAACCTCAATGTTAGTGGAAGGTAGTATGGAAAATTAAATCCTCATTTGGGCTTGAATATTTATGTGATTAGCAATAGAGTGCAAAGCTCTTTAAAAAATGAATAGATATGATCCAAACAGATGAAATCTATCTCAAAAAGAGGAAGAAAACATAGGTCATTTATAAATCTCTTGCCCCTAAATCACTCGATGATTCCACAAACCACCAATCTTCATATGACAATCAAGATTGACCTATTGTTTGTCATTGACCCTGCAAAGAGGATCAATATCATTGCAAAAATATTTTTTATGTTGATGTGTTTTATAATTTTTTGTATGAAATAAAATTGCAGTTCCTATTGTATGAATAATTATCATGGAATATATTCCTAAAGATCATCTTTCTTCACTAAACTTTTCTATGCAAAAGACAAGTAATGATAGTTTCTTGTTTTGTTTTCTTTTTAAGAAGAACAAAATAATACCTCCCATTTCCAAAATGTGTTTTTTTATTTTCACTTGAATGAAATATTTTTTTTCAAAATAAGAAATTAATTAATTAGTTTAAAAAAGTATTGATCTCTTAAATATATGTCAAGTTTTGAACATATAATGTTACATCATTGAGATATATTTTATTAGTTCAAATTGTTTATGTTAGAATAAATAACCCACCTAGACCCTGACCTGTTAATTATAATGGGCCCAACCACACCAGAATTGACCTATTGATTCACACATACACCAAAACCCTAGATTTGGGGGCACACCTTCCCTAAATTTGGGGCACATTCCCTTATTTAAGGAGGCAGTTAAGTGAAGACTAGGTGTGCCCCACTGATGGAGGTCCTAACTGACCCTAATTGTTCCTAACTATTCCTCTAGTGACATTAGCACCCCAGTTCATTTCAATTTGGTGCATGTCAGTTTAGTTTAGTTTAGTACATGTCAGTTCATTTAACTTAAGTTCAATTTAGTTCAGTTCAAGATAGTTCAACTCAGTGTAGGAGAGCTTGTATGACTAACTGAGGTTATTTGATCTAAGTTAAGCCAGACTAGTCCTTTAGCATGGCATGGGAATTCAAATTTCCTTTTAAACTAACTCGAATTGCCTCTCTATATATTGTAAGCTTCCACATTCAATTATTCAATGAACCTGACCATGCTTTTATCTTCCATTCTAATTTTCTTATGTAGTAATCAATAATATCCATTTATTACATTATGATTTGATGGTTGATTAGTTTCTCATTGCATATCTAGTTATTTTATGTACCTAAATCTATACATGTTCAAATCTCATATGGTATCAGAGCATAGGGGGTACTAAACTAGTTAGTGTTCAATGATTTCTTGTCAGTTATCTAGCTTGTAGGTTGAGAAGGGCTTTCACAGCCAAACTTTTGCAGCCATCAAGAAGGATTTTTCAACCACCAAGGATTTTGCAGCCACCAATGAAGGATTTTGTATCCACCAAAGAAGGATTTTGTAGCCACTACTCTTGCAAATTGAAGAAGGCTTTTTGCAAGCCACTAAAGAAGGATTTTTGGATCCATCAAAGAAGGTTTTTTAAGCCACCGAAGAAGGATTTTTGCAGTCACCAAAGAGTGATTTTGAATCCATTAAAGAGATCATTTGTAGCCATTGGAGAGCTCATTTAATGCATCCTTGGATATCATATACCCCTAGCTCAATTGCTACATAGTTGGTATGCTCGATCCACTTTGGTTGAAGGAGGCCCCAGAAGCTTCACAACACATGTCCTGTGAGGACATATTCACATTAATTCAAAATATGAAAGAGGCCATTGGAGAACTTGTCCCAAATCCTATTATTGTTAAAGAAGACTTGAATAATGTCTTCTCATTCTCCATATCTACAGCATTTACTCCTATAATTCACCAAGTTCCGCACAAAATTTTCAAGGTATTTTCCCCATTTGAAGCAAGGAGTGAGAAAGAACCACCATTCAAGCACTTTAAAGTGTTTGGATCTCATGAATGGGCTCACATGCACTTCAAAAGAAGGAGGAGTTCACAAACTTTTGTGGGGATCTTCACAAAGCCGTTTACTAAGCATTAATTCACCCAGTTGAGAGCTTCTTTGGGAGTAAAGGCATTTTTTAAGGAGGCTCCTTAAAGTCTTATTTTCACATTCTCTTTTATGGGGGGGGTTCCACTAGTTTTTTTTTCCATCTTTTCCAATTTTCAAAGAATGTTTTCATGTGTGCATGGGTACCTAATATGGCTGCAAATTGATGGGACCCATTTTTTACTTAGTTTATTTTTACCTAGTTAGGCTTATTGGGAGGTGTTAGAATAAATCCACCTAGACCCTGACCTACTAATTTTAATGGGACCAACCACAGCAAAATTGACCTCTTGATTCATACATACACAAAAACCCTATATTTGGAGGCGCTCTCCTTGATTTGAGGACACATTCCCTAAATTTGGGGCACATTACCTAATTTAAGGAGGCATTTAAGTGAAGACTGGGTGCGCCCCACTGACTGAGGTCCTAACTGACCCTAATTGTTCCTAACTAGTCCTCTACTGGCATTATCACCCCATTTCAATTCAGTTTAGTGCATGTCAGTTCAATTCAATTCAATTCAGGATAGTTCAATTCAGTGCAGGAGAGCTTGCATGACTAACTGAGGTTATTTTCTCTAAGTTAAGCCTAACTAGTCCTTTAGCATGGCATGGGAAATTATGAAATTGGATTCTAACCTAAATCGAATTTCCTCTCTGTATATTGTAAGCTTATCCATTCAATTATTCAATGAACTTGATCATTCTTTTCTCTTCCATTATAAGTTTCTTATGTAGTAATCAATGTTATCCATTTATTACATTATGATATAATGGCGGATTTGTTTCTCATTGCATATCTAGTTAGTTTATGTACCTAGATTTATACATGTTCAAATCTCATTGTTTATTTCCTTTGTCTTGCTATTGTGAATACAAAAAAAGTAGGCCCAACTAACTTGTACCTATGTAGATTTGATGGTGCGCAGACATTGAATTAATTGGACCCATTTCTATACAATGCATAAATGAAACGGCATTAGAAAATTGGAAGGTATTCAACAAACTCTCAAAATGCCCTGCAAAGAAGGCACACAATTCTCACTACGTTGTAATGTATTCTATATTTCAATAATGTTGTCATACATAGTTACCAAGTTTGAATTCGAATATGAATTTGAATTCAGTACGATTCGCAAATCATTCATATTAATAATTTTCAATTCGATAAAAATTCATGAATATATTGAAACAAAATAATAAAAAATGTAATTATTAAATAATTGATAACAAGTCAATTTCAAGTTTATTTCCCATTTCATTGAAAGTATTTCACAAAACCTTGTAATAAAGACATTATCCAAACATTGTAATATAGGAAATACCCATCAAACCTTGTAATAAAGGAAATAGTTGTCAATAGAGGTAGGCCCATTCATTTTTTTCTCCAAATATCGGGAACCCCCAGTCTTGAGATACCTCATCCATGAAGCAATTACAGAGATTCTCAATAATGGTTAAGCACCTCTCGAGGCATCCAACAACTCACGGAGATAGAGATATTCCTAGAAGCACAACCCGCCCTCCGGCATCTTAATCTCATTCTCTGATATCTTAATCCCAAATTATTTGACGCATGTATTTCAAAGTCTTGTGCAGGTTGTTGAAGGCCCACAAAGAAGGCAGATAAATCTCAACAATTTGGATTTTCTAGGTTATGGATGGCCCCTTGTGGCATAATATGATAAAATATTTGGCAACCATTGAGCTAGAGTTACCATAGATAAGTTTTTCCTCAGCTTATCGCTCTCATAGAGGACGATTAACCTTTGGTCCAACAAACGATATGGACCTAGTAGACAACAAGGAGTCATCGCCAAGGAACTGTCATGTCTTCAGGTCACATTAAGTAGTATAGATACAGAGATTTAATTCAAATTTGAGGAGAGATATCCATTTTGATGTAAACATAGCCTCTCCATATGGAAAGCATGTGAGAATTAATAAAGGAAACCCAAAAAGGGGCGAGGTATCTAAGGATTTTAGGTAATAGTCTATGTGAAGAGTTTTGATAAGGCTCCTCACTAGATGACTTAGTTGTTTTCAATGTTCCAAAAAAAATCTCCCTCCTTGTGCAAATATTGTTAGTCTATCTGAAGAGGTTTTGGTGGTGTGTCACAAGGTGTCGGCATTGATACCATCCTAAGTATGTAGCATTAGCGTTAAGATGAGAGTTGGAAGGTAAATCAAGGTTCAAATACTAAAGAAAATGGGAGAAGTGGGAAGGTGAATTCACAGCCTAGTAAAAAGAATGAAAGTCTTAAATGTATAAGAGTCGAGCTTAAAAAGTGAGAATGGTGGTAGTTCTAGATGTGGGCATGGTGATGGTCAAAGGTTTAATCGAGAAGGATTTAGTCAAAAAAGTTATGGGGAAATTTGTAAAAGGTTATTTCCATGTTTTCTATGTCTTAATTAAGGAGTGGAGTTGTTTTATGGTTAAAAAATTAGAAAAAATGGAAGTACTTCTTAAGCAAAATTGGTTATAACCCCAATATATATACAACAAATTTTGGTCCTCCTTCCTTCGCTTCCTATGGATCTTTGGAACACCAAAATGTTGGAAGGAATAGGCAACACTCTTGGATGTTTTGTAGCACTAAAAGAAAATTTCATGGAGAAGAAGACATAAGAATAGTAGAACTTTTAGTAGAGATCAACCTTAAATAAGGTTTCCTATAGAAATAGACATTGCTTGGGGGTCTTGGAAATTCTCATAGATGCATGGTTTTTGTGGGATTTCATTTATGGGAGGATTGTAATAAAACTGAAATTCCTATGGATATTACACAAAAAGTTTGGGTTAGGGAGCATTCTTTTACAGTGTATTCGGAGGATAATACACGAAAGGGAGAAAAGAATGTTCATGCTCTCACTACGTTCCCTATATTGGATGGTGACAAGTCATAAGCAGAGGATCCAATCAATGCTCAATATTTTGAGCATTGTTCTAGTAAGCAACTAAACATCCATCAATGCAAGGCATGTTATCTAATGACTCTAGCCTATGTTTGCAAACAGTTCAAACAAAATAATCCTTCTTATTGTTGGGTGTTTGGGAATTTGGACATTGTTTGTAAGAATGAGGATGCCTTAATGGATAGATACCATAGGGTTTCTTCAAGCAACCCCATAATGAAGAAAATAATGAAGCAAGGGTATTTTAAGAGGAATAATTTGGTACTCTAAAAAATATTGAAGGGAAAAAGAAAGCACCACTTGAAAAAGAAAAAATATAGTGGAGGCTCAAAAGTAGATATATGTGGCTCACAAAGGGTGATAGGAATACTATTATTTTTCATAAATATGCAAGTCATAGGAAAAATGTAAATATCATTTGGAAGATAATAACTCAAATGGGTCTAAAGTCAACACTTTCAATAATATCACTTAGGTGAGAAAGCAACACTCCATATTTAAAGACTCCAAAGTAGTTAATATTGGAGAAATTATGAAAATCATCAAGCTATTCTCAAGGCTCATTAATGATCAAATGAATTCTAAGCTAGAAGTACAAGTGTCAAAAGTGTTAGCATGAAATAGAGTTAGTTTTAAACTCCTTTAAAAGATCCAAAATCCCTACCCAAAATTTATTGACTAGATTAAATGTACCCCGTTACAACTCTATAACACACTCAACAGTTTCCATGTACCATGGAATCTGCGGGGTGCTAGCACATGCACATGCTCTGGCCATACAGACTAGTGTTCAACTGACACCTATGGCCATACAAACTAGTGTTCAACTTACACCTATGGACATACAAACTAGTGTTCAATGGCACAATAGAGGAGTAATTTCCCATTTGAGATTAGAGTTCCAATCATATTGTGGAGACAAGGAAAATAGCTACAGTTCCAAGCAACATCATTCTACAGATTTTAGTTTACTTCAATATGAATGCAATGCACAAAAACTGTCCAAGTTGGGAAACAATTTTCCCATATACTATAATTTGCATGGTCATGATCAAAATAGAATGGAAATGCTAGAGTTGGGAAACGACTTACTTCCCAATTCATTCTATCCATACTCGACTGTTATGGAAAAATATAAAAACCCTTGGCTAATGAATCTCCCATATCCACTAAGTTACTAAAGAATAACAGAAAGGGAAAAGTCTTAACGTAAATTAGCAAAGCAACAATACATCCATCCAAATATTATATCTAAGCATGAGTATAAAGAGAGAGTGTGCCACCTTTGGCATCAGTTTGTCCTTCCAAATGGTTGTGTCAATACACAAAAAAGTTACCTTGAAATTGAATTCCCAAGGTTGGGAAACGACTTACCCTTCTAGAGCATTTTATCCACACATGACTCAATAAATAGAGAATGTCAAGTTCTAGGAATGAATTGAATGCCAAATGCCAATTTGAGCAATAATAATTAACTTCTACTAGAGTGATTCTATGGTAATTTAATTTTTACTAAAAAAATCAACTCACAAGTTGTCTCAGATGTAAAAGCATTATATCAACGGAATATCTCAATAAAGCTAGGCAAATTCCATAGCAATGGAATTCTAGTGAGTAATATTTACATTATTGGGTGTGTTCCCAGTTGGGTTTATGCCCCTGCAAGATGGAAATAATGAAGAAATGGCTTTAGTAAACTATACTAGTGATTTTCTAAGCAATTCAGGCAATACACACACAGTAATCTAATTAAAATATATTTCTACTTAACCCGTGATTTTTTGAGGTTGAATCGCTTGGAAAAGTCATTACAACAGAGGTAGCTTTGTCTCTTACTTATTACGGATTTAAAAACACCCATAACACAGTAATAATTGAGTCTCAACCTAGAAAATGCCCATCATATATCAATATTTCAGCCACGGGTTTATACGCATACAAATTTCACGTAAAATTGCGCAAATTACATCCATACATAACCACACATAATACATATCTCAATTCTTTGGAAATTCATTCCATTCATTATCTGTAAAATGAAAGATAATTCATTTTGATACAGAACAGAATACTTATCTGGATGGATTGAAAATACTTGAGCAACTGACTATGGGTGAGACACACTCCTCCCAACCATAGGCTACCTTGATCATAAATCTCTCAACAAGGTGCCAACCCTTAGTTGAGACCATGAATCCACAAGGATAAATACGATATCATCCTGAAATAACAGTTTTGTATACAGTGATCAAACACATAGTAGTATTTTTTCCTTCACTACTCCCTCCCTACTATTTTTTCTTCTCTCATGTATAAAATGACAGGCATAATCATATAAATGTTCCTTTCTGCATGCATGAACTCAACTACATGGATTTATTCAGCCATGTGGTCTTCCCCAAAAGACTCGTGTCTCATCTCATCCATTAATTCCCCATTAGCACATAATTAAGGATTAAGGCCAATCAAAAAGGTATTAAGGGTTAAAATATAATAAAGGTACTTTTGCACTCAAGGTTAGGTTGAGGTCATGTTATAATCCCCCTAGACTATCTATAGCCCCTTGTCTTTCTCACTCCATATTTTTCTCTCTCATGGATTCATAGTCCCCCATTCTTTTAGCGTTCGCCTCATCCACATCCAACTAAATTTATATATTAATATTAATAGTGTTCATTTACATATTCAATTGTTCATCCCTTCGGGAATTTCATCATCAATATTTGCATCATTAGATTGGGGGTTCAAAACTGGGGTATTACACTAAAGAGTTCTAATTAATTTTCTTTGATTTGGTGGTGAATAATCTACTAAAATAGGTGGACTGTGCAATTTCAGGGAAGTTTTTAAGTACTATCAATTTCACTTTTGTAGCTATCATTCCTAGGTGCAAAGATCCATCATCTTTTGATGTTCAAAGTTGTCTTCACATGTAATATGGTCTATAAATTGGTTTCTAAAATCACGGCTAATAGACTTAAAGAAATCATGTCAAGTCTAATCTCTAAACAACAATTCAATTTATTCTTTTATAGACAAATTCAAGATGTTGTTGCAATGGCACAAAAAGGACTACATACTATCAAAACCATAAATATTCATATTGTTGTGATGTTCAGCTAGATTTAGCAAAAGCATATGACAAGGTAAACTGACAAATAATTTAGATTCTTATTATTCAAATTGGGTATGAATTTGTAGACTAGTAAATGGATTATGGGATGCGTACCTTGAGCCTCTTACGTGGTCCTAATTAATGGATCTCCCTCTACCTTCTTTAATACATCCAAAGATCTTCATCAAAGGTATCACCATATATCACCATTTTGTGTTTAAAGGCTTAAGTATGATTATCAAATATGTTAAGAAAATGGATCTCTTAAAAGGAATAAAAATCATTGACGATGTTGATATCTCCCTTTCACCATGCATAGATGATATAATGATATTTAGTCAAGGATCACTCAGGGAGATTAGAAAAATAAAAGAGCTTTTGATACTTATTGCAAAACTACATGCATAGAGATCAATTTGAGAAAGTCAACAATGTTGTTTAATGTCGTGGATGAAAAAGAAAAAAATTGGATTGTAATTATCTTTCTTACGAGTCATTTGCATCTAAACCATGGTAATAAATATTTAGACTTCAATTTAATTACTAACAACTAAAGTTATGAATAATGGACATGGTCATATTTTTTTCTTTTTGAATGTTGGAAACCTAATCCTATGGGATTACAGTTCCATTTGTAAATGTTGTAAATAATGTAACTGAAAGAGGAGATGAAGATTCTCCATAGGAATTTGAAAATATGTTGGAAGGTGAATGGAAACAGTCACCTCTATCGTGTATTAAATAAGTTATTTATGCTCATTGAAAATCAATCCAAGAGTTATTTCCTCTGATAATGGTATCACATCCTGGTTGCCATAACTATTCTTGCCACCCTATACATAGTATGCCCTTCCATAAGCATTTCGTCTCTTTTCCTTCTTGTCTACTCTGACTTTTGCTGTCTTCCCTTATCCAGTTGTGTTCTATTCTACTAATTTCTGCAAACGTCTCTATCTCTGGTGGATCAATACCTTCCCTCTGCGGACCTCTTTGGAGTTGTCTCCTCCCTCTTGTAAACCCTAATTTCTCTTTGTAAGTGGATTTGTGTATCATATTTATGAAATGTTGTATGTGTGCTCTCTCCATTGTGAACTATTGCTATCATGGAGTGTACTCTATGTTATAAGAGCGTAAACCATATCCCATCCACCGTGAACTATTTCTATCATGGAGTGTATTGTATCGTGGAGTGTATTCTGGACATGATTGACTATTCATATACCTTAGCGTATAGTTAATGATGGTAAATACTGTTGTATCGTGGAGCATGAATTCCAGTTGCTGCGTGAATATAGATTCTACTTTATCATGACCAACTGCTATGATCGATCTCCAGAGTTGTGTTTTCTATATTCTTCTCATTGCCTGCGTTTTTTTTTGTTGGAGAGTAAGGTATGGAGTTTTGCATGGTTTTTGTGAAGAAACTGTATTGAAACCATAATATTTGTAATTGCATGGACTCTCTCTTCGTGGTAAGGATGTTTTTAATACTACTAAACCCTAATCTAATGCGACTTGGACTTGGAGATTATTCGGTTCAAGTCTGGTGGAAGAGAGTTGTGAGTTTGAGATACTGGTGAAGACTACAGATGCGTGGATACTACTACATGATACTATAATGAGGATAAGTGTTGCAATGATGTCCATGTGTGGGTGTGACCTCTCTCAAGAACTGAATGTGCATGGTGAAGTTTGAGTGGATTGTGTTCTCTCCTTTGTTGCTACGTTTCATGGTGATGACTCTCCATTGGAAGACTACAATTGTGTGAAGTCTGTGTTGATGCCTGGAAAAATCCTTAAGTTGACAGTAGGGATTCTCCCCAATGAGAAGTCCCAGTTAGACTATTTACTGTTTGAGATGGGGAATCTCAAATAGTAAATTCCCAGTTAGACTATTTAATGTTTTATGGTCCAGCTACCGTAAGATATTATTTTAGTTGAGTTTATCAGTTACGTATCGATCCTCCGTTTAAATTTATTATTAAGAAATGTAAATGAAAATGTCCTAATTCTAATTGTGCATGGTCCTATCTAAACTATGTTTGGATGGTAGATAGAGACCTCGCGAAGTGATGCGCAGGTTCTTACCTCTTGTCTTACCACCTCTGCCTTACCAATCAGCTAAAACTATGCTACCAAAACACATAACTTTAACCTATCTAATCTATCCTATCCTTGCAAGGAGAGAAATTACAATTAGAGTAATGATTGTAACTTTTTATTATAACTTCAACAGTTAACTATTGAAAGAAATTTATTTGCAATCATAGTATCACGGTCACACAAAGATAGCTTTTGCATAGCATCAATTCATTCATTACTCAAAATCACATAGAAAATTGCATTTTATAATCATAAATAGTAAAATAATTCACATGCCATTAGAGTAATCCAATAGAACAGGAAAGATATTATAGTATAGAGATGAACAAAATGAAGAATTAATTCTGAACATTCATTCATGTAATCCCATGCAACAGTCTATGTATGCCTTCACCCAACAAAACAATCATTTCTCATTAGTAGAAAAATAGTTTTCTTAAAAGATGGTACTAGTTCACTATTACAGGTCCAGCCAAAATTTGTCTTGATGTGACTTATCACTTCATATTCCGTTCCACACCCTTGGTTTCCCACAATTTTTTCTTTTGTGGTTGCACTCAAAATAACTAAAATAAAAATAGAATTAAAATATTACATCAATTAGATTGTATATTCTCTTGGATTTGGATATAATTATCCCAAAGATCACTTTCATAGGATATCACATTCAGTTGTTGGGACTCTAATAATTTCAAAGCAATTTCATGTGTAGATAATTCTTTGACGATACTAATCAATCCTTTTGTTGTAGTCTTGTGACCTTCTCCTAAAAATAGGCATTCATAGTAGCTTGTTCAATATGTTGTTGAAGATCTTCTGCGGTGAGTGAGTCTAGATTTTTTATGTAAGTAATATCTTCATCCAAAATATTCCGTAATTTTGTTGTACATTGTTCTTTTGGTGTTAGCTCATCAATGGCCTTAGGAGGCGGATATGACATCTCTCAATTGCTTTGTAGATGATCCGATAAATATATTCACACTGTGATTGACTGTTGTACTTCATTATGTATCTTCTTATATTCCTTTCGACAACTCTGTAAGAGTGCTATGTCCAATTTCAACTCAGTAGTGGTCCCGTTTGGAAAATGTGCAGGGATCTCCTTGGCTCTTCCCTTGCAGATAATTAGCTTCTTCATTTTATCATAGTTCCCTACTAATTTATATTTTACAGTTGAAGATTCTGCAGAGATCTGGTTCAGTCTAGCCACCATTTCTTTTAACTCATAAGTTTTCTCAGTAAGCAATCCCTGAGAGTGAAACAATCGTTCTTGCAATTCACAAGCATGCTCATAAAATGGAGTCAAGTCCTATTTTTGTGCTTGAGCAGATTTAAGTTATTCTACCAAGGATTAATTTCCTCTAGTTAACTTAGATATATGAGCTTGAAAATCTTTCTTTTCAATTGTGAGTGACTCAACTCATTGATCTAGCTGAGTTTCCATGTCTTCCAAATCGCTTATCTGAGTCTCGAAATCAGCTTTTTCACCTTCCATGATGACTAGTTGTACATTCAATGAATCATTTTCATCCTTAAGACTTTGAATGTCCTACAATACCTTTTCCTTTTCTGATTCTAGGGCATCCCGTTGTCTTCTCATGTATATTCCTTCACTACGAGCTTGTACCAAATTGTCCTTTAGCTTGATCATCTTGGCCTTGCTCCTTTCTAAATATTCAGTCAACTTATCAATGTTATAGGAATTTGCTTGAGAAGCAACAACATTAATGGACGCCATGAATTTTAGGTCTTTATGTGTTCCTTCCACCACTGTAGTTTCCTGTATAGTCATGATGTCTAGTTGCGTGGTTGTCTTCAATCTTTTCTATGTTCTTTTCATAATGGTATTTATCTTTGGGTCAAAAACTATCGTCTCGAGTTTTGCGACCGAGTGATGCTTAGACGGTGTAAATGGCATGAGTCCAAGCTCATCCAAGGGAATATGGCCTTCCGTAAGAGGAAATTCAGTACCAAGATTGGTGGGATTATCTATCTACATATCTTGTTGTCCACTCTCCTCCTGCAATTTCTTCTCTTCCACGGCTTTCTCGAATTTTTCTTCTTCTTCTATTTTCTTCTGAAGTGCTTATGCCTTCAATCACTTTTCTTCTTTTTCAGCCTCCATTTTTTTTGCTTTCTCTTGTTCTTCTTTTCTATTTGCCTCTGTGGCTTCATCTTCCCTTTTTCTTATTGTTTCCTGATGCCTAGCTAGATTATCTTCTTGTAAATTCTTTACCTTTTCTGCTACCACGGATTCTTCATTAGCTTTCTTCTGTGTTGTTTCTTCTAAGGCTTATTTTGTTTTGCTTGAACTTGATTCTATCTTCTTTCTGAACCTCTTATTCAAATATGCCATGTTCTTTGCTCTTCTATATGTACTTCCTCATCTTCCAAAAAATGATCAATGTATTCAAAATTTATCCTGCATGATGAACAGTGTTTTGCTACTTTTTGTTGGCTATCGTTTCTAACAAATATCTTTTCTCCAAAATGATAAGCCTCTATTTCTTTCACAAATCCCTCAGCTCCTTTGACCTTGTTGAATTTAAAAGCTCCAACCACAAATGGGAGTGGTGGGTATGAATATTTCTTGTGTTCATTCAAAAAAAATCCTATACCATTTATAAACACCTACCTCACTGCCTCCTTCAAAATGATGTAGTATGTAACATATTTGGGCATCAATGAAGGACTCTTTGTGCCTCCATACATGCGGAGATAAGTGCATTCTGAAGTACAATAATAATCTATGTATTTGCTGATAACTTCTAATGTTGCATCTGACATACAATTCAGTTCTTCATTGAAAATCAATCTATATAATGGTATCAAAAATTCCTACATATCAACTTGTAGAAGCTCACATATTTGTGAGCCCACATGATCTGGTAAGCCACAAAAATTGGCGTCTCGTTCGGAACCCAATGGCATCGTAGCTTTGGGAAAGGATTTCTGATGAGAATGCAATCAACTAAATACGAGGACATATAGAATTCAACCTTGTCTTGCTTCAACCCTTCTTGAGCCTCTAATATAGCCTGAGCCATATTTTCTGAAATGATATATGACTAGTTGAATACGGTGTCATGTGTTGTGATGTGATACATCAATGAAATCCAATTGAGTTCATAAATGTTTGCATTCGCCTTTCCATATATCCTACATAGAAGCATCACGACGACCATGAATGGGGTCTTCAGATTCTTGGTTTCATACTTTCCACTAGACCTTTTCCTCAGCTGCTTACCTAGGAGTAACATTTTCTTTGCTCATTATGAACGGTCTAGCTTTATACTCTTGACCCATTCATCTGTCAGGAAGACTTTGGGTGCTAGAAATTTTGAACCTACGCTTATATGTGCAGGATGAAAAGAATCAAACTCGTTTCCATTGGCTCTTGAAATGTTTCTAAACTCCACGTCTACATGCGGAAGAATCGATTCGATCACCTCTAAACATGGGAACAACTATGGTCGTGTGGCAGCTTTGTGGAGGCTGAAATTCATTATATTTTGGTATATCATGGTTTCTTCTATATTTCGTCTAGTATATTTTGATCCCTTATAAGTTGATAGATTTCTCCCCACTTATATTCAATTACTATTCCCGTAGTAGCCTTTGTATCTTCAAACTGAGTTTCCATGGTGACCACCTCGATATCTGAATCTGATTCCACCACTTTGACGTTGCACTTAGAGATCCTTCTAGACATATCTGAGTCCTATAACATAATAGTAGTATCAAAGAGTGACATTGGCTCCATTTATAATATAACTAGGTAGATTTAAGAGAATGATAACATGAGGTCTTCAAACAAGATACTGAGTACAATATTTATTCATTGGACATTTCATTTTTACTCGGATTTATCAAATGAAACTACACATAAATCCAAATTTCTATGCTATCAAACTACTCATAAAATTGTTTTCAATGCAAACTATCCTTGAAGCAAATGCAAATTGAAAGGATCCTCTATTATGCAAACATTTTGAAAATAAATAAATAGGTTAATAAATTTATCAAGCAAATGACCATATCGAATAGAAATAAAAACGGTCGAGCAACGCCTTCTTCGGTGATGAATAGAGGTAAAAAATCAAAGCTCAACCGCTCTCAATACACAAGCCTATAGAGCTTAGGGCTCCAATCCAGTTCTAGTATCCAAAATTATAACAGTTGTGTTTCTCAGGTTTCGAATTGGGTATCGTAGCTTAGCATCTTGTTGAGAAATAATAGGATATATTAGGGTTCTCATCCAAACAAATCCCTAAACTTCGCGTAAGGAACTTGGGATGGATTATGCCCTCGTATTTGGATTAACCAGTGATGAACAATGAAAAATTGTGATTGACACAGTATAAATGCTCTCAAGCATCATTCAACCATTGTCAAACTGATTAGGGTTTGAAACTTTTTCACTAATTGTCTCTAAGTTTCGATGGCATAGCGCTCACAATGCATGAAAAGACACTATGGGATAGAGTTGAAGCATTCATTCTATCGTGATGTCTGGAATCAAAAAAACTAGGGAAAAATAATGGTTTCTACCTAATCCTGTAATGTCCAATCAAGTTCAACCAAGTGACAAATTTACCAAATAAAACGATTCAAACTTACCTTGAAGAAAGACGAATGTGCTTGCAAGTTGGTGTTTGAGTTGGTAGAATTGTTCATCCAGGTGGCTTGAGGAATCAAACAGCGTTCAAAAGACTAATGGTGAAACGGAATAGTTTCCCTCTTTTTAAATATGATTTTAAACCCTAGGTTCTTATTACTTGGTTAACACCTAATCACGTTAAGGGGCGTTGTGAAATAATATAACTCAAAATGACGAATCGTTGATATTTATATCGAAAATCGTATCTAAAAATTATTATTGATCGATGGCTTCGCTGTCAAAACTAATTTGAACTCAACTCGTTTCGATACTAAAATCGATCCTATGCCGATTAACTCGGCAATGAAATCTATTTTATGCCGATGTGGAAATAAATCGAGACAAGATTTTATTTTAGGTGACCCTTGTCAGAGCAAAACAAGATAAGGCTCTGACATATGTCGGGTCAAAACTAGCTTTGAATGCAACCATTTCGGGGTGAAAATGAAAGGGACTCTGATATGTTTCAGGTCTAAAATTAATATAGCAGCGAACTGTTTGAATTTTGAAAAAAAATAAAGCGTTGAAGGGATTCAGGGCTCAATTGAAATCAATTCCGATCACTTCGGTGGAAACCCTACCGGATTAGAGAGAAATTGGATTTGGATTTGATCACATCGGCGCAAAAATGAATTATGCTCCGACTATTTCGGCACAAATTTAGATTTGGCTGCGACCATTTCAGTGTAAAAATGAATTTTGATTCGAATGTTTCGGCGCCAAATTGACAGTTTGGTCCGATGGTTTCAGGGAAAATCTGGCAAGTCATCGAAATGGAAAAATTCAGAAAATTTTCTAAGTGTTGAATCTTCAATGGAGAATCAAACTTCAATAAAAACTTTGGTAACAAGACAAAAAAATAAGATAACAATTAAGTTCAAGATAGAAGGAGGGGCCATAATTTTTGCAAAATTTGGGGAAAGGGTTGCAGCTGCAATAGTCTGGTGGATGTTGAAGCTATAAGAGAATCTCGCGAAACATTGAAACTCCGTTGGGCTATTTGAAGTATGATCTCAAGACTAAGTATTGTATGCTATGTGTTGTATGTTGAGTATTGTATGATGTGTTGATACTATTTGGTATCAATTTTTATTTTTGAGTTTTGCACATAATAAAATCTTGATGAAGCTAGAGGTCATGGAGAGAAAGCATGGCATGACTTGATTGACATCCCTGCACATAAGAGATACATTTTTTTCATTGTAATAACTATGGCAGAGACTCTATACCGGCTTGTATAGAGTAGTGCATTGAATAGAGCTTACTGGAGACATTGTTTTTAGCTATTGTGGCTGAAATTTTACATAGATTGTATTGAAAAAGGTGGTAAAGACTTAGACTTGCACCTTTTATTATTTTCCCAAAAATCTGTCCATTTGTAGGTAAACGTTAAAGAAGATTAGGTCACCGGCATCCATAGTAGGTGCAGTACTCACTGGAAAAGACAAATGCCCTAAGTGGTCAAGGAATACCAAAGCTTCCATCATCTACAATGATCTATGGAAGGGGATTTGTGAAGGCATCACCGTTAAAACTGAAGCGGGACTGACCTTGAAAATTGACCCAATTCCACCAACATTAGAGAAAGAATGAGAGATATGGGAGACCAGAGACAACAAGGCATTGGCGATGATATTTGAAATAGTAAGTGAAGAGGTGAGTCAACACATACTGCCTACGACATCATGCTTTGAAGCCTTGAAAATATTGTAGGATTTGTATGACTCACATTCTGAAAGGAGGTAATTCAGCTAATGTTGAAACTATTTAGTTTGGAAGTGAAGAATAATGATCCCATGTAGGTTGTATCTGATATCAGAGCAATCATGCATAAGATTCAAGCCTCTGGCATGAAACCAGACCTTCCACTTGTAGCATTTGTCAAGTATCTCTATTCTACACATTTAAAATATATTGAATCACTTCAAGCCAATGACAAGTTCAAGGACCTCACCTTTGACATCTTAGTGGAGAAGATTGCAAATAGAGAGAAATCCTTTGGAAAGAAGACTAGTGAGCCCGTTGGAGAGACTCTTTGTGTAACACCCCATATTTTTATTACATGCATTTATCAATTAAGACACACTATACTTTATTTTCTTATTATCTATTGAACTCAACTCGACTGAGTAAACTATATTACGACATGACGGACCTCATTATATAATGTTACCTTGTTTTATGATTTCACTATGATTATGATGTTACTATGTCATGCGGTTACGATGTCATGATTATCGTGTGAATTCTTTATCTTATGATTACAGTATATGTTTATATGTTTTCATTAATAAGATGTGAAATATAGGAATCGGTACGCGGATACCATCTTCTTATATGAATTATTGAAGTATTATACGTCATACGCATCTATGATGAACTAAAAAGGTTACAAGAAATAAAATGATTTTGATAACATGGATCAATTGGCGATCAATGGGAAATGCTTTCTATAAATTCTATTTTGCGAAATACTAACCTACAGGACACGAGGGCTATGGGATAGCCAGTTACTTGATCTGATATATTGGGAAAAGAACATGTTCGTACAGTAAACCTTAGCAGCCAAGAATGATGATACGATAACACAAACTGATAATCTCGATAGTAGCAGAGTATGATTTGATAAGGGTGTAGACCCGGTATGTTGAGAGGGATGGATGTGTTTCCCACCCTATGTTCCTATGATACCCGAGGTCGTGGGAGGGCCGTGCTGAGACACGCTCCCCATGTAGTTGTGATGACGATGGTCGGATGCCTGCTAGGAGAGGATAGGTCCATTATTCAGCCGACGCTATCGCTCTCAAGTTCTATGTGGTCAGATCGGTGAGTCCGACATCCACTTTGGTACTAACAGAGGAAGGATAGGGAGGATGTAGGACGTAGGTTATGATGGGAGGATGTGTTAGTTAGTACTGTTGAGGGTTGGGTATTCCTTGATTCCGAGTTAGTGGTAGTAGGTACCCTTCCTTGTACATGATTGATTAAACTAATGTAAAGATGAAGATAATGATGTGGAATCGTAAAGAATTAACTGATAAATAACTGAGGATGTTAAAGTACTTGTACTATGTATATTATGCTTATTTTTCTACATGGGGGTAAATACTACTATTAGTTAGCAGGTATGCATAGGCGGGATGGGGTTTGTCTATAGCACATTTGTGATCTGTGCATACGCTGGCCACGCATGCACACCTTGCACATGTACACTAGTATCGATAAACAAACACTTAACATATTGAATAAATGTATAAGTTGTCGTAAGTAATTATGCTAATCATGCATTGATCGAACTCAGATAATGAATATAAAGTTATTTAAGGTGTGTAAAACAAATCAATTAAGCTATGTATTACTTGTTGGTAAACATTGTGATAAACAAATGATTTAAAAGACATTTTTTTATTAAATTCACCATTTACTGTTACTTTGTGGTGATTTAATTAAATATTATTACTTAATTAATGTTATTTTAATAATATTACAATCTATGTCATAACAATTGCAATATAGATCAAATTTAAATATTGAATAATAAATGATTAAAGTGTGGTTATTTCCATTTCTAAGTTAGACATAATAGGGTCAATTATTTATATAATATTTTATTAATGACATTAATAACATTAAATACAAAAGGAAAGGAGTTAATGTTTGAGGGGCTCGAGAGGGGAGTTTGGGGGGCGGTGGAGTAAGCCCAAGGCCTTCTCGAGTAGGGAAAAAGATATATAGAGGGGATGAAGTTGAAGGTAAGGGGGAAGATAGCTGGAAGTACAGAGAAAAAGGTTTGGGGAGAACCAAGGACATATTGCTGTCGGGATTATCAGTTTGTGAGCTCGGGGGCTTGGAAATTCTTGAATTTCCAAGGGCCAGCAAGATAATAGCTGGTCGGTAGGGTGGACACATCGTTTTGGCTGACTAAGAGAATGAAATCATAACCTGCTGCAACCTATGGTCGACTAGCATCAGCATCAGGTAATTTCCTTGTTATTTATATTATTTGATTATTATGCTGAGACTTACTCTGAACCCTGCATATACTCTGCTCTTTACTGATTTATTACGGTGAAACAAAATCCTATGCTGAAAACAATTGTTGCAAGAAATAATGATATGTTAGTTCATTTTTAAATACAGGAATTTTAAGTACAAAACAGTAAACTAAGTTTCATTTAACAGAAATAGAGATTAGATTGGAAATTTACTCCCTTACACCTGAGTAAAGTTCAACACATAGAAAATTAACTCAGAAAATCTACCTAGTGCTCTGCTGTAAAACCAGGGCACTACAGATGGTATCAGAGCTCCAGGCTCGGAAACTCGGACTTTAAGGGCCTACTCACTTTAAAAACTAGTCTAAGAAATTGGATCTACACCAGAAAATTCAATTAGTTACCTACATTCAAGCTCTTGCCAAACTTAGCAAAAAAAAAAAAAAAAAAATTACCTGCAAAACACACATGTAGTCTTTCCAAGAAGGTTTTCCCTTCTTTGAAATAATAAATTGAAACAGCTCAGAAAATAAGCAAATGTACATATAGACAGTTACACACTCAAATCTCCAAATGTTCCTATAGTAATTGTCAAAGCCGGGGCTTGGGAGCTCCCATAGTGGTCTGTTAAGTAACCAGATTTACATTGAAATCCAATCTGAAGATCTGGCAAGCGATTCAATATGTTAAAATGGACAAAATGGTTAAACTAGGAACAAGGTACAATATTTTTTTTCTCTCCCTTAAATCACCAACATCTTTTAACAATGCTGCTTCTAACGTTCGCTACCCTCCCTCTACCAGGCTTGCTCTAACTTTAGCTCAGGTGATATACTTGACAACGCAGGTATGTTTCAGTAGTTCCCTATCAGCCATAGACGACCAGTTCCTCCCTATAGATCCCTACAGTTTAAAATCGTATAAATGACATACATGGTGAAACCCTAGCGCAGCTTCAGAACGGAAATAATAAAAGAGTTTGTGAGCCCAACCCGAGCCAACTGCCATTTTGATCAGGATCATCCAGAAGCACATCTAACCATCTCTCAATGGCATCACTGTCTTCAGTCATATCATTGAAAGTCACAGATGGCATTTCAGTTTTTGAAAAAAAAAACTTAATTTTGTTTTATTTTCGTCTTCTTGCAAAATAGGTGAGGACCTTTCCTGTGACTGATTTTCTGTACAAGATGTTAGATCCAGATTGCCAGGAAATGTGTTGTTCTTTGCACAAGATGAATCATTGTTCTCAGTTTGGGCAATAGGCTGGTCACCACTTTCGTTTCTAATCCATTTTTCTTGACAACGCGGCATAAGACAAAAGAATCCTGTAAACCTGCTGCAACTTGACACTCATCCAACCGATACCCATGCATAACCCAATCTGTCCTTTCTCCAAATGGAGCACGACCCCTGTAGGATACCAGTGTCTTTTTGTTCCAATTTTGCCTCGCTGGGAGTTAACTTTACAGTCCTTACCAGTTTCTTTCGAGTAACCAACCTCAGTGGCCCTGTTAGTACGTGAGCCATTTGGATACTTCCTATCACGTGCACAAATAAATGCCACTATAGATCTTTACTTAGAATGCAAATTTTGTCAGGAAGATCCCACGGTTCGCACTTGTAAAGGTCGACCTCAGGAATAATGTCAAGCTCAATCTTATGGCCATGTACTTTCCTCTTCAAGTAATAAGCAACAAGTTCTTCATCTGTGGGGTGGAAACCAAAGCCGGGAGGCAACGAAAATTGCGCCATCAAATTGAAACAAATCTACCATTTACACTACGAGCTCTATCGTGAAAATCAATTCTGGAGAAGTTTTCTACAAAGAACAAAACCTTTGCTCGAATTCTAATAAAACCCTGAATAATGTCCAACCTCCAATTTCGACCAAAAAGCACGAGCGGGGGTTTGGAAAACAAAACAAAAAAATGAAAAAATAGAAATGAAGACCTGAATATGTATCAAATTCGCCTTTGAAACCAAGGGAAATCAACGAATAATAAAATCAGAGAAGGCATCTGGGCTCCGCCATGGTAAAATCCGGCAGAAATTGCGTAATTGCGCATAGGCATTACAGGGCTTTCAGGACCAAACCCTACCCTCACCCTCTCCTTGAACGATATGGGCCAAGCCCTATCGCTCAGCACCGAGAGCAAATCGTGCGACCAGCTGCATTTTCCCAAACAAATGCCAACATTGAACAGCACGACCAGCTGCCAAGCCCAAATATGCTGACGTAGTCTACCTAATGCCAAATAAAACCTCATTTTCTTCCATAAATAGGGAGTAGATTTGATGCCACGTAAGGCGGTTTCCGCATGGCCCTTTAAGTGGTTTACCATACCCTTTTTTGATATGCGGACGAGTAAGAAATAGACACGTGGGATGGTGGTATTTTTACCGCGACCACCAACCACCGTTATCGTGCATGCATGTTGCCAACACAGAGTAAAAGAGAGCTGTCGATCTCCCTCTACGGCTCTTGCAACCCTCCAAAGAAAAACAACTTAAACATTAATTTCTTCAAAGTACAATACGACGCATTGTTATTTGTTATTTATTTTTTATTTTTTATTGTTATATATAAAAATCGAGATTTAAATCATTTTCTTAATACACATTTATTATAAAATATATATATATATATATATATAAAAGTTAATAAAAACACAAAAAAAAAATCATCGAATATATTTGCCACCCATCAAACTAAAATTTTAACCATATAGTTTAACCATAGACGTAATGAAATGAAATATAATTTAGGAACGCTCAATCCAACTACCCGGAAATGAATTTGGCAACACGCCATGAAGCCATCTAGAAATCAGAAGTATCCAGAAAGTGGTGGAGAAGCAAAGAAGGAAAGTTTATGCGAATGTGAGAGTTTATATTAGGTCAAGCTTAGCATCCCGCATTTAGTTCACTGTCAGATTGTATGTTCATTTTATGGACATGAAAGTAGGAATTGTCTAGCCTTCGTAATGGTTTAATGGTTTAATATATCTTTAGCTTTAATGGGTTAGTCTCAACACAAAATGTAAATGCTATCAAATAAAGCAGCTCCATTATTGTACATTCATTCATATCTAATAACTGGATTCGAAGATCGAAAAAAAAAAAAAAAATCAAATCTTAAGAAGAGAAAGAAAGATAAGCTCAAGAATAATAATATTTATAGAAAAGAAAAGAATACGAGATCAGGAAAGAAGAAAGAAAAATAGGGTAAAGAATAAGAATATTTGTCTAAGATATTTAGAAAAGAAAAACATAGAAATATAGTTAAAGAAGAATGTGAAAACATATTGTAAGAACACTAAAAGAAAGAAAAAAAAAGAATAAGATAACCTGATATAAGTATGAAATATGTAAAAAGGAAAAAAATAAATGCAAGATTAAAAATATATATATATATATATATATATAAGGTAAAGAATAAGGATATATATATAAAATATGTAGAAAAGAATACAAATATAGTTATAGAATAAGGTGAAAACATATTGGAATAAGAAAAATGAATAAACTAATAACAATATGAATAAAGAAAATATATATATATATATAAAAAGAACAAATCAACATATATATGTTTTCATGTAACTTCATATTTATATACCTCATGGTAAATATTTTTTTAAATATTGATTATAGAAATTTTTATGGTTGTCATTTTAATTAAGTATTATGAACTATTCAAATGAAATTTCGTCATAACCAGACTTTAATATTTTCAACGTGACACATTCATTGCAAATTTTGACCTAATAAAAATTTAATTTTATTACTTTTATAGTTGCGTGTTGGTACTAAGTCTTCATTTTATTTTAATATTTTAAAATAATATATTTGTATGGGAAAACCACAAAAACATTTTTTCAAAATAAAAATATGAAATAAATTAGTATAAGTAATTGAAACAAATATAATCCCAACTTCAATTATCTATGTAAATATTAAGAACCTTACTCTATACTCAAAATTAATATGAAACAATTTTAAATAAACATAACATTGTGTATATTAAAATTACAAAAAAATCATTATAAACTCATTTTATATTTAATGCAAAAAGTTGTACTCATTTATTATACACATATTTGTCAAATGGTTAAGTTAAAAACAAACGTGATGCTTTTTAATTAAGATCAACACAACACATTTAATATATAAATTATTATGGCCCTAATCATAAATTAGTTTCACATTTAATTTATAAATTATTATACTCATAATCATAAATTTATAATAAACGTTAATAACAAAAATATTTAAATATTTCACAATTATTTATTATACAAGTGGTAAAGCTAATAGTAAAAGAGAGTCTTTTCAAATGAGATGAACACAACACATTTAATTTATAAATTCTTATATTAGGGATGTTATTCACATTATTTCATAAATTCTTATATTAAGGATGTTATTCATATTATTTGAGAACAACTTTGTTACATCGACATTAAATTCAATAATATTGATGCAATGCTTAAACATCAATATTGGTCACAATTGATTTAACAAATACATCTAACAATAAGATTAAATGTCTCACAACTTATCATCCATATTATTAATTATATATATATATATATATATATATTATGAAATTTGCTATATCGTTGAAATGACAACGCCTTTTGTTAGTTCAAAGTAGATGTGTTTTAACATGATCAAACAATAATATATTTTTTTTAAATCATATCTCTTAGTGTGTTTTACTACACCATATAATTTTGCTAAAAAATATGCTTAAGTTGAAAAACATTTATAGTAAAAACAAAAGAGGGTATGGTAAAATAAACATGGAGTGGTGTTTGAGTTTTGAGTTCCTAGGTCTCTCCACACCAAATTATGCAAACATCGATGTGTGTATATAAATAACTTGGTACAAAATACAAATTAAAGTGAAAAACTCATGAACACCTCATAATCATATTTACAAATAAAATTTTCATTTAAAAATATAAATAAATGTAATAATATACAAGTATTTCAGTTGGGAAACGTTAAGATATGAAATGTTATGTAGCTCAGAGATAGAGAGACTTAGAAAATACATTATATATTATTTAGATAAGATAAAGGATGGAAATAAATTTGCTCGATACAAGGACTAGGTATCCTTTTGAATCACATTAGGGAAAACACCATGCACTTAAACAAGGAGAGTGCATATAAAGCTTATTAAAAGACTATTTTCTTAAGGGGGTACATGACTTTAGAATAAATAAGTTAAATATTGGGGTAATGGTGCAATAAGGTTTTTGAGAAAATTTTGGATTAATCATACCTAATATAGTGATGATCCTGGGTAATAATAAGAGATTCATAAGAATCTCCACACAATCCTCAACTTAACTCAATTAAAGCAGTTGTTATGAAGTTCTAATATGATTAAACATATTAAGTAATGAGGTTTCATTCAACTTATAAGATTAGATTAAGGCCTTTACGAAGTAAATAAAACTTGCTTGTGTGGGTAGGAAGAGTGGTGCTGTACAAATACAATGGCATACCAGGATAAATGCTAGTAATTACCTTTGTGATAGTGAGGATGGGAACAAAACTAGCTATGAAATTCTTAAGGAATGGAAGAAGTAATGGTTTCCCAATAGATTATATTAGTTTAAAAGGAGAGAATAATAAATAAACATGATAACAATTGTGTTTTGATAAGAAATAGCCATGAAAACCTTGTAAACGATAATAGTTCCCCTAGTTTAACAATGTTACGATACTTTTGTTATTGTTTATTACCGATACGGAAATAATAATGTATGACCTTAGGATTTTGAGGACATGAATCTTCTTCCCTAAAAGAGGTATGAAAAGCTTAAGAGTCCTTGGTAGTTGCACGTTGAGTGAATACAAATTATGAGTTCTAATGACCCCCAATTTAAATTGTTGACTACTCCACACCAAGTTGGATCAATAAAAGCTTTGGTAAACTCCGTTGTGTGATGGATAAACTTATCTGGATGATGTAACTTAAGGAATATTGTAAAAAGGTATGAAATAGGATACTAAGGTGGATAGAACATGATTATAACATTTAGGCATTCTAAGGCATAATATTGAGATCCAACAAAAGGATTAATCTAAAATGTTCTTTAATTATTAGAACACATATCACGAGATAAGAAAAGTAAAATTAAAAGATAATATCGGCATATTTGGTCAAGTTAAAGCTAAGTAGGACATGTATGGCCAGGACCCGCCATTTGCGGAATTTCATAGACTATGAGTCAAGATTTTCCTGCATTATTATGATCATAACTTCGGGACGAAGTTTCTCGAAGGGTGGGTGTATGTAACACCCCATATTTTTATTACATGCATTTATCAATTAAGACACACTATACTTTATTTTCTTATTATCTATTGAACTCAACTCGACTGAGTAAACTATATTACGACATGACGGACCTCATTATATAATGCTACCTTGTTTTATGATTTCACTATGATTATGATGTTACTATGTCATGCGGTTACAATGTCATGATTATCATGTGAATTCTTTATCTTACGATTACAGTATATGTTTATATGTTTTCATTAATAAGATGTGAAATATAGGAATCGGTACGCGGATACCATCTTCTTATATGAATTATTGAAGTATTATATGTCATACGCATCTATGATGAACTAAAAAGGTTACAAGAAATAAAATGATTTTGATAACATGGATCAATTGGTGATCAATGTGAAATGCTTTCTATAAATTGTATTTTGCGAAATACTAACCTACAGGACACGAGGGCTATGGGATAGCCAGTTACTTGATCTGATATATTGGGAAAAGAACATGTTCGTACAGTAAAACTTAGCAGCCAAGAATGATGATACGATAACACAAACTGATAATCTTTATAGCAGCAGAGTATGATTTGATAAGGGTGTAGACCCGGTATGTTGAGAGGGATGGATGTGTTTCCCACCCTATGTTCCTATGATACCCGAGGTCATGGGAGGGCCGTGCTGAGACACGTTCCCCATGGAGTTGTGATGACGATGGTCGGATGCCTGCTAGGAGAGGATAGGTCCGCTGTTCAGCCGATGCTATCGCTCTCAAGTTCTATGTGGTCAGATCGGTGAGTCCGACATCCACTTTGGTACTAGCAGAGGAAGGATAGGGAGGATGCAGGACGTAGGTTATGATGGGAGGATGTGTTAGTTAGTATTGTTGAGGGTTGGGTATTCCTTGATTTCGAGTTAGTGGTAGTAGGTACCCTTCCTTGTACATGATTGATTAAACTAATGTAAAGATGAAGATAATGATGTGGAATCGTAAAGAATTAACTGATAAATAACTGAGGATGTTAAAGTACTTGTACTATGTATATTATGCTTGTTTTTCTACATGGGGGTAAATACTACTATTAGTTAGCAGGTATGCATAGGCGGGATGGGGTTTGTCTATAGCACATTTGTGATCTGTGCATACGCTGGCCACGCATGCACACCTTGCACATGTACACTAGTATCGATAAACAAACACTTAACATATTGAATAAATGTATAAGTTGTCGTAAGTAATTATTCTAATCATGCATTGATCGAACTCAGATAATGAATATAAAGTTATTTAAGGTGTGTAAAACAAATCAATTAAGCTATGTATTACTTGTTGGTAAACATTGTGATAAACAAATGATTTAAAAGACTTTTTTTTATTAAATTCACCATTTACTGTTACTTTGTGGTGATTTAATTAAATATTATTACTTAATTAATGTTATTTTAATAATATTACAATCTATGTCATAACAATTGCAATATAGGTCAAATTTAAATATTGAATAATAAATGATTAAAGTGTGGTTATTTCCATTTCTAAGTTAGACATAATAGGGTCAATTATTTATATAATATTTTATTAATGACATTAATAACATTAAATACAAAAGGAAAGGAGTTAATGTTTGAGGGGCTCGAGAGGGGAGTTTGGGGGGCGGTGGAGTAAGCCCAAGGCCTTCTCGAGTAGGGAAAAAGATATATAGAGGGGATGAAGTTGAAGGTAAGGGGGAAGATAGCTGGAAGTACAGAGAAAAAGGTTTGGGGAGAACCAAGGACATACTGCTGTCGGGATTATCAGTTTGTGAGCTCGAGGGCTTGGAAATCCTTGAATTTCCAAGGGCCAGCAAGATAATAGCTGGTCGGTAGGGTGGACACATCGTTTTGGCTGACTAAGAGAATGAAATCATAACCTGCTGCAACCTACGGTCGACTAGCATCAGCATCAGGTAATTTCCTTATTATTTATATTATTTGATTATTATGCTAAGACTTACTCTGAACCCTGCATATACTCTGCTCTTTACTGATTTATTACGGTGAAACAAAATCCTATGCTGAAAACAATTGTTGCAAGAAATAATGATATGTTAGTTCATTTTTAAATACAGGAATTTTAAGTACAAGACAGTAAACTAAGTTTCATTTAACAGAAATAGAGATTAGATTGGAAATTTACTCCCTTACACCTGAGTAAAGTTCAATACATAGAAAATTAACTCAGAAAATCTACCTAGTGCTCTGCTGTAAAACCAGGGCACTACACTTTGCCTTTCTCATAAAGCAAAGAATCAGTCCAAAGGCCCTTTCAAGGGAGAAAGAAACAAAAGAGGATGAGGAAGAAGAAACTTCAGAGGAAGGGGGCTAGAAACAACTCAAGCAATGATCATATCTAAAGTGTACACACTGCAGGAAGAATGAACATGAAGCAGATCAGTGTTGGGGCCCTTGGGACGCCATTGAAGATAGACATAAATAAAAGAAAGAAGACAAAAAGTAAGAGTTAATAACCTAGTAAAGCTCTTGATTCTTCTCATTGTATTGTTGCACATTGTAATCTTGGAATAAATGAAATAACATCTTTTTCATCTTACAAATATTGTTGGTTGCTTGATACTGGTGAAACATCCCACATGACCTTTAGAAAATATTTTTTTGAAGAACTAAATGACATTGTATATGGAATAGTGTATTTTGCATACAAATCTAGCCTCAAACCAAAGGGAATTGGTTCCATCAGGCTCAAGTTGCCTGGATTCACTGACTTTTTGTTGAAGAATGTGCTTTATCTTCCAGAGTTACAGAGAAGCTTGTTGTCGTTGGTGCATATTTTATAGAAAGGCCATTCCATAAACATGTTCGATGGAATCATAGATATAAGAAGTCCTTTGACAATAAGGTCATCAGGACCGGATATGAAGATGGAAAGTTGTTGAAGTTGAAGAGCTCATTTGAAAGAGTTCATAACTTTTCCTACCTCTCTCAACATGGAGAAGGTAATCTGTAATCCAGTTTGTTATATTGGTATGCTAGATATGGTCATTTGAATTATAACAGTCCTCACTTTTTAAGAAATAATGGTGCTTTTGGTTTTCCCACCATTCCTAGGAAGATGAACAAATGTGATGCATGCATACTAGGCAGACATAGTAAGTATCCATTCCAAGAGTCAAAATTCAGAGCATGTAGAAAGTTAGGTTGGTTCACTCTGGCTTACGTGGCCCCATGCCTATTCCTTATTCCAATGGTAATATATATATCATGACCTTTCTTGATTACTACACCAGAATGTGTTGGGTATACTTGTTAAAGACAAATTCTGAAGCATTTAAAACATTCAAGAATTTTCATGCATGGATAGAAAATCAAGCACAATCTCATATTGGCACACTTCGTACTGATGATAGAAAAGAATACACTTCTAATGATTTTGAAGACTATCCTTTTCAACATGGGATTTCAAATCAAACTTCAATTATTTATAACCCTCAACAAAACAATGTGGCTGAAAGGATGAATAGAACCATCATGAATATGGTATGCTCAATGACGTTTTTCAAGAATGTAAAACTGATGTTTGGGGGTGATGCAATATTTTGTGCAGACTATTTTAGAAATAGAATTCCATCTCATGCTCTTGAAGACAAGAATCCACATGAAATTTGGTAAGGCCACATGCCATTGGTGAGGCATCTCAGGGTTTTTGATTCCACATGTTATGCCTTGATACCAAAGGAGCAAAGAGACAAGCTTGGTACTAGAAGTCGAAAGAACATTTCCTTGAGGTATTTAGACACCTACAAGGAATATCATATTTATGATGAGGTAAACAAGAAGTTTTTTGTTTCCAGAGATGTCATTTTTTCTTGAATCTAATCAAAATGACGAGTCTATTGATAGGCATCTTGATCGTCTGGAGAATTTTTCCCATCTAAAGAAATATTATGAAGTTGATAATGAAATTACACATCTTGAAGGGGGGATCCCTAACTTGGATAAATATCTAGAATTTCCTTTTGAAGCACCAACACCACCTTATGAAGAAACTCCTGAAGAAGAAGTTCCTACCACTTCACCTAAACAGGAGATTCAACTAGATGATGTGATTGAGAGGATTGGAAGATTGAATTTTGAAGATTAATCACTGCTAGCTAATCAACCTAGACCATCATAGAAAGTTCCTAAATGGGACACAAAGACACTTGAAAGTGTCCATCCATATGAAGTTGGAAAGATGGGAACACTAATCTCAACCAGACAACAAGAGGGAGGAGATGAAAATAACTCAGGTGATGACATGGATGTCTCATTTGATTGTGAATTGAATTTATCTGCTAACTTTGAACCAACTTCCTTTGAATAGGATTATTCTCGTGATGAGTGGAAAGAAGCCATGCAGAATGAGTATGATGCACTCATGAAGAATAGAACCTGGAAGATTATCGACCCTCCAATTGGAAACAAACCAATCGGTTGCAAGTGAGTATACAAGAACAAATATAGATCAAATGCCTCACTTGAAAATCACAAAGCGAGGCTTGTGGAGAAAGGATATGCACAAAAGTAAGGAATTGACTATAAAGAGACGTTCTCCCCTGTAGAAAAATGGGCTACCATATGTACCTTAGTCTCTTCAACTGCACAAAATGGGTGGAAAACCACCAAATGGATGTAAAAATAGCTTTCTTGAATGGAGACTTGAAAGAAAATGTCTTCATGTCTCAGCCAGAAGTCTTTTTTGTGAAGGGATGAGAACAAAAGGTATGCAAACGCGTCAAGTCCTTGTATGGCCTAAAACAAGCACTTTGATCATGGTATGAAAAGCTAACTGAACATCTTCTAAAGTTAAATTTCAAACACTATAATCTTGACGATGCAACATTATTTATAAAGAAAGTTGGAATATTTGTTGTGTTTCTTATGGTATATGTAGATGACCTTTTGAAGATAGTGAACAATGAAATCAATATTGCATCCATAAAGCAAGATTTGAAGAAGGGATTTAAGATGACAAATCTAGGACACCTTCATTACTAAATGGGAATTGAAGTCACTCAACATCCTAAGTACATACTCATCTCCTAGAACAAGTATGTTGGAGAACTATTGAACAGATTTTGTATGATGGAATGCAAACCTATCTCAACTCCAATGGAACAAAAGTTGAAGCTCACATAAATTGAAGGAAAATAATTCAAGGATGTGACCAATTACCAACTTGTAGGAATCCTTATATACCTTACTACCACTAGACCAAATTTTCATATGTTGTTGGCATCCTTTCAAGGCTCATGCGCAAACCTTGTGAAGGACACTAGTCTGCTGCAAAAAAATTTCTAAGATACTTGAAGGGGACTCAAGACTTTGGACTCAAATACTCTAAGGTGTATGACTTCAAACTTATTGGGTACTCTTTAATGGCGACAAAAAGACAAGAGTGTCCACTTCTTTATACACAATGATTCTTGGATCAGCAGTTGTCTCCTAGATATCATGCAAATAGTAAGTTCCAGTAGATTCGACAATAGAGGAAGAATGTGTGGCTGTTGTGGAAGAAATGAACGAGATTGTGTGGCTCGGGAATATACTTGAAGATTTACAGGAGAAGCAAGAAAAATCCACTCCCTTATTGATTGACGACACTTATACAATCAAATTGGACAAGAATCCTAGATTCCATGATCAAACCAAGCACATCAACATGAAGTACCATTTGATTTGACGTCGTGCAGAGGCCAAGACAGTTCATCTACGACATTGTTCCACGAATGACAAAATTGCATACATATTCACCAAATCACTTGCACGAGAAAACTTTGAAAATTTTAGAATCATGCTCAGACATACAAACACCCCTTCGGATTAAGGGGGGATTGTTGGAAAACTAATCCTACAGGATTATGGTTCCATTTGTAAATTTTGTAAATATTGTAGCTGAATGAGAAGATGAAGTGTCTCCACATGAATTTGAAAATATGTTGGAAGGTGAATGGAAACAGTCACCTCTATCATGTATTAAATAAGTTATTTATGCTCAGAGAAAATCAATTCGGGATTTATTTCAAGTTCCGAGTTGGTTTCCACGATGGAATCCAAAGGGGGGGGGAATCCCCTCCCCCCTAGTCAAAAGTGGAAGCCTTTCGTGGACTGACTGTAACACAATGAAAAATATCAATGCCTGTATCCCAAATGTGATTTGTTAAAAAACTTGATTCCATTCCAAAGGTTGCTCTTCCCCCGATGTGTCCCAGAAAATTCACTTTGTCTATTGCATAAAAAGGCCTAGTGGGGTACTTCAGTAGGTTATAGCCATCCCCTTGTTGAATGGAAATATCAGTGCAAAGTAACTGGAATCCATTAATCCAAGGTGCGGTTGGACCCCTTTTTGTTGGAAAAGGGTTTTTTGTTTTTCATTTCGAAGCTAAAGAAGATTGAGATCTAATATTCATAAATGGACCATATATTATGGGTTCAAGGGGACTCTATATTAACAAATCGACCCCATATTTTGACATCACCTTGGACATACCAAAGGTGGTACCAATATGGGTTGGCCTTCCTCGTATTCCAATCCACTACTGGAATGATGAATCAATGAAGACGGTGGGAAATGCTTTGGGAAAATATATTGATAGGGAAGAACCTAAAGACCAATTCTCTTGTTCTCGAATCTATGTAGAAGTGTATATGCAAGTGGGTCTCCTATAAGTCATCAAGCTCAAAGTGGATGACTCGATGAATATCCAACAATTAGACTATGAGCAACTTCCCTTCAAGTGTCGAATCTGCCATGAATATGGCCGCTTTGCAAAGACTGTAAGAAAATCTAGCTAAAACAAATGAACCAAAGATAAGAGGGGAATGGAATATTGTGCATAGAAAAGGAGTCAAGTCGGGTCCTATATAAGAAACATCCAGGCTCCCAGAATCAAAAGGACCCCCATAATACAAGTAAAAAGGTATGTCTTCCTCTGATTGACTCTCATAATAGATTCAATGTCCTCTCTCCCATAGAAGAAAATTTGTAAGAAGATATCTCCATCCAAGAGGATCTAACCAAAGATGTCGAAGTTCAAGAGAAAGAAGAAAAATTTGAGGAGCAAATTGGACCTTCGGCCCCTCATGGGAGCGAAGAGATAAATTTCCACCGATTGAAATCTCCCCTCCCGGAACTAGTTCCTCATGTCCCAAAATCCCAATAGGAATAAGAACCTAAAAATGAAACTAGGACTTACGAGAAGAACAAGTGGAGAGAAATCAAATTCATGACACCCAATCAACTTAGGAAAAATTCATAAATAAGATTGGGTGAGGGATAAGGAAATCAAGAAGACCGCGACCCTTGGATCCAAAAGGAGGTCCCACTCCTTCCAAAGGTAAATAATGAAAATTATATCCTGGAACATTAGAGGAATGGGTAGTAAGAAAAATGAGGAATCCCTTAGAGACATGATGAGAATGGAAAGACTCGATATTCTACTAATTTAGGAGACTAAGCTTGAGGATAAGGAATTCCTCAACAGAGTTAGGAAAAATTGGAAGGAATCACTAGAAAGGCGATAAGCTCCAAGGGAGCCTTATAAGGACTTGTCATCCTTTGGGACAAATCCAAGTTAAGTTTACATCACTTGAAATATACCCAACATTGGTTGCTCGATACTTTAACCCATATTCAATCTCAACAACAGGTATCAGTGTTTAATGTCTATGTTCCTATAATGTTCCTAAAAGAAAAAGAAAAAATGTTGGAACTCCATGCTAGGATGGAATTCCCATGATCTAAACCCAATGATAATTCTAGCAGACAATATTAATGTTACATTAGCTAATGAAGAAAAAAAGGGGGGATTTGTGGTTCATCTTAATGTTACATTAGCTAGTGAAGAAAAAAAGGGGGATTTGCGGTTCAGGACCCCTTTTAGAGAGGTTGTTGATGATTTAATTCATAACTGGGATTTGATAGATCTCAATCCCAAGAAAAGACTGTACACTTGGAGAAACAAAAGATTACGACCAGTACATGTGGCAGCTAGATTGGACTGATCTCTAGTTCAAAGTTCCTTACTCATGGCAGGCATCCAATTAACTTCAAAAATTCTATCATACTAGTGTTTCTAATCATAGGCCAATCTCCCTCGTTACTGAAGAGGAACCGAGTATGGATCCTATTCCTTTTAATTTTAATCCACTCTTGGTGGGGGAGGAAGGATTCAAAGCTCTAGTATTGAGTATAGAATTCACGGGATCCCTCTTGTATGTTTGGGAAGAAAAAATGTGAATTCTCAAATAAGAGATAAAGGCATGCTAGGCTAAAATGCAACTAAAACCTCTCATTCAGGATAGGAAGGATCGGCAAGCTGATCTAGAAAAGCATAAAATGGAAATGGAGAGAAAGGAAATCATATACCTAGGCCTTCAAGAAGAGGAACGACACTAAAAATAATTTTCACAAGACCTACAAGAAGAAGAAGAATATTGGAGAATGAAATCGAAGAATACTTGGCTTAAAGTTGGGGATAGGATAGGAACACCTCATTATTCCATAAGCAAACCCAATATCGGATCCAAAGTAAAATTGTCATGGGGATCCAAGATTCGAATGGGGAAGAAACTAAATATTTTTACTAAATCGAGGAGAAGGCGTTCAAGCACTTCAGCAAGTTGTTCCAAGCAGAAGACAAAGACCAAGAAGAGGACCAAAGTGTGCTACAAAATATTCCCTCTCTCATTGACACATGCATCAACTCAAAAATAACCCAAATCATATTGGATGAGGAACTAAAGGAAGCTATCTAGGATATGGATCCAAGCAATGCCCGTAGTCCTAATGGGTTTACAATTAAATTTTACAAGCTATGTTGGAACATTATAAGGAAGGATCTCAAGAGGATGGTCAATTACACCCAAATAAAAAATTGGGGGTAGCAATAGACTCATTATTTTTTGCATTGATCCCCAAGAAATCCTCTCCTATGACTTTTGACAGGTTCAAGCCCATATCCTTGTGCAATGATTCCTACAAGATCATAACAAATATCATAGCCAGCAAGCTTAAGAATATACTTCCCGAAATCATTTTAGATAACCAAGGGGGATTCATTTAAAAGAGACAAGTTTTAGACAATATCATTATGGTTCAGGAAGCCATACACCAAGAGGTAGAGGAAAAATATGTATGATTATCAAACTTATGGATAATGCTTTTGACATGGTAAATCATGGATTTATTTATCAAGTTTTGAAAATATTTGGATTCTCTATTGATTTCATAAGCTGGATAAAATCATGTATTGGGAAGCCTTGGATTTCCCCCCTAATTAATGGAAGGGTTTAAAACTTCTTTAAATCCTCAAGGGGGCTGAGACAAGGTTGTCCCCTCTCTTCCCTCCTCTGTGTCATTATGGAAGATGTGTTGAACTTAATTAAGGAAACTGAGAGGGGGGGTGAATTAGTTTCTTAAAAAGCTTAATATTCAAGTTAAAAATATTGCAAGACATATTTAAGTTATGTTGATGCAATATCTCATTTATAAATTGTAGAAAAACATACAGCATATTCACAAGTAACATAAATAGAGACACGGATATACGAGGAAACCCATAAAGGGAGAAAACCTCTTCTTATTGGAATGTCAAGCAAGCTTCAAATCATGTACATTAAAAACATTGAGCACCAACTCAATTTAGGCATCAATCTCTCAGACTACAACATGAAAAGAGCACCAGCTCTACAAGCATCAACTTGTTGTACATGAACCTGCTCCTGATCATTTCAATGCTTCTCATGTCAAGATCAATTTTATTTCTTCTTTCTTTTACTGTTTCATAGCTCTGCAATCAACCTTCTTTCTCCATTATTTTCATGAATGCTCTGTTCTCTTCTAATTTTCTACTCACACCTGTGCTATCTCTGTATCTGCATACACATTCTCTAATCCCCAGACTTTCTTACTAATCTCTCTCAACGATTACCCACAATTGCAATACCTGCTTCACCTTTGTCCCTATAGAATCCCACGCATTCACCTCTATCTATGTAGACTCCCACACACTCCCACGCATTCACCTATGTCTCTGTAGACTCCCACGGATTTCCCTTTGTCTCTATAGACTCCCACTCATTCACCTGTCTCTGTAGACTCCCATGCATTCCCCGCATTTCTGTGATCTCTATATTTTCGTTTTTAAGAAAATGAAACTCTCACACTCCACCTACGATCCACTTCCCTTTATATCAACTGCTCTACGCATCCTTGACACCCATCATGGATTTGTCTATTGGAATTCCCTACATCCATTTGGTTTCCAACGGTTCAAGTTCTCATTCGAATGGCATAATGCACACAACTAATGAAATTACCAGGTTCAATCATAACCATTCGATCACTATAATCAACAGTTGTCAAATGCTGCCAAAAGTCCAAAACTATTAGTTTCTTCTCCAAATATGTTCGAACTATGCCAGATTTAGAGACGAATTTTAAGATTTATAGAGCTAGGGTTTAAACTAATTGCAGGTCCTCCAGAATTGGGGTTCGCCAAAACTCTGACAGCCCCCGCGATCATCCTCAACCTCGGATTCCATTTCAATATCTAAATACCATGACCATTTGATAACTCTGCGATCGAAATCCAAACTTCATGATGATAGCAATGACATGTAACTTGACATCAATGGCAACTTATTCAACTTAGACCAACAATATCCCCCTTTTCCATTGATGGAAACTTTCATTGATGACCACAGTCTCCCCCTATGTTAAAAGAGAAGAGAACTATTCCTTTAACCACTGCTCTTTTCTATATACCCATTGCTCTTCTCCCCCTTTGACATCAATGGCAAAAAAAAAAATCCCTGGTATTCTAATGAATACGAACAGCCCCCCTGCCTGCATGGCACCTTCTGAGCTAGTATTGGAAAAACACTCCTTCCCCTGGCTGCATGACTTCATATCTACAAGACTTCTTTTCCATAGTAGAAATCCATCTATAATTCTTCACATATATGTCAGTGTTCTTTAGAAGAACAGCTCCTCATGACTAAATGAGTCAATTTATTGAGGAAAAAGATCTTACACCAAGCTTCTGACAAAGATATTCAATTTGTGCCTTTGCTATTGGTTTAGTAAATATATCAGCAATCTGTTCTTTGCAAGAAATATAGTTTACTTGAACAATTTTGTTAGCCACGTGGTCCCTTAAAAAATGATATTTGATAGGAATATGCTTTGTTTTGGAATGTAGAACAGGATTCTTTGAAATACTAATAGCACTAGTATTATCACAGAGAATAGGAATAGGTATATCATATTTTACCTCCAAAGTTTCGAGCGCTTGTTTCATCCACACCACTTGAGCACAACAGGTAGCGGCAGAGATGTATTCAGCTTTTGTGGTAGATAAAGAAATGGAACCTTGTTTCTTACTCAGCCAAGAAACTAAAGAGTCTCCCAAGAAGAATGCAATACCACTTGTACTTTTTCTATCATCCAGGCAATTTGGCCAGTTTGCATCTGAATAAGTTGTTAATTGCAGACTCGGATTCTTTGGATACCACAAACCATATTCCATTATGTCCTTCAAATACCTGAATATACATTTGACAGCTGAGATATGACTATGTTTTGGAGCATATTGATACCTTCCTACAATACCAACAACTTGCATTATATCTGGTCTGGAAGCTATGAAGTACAATAAACTTCCTATCATTGAGCAATATAATTTCTGATCAACTTATGGTGACTAATCATCTTTGCTAAGCTTGCATCCCACCTCCATAGGTGTACTAACAGGCTTGGAATCTTCCATCTTGAACTTCTTCAACATTTCTGTTGATGTTTATGTAACTTTGGAATGTATTTCACCCATGTATATTGTATTCCCATAGAGATGTTATTATTCATGTATACGGAAGTGTTTGTATTCCTATAGAGATGTTATTATTCCTCTATACGGAAGTGTCGTCATTTATATTGTAAGTGTCGTAACTTATACTTGATGGGTTATTAGACCACCTTGATGGGGTCGGCCCTATATGAGTCATGTGGGTAAAAGGGTTATTAGACCACCAAGTGTGGGGTCAGCCCGGATTAAGTTAACCATGGGTTATTAGGCTAAGCTAGACAAGTCGGCCCCAATAGTTTTTTGGGCAGGACAAGACAAGTATAAATAGAGATCGGGAGATCTCTATTTCACATCTCATTACTCACTTCTATCTCTCTCAGAAAGTGGTGCACTTGTGAGGAGGAGGATCATCTACTAGGAGAATACTATCTCTTTTACTTTGGTTGTATCATTGCTCTATCTATCTCTAAGGAAGTTGCGGGGTTTTTCACCTTCTTAGTTTTCCTCGGTGAAACTTTGTGTCTCTTGTGTGCTTGCATTATTGTGTCCATGATTGATATGCTGTAGATATGCTGTAGATATGATGTACATGCTATTCTCTCAGTTAAGATCTTAGATCAGATTGAAAAATTCTGAAAAACTAACATGGTATCAAAGCTAGCCTGAAAGAAGGCATGGTATGGCATGTATGACACTTGTTGCACTTGCAATGCTAGGGCTTGATATAGCAAAAACCAGTCATCGTAGCACTTTCGCTATAAATCCATTTTGGAGAGGTTTCAGGATCTGAAACTCTTACATGTAGAAGATAATATCCCCATGTACCTTTTTTCCGAAGAACAACTTCTAATTTGTTGTACTTTGTGTTTTACGACTTGTACAATCTAGGGTTTCTTCCTCTTCCGGATCTCAGTCATAAAAACGTGACCTAGGAAAAAAGGTCATAACTTGGGCTAGGAAGCTCCAAATGAAATTTCATAAGAAGTGACAGGTAGGGCACAGAATGTACTTTCACAGGCCAAAGGTTCAAAGGCTAAAAGTGAACCAGTGACACGTGGAACTCTGTACAAGTTATCTCTCATGTTTTATCCCATAAACAGGTCACGTTGCGACACTTGGCATAAATATCACTCAGAGAATCCAATTAAGGTTAGACCTATGGGGTTGGAAATATGACAGGTCGGGATACCATAGGTAGAAGTTTCAAACCATGTGGATTCGTAATTTAGGAGTTACACCAGAAAAAATCAGGTTCATATTTCTATCAAAACAGAATTGGATTTTGAGCACCTTCATTCATGGCTCCGGGAATTAGGGTTTCGGAGAAAGTTGGAATTTTTGTAATCAGAGACCACGGCTGAATGATACTCATCAAAATAGAAATTTAGAGACCAAGATCAAATTTTTTGGTTGGGAAGAAGGCCAGGCTTGATCAAACCCTAGTTCGGGACTTTGATCGAAAAAGTGGAAAATTAGGGCTTCTGCAAAAGTTGGAATTTTTTAAGTCTGTGACCACGACTGGAAGCTCCTCGAAAAAATAGAAGTTTAGAGATTTGGATCAAAACTTTTGGTTGGGCAGAAGGGTGGTCTTTATCAAACCCTAGTTCGGGATCCTGTTCAGAATATCCAGAAGTTTCAAAGGCAATTTTGAGGGGTGAAACTTTGCAGTTTTCAAATTCTGAGTATACCAGCTTGATTAGCTCATCAAGGTGCATCCTTCTATCCTTTCAGAAGTTTGAAATTCAAAGTTTGAATTTTTAGGGCTTCTCTGACAAACCCTAATCCAGCTCCAGATCCAGTTTTTGCAAATCAAGTGGATTGGGTTAATCCAAGAAGAGAATCGTTTGGTCACCCGCATAAGTGAAGAAGTTCATGTTTCAGAGGGAGATGAGGCTAAGACCTTACATAAGAAAATTACAAGCAATCTCGACATGTATGACTTATCCAGGTATGTTTCGAGATCTGTTCATGATTAAGTTTATGGTATGTTTGTTTTCATTAAGGTTAGTACAATATTGATTAACTTTAGACTTGTCGTATCACCTTAATAAAATTATGAATGCAGATATTCATTGATTGGGGTTTTGACACTTATGATTGTACTAATGCATTGTGGTGTTGTATGAGGTTGATGTTGTCTGCTAGCATGAAAGGTACATCAAGAAAGACAAATCATGTTCTAGTTCAAGAACATATGACATGAAGACAAAGGTTCATCCATTTCCATGGATCACATAGAAGATCTACTTACGAGGTATGTATAACTTGGTTCTATAATGGTTAACCTATGAGATAAGCAGGTTACTAGCACAAGTCATTGAAGAGAACAAGAAGACATTATGCGGGTATGTTAGACATAACTAGCTAGCATGCTAATCCAGGTATGTTTTTCCTATATCAAGTTAGAATCCTACCTTGTGTTAGGATATCTTATATAAGTATACTTGGCATGCTTGATTATGATTATTCATGAAGTTATAGGTTTGAGTAATCATGGGTTTAGGCATATTATGTTTCTTACTTTAATTGATGATATAACTAACCAAAAGAGTCCTATATAAACATTGAATCCTAATGTTTATTATTTGTGTTTAAAATGATCATTACTATACATGTTTAAGATTATTGTCTTTCTGATAGTATTGAGATTATACTAATAAATGTATGATTATGTATGAGATCTCGAGGATATCACAATAATGATACTTGTAAGCATGCATAGTGATCGAGGATGGATATAAGTTCAAGGACAGGTAATCCAGGAAGCAAAGATCAAGAGGAAGCACACTCCAGTAGTTTCTGTAAGGATGCAGATATTCAGAAGGATTCAACCACTTCTCACAATCCACATCAGAATAGAGTTGCAGAAAGGAAGCAAAGACTGAGAGGGAGTCAACCCAACAAACAAACAAAGATAAGTATTTGAATTATCATTTCTTGCATATTTGATTGTTTAAATAAATACTGTTCAATGATTTATATACTGATGTTCCTAGAATTAGGCTGTGTATTTTGGCATATTAGAATAATTGCATTAATGAACAGCATACTACTAATATGCATGTAATGGGTAAGTGGCCTATGGCACTGTACAACATTCCATTGCTACTTATCTAGAATGAAACCTCTTTGCTGACATGTTGAGAGTAGTGCAAAACTCTTAACAATGTTTTGGTAGAGATTGGAAGGCATCTAGAAAGTTACAGGATATGGATGAATGTTGTATTGAAGCATTGGCTAAAATAATTGCATGACTGTATGACATATTTCTTTGTGTAAGAATTTGTTCTGAAAACGATGAGAAGTTTCTAATCATGCAATTTAACTTGTTTTGTAGGAAAGATCATATACGAGCACCTACAAAAGAAGGACTACAACATTTGTTTCAGCAGCAAAGTTATCTATCGAAGATATTGTATATATTGAAGTTCCCAAGAATGCCATGATCGAGGAGTACCAGTCAATCATGAAGAATGATGTTTGGGATGCAATCCCAAGACCTGAAGGGAAGTCTGTTGTGACTTCCAAATGGATCTATAAGATCAAGCATGCTGCAAATGGTAGCATGGAGAAATACAAAGCGAGGTTTGTAGCTCGTGGCTTCTCCCAGAAGGAGGGATTGAGTATGAAGAGACTTATACACCTATAGCCAGGCACACTTCCATCAGATCAATACTTGCTCTGGCTACAGTGATGAAATGGAAGATACACCAGATGGATGTCAAGACAGCTTTCTTGAATGGTGTAGTTGAAGAGGAAGTGTATGTGGAGCAGCCACTCGGGTTTGAGACACATGACCGAGAGTCACATGTGTGCAAACTGAAGAAATCCCTATATGGTTTGAAACAGGAAGTTAGGACCTGGTATGGCAGGATAGATGGCTTTATATCCAGTTTGGGTTTTACCAAGAGTAAAGCATATTCCAACCTTTACTACAAGGTTGAGGAAGGCAATCCAGTGATACTACTTTTGTATGTGGATGACCTGTTTGTTACAGGTGAGGATAGATTGATTGCCGACATGCAGCGGAAGCTTGCTTCCGAGTTCGAGATGAAGAACTTGGAGATGATGCACTATTTTCTAGGCATGGAGGTGTGGCAGAGTACAGATGGAATCTTCCTTAGACAAGGGAAGTATGCATTGGAGAACCTGAAGAGGTTCGGGATGATGGACTGCAAGGCCATGGCCACACCTATGGCATCGAACCTGAAGCTTCTGTGTGATGCTTCATCTGATCCGGTTGATGTCACAGTGTTTCATCAGATGATTGGGTCCTTGATGTACCTGACAAACACGAGACCAGATATTTGCTTGGCGGTGAACACATTGAGCTAGTTCCTGATGGATCCCAGAGGTGTTCACCTGGTTGCTGTAAAGCATATTCTGAGGTACCTAAAGGGTACAATTGATTATGGGCTCAAGTATGATGCGAATCAAAAGTTTAACCTGCAGGGTTATGTTGATTCAGATCGGGCAGGCAGTGTTGTAGATAGGAAGAGCACTTCCGAGTGCTGCTTCAATATGGGATCAGGTGTGATCTCTTGGTTTAGCAGGAAGCAATCCTGCATAGCACTGAGTACAGCCGAAGCAGAGTATGTTGCAGCTTGTTCGGCTAGTTGCGAGGCAGTATGGCTCCGGAAGCTACTGTCTGAGTTATTTGATCTCCCGCTGGAGGCTACTAGTATCTTTTGTGATAACCAGAGTTGTGTGAAGCTGTCTGAGAACTCGGTGTTCCACGACAAGTCAAATCACATTGAGATCAAATATCACTATATCAGGGATATGGTGCAGAGAGGAGCAGTGAAGCTCCTGTATGTTACGACGGATAAGCAGGTTGCAGATATGTTGCCAAAACCACTAGCCAGAGTGAAGTTTGAGTACTTCAGAGGGAGGCTTGGTGTTCTTCAGATTGATGACACTTCAAGGAAGAAGTGATGGACACATTTTCACAAGCCATTCCAAGCATGGTGGTAGGAGGATCCTCCCATGGCTGTGGATGTAAGCGTTGTGTGATGAGCATTATGATGATGCTCCAGTTACTACTTTGGATATGATTAGTTGAATCATGTATATGTTTATGCATCATGTTGGATTCTAGATATGATCAGTTGGATCATGTATATGATATGCATCAAGTAGATGCATGATATGTATCAGGTGGATACATTGTATGATCAAGTGGATCATGTATGTGATATGCATCAGGTGGATGCATGATATGTATCAGGTGGATACATTGTATGATCAGGTGGATCATGTATGTGATATGCATCAGGTGGATGCATGATATGTATCAGGTGGATACATCGTATGATCAAGATGATCATGTGTGATGAGTATCATGATGATGCTCTGGATGACTTGCATCAGGACGATGCAGAGATGATGATCAGGATGATCATGGACATCAGGATGATGTATGATGAGTATTAGGTTGATACTCTGTGGCCGTGGACAGGTTGTGCAGATAAGCATATAATAGCACCCTAGGAGATTTGCAAATGCTCTTGCTAGGTTTTTCCGCTGGCATATAATAGCTCCCTAGGAGATCTCGAAAATGCTCTTTCGAGGTTTTGCTTGGAGGGACATATAATAGCGCCCTAGGAGATTTGCAGATGCTCTTGCTAGGTTTTTCCGTTGGCATATAATAGCTCCCTGGGAGATCTAGAAAATGCTCTTGCTAGGTTTTGTCCATGGCATATAATTTCTCCCTAGGAGATCTTGCAGGTTGTGTTGGGCACGTAATCAATCCTGAGATGCTCTTGCTAGGTTTTGCTTGGTAGCATATAATGTCTCCCTGGGAGATCTTGCAGGTTGTGCTGGGCACATAATCAGTCCTGAGATGCTCTTGCTAGGTTTTGCTTGGTCACATGTAATAGCTCCCTGGGAGATCCGATAGGTTGAGAAGTGTGCTCGTGATCAGTCATGGGATGCTCTTGCTATGTTTTGTTGACGCACGTAATAAGTCCCAAGGATTCCACAGTATGGCCAGTGATGATGAAGACCTGCAGGTGGTGGGCCTACATCCAGTATGAAAAAGGACTGGCTCTGTAGAAATTCCTATGACGAATAGATTCAGATATTGATTGAGATAGCAGCAGCAGTGACAATGATGATGATTCAAGGACGATGATTCGCTGATGATGATCCAGAGAAGAAGACTTGTGCTAGCAGATCTGTGTCAAGAAATACCTTCCTAGTTAAGAAGGAGTGTTGATGTATATGTAACTTTGAAATTTATTTCACCCATGTATATTGTATTCCTATAGAGATGTTATTATTCCTCTATACGGAAGTATCGTCATTTATATTGTAAGTGTCGTAACTTATACTTGATGGGTTATTAGACCACCTTGATGGGGTCGGCCCTGTATGAGTCATGTGGGTAAAAGGGTTATTAGACCACCAAGTGTGGTGTCGGCTCGGATTAAGTTAACCATGGGTTATTAGGCTAAGCTAGACAAGTTGGCCCCATTAGTTTATTGGGCAGGACAAGACAAGTATAAATAGAGATCGGGAGATCTCTATTTCACATCTCATTACTCACTTCTATCTCTCTCAGAAAGTGGCGCACTTGTGAGGAGGAGGATCATCTGCTAGGAGAAGACTGTCTCTTGTACTTTGGTTGTATCATTGCTCTATCTATCTCTGAGGAAGTTGCGGGGTTTTTCACCTTCTTGGTTTTCCCCGGTGAAACTCTGTGTCTCTTGTGTGCTTGCATTATTGTGTCCATGATTGATATGCTGTAGATATGCTGTACATTTTATTCTCTCAGTTAATATCTTAGATCAGATTGAAAATTTCTGAAAAACTAACAATTTCTTTAAGATACTTGTTTTGAAAAATGATTATGCCTTATGATTGTTGACACACTTGCAGACCAATAAAATAAGACAATTCTCCTATCATAGCCATTTCAAACTCTACTTTTCATTGCAGTAGCAAACCATTGAATTGATGAAGAATCGTTACTTCCAAATATTATATCATCAACATAAACCAAAACAACTAAAATATCTTCACCTTCTGACTTTATGTACAGGTTGTTGTCAGCTACTCCTTTCTTGAAACCTTGTTGTTGTAGATATGTATCTAGATTATGATACTAAGCACTTGGTGCTTGTTTTAATCCATATAATTCCTTCTTCAATTTGCAGACATAATCAGAATCTTCTGACAATTGAAATCCCTCAAGTTGCTCCATATATACTTCTTCTTCCAATTCTCCATTAAGAAAATCATATTTGACATCCATTTGGTATATTTTAAAATTCTTATGACATGCATATACAAGAAAAATTCTAATAGCTTCTAATCTTTCCACAGGAGCAAAGGTTTCATCAAAATCTATTCCTTCTACCTGAGCATAACCTTTACAGACCAATCTTGATTTATTTCTCACAATTTGTCCTTGCTCATTTAACTTATTTTTAAACACCCATTTGGAGCCTATAACGTTTTTATTTTTAGATCTTGGAACAAATTCCTAGGTATTGTTCTTTTCAATCTGAGCAAGCCCTTCATTCATTGCTTCTATCCAGCTATCTTCTTCACTAGCTTCAGTAAAAAATTTGGGTTCATTTATAGAAATGAAAGCAATCTGTGACTGCTTTGTTGTTTGAATAATTTTTCTTCTTGTTTGAACTCCTTTACTTTTATCACCAAGAATCTGACTCTTTGGATTATTCTTTTGAATAATTCTAGAAGGATTTTTTTGTTCTTGTTCAATTTGCTTACTAGAATTTTCTTGATCTTCCTCAGATTTTTCATCATCTTCCAATTCTTTGAATTGTGGTTCATCAGTTTCATTAGTTTCTTCATCATTTATGTCAACACTCTGTATCTGTCTGCTTTGAAAAGGAATTTCTTCATCCACACAAATATCAATGCAATCCATCATATTATGCAGCCTTTCATTGAAGCATTTGTATCCTTTATTGTTTGATGCATAACCCAGAAAAGTTCCTTCATCAGCCCTATCATCGAATTTACCCAAATTTTCATCATTATTTTTAATGTAGCATTTACTTCCAAACACTTTAAAATGTTTTATTGAAGGTGGTCTTCCAAACCAATGTTCATAAGGAGTTTTATTACTTTCAGGCCTTAAATGTGCTTTGTTAAGAATATGAACTATTGTATGAATAGCCTCCACCCAAAAGGTTTGAGACACATTCCTTTCTTTCATCATTGATCTGGCCATCTGCTTTACTAATCTGTTTTTTCTTTCTGCAACTCCATTATGTTGAGGAGTACCTGGAATATTATATTCTCTTTTAATTCCATGTTCATCACATAATTTTTTTAAAGCTCATGAACAGAATTCTCCTCCTCTGTCAAATCTTACTGACTTTATTTTCCGCCCTGTTTGATTTTCAATCAAAGCTTTGAAGACTTTAAACTTCTCAAATGCCTCTGATTTTTCTTTTAGAAAAGCTACCTAGGTTAGTCTTGAAAAATCATCAATGACCAACATAAAATACCATTCTCCTAGTCCAGTTCCCTCTTTTCTAGAAGGTCCACATAAATCCATATGAACTAACTGAAGTGACTTGCTTGTAGATGGTTGGTTTTTTGTTTTGAATTGAGTACGTGTCAATTTTCCCATTTGACATGGTTTACACACAAAATTATGTGGTTTTTCTATTTTAGAAAAACCTTTAATTGCATTATTCTTATTGAGTTTAATAAGATGGTCAAAATTCAAGTGTCCTAGTCTTCTGTGCCATAACCAACTTTCATCAAATTTGCTCAATCGACATTTCTCTCTATCTTCTTTTAAGACTTAAACATTATTTTATGTTATAATTCCCTTTGCAACAGTATTTCCTGTACTTACCGACTTTATTTTGAAATCTTTGGCAGTAAATATTACTTCACAACCTTGATCACACATCTGACTGACACTCAGAAGATTATGTTTCAATCCATCAACAAATAGCACATCTTTTGCTTTACCCTGACCATTTTTTAAGCTAACTAATCCTTTTCCCTTGATTTTTCCTAGACAATTATTTCCAAAAGTTACACTTCCATACTTAGATTCACTTAGATATAGAAATTTATGTTTGTCACCAGTCATATGTTTTGAACATCCACTATCAATATACCAGGAATCTTTATGTTTTTTAGTAGAAAGAACCAAACCACACTTACTGTCATCTTTCTTCTTCCATATTTTGACATTTTCAAACATATGAGGTTTTTGAAGTTCTGGTTTGTAAAACTTCAGTCTACAATCCAATGCTTTGTGTCCAAGGTTATGGCACATATAACATTCTGGCTCATTGTATAGAAGAACATATGGATTACTAGATCTGCCATTTATTTTTCTTTCCTTTGATAGATGACCTATTCTTGGATATGACATTTGATAGTTCTTTTGCAAATTCTTAAGATTAAAATTGCAATCTATAGCTTTATGACCAAACAATATCCACAGAAGAAATTTTGGTACCTGGGAATTGATTGTCTTTATGCAAATGAGTTTCTGAATCTTTGGTGTCTGTGTTCTAGATCAAGAGCTGATTGATCTCTTTTAGATTCATTTTTTAAAATGGCAGATTCCTCTTCATACTTCCTTGATTGTTGAATGTGATCATTTTGTTCCACCAATCTGTTTGCAAATCCATTCTTACTAATGTTAGTACTTTGTGTGACAAACTTGACAGGCTCTGTGTTTTTTGATTTGCTTTTGCTTGAACTTCCTTCATAGCCTAGACCATTTTTCAGAAATGGTGATCTTTGACTGTCCAGAATATTATCCAGCTTCTTAGTTGCTTGAGCATATGTCATATTTTGATGATATAGTGCTTGAACTTTCTCCAATTCTTTTCTGACAGACACCACTTATGTTTCTAACTTCTCACACTCTTTTATTTTCTCATACAATTGTTTCTTGAGAATATCCTCTATCTTATTTGTTTCTTCTAATTCAATTTTTAATGAAATAAGGGCATCATTAGATCCATGCCCATCTTTCTCATATTTACTCAACAAATCCTTTTGTTTCCTTTTCTTTTGTTTAAGTTTGTCTATTTCTTCCAAAGCACTTATAAGCTCACCTTCCAAATCTACTTCAGCTTCCTCTTCATTCATGTCAAACTGGTCTTCTACATCCATAAGCATGAATTCATTTGATTCATCATCATCTGAGAAATATTTATCCCAATCTTCTAAGGAACTATCATTATTGTTTATACAAAGACTTTTCTTCTGATATTTATTTTCTTTATTTAATTTGATCTTTTCATGATTCTCTTATTCATAGTCCTTCTTTTTATATGGACACTTGGATGCAAAATGGCCAACCTTTCCACAATTAAAACATTTGAAGGGAAACTTACCTTAATATTTTTCTGTCCCTTTTTTTAGTCTTCTAGCAAATTTTGCCACAATTCCATCTATATCATAACCAGATTCTTTATCCTTTCTTTCCTTTTCAGCCTTAAAAGATGCTTCCCTCGTAGTATTTTTTTCTTTGACAATCCTCATTTCATAAGTTGTTAGGGTTCCAAGCAACTGATCAATTGTCGAACTCTTAATATCATCTAATTCTTCTATAGCTGAAACTTTAGGGTTGAATCTGACAATAAGAGATCTTAAGATTTTCGAAACCAAGATATCATCATCTATTTTTTCACCAAGACCCTTCATAATATTGACAAGTTCTTCAACTCTTAAGAAATACCTTCTTATTGTTTCATCATCATTCATCTTCAACTGTTCAAATTGTAATCTGTGAATCTGAAGTTTAGCATTCTTCACTTTTTCATCACCTTCATAATAACTTATCAATTTGTCCCACATTTCTTTGGCTGATGTACAGTGCATAACCTTCACAAACTCAGATTCTGCAAGTCCACTAAGAATTGTATTCATTTCCTTGCCATTAAAAGTAAATTCCAGTTTGTCATCCTTAGAGGTAAGAACGATTGGCTTCACATACCCAGTTTCAACAACATCCCAAACATCTGCACCTAGATACATAAGATAAGTTCTCATCCTTAGTTTCCAGAAGAAAAAAATTGTGCCATCAAACAAAGGAGCTCTATTGGATGAACTTCCTTCTTGACTAGTCATGATTAAGCTTATGAATCTACCTTCCAGTGATTAACTGTTTGAATGAAGGAAACTAGCTCTGATACCAATTGTTGAACTTAATTAAGGAAACTGAGAAGGGGGGGGTGAATCGATTTCTTTCAAAGCTTAATCTTCAAGTTAAAAATATTGCAAGACATATTTAAGTTTTGTTGATGCAATATCTCATTTATAAATTGTAGAAAAACATACAACATATTCACAAGTAACAGAAACAGAGACACAAATTTACGGGGAAACCCATAAAGGGAGAAAATCTCTTCTTCTTCGAATGTCAAGCAAGCTTCAAATCATGTACATTACAAACATTGAGCACCAACTCAATTTAGGCATCAATCTCTCAGGATACAACCTGAAAAGAGCACCAACTCTACAAGCATCAACTTGTTGTACATCAGCCTATTCCTGATCATTTCAATACTTCTCATGTTAAGATCAGTTTTATTTCATAGCTCTGCAATCAACTGCTATGAATATTAAATATTGTATTAAATTAATCAGTAAATTATTAATTAAGTTTAATTGAAGGGACGTAACCCTTCTTAAGAATGCTCAAACCTTATAAAAGGCAAGCTCTTGTAAATCGTTAAGCATCTTATCAATTCAATAATATATATCTTATTCAATATGGATTTCATGTCCTAGTTTTTCTGTTGCATTTGGTATCAGAGCGGAACGCTCCTCCATCTGAGCTCGGATTCAGCTCACTCAGAGTGGACTCGCTCCTCCATCAGGTGAGCTCGGACTCGACTCATTCCCCCACTCCACTGCCTACGTACTCCACCATCAATCCACCACCTCCGCGCTGCCCTTCACTTCCATCCTTGTCCTCCCCTTCCAGCGTCCTGCTCCAGCTCCATTATATGCCTCCCTGCTCGCCCAACACTGCAGCTCCACGCCCCTCCACCTCTGCTCCTCGCATTTCCCGCTCCCTACTACCTTGCCCCAACTCTCACACCACACTCTCCTGCATTTGCACCTCCACGCAGCTCAATGCCGCTACACCTCACCTCCGTATCCCCATACATCCGCCATTGCCTACCCAAATCCACGGCTCTCTCACGCGACCTCCCTCCTCATTCTCTCGCCTCCCTGCTACACCACCCTCTACCCCACCATCTCCCTCACTATCTCGTTCCGCCGCCCTCCTGCCAACGTCTACGCATATCCCCATCACCCATTCCCCCCAACACCTCCACAACTTCACACTCTCCACCACATTCCCATGCGTGTCTCTTCACACAGAACACGCCCATCTGCACCACTCCATCTCCCTTGGGCCTGCGTCCACCTCGCCATCCTACCCCCATCTCCCGTCTCCCACTACCTGCCACCATTGCAGTGCCGTCGTCATACCTCCAAGCGCTCTTCCAGCCGCCATCTCCACGAAACCCTACATCAACAAAAATTCAAAAAAATATATATATAAGTTAAATAAATATTATATAATAAACTTATTATTAATAATATTTATTCTAAAACTTTATAATATATATAATATTATTATTCCCAAATAATAATAATTATTATTTTTATTTGTCCTTAACCACATAAGCCAAAATCGATTCCAATTATTCACCACCACACTTAAGAAGCATGACGACAGAGTTAAAAGCTCAAATTGCGAAAATAGAGAAGGATTTCCAAACTTTCAAGGAAATGACCACCAAGAGCCAAGAAGCACTTAAGAAAGAAATTAAAGAGGAATTCATTCAAGTAATGGAGCAGAAAATGGACGACAAGTTCGACATTATGAGCAAGGAACAAAAAATGTTAGACCAAAAAATGACGCAGAACCATAATACATTAATGGAGGTGTTACAAAGACTAATGCAAAAAAAGGACCAAGTCGGCAGTCCAGATGTGCTAGATGCCTCATCTCATATTTTCACACAGGAAGCACTTGCCAAGAATCAAGAAGAATTGCAAAAAGAAATAAAGATTAACAATGCGACGCTTAAGCAAGAGATAGAAACAAAAGTACTGCCAGAGATGGAGGCACGATTAAACAGCCAAATAGAAGCTATCAGTAAGATAGTAGAGAATAAAAAAGATAAAAATCACCGCCAACAACAAAGCAGTTCAAATATGTCGCTTACGTCATCCAGTAGTTCCGATCCACCATCAAACCATAAAGCAAAAGGGAATCAATATCACCCTTACATAGTGTACCCACCTAAGGCAAAAATAGAGTTGTCGAAATACAATGGAAGTGAAGACCAATGCGTTGCTTGGCTAAACAAAGCAGAAGAATACTTTGGCAATTACAATATTCAATCTGATGAGGAAAAGGTGAAATATGCGTCAATGCATATGGAAGGGTACGCCTATAATTGGTACTTATGGTGGAAGAGAGACAATTTTTCCTACACCTGGAACTTGTTCAAAAATGATTTTTTTAATAGGTTTCAAGGTATCAAAGAAGAGGAATTTTTCAGTAAACTTACCAGATTACAACAGGTTGGAAGCGTTGAGGAATTCACACATCAGTGGGAATCCTTATCGACACGAGTATTTGGGTTGTCCGACAAACAAATACTCGAAACCTATTTAGGAGGTCTAAAACCATACCTCCAAAAAGAGTTAAAGTTACATGACATACCTAACGTAGAGGTAGCAAGACATAAAGCAAAAGCCGCAGAACGCAAATTGGAAGGAATAAAAACAAGAGGTGATAACCATTATCGACAAGAAAAAGAGACATAATGCATGTGCTGTGCAGATACTTGGTCACCCGGCCATCAATGCCACAAACCTCAATCATATGCCTATGAAATGGAAAATAGATCAAAGTCATCTAACAGTTACTCTGATAATAGAAAAAAGAAGAAAAACATATGTCGTCGATGCGGTGATGATTGGATCCCAGGCCATAAATGTAGGAACAATCAGACAGTACAGTGCAAAATCATCAATGGAAAGGAAGTGCAAGTCTCTACACAAGAAATCATGTCCGATTCTAATACCGACACTGAATCTAAATGAAGGACGACATTAGGAAAATACTCAATCTTTGAGGACAAAGCTCTTTAAAAGGGAGTGGCAATGCTATGAATATTAAATATTGTATTAAATTAATCAGTAAATTATTAATTAAGTTTAATTGAAGGGACGTAACCCTTCTTAAGAATGCTCAAACCTTATAAAAGGAGAGCTCTTGTAAAGCGTTAAGCATCTTATCAATTCAATAATATATATCTTATTCAATATGGATTTCGTGTCCTAGTTTTTCTGTTGCATCAACCTTCTTTCTCCAGTATTTTCATGAATGTTCTTTTCTCTTCTAATTTTCTGCTCACACCTCTGCTATCTCTGTATCTGCATACACATTCTCCAATCCCCAGACTTTGTTACTAAGCTCTCTCAACGATTACCCACAATTGCAATACCTACTTCACCTCTATCCATGTAGACTCCCACGCATTCACCTTTGTCTCTATAGACTACCACGCACTCCCACACATTCACCTCTATCTCTGTAGACTCCCACACACTCCCACGTATTCACCTCTGTCTTTGTAGACTCCCACACACTCCCGGGCATTCACCTTTGTCTCTATAGACTCCCACGCACTCCCACGGATTTCCCTTTGTATCTATAGACTCCCACGCATTCATCTCTATCTCTGTAGACTCCCATGCATTCCCCGCATTTCTGTGATCTCTATATTTTCATTTTTAAGCAAAAGAAACTCTCACACTCCACCTATGATCCACTTCCCTTTATATCAACTACTCTGCGCATACTTGACACCCATCATGGATTCATCTATTGGAATTCCCTACATCCATTCGGTTGCCAACGGTTCAAGTTCTCATTCGAATGGCATAATGCACACAACTGATGAAATTACCAGGTTCAATCATAACCATTCGATCACTATAATCAACGGTTTTCAAACGTTGCCAAAATTCCAAAACTATTAGTGTCTTCTCCAAATATGTTCGAACTATGCCAGATTTAGAGATGAAGTTTAAGATTTATAGAGCTAGGGTTTAAATTGATTGCAGGTCCTCCAGAATTGGGGTTCTCGAAAGCTACGCCATCCCCCGCGATCATCCTCAACCTCGGATTCCATTTCAATATCTAAATACCATGACCATTTGATAACTCCGCGATCGGACTCCAAACTTCATGATGATAGCAATGACCTATAACTTGACATCAATGGCAATTTATTCAACTTAGACCAACAAGATGCACTAAGCCAAGAATTAGAGCCTTCCTAAAGGGATGGAATGATCCCTAGAATTCAGATTGTTGAAAGAGTTAAGGAACTTAATCACTCCCATTTTTCAGATGACACCCTCTTGATAGGAGTATCATTTGTAACTATAGCTCAAATATTTAGAAGGATCTTATATTCTTATTGTGTTTCTTTGAGCAATACAAAAAAAGTAGAATATATGGTTGGAATCTAGACCAAATAACCCTCATTAATATCTCAAGGGAAACATGATTCAATGGCCAAGTTAGTTGGGAACACTTCAAATACCAGGGAATCCCAATATCCAAAGGGACTCAAAAGTTGGAAAATTGGTAAGGATCTTGGACAAACTTAAAAAGAAGATGAAATAGTGGGGAGCAAATTAGCTCAACCTGGCAGGCATAATTACGTTGATAATATCCATCCTATCCTCCTTGTTGTTTCAATATTATATCCTTCTTGCACCAATTGGAGTTCATAAGCAGATCGTGGCAAGTATAAAAGGATTTATGTGGAAGGAATAACAATCACAAGATGCATTTGGTCAGTTGGAAAACTGTCAGAGGCCCTTTTGATGAAGGTGGGCTTCAAATATGGGACCCAAAACTATCCAACATTGCATTGGGAGCTAAGATCCTGTGGAACATCATTTCAAGCAAGAAAGGTTGGGAAAAAGGATCCCTTCAAAAGAAATATCTGGGAGGAAGCCGGCTTAGATGCATGGACCAACCCCCTATGAGATCCCAAGGAACCCAAATATGGAGATTGTCCAAGGAAGCATGGAATTTCTTTCACAAGAATTATAGTGGGTTCTAGGGAATGGCGGGAGAATAAAAGCATGGGAATATAGCATCCTTAAATACCCCCTTGGGATCAATTCCCAAATTGCAAGAGCTCCAAAAGTGGATGTGAATTCGGGGATATGAAAAGATAGAATATCTGTGTATTTGGGATAGCTAGGAGCAAGGAACATGGAAAGGATGGGTTTAGCTTCCCCCACCCTCTCATTCTTGATTTGGATATTGCCTTCCACCATATTACTGGAAAATATCCATTGAGTAGGGTTTCTCAATATTCGATGGGTTGGGGAGACCTCAGTGGAACTTACACAATAAAACAAGGGTACTTGTCACTACAAAAATCTTATCGACATTCCCAGAAATCCAAGAAATGGAAGGAATATTGGAAGAATAATTCCCTACCCAAAATTAATATCTTCTATTGGGCTACGGTGCATGGGAAAATTATTACAAGGGATAATCTTCAAAGGAGGTGATTTCCAAGCCCATCAAAATGCTCTTTATGCAAATCAGAGGAGGAAACAATCAAGCATATGTTTATAGATTGCTTGTTTTCCAAACATTTGTATTGGGTCCTCTTCACCCCTCCTTTCATTCAATTCAAATCTATGGATATTTCAAATATTAGGGAAGGATCTATCCCCACTCAATGTAAAACAAACCACTTTTAAAGTGGTGTTATTTGGCTCTTCCAAAATTTATAAGCTGGAAAATTTGGTTAGTGCAAAACCAAGCAATCTTCCAACATCAACTCCCTAATCTAATGAGGGTTGTTAGGAGTGTGAGGGCTCTCTTGTCTTAATTATATCAAAAGAAAAGATTTATCCCTTAGCACCTATCTCATATGAAAATCATAGAATAGGACTGGATCACCTCCCTAAGCATATTGGCTCAAGATAGAACTCAACCTCCTCATGACAAACCCCCAACAAGGTGGCACCTGAGACTAAATAAATTAGAGCTTTTGGAATAGAAAGGTAAACAAGGGAGGCACATTCTTTTCTTTGATGGGGTGTCGAAGGGGAACCCAGGGGAAACAATGAGCGGGAGGGGAGATTGTTGACCTCGAGGGCAATTATGAATGGATCTAGGAATAACATCGTCAAAGCTCTCCCTTCTATCAAGGGGTCAATATTATCTCACAATTGGGCATCAAGGAGATCACAATCCTAGGGGACTCGTCGACTATAATTTGAGCACTGCTCTTCAATCTTGCACAGATAAATGTCAAGCTTTCATGATTATTGGAAATAATAAGGTAGATGCTCAATAACCTGGGTACTTACCAAGTGTTTTATCTACTTAAAGAACACAATCAAGCAACATATAATTTGGATAACAGAGCTACTAGAATGCCAAAAGGGGAGCTAAATCTCAAAACTAAACCCATAACTCATGATTTGATTCCTTAGGGTGGATATTATAGAGCGCAAGGATAGTGAGCCTCAACACTTCTACTTACTAGAGGATGGAAAGCATAAAGGTAAGTGGAAAAGATCGAGGGAAGTTTGGAACAAGTGCATAGGTCGTATAACCACTGCTTATAAATAGGTATTCCAGGTGGAAGAGAAATGAAATTATAACCTCAAGTGGTGAAGATACAAGCCACCTCTTGACACAGAGTAGGATAAGACAATGGGAGATCAAAGAGGGAGTCACATGGATGCATGTACGAGCAACAATTAGAGTTTAATGCATAGGTAAGAATCCCAGTACAACTCCACGTTGTTAACTAAAGGGAAAATTGGATGAAGGATCTCTTACATGGTGAGAAGGGAATGCATAGATATTGAATCACACTCGATCCCATGGCGTGCGAGTATGGAAGTACTCATAATAGTAAGGATATTGTGGGATCACTCACGATCATGGTTACCCGAACTGAATGCAATGATCATTATAATGGATTCCTGTTGTGGATAAGAAACAAGGAGACTTAAATAAATTGCAAGCTAGGGAATTTGAACTAGAAGGAAGTTACTTTGGTCTCCACACATGAAGACAATTCTATGGGAATTTTTTATCAAGGAATGTGTCTGGTTCTGTGGTATTGTTCTTGTCTTCCTCCACTTGGAGGAAGGTCAATTCGGGGATTGTAGTGTTGTGACTATCCCTATTCAAAAAGGTGGACTTCAAATCCTGACTGAGACTAAATATCAAATATGGGTTGCTGCTATGTTCAAGGATGACTAGAGAGAAGAGGGAGACTAATGCATTTTTTATGGTAGGATGAGACTTCAAGCCAACAATCGTAGGTTGGCGAGATGGATCCACTTAATCCAAAGGGAGATGGATAGCCTTGTGCAATGCTTGGACTGTTGGAAAAGCGAGGAAGAGCAAGAACGTGTTATGGACCAGGGAGAAAGGTTGTACCAAGAAACGCTAATGGGAAATGATATGGAAGAACATCAGATAAAGCATGTTGAACTAGAAGCTCAGGTGGTTGTGCTAGAATCCCAATTGGCTCAGTTCCATATACAGATGCAGATGCAGAGGAAGGACACAAAGGACAACTTCCCCACTCAACTACAGTATTCTCAACCAATGCAATTTGATCAGTCGAGCCCCCAACGCTAGTTGATTCATGTGTTTTTTTTGCAAGTTTGTATTATGTCAATTGATTAGGATTGATGTATGCAAATATAGGATCTCATAATATCATAGGTAGTTAGGAGGTATGTTTTAAACAATGGTATCATCATTTTGTTATGCATTTCAATGGTGGACTGATGGATCAAACCTGGATTTTGCTATATAATTTTGGGGATTTATCCCACCTTTTAATATAAAAATCCTAACCATTTTTGTCCAAAAAAAATAATGGACATGGTTATACAATAAATAGATGCTAAATTTTCAATTTAGTTTTGATCAAAGTTGTGTATTTTTTTATAAGTTAGTGATAGGACCTTCTACTAACTAAGAAAATACATATAACACAAAGCTACTGTGGTTGACCTTCCATGAGGTGTCCACCAACAATTGATGGCTAGCCTAGCTCAAGATACCAAAGTATCAAACTTTAAAGAGCTCAAAACTTTCCCATGGGAATAAAACGAGGTGTATCTCAAAACAAACAAAATGATGGAAAAGTTTCTAGTTCTACAATAAGAAATGTATTTCCATCTATTTACTATCTACCTATTGTTTTTACAAAAAACTAGAAAACTGAAAAAGTTCATTCTTGAAAATTTCCATCAAAAATACCAAGATATGTGTGGTGTGCAAGCTTTTACCTCACAATTGCAATCTGGAATGGGGTGTTAGCCACGTCTTCCAACTCGACCAATTGCCTATGAATTATGTATAGTTCATCATGGAGCCGATTAATTGTCCTTAGAATTTATTCTTAAAGGAATTATTGTTCCATCAAAGCCATAGCAAGCAAGTTTTTTACTATCTAGTATGGACTACTACTATCTTACACAAACCTCTTTTGTTCCTACTCCTCTATCAACATAGCCTCCATCCCTTTAATCACCTACTCTATACGATATGGGACTTCCTCCCTGAGAGATTGAAAAACATCCCTTTCCTCCATTGCAAGCTATCACCTTCCTCCACAACCCTATCTGCATCTAGTAGCTCGTTGATGAAAAACCATAATATCCCAACAACAAAGTCTATGCACAATGAGGGTGAATCCTATGGTATCGCTCCACCCTTTGATCAAAACACCAAGAGATTTCCCTTTGACAAAGCCCAATGTTCACTTGCAACACTAGTGAAAATATCGGCATCCTTCATTGCTAGTTGATTATCCCAAGCCATCTAAGTGTCTAGGTAGTCACACATGTCAAGAATCTCTTCACTCGTTCGCAATGCAATGCCATCAATCCCCTTGTCTTTCCACCAATTCACTTGAACATTAGCTCACCACCCCTCAACCTATTGGCCCTCAATGCAATGGGAAGCCATTAATGTTGGCATTTAACTTCATCCTTCCTATCATCATGCCACCATGACTACTGGCCAACTTCCCCCGCATTGATCATCATGTGTGTGTGTGTGTGTGTGTGTGTGTGTGTGTGTGTGATGGGGTTTCCATTGGCATGGCACCTGCATACATGTGATCAAAATTGTTTTCTTCAAGTGTTTGAATCCCCTTTCAACAAAAGAGAAAGGGTAGGAAAGAATGTCAATAATAAAACGGACAAAAGTGACAAACCTAAAAGAAGCTAAAGCTTGGGGTTTAAAGAATATTCGCTTTTACAATTTAGGACATGGAGACTAGTCTACAATGATTTTGGGGGTAAATTAGTGAATCTAAATATTTGTGAAGGATGTCCATTCAAGAATGGTTCAAGGGGAGAAGGAAAACCTCCCAAAAAGACTCTATTGTTTGGAAAGCTCGGTAATGGCTTTTAACTAATTGAAAAGTGGTCAACCTAAAAACATTGGAAAAAATAACAAGATGAGAATAGGGGAATACCCCTAGATTGGTTGCAAAGATATTCTAGATTGTCTAATTTCTATAAGGGATTCTCATTTCCTAAAGATGTAATCCCTAGAGGTTGCTACATCACATGATGAAAGAAATGGGTGGGCTCAAAATAAGTTCTAGTGCAATAATGCTTTGAAATCAAGAACTTAATCAAGTGATCTCAAAGCAAAAACAAAATATTATCTCTAAAATATTATCTCTAAGTTAGTTTTACATAATAAAATATTGAGTTGGGAAAACTACCAAAGGAGAAACATGCAAGATCTTGCATTCCATCCATTCATAGTGAAGACAAAGTTGATCACTTGATGTTTGTATTTTTTTCTAGAAAAGGTTCACAAAATTCTTCAAATTCCAGGTGGTAAAAATAAGTAGGAACAAAGGGTGATAGTAGATTGGTTTTGATCTTAAGTAGCAAAAAAAACAAAACAAACTTTCAAGGCCTAACCTTGTTTCATGGTCTGTGGGATATTGAACCAAGTCCAACGCAAATTTGCTCATAAAATAAAGATGAACCAAGTCCAATGCAAGTTTTGCTCACAAAATAAGGATGCATGAGAAAGAAGTGTTATTTGGAAAAAATAGAGGCAACTATAAATTTAAAAGAACTTCCTATTACCTATGATCATATCTAAGGATTTACTCCGTGGAGGTTATCAAGGATCTCCCTAAAGATATGATCATATCTAAGGATTTACTCCGTGGAGGTTATCAAGGATCTCCCTAAAGAATTGTGGCATTAGTGTTTTGTTTTTTCTTAATTCATAATCATTTCAAACTAAGCATGTTGTTGGGAAAGGCACAAAGCACAATTAATTGTGTTCAACTCTATTCAATGTGGTTCCTTTTAAAGATAATATATAAACAAAAATTTAAAAAATTGCAAATCTTTGAAAACTCCAAGTTATTGGTGAACTAGTCAAATAAAAAACACAAAACCAAATCTTCAAGGTGAAAGGGGGCTTTGACATTTATTTTTCACATGTTCATTGAGGTTTCAAAAATCACTGATCCATTACCTTAATAAGTTCTTTTATTGCAAAAGGGGTACTTTTATCAGCATGAGTTCATAGGAAGAACCTAAGTTTGAATTTCCAATAGATATCTATTATAAAGTAGGTTTATAAAATCTGTTTTTTGATAACAAATAGTTACTTTTGATATTACATACATTAGTAGTAGCCGCTAGACCAAAAAAAAAGAAGATGAAATAGTTTTTAAGGTTACCTTTAAAGAGCCTAAGTAGGATGCAATGCATACCCAACAAAATTATAGTCGCAACGCTGTTAAGTTTTTAGCTAGGCAATGTAATGTGTATTCTAATGTCATATTAGAAATTACAAATATAAAGGCTTTTATTCATGGAATAATAGAAATTGTGATTAAATTTATGTATTTTGATTTTTCTATGTTTGTGATTAAATTTTTATAATAATTGATTGGTTGTAATGTAAATACATTTTTTTGTTCAACCTTCCTCTCCTTTATATTGCTTGATAGTACCCCTTTCATATGCATTTCTATAAAATGCTCATTGCTAAGTTGGATAAAGGTTGAGAAGAGGATTTCCTTTTGGTGTAATAAGTGGCTTTCTAAACGGGGCACACTAATCCTTTTAAACTCTATTTTGGAATCATTACCACTATATATTGGGCCACTTTACATTTTCTCCCAAAATGAATAGCTCGGTTTTAAATTTATGTGATGGGAAACAACAATAAAAACATTTTTTCCTGATCATCTTGGAGAACCTCCCTTTATTTAAAAAATCTCTTGCTGTAAAAAATGTTTGGAGAATTTTATGAGGTAAGGGACTTTGGGTTGAGGTAGTGAGAGAAAAGTATACCAATCCTCTTTTATTGTTAGAACGGATTTGGATTCCTAATAAGACTCATAAAAAAGCCTTCATGGTTTGGAAGGTTGTTATTACCTCTTTCTCGTTTATTGGTGGATCAGGAAAAAAATTCAAAATTGGGTTGGATTAATGGGTAGGTTGTGAAGGTATGCATATCTTACCAAATCATATGGTTGAAAATATAAGGTCTCAAGGCTTTTATACATGAAATCAAATAGTTGATATGGAAGGGAGTAATCCTTTTACTTGGGGATGGATTAGTGCAGATTTTTTGGGCTTTGAAGATGAAGATAGGATGCTTTGGGATAACATCTCCATTTTATCTCACAACCATGTATGAATAGGGGACTCAAAGGATGAACTTATTTGGTCTAAGAATCATGTGGGGGGTTCATATCTTCTGAAGAACCCCAGATATGAACCCCCCACATGAGGTTTAAGGAAAGAAGATGGATCATTGCTTTCAAAAAGGTGGTATAATGGCATCTAGAAGTTTAAGTGTCCACTTAAACACAAAAAATTTATCTGGTCTACCATCAACAACTCTATCCCAACATGGGATATTATGCAAACAAAGAATTGGCAAGGTCCCAATAAGTGTATTCCATGTAATTTATTCAAAGAATCTGCTAGCCATTTGTTGATTTGTTATCCTTTTTCTAACGAAGTGTGGAAGGAAATTGGACTATTATTTGGGATCTTTTTCAATTGAGAAGGTGATGGTGTTGAGTCAGCGCTATTTACTTGGATTTCCAATCCTATATTCAAAGCCTATAAAGCTCTCCCTCATTGTCTCTTGGGGTATTTGGTTGATGCACAATAAAAATATTTTCCAAGATAAAACTCCCTCTAGTAAGCTCTATGCAATGAATAGTATGGCCATATTACAATCTTTCAATCATGATGAGGAAGTTATCAAGACCAGACATATAATTCTACAAGTAATAAATAAAACTAGGGCTTGGGCATACTTGGATGGAGTTGTTCAAGGAAATCCTCATAAGGGTGAAGCAAGAGGATTATTTTATCTAAGTGATGTTGAATTTCACAGTTTTAAGTTGAATTTCACAGTTTTAAAGCTAATTTAGGATCTTGCTCTAACAACAAAGTTAAGCTACAGACCCTTCTTCTTGTACTCAAGTTAGCTTCTAAGTTACATGTGCAGAAATTACAATTTTTGGTAGTTCCTTACTAGTGTGATTGAATGGATGAAAAAGGAAAAAATAGTGAACTGATGACCCTTAAAGATTCTTTTCAATAGATATATTTTCATCATTTTTACAGCAAAATCCCTTAAAGGAAGGCCTACAACTAGATTTAGGTACTGGCAAATAAGTCACCAATCAAGGGATATTCATATAGTTACTTTTTTCTTCTCTTATCAACTGAGGTTTTTGTAGTTACTCCCCCACTTTGATCGTACTTAACTTATGTCATGTTCATTAGAGAAAAGGTTCTTTTATTTTTTTCTTTTGGAACAAAATTGTTTTTCGATTCCTTAGGGGATCTATTTGGACATATAATTTTGAAAGAGGTAACATGTATGAGGGCAAATGTTTTGTTTTTCCTTTCAAATACAGTAATCTTCGTCTTTTAAAAAATAAAGGATATTGTGTGCTTAACACACAAGCTATGTAAACTTTCAATTCTTATGTTGTAGTTTTCTTTTTTAGGATATTATGTGTGCTTAAAGCACAGGCTATGTTAACTTTCAGTTACTTTCCTAAAAATCCCTCACAATAACCCTTTAAGTTACTTTTCTAAAAATTGTGCACTATTAAGATATAACTAAAATCTGTGCATTTTGGAATTGTTTATACAACATAAATGCCTCCTAAAAAAAACATATACTCCCATATTGATTAAAACATATGACCCACAATCACTTAAGACTATGCACTAATAATAATTAATACAATAACAAGGAAATAATACCTCATACTAAAACAAGAGTAATAGCGGCAAAGGAGCTAGTGTCCCTGCCATAAAATTATGTTATGTTTTGTATAAATAAAAATATTTCTATATTTTTAATATAGTAAGCATATTATAATTAAAAAATTATTATTTTTAATTATTGAAATATAATATTTTATTGCTTTATTATAACTTTCTTTTTTATTCTTATCTAAACTAAATAAATAAAAATAAAAATAAAACTTTTTCTACTCTTCCCATGTATTTCTAAATATTGAATATTAATTTAATCTTTTTTTTCAAGAATAAAAAACATACTTTTGTTGTACTTTTGAATGAAAAAATACATGAGCAACCATAGCCTAGCCTTCCAGTAAAGCACATTACATATTGCTATCTATCCATAGCATGATTGACTAATATCCAAAAATGTTATTCTTCTCTTGATCTTTTTTAATTTGACTCAATTACTTATAATAGCTTTTTAACATTAGTAATCAATATAATCTTTTAATTAACCCCCCTCTCCTTAATTCCTCAGTTCTATCTAATTTCGATAACCTTTCCTCTTAATTAGTTTAAATTAATATAATTAATGACTAATTTAGTTTTAAACCGCTTCCCTCCCGTTTGTTTTATTCTAGTTGACTTTAATCTTTTTATCATTGTCAATCTATGAAACATTCAGATTTTAAAATTAGTTTTTTATTTTTTAATAATGGCTTGTTGTAATCATACATTGATCTTTTTTTAGATATTAATATAAAGAACTAGTTTTAGTTTTTAAATTTTAAAAATTAATAATTAGTAGATGCATTTAAAACATATAGAAGCCAAAGTAATTGCATTTAAAAAATGAGAAAAAGTGTAATAATAAGGAGGAACACTTGTGTACTTATTATTAATAACACAATGTACAAAAATGATAATATTCATTATCACTAATGAAAGCTCTAATACAAGGACCACATGTCAAGTTAGGAAAAAATATGAATTTTAAAAATAAAATGAATATTTTGTTTAAACAATTTCACATCCATCAAAGATAATTTGTCATTTCATAGCTTTTATCTAATCATAAAATAGAAATAACAAATTTAAAAAATTCTACAAAATAATTTATATTTTCAAAATATTAAGTTTAATATATAAATATTACAAAACTTTGAAAAACATTATAATTTTGTTTGGTATTAATATAAAAGCTAAATTGGTTTATGGCAAACACCGATCACTATAGTCCCTTTGGTTTCAATGTCAAATACACCTTTTTTCAATCAGAAAAATATCTATACTTTATTAACAAGTATAATAAGGATAGATCCAAATACAAACCCCTAACCGGGAAAAGAACCAAAAGAGACCGTCCCACCGGACTAAGAACAGATGCTCACACCATGAGCCAAGACATAATGCCCCACATAACAACTTGTTGCCCCCATCCAAATAGAAATGGAAATCACCCAACCAAATGAGCCAAAGAAATCATCCACTAAGAAAATGAGCATCAAAAGGGAAGGTCAACCGCCAAGTAGTGCCAAAACAAAGAATAGCAAAAACGCATAGTAAAAACAAACGAACAAAACAAAAAGATCAAAAAGTTTGATGTTGCCCGCTTCCCAAATGATATGACCAGCCCAAAGCTCAAAAAATAGCGTACCACCATGGAAAGTAGAGCACGCTTCGAGAGTGAGTCGGCAAGTTCATTTTCAGCACAATGGACATGCATAAACTGGACATCCTGAAAGAGTGGAAGTAAGGATTTGATCTTATGTAGCCAAGGAGAGAGCGCCAAGATATTGATACTCCCAACCTGGTTTATCCAATTGATTACCACTTGTGAATCACCCGCAATCCGCTGCAATTCTAAATTACGGCACGCGCAAAATACAGGATAATCCATAGAGCACAAAGTTTAGCTTTGGTATTTGTACCTGAACCAAAATTTACCCATAGCTTAAAGAAATTATCGTGGTTTAATGTGATGATCCCACCCGCACCACAAAGTAATCCGGACTCCTAAGAGGCCCCATCAAAATGACCAAAAAACATCGAAAAGAGAATAGTGGGAGCCCTACCTATGTGATGTAGCTTATCCTCATTTTCAGCCACAATTCCCCCCACATCCGAGAATGCCAGCATCGCATTCCTCGCCACCCAACATGGCTGCAAATGTTTATCTTCAAATATAGCAAGGTTCCTTGCCTTCCAAATCCCCCACATCACATTGCAAAATAGCTCAACAACAAATCTATTACATTTATGACAACCTAGTAACACATCGGAGAGGGATCGAACAGCTCATGAAGGGAAAGCATCCGCTGATAGACGGATCACCTCACCTGTGTGCTGAAATAACAATCAAAAAAGAGATGCTCGTCCCCATCTGCCTCCCGATAACATAAACTACAAACTCCAGGGCCAATAAACCCACGTTTCTGCAAATTACACCAAAATAGTAGCTTGCCTTCCAAAGCCAGCCACATAAATATTTTAATTTTTAACTGTATGTGCCAGAGCCACAATACACCATGCCACTAAACAGACGACTAACCAGTAGGAAAAATGGTATCGTATGCCAATCTCACAGTCAAAACCCCATTTGCAGTATTCCTCGACCAGGCAAGTCTATCTGCATCCAACCTAAGATGTATACTGCCATTCTGAAGATCACAGGCGTACCCATCCCAGTCGGCTACCAATGACCCCTGTAATTCGAGTTGCCCAGCAGAAACCCATGTTTGAAATGGGGCATTTGAGACATTTGTAGTGGCAGCGTGATATAGAGAAATATAGGCCCGAGCTCAGAGTGAAGCAGTGAGTTCTAAAGAGAGCTTGTAATTAGACGGGCCACCAATAATCAGATCTACGCCCAATTGTATCATTCTACCATTCCCCGAAATCCACCCAATCCAGTCCACCATAATGGATACAGTCGAGGATAGACTTGCCCAGAAATTGGAGACACCCTTTAGTTTATGGTGCCCAACTCTAAGCCACTTCTGAACTGATAGACCCTTAAGGTATTTATCAATGATCACAGAACCCCATGGCCCCTCAACCATCAGTGCCCTCCATAGAGTCTTTGACAATAAAGCTAAAGAAAAAAAATGAATATTCTTCGAGGACCAGCCTCCCCTCTGATAAGGATAGGCCATCTTTCACCAATCCACCAGATGAAACTTATGAGATTTCTGACTAGACCAAATGAAATTATGCATCTTCCTCCTCATGGAAGACAGGATGGATTTCAGAACCTTGCACAATGATAGCCAAAACACACTTAAATTTTGTAGGATTGATTTCACAAACATTAATCGGCCACCAATAGACAACCATCTCCAGCGCCAATTATGAATCCTTTGATCAAAACGCTTTAATAACTAGAACCAATCCTGTTTATTATAAGCGTTAGGTTTTAAAAAATAACCTAAATACACAGTACCATCCACAAGTGCTTTGATCTCGTAATTGAAAATTGCATAGATCTCCATTCGTAATATATGATCCATTTTATGCTCCAGAATAGTAGTTATTTGATCATCGATTAACATACCCATAGTTTTCATAAATAGGTCAAGGATTTCCTTAAAGGCTACCCACTCAGTTCTACAAGCCTTACCGAATAGCATCACATCGTCTACAAAAAACTAATGAGTCATATGAATATTCTTTGTGATCTTCACACCAATAATCAGATTGTCATCATTTGCCTTGAGTAAGAACCTACTCAAGCCTTCAATCACAATCAAGAAAAGTAAAGGTGATAATGGGTAGCCTTGCCAAAGCCCCCTCAAGGCAGAGAAAAATTTTGATGAACAACCATTTACCAGAACTTAGTAGTGAACCAAAGACACACAGCCCATAATCCATTTCATTGCTTGCCATGGGACTCCAATATGAATCAAGGCCAGACGAAGGAAGTCCCAATTTACCTTGTCGTAGGCCCTGGTGAGATCCATTTGCATAATCAAAGCTTTTTTGTTTCTGGTTTTAATACTGTGGAAAGCTTCTTGTGCCAGATCGATTGCATCAAGTATTTGACGATTATCCAAAAACCCAAATTGCTCTTTTGAAATATTCTTGGAGAGCACTGGCTTAATCCTATTTGCAATGATCTTTGCCACAATTTTGTAGACTAGGTTACATAGAGATATCGGCCTAAAGTCTTCAAAGGAATCTTGCAACGAAGTTTTAGGAATTAAAGCTATGAATGTAGAATTTAAAGCCACTGGTATATTACCTAACATACGCGAATCTTCCACCATAGCAAGTAAGTCCGACCCCATCAAGTCAAAAAACTCAATGAATAATTCAGCTTTCCAGCCATCAGGACCCGGCTTTTGGCCCTAGCAAATTTCTGAATGACCAATTTAACTTCTGATAGTGTGACTGGAGAAAAGACATCATTCCCCTCCTACTCCAAGAAAAAGCGTGGTTCCTCTCTAATAACTTTAATCTGCTCACTTAATTGACTAGTACCGAGATCAAAATAATATTCCTCAAAATGATTTCCAGCTTCCGGGAGTAATGCCGACTGACTGCACATAAGTTCACCATTCTTAGCTTTTAAAGACCAAATAGAATTATGAACCTGGCATCGATCAACAAATTTTTGAAAAAAATTGGTATTTTTATCTCCAAGGGCAATCCATGTAGCCCTAATTTTCAGCTGCCAAGTCTCCTCTTCTCTTAAGAGTAGAGAAAGCTTACGTTGTTCCAACTCCCGAAGGTATAGTGGAATAGGAGAATTCACTGATCCCATCTTATGTAAGTCCTGAATCTCATCAAATACAGGTGTATTTGTGCATGTTGCACCCATTTGTGCATGTTGTAAAAATCTTTACAAAATATCTCTATACAAAATAATTAATATCATATTAATTAAAAGATGTGATCCACAACAACATATAAACTCTTCGTATACTATACTTGCAAAATAGTTCCTACTATTAACAGATTGTTTCGAAAGGAAAAAAAAAAAACAATAACTTGATATTCCAGACAAAATCAAGGTTATAAATGTCATTACAAATATCCAACAACCTTATTGATCTAAAGTATACTAAAAACTAAGAACTATCTAAACACTCTAGAGCTAATAAAATGTCTGCAGTAACTACTGCTCACAAAAGTGAGCCAAAAACCTAGACTGCTACTAGCAAATTGCAAGGGAGCCTGATGATATCATAGAGAAGTCCATGAACTCTTCAAAAAATAAAAAACCTTCATGCAAACCAATAGCTTTTTTTGGATAAACTGTCAGCCAAAGTTCAATTCTCGAAAAATATGCTTGATGGAAATCCAGTAGATGCATGGTTTTGAAACACCACTAATCCATAAGAGTGACCTAAAGAGAAAAGACTCCAATAGCCCAATCTGTCACAGCGACAATTTTTCGCTTGTCTCAAACAACTAACTATAGTGTGCCGCACTGCCCAAGAACGTCTCGAGGGTGAGACCAGCTCAAGCGTTGCACCGACAGACTACACCTAAACCTGCAAAAGATTTCCAACTTAACACTTTTACTTGTTTACTAGTTTAGCTTATACACGTTTACAACAACATCAACACTTAGCCAATTTCTCAACATGCATACATCAAGTAAATAACACAACACAACATTAAGTTGGGGTTGCCAAACCAGCAACCCTTAAGCCTTTGTATAATCAATCGTTTACAACAAGTGGAGTTGCCCTAGCAAAGCTCCGGCGTGAGTCAAACCAGCAACACGCCTTACAATAGATATACAAATTACAAAGATAGAGTAGACCCTTCCAACAGGTGTCTAACTCATGAAACTGCCGACTTTTGCAACCCCTTGTTGTCGAACTATCTCACTATGCAAACCGGATTGAGTGCGAACCTCCCTGCCAAATTCAACACTTCTGCAACCCCTTGCTACAACCAGATTCTGCTGGAACAGACTACGCAAGAAACAGAGATCAAATAACCTCCCTAGCTCTGCAGAAGATTTCCAACTTAACACTTTTACTTGTTTACTAGTTTAGCTTATACACGTTTACAACAACATCAACACTTAGCCAATTTCTCAACATTCATACATCAAGTAAATAACACAACACAACATTAAGTTGGGGTTGCCAAACCAGCAACCCTTAAGCCTTTGTATAATCAATCGTTTACAACAGGTGGAGTTGCCCTAGCAAAGCTCCGGCGTGAGTCAAACCAACAACACGTCTTACAATAGATATACAAATTACAAAGATAGAGTAGACCCTTCCTACGAGCGTCTAACTCATGAAACTGCCTACTTTTGCAACCCCTTCTTGTCGAACTATCTCACTGTGCAAACTGAACTGAGTGCAAACCTGCCTGCTAAATTCAACACTTCTGCAACCCCTTGCTGCAACCAGATTCTGCTGGAACAGACTATGCAAGAAACAGAGATCGAATAACCTCCCTAGCTCTGCATCTTCTCCTTGTCCAAATTTTCCAACTTGAATCTTTCGCGGCATGCTCTCATACCGAGTTCGTGGGTCTTCCATCCTGAGTTCGTTGGGTTCCCATCCCGAGTTCGTGGGGTTTTGGGCAGAGCTTTCATCCCGAGTTCGCGGGGCTTTAAACCCGAGCTCATTCAACTCCCAACCTGAGCTCGTTTTCTGGGCTCTCAACATGAGTTCGCATGTGGGCTCCCAACCGGAGTTCACTCGTGGGCTCCCAACCCGAGCTCGTTTTCTAGGCTCTCAACATGAGTTCACTCGAGGCTCCCAACTCGAGCTCAATGCCCATGCTATCATTTGCGACTAAGTGTTGGGACTCTTGGGCACTTGCCTCATGGAGTATATGTGGACACTTAGTCCGTCATGCCAATACTCTCCCAACGTTCAATGGTCCAAGGGTACACCCAACACCCCTTCTCTTGCCGATTTGCTGATTCGCAACCACGCCCCGCCAAGCGCTAAAGTGCTAAGTGTGGGCATCTTTGGTGGGAGTGCGCACATGCTAGGTCCATGCACCCCACTCTCTACTCCATCTCTAGGTAACTTGCCTCCTTGCGAAGTCTCCTTGCAACCGAACATCGTTTTTCCCAACCGAGCACCCAAGCCAACCTCTTGGGCAGGAGTGCAAGACTCCCATAAGCTTGTGGCTGTTGCACCAAAACCGTGGTCATGACACAATCCACAACAATTATGGACTCACCAAAAACTTGTAAAGATTGATAACCTTTTTTTTCACAAAGAAGAGCAATCCCCAAAGAGGTAATAACTCAGCTCTGGGTTTATCCCTAGTCCACATTCCATCCCCAAGAGAAAGTTATGTTCATCAAAAAATTTCAAGACCATGCCTCCTCCACACTATTTATCATTAGACACAGCATCAAAGTAGCCAAAAAAGATACCTACCACCAACACTAGTTCCTATAGGTAACGAGGTAACAAGGCTGCTTCACCACCTTTTCCTTGACAAATTCCTCTAAAAACCTCGAAATTTCAAGTCCAACCACAATAACATTCTGATCACAGTTATCAAAAATCATTTACTATAATTTCCCTTGTTAGACAGCTAAAGTACAACTCACAATGTGGCTATATATCATTTGCTTGCAATGCTATAACTTTACTATAATTTCCCTTTTTAGACAGCTAAAGTACAACTCCCAATGTGGCCATGTATCATTTGCTTGCAATGCTATAACCTCACTTGCTAAACAGCTAGCAGCAACACAGTTCCAATGTAGCCATATATAACTTAATTGCATTTCTAAACAGCTAGCAGCAACACAATTCCAATGTAGCCATATATATTTTAATTTTATTTACACAAGTTCAAGGATTTAAATAGCACAATTCCAATGTAGCCATATATATTTTAATTTTATTTACACAAGTTCAAGGATTTAAATAGCACAATTCCAGCATGTTCAAATAAGAAGTCCCCTGTTCCACAGTTTCATACACAAAAATCTGTGTAACTTGACAATAATTTTAAAAATAAATTATTATTATTATTATTATTATCATCATCATTATTATTTTGTTCTTAATCAGTTCTTAATAAGTATGTGACACTGCTCCACAAATCCCCTCACATTTTCAAGGTGACCATATTTATTTATTTTATATAAATTTAATAACCATATTTATTATTAATTTAAACAAGTTTAGTTAGGCCCACCTCACTTGCTAAACAGCTAGCAGCATCACAATTCTAATGTAGCCATATATAATTTAATTGCATTTCTAAACAGCTATATGCAGAATTTCTATTATTATATAACTGACTTAATTGCATTTCTAAACAGCTAGCTGCAGAATTTCTATTATTATATAACTTACTTGCACAAGTTTAAGGATTTAAATAGCACAATTCCAGCATGTTCAAATAACGAGTCCCTTGTTTCACATACACTGCTCTTAATTAGTGTGCTACACTGCTCTACAAATCCCCTCACATTTTACATAAGTTCAACATGACCATATTTATTATTAATTTACACAAGTTTAGTTATAGTTAGGCCATATATATTATTTATTTGCCCAAGTTGATTTGTTTTGATTAGCTAAATATCCGCATGGCAATATATCATGTATTTCGCACAAGTTCGATTGATTTAATCAATTCTATATATTATTTATTTGCCCAAGTTGATTTGTTTTGATTAGCTAAATATCAGCATGGCAATATATCATGTATTCGCACAAGCTCGATTGAATTAATCAATTCTAGACTTGCCGTGTGATAATTGAATTTTTTTCAAAACCTCAAGGGTCTGTCTTTCCTTGGCCTACTGAAGAGATAAACCCTTTGCCCAACTTGCCTATCCTTTCCTTCCATTCCCCTATTTCCTTTACTCAACTGTACTTTCATCCCATAATCCCACTGATCTGTCCTGTCCTTAAATCTCACTATTCCTTTCCTTTAATTGGATTCTCTCACTATTTCCTGTCCTTGGATCATACGTTCTGTCTTTGGAACACTAGTCCTTCCCTGTCCTATCATACGTTCTGTCTTTGGAACAGAAGTCCTTCCCTGTCCTTGGATGGTGTGGGATAACTGGCACTTAAATCGCCCCACTTTTTTAGCAATTTGTTCCCAAGAACTGGTTATAAAAATCAGCGGAATCGTAGTTCCACCTCATTTACTACAAAACTATGCCATGGAACTGTGCCCATAAGGGTTTTGGCCCATTTTAAGACAACCCAGATCGTCAAAATTCCAAAAATATAACGATAAAAGATGGAACTATGCCTCACCAGAAAATTTTCCATCACCGACAAGGAGTGATTTGAGTATCAGTTATCACACACCTCATTGGATCACTAGTTAGTCCCACTCATTCTTGTCCTTTAATTCCACTGGCCCTATCTTTCCTTTACACCTTCAGATAGTTGGTTACACATTAGTCAACCTGTAGTAAGTCGTAGACTATTCACTCGGTTACATCTACCATCCCATTTTAGGCTGATACCGTCTCCACCCTTTTAGCACAGGAAGCATATCCATAAACACGCACGTACGCTGGGACTCCTATCCATCACTTTGACGGGCACTAACGGGCATTAGACAGGAAGACGAACAATGGTTCTATCCATAGTAAATATCCTTCCTTCGGTTATTTATTATTAATTACACCTGTTTAGTGGCTATATATATTATTTATTTCCCAAAGTTGAATTGGTTTAATTAGCTAAATATCAGCATGGCATTATATCATGTATTCACACGAATTAATTTTCAAAAGCTCAACGGTCTGCACAATGAAAAGCCTATCTTCTCGTTTTGGTACTGAAATACCAACTCTTCTACCAATGATTCGCGAGGAAGTCTCTTCCACAGGTCTGCACAATGAAAAGCCTCTATAACTCTCTACCGAACTAATTCTACCAGTGATCAACCACCGGTCTACCACTTCCCAAAGTTGAATTGGTTTAATTAGCTAAATATCAGCATGGCATTATATCATGTATTCACACGAATTAATTTTCAAAAGCTCAACGGTCTGCACAATGAAAAGCCTATCTTCTCGTTTTAGTACTGAAATACCAACTCTTCTACCAATGATTCGCGAGGAAGTCTCTTCCACAGGTCTGCACAATGAAAAGCCTCTATAACTCTCTACCGAACTAATTCTACCAGTGATCAACCACCGGAGTATTTTGACACAATTAGATTCAGAAAACACTTTGATCACATGTAGTACTGGATGAGGGATGCACCAGGGATCAAAATTTAGCTAGTCACAGCATGTCAAAGAACCCCAACACCTGCTAAAAGTGCTATTAAAAGAACTAACCAGTCATAAAAAAAAAATGCTAATTTTTATTACTTCTCAACATATTTTGAAATTTCACAAAAAGAATTACATTACAAATTACCTCTTTCATTTTCTCATATTGATGGGACAGAAGAGATCGACAACCCTAGGATCAAGTCTCGTCGGCCTCTTTCAATTATGCTCGTTTCTATTTTGAAACTGAGCATCTTGAGTCAACAATGGCAGATAACAAGTGAGTGCACCCCAATGAAGGAAGTCATAGAGAAAAAACACAAACAAACATGAAATTGAGAGGCCACATTTATTTCATTGTTTATCCATTCCTCACATTGCAACCCTTTTAGTCATTTTTCTCTAAAAAAACCCACAAGAATAAACTATAACAAATGGGAAAAAAGGTGTTAAATTGATAGAGATTTAAAGTTAGGCCAATGTAGATACTGCCAAACTTGATAATTAAGCTACAAAATTACAGTATTCATGAGCAGAAAACAAAATTTTGGTGTTTTACCCATTCCTCACACATTTCAACCCTTTTCTTTGTCATCTTCCCCTAAAAAGAATCAACAGGCAACAACAAGAATAAACTGTAACAAATGGCAAAAAGCGTGTTACATTGATAGAGATTTAAAGTTAGGCCAATGCAGATGCTACCAAGCTTGAAAATAAAGCTACAAAATTGCAGTATTCATGAGCAGAAAACAAAATTTTGGTATTTTGGGGTTGAAAGAAACAGGGTTCATGAGTTGAGCTTCGGCAATTAACATGTAAAGATTCAAGGTAGATGCTCATCTCTCCTAACAATTTTTCTTACATTATTTCTTTCCAAGCATTAAACTCAGGTTTTGGGTGGATTTCTATTTCATAAATCCTTGATAGAGAAGTGGTTTCTACTCTCTGTAGCAGTCTATTATGGCAGTCTGTTATAGGTCCAACCACTTTATGTTTTTTTAAGCATTTTTGGATTTTATGGGTGTTATTGATCTCTTCTCTAAGCACAAGTTTTATTCAAAATGTAACATTATATTTGGCATATTTTATTTATAAACCATGTATTTAACTTATTACTATCAATTGAAATGTAGTTTTTCAAAGCTTTTCATTATCAATTTTCATTATTTCATTATCAAAGGGCTGCATGAATATATACACTTCATGCTAAAATTAGGTTCAACGGCAGAAAAAGTAGCAAATTTTATATCCAAAAGATAATTCTTACATTTATTATATGCGAAAGAGAATGCATGAGAATTCTTGCATACATTATATCCGAGAGAGAATGCTTTGCATTATCCTGCTTTTGAGTTGTTATCGACAATTTTGACTGATAAATGTTTGTTTGGCACAGCTTGTTAAATAATTTTGTATCAGAGGCTGACCCGTTACTAACATGTTACTCCAATTTAAAAACAACTTTTTTAAATCACAGACCTGTTGGCAAACTTGTTAATTGCCTGTCGAGAGCTGTTTCATAACTTCTACATGTTGGTAAAAAACTTTCATTCTGTTTAAAAAAATCCTGCCCTTGTTTTAAAACTATAGCAGGAGCTACCGTGCTAGCACTCTGCCGAGAGGTGCTCCAGAATTTGGGAAGTTGGTGTCAAAAAGTTTCATTCTGCTTTGAAAGATGTCTCTAGACTTGCTCTATAATGTGAAAATGGGACTAAGCAGATTCGCTGTAGTTTAAAATGCCTTTTTGGAGTGAATTAATTATAAAAGGATACATTAGTTACTTGTTGACAGAACAAAATCAACTGTTAATTTTTTTTAAAAACAAAATTTTTATTCTGTTTCAAGGAATTCAATTTAGAAAGAGGTGGAAAGGTGAAACCCTTCTTCGGGTGGAAGGCGATGAACGCACTCAATGGAAGATCATATCACTAAGAGGAAGATGCTTAGGTCTGGACCAAAAACCAAACTAGGATACATAAAACTCGTGGCTCATAATAAGATTCAGGATTGTAGCGATCATGAATAGGAGCCTTTCTAAAAGAGGAACAACCATGGTCCTGCTAATTACATGCAATGAGGAAGAGGAGTCCCAAATTCAGGTATGAGCAATGAGGAAGAGGAGTCCTAAATTCAGGTATGAGCCTACTTCGACTCTTTCACAAGCTTTAGAGAAGGGGTCCAGAGACATGCCATATTGCAGACTACCTTTCCACTGGGCCTTGCAAAGGAATTTGGATTGCAAGACGGGCTTTTAGAAGGAAAAACAAACCCCTTTCCATTAGACCTCTCCGGATCTCACCAAACTCACCAATGCCTAGGCCGATTAAGCCAGGAACTTAGGCCTTTTTAAATAGAGCACGTTAAAGAGAACTTATCTGAATGGGAATCTCATTTTCAGTTAAATGAATTACAGGATTGAGAGAGGGCACATTTATTCTGGAAAGTCATCAGCTCTGAAAATATTGTTTAAAAAATGCCTATCCTATTTCATTATTTGGTGTAAAACACTGCACAGTTTCCCCTTTCAAAAAAGTATACACATGAAAAACCTACTTTTCAACTCTTACCACATGACTTCACACTCAAAAATAGATCAGAGGAAAAGAAGGCAATCCATTCTTCACATTTACAGCAGATGTATATATAAAGACAAGAAATAATGACCGGCCGACCTGAATATGATGGCAAATGTAGGCACTCCCAGTCCGAACCACAACTTCATGAGCAGAAGCTGTAGGAATATTACAAGGAGGCCACCTTAATTTCAGTCCATTAGCATTCAAAGCGAGTCATTGCCTGGAAGGCTCACGGCTTTGCCAAGATGGACTGTCCCAAATCTACAACCATTTAGCCACACCTATCCATTTCAAATTTTCAACGGTGAAAGAGAAGGAATTTCAGCTGCTTTTACAGAAGGCAATTGAGAAGAAACATTTGACCAAGCGTAATACGAAACTGCAGAAGCCATAAAGTAGTCAACAGAGGTTTTCATTAATATGCACATCATAGCGAGCGACAAGTTCATGGAAATTGAACCAGGGCTTTCTGAGATGCACTCATCAGATTTCCTGTTGGTCACACTTAAAAATCACATATATCAGCGCTCTTAACAAACTCGATATGCTTTCTTATAAGCGGACCTTACACAAAGAGATACCGATGCTAACAAAAGAAATGAATTGTTCCTACTCTGCCAAGCAGCAGACTGGGGGCAAAAACGTATAGTTCTGAGATTTACCGAGCAGCTTGCCACTACAAATAGAATTTCTTCACGCCGGACCTCGAACCCTAGGGCTTCAAACCCTAACCCTAACCTTAACCTTAACCTTAACCTTAACCTAAGAATTTCTAAACCCTCACCTTAACCTAGGACGTTCTAAACCCTGACTTTAACCTCGGGCCTTCTAAACCTCTAACCTCCCCACCTTGAACCCTAGGGCTTCAAACCCTAACCATAACCTACGAATTTCCAAACCCTGACCTGAACCTAGGACGTTCTAAACCCTAACTTTAACCTCGGGCCTTCTAAAACTCTAACCTCCCCATTAGTAATCCTCTCCATTCCGTGGAGATAACAAGACTCCCAAATGTTGGAGTTTTAGAAGGCCCGAGGTTAAAGTTAGGGGTTAAAACGTCATATATATATATATATTTTTGATTAAAAAATTATAATTTTATACGTCAAAACGAAATTATATTTTTTTTAAATATAATTTTATAAAATAAAAACAAAATTACATTTTAAAAATGTCCATTACATTTTTCACCCATTTTCAACAAAACATTACCATTTACAACTCTTGAGTTACATCACTTTTTGGTGAACTAAGCAATAGACTTTTCTTCACTCATATTTCAAGTATGGTGCTATTTCAATAGTTTGTCATAAAGATGCCCACTACATTTCTGTGAAAAGAGATGCCCACTACATTTTTCACCCACTTTCAACCATTTTCAAGTTACATCACTTTTTGGTGAACTAAGCAATAGACTTTTCTTCACTCATATTTCAAGTATGTTGCTATTTCAATAGTTTGTCATAAAGATGCCCACTACATTTTTCACCCACTTTCAACCATTTTCAACCAAACATTCCTATGTACAACTTCTAAGTTACATTATATTTTTGGTGAACTAAGGAACAGACTTATCTTCACTCATATTTCAAGCATGGTGCTATTTCAATAGTTTGTCATAAACTTATTATAAAAAATAAAAATAAAACTAAAAACTCATATACTTAAACTATATTTTTAAATAAGCAATATCATTTTTAGTAGAAACTAGAAATACGTGACTATCCATTATTTTTTTTTTAAAACCATCACATTAAAGGTCTCGGGTCATATTTTGGCAATATATATTTTTTATGATCCCAAATATGCCATTGACCCAATCCCAACAACAAACTAGCTTTGGGCAGTAAGTTTGCTTAAACATTCGTTTCTCTATAAACATGTAAGAAAGTTATGTTAGGTATCAGATTTTTCAATAAAGAGACTTCATCAATGATGGGCCCCAACGACAAAAAAATTGTACCATAGATAGACCTTTCGACCAGTTTATTACCAAGTTAGAGTTCCCCATCACCTGCAGCTTTTGTACTCTACACTCAAAAGCCAAAGACAAAACCAATTTTAGAGCCAATAATTATGCTTTGTTATTTGAGCTTTCTCCTAACTTAGCTTTGACTTTATAGTATGAGTATCAGAAAGATGTAATAGCCCACCAGCTCCCCCTCTTGGAGGATCACCCTACAACTCTCCATCAAAACAAGCCCAGGCCCCATATTTGTCTATCTCTTTTGGAATCACAATTCGGGGAGATGGAGCATTTTTATCTTATTTGAAACTCTTTAAAATGGTGAGACCTTAAATAACACAAAGTTGCAGGGAATTAACTTACCTTCAAACAAACAACAATTCCTTGATAGCCACACTCCCCACACAACAATTAGAAGAAGGCCCCGAAAGCTTTTATGGATAGGTTTCCACACTAGTAACACAGACATTCATTAACAGTTAATCCCTACCAGACCCCTCTATGACTAACAGCCTTCTCTAATTCCTCCCATACCATGGTAGAATAAGGACAAGTAATAAATAGATGTGAAGTGTCTTTGAGCCCTTCTTCACATAGTGAACAGCGACCAAGGCCATGTTAGCTCTTTCTTTGAAAAAAGTCCCAAGTAGGAACCCTATCCATGAGACGGAGACACATAAACACCCTAGTTTTCATTGGGCATTTGAACTTCCAAATGGATTTCCACCACCAACCCATGTCTTGCTCCAACATACCTTCTCTTAATCCCTTATAACCCAATCTCATGGTATATCTTCCCCCCACTAGATTTCTTGACCAAATCAAAGAATCATTATGAGTGGTTAACCTTACATGATTGGTTCGTAACGCTATTAAGTATGTTTCGCACATAATTCCTTTGTTGCCCTCATAGCCAACTCCATCATCTTGCAACCAACTTTGTCTCCAAACATTGGTACTTCCTTCATCTGCCACTTGACTCAAACAGAATAAACCTCTTTCTCTTAAAGAAATTACCATTTCCATGGGTAGATTATAGTGTTCACCACTTCCCCACCCAAGGGGTCTTCACTCAATCTTGCATTATTACCATTCCTCACCATCCAGACAAGCCAATTCCCAACAAGTGGATACACTTCAACAATAGCTTTCCAAATAATAGAACCATGCTTGAGTCTTTTTCAGGGTTCTGAACCAATATTCTACTGATAATAGATCCAAATACTTCCTACAAATAGCCTTAACCCATAGATCCTTACCTTCAATAATTCTCCAAGCCTTTTTTGTTGGTAGAGCCTTTGCAAAAGCTGGAAGAAACTTTATGCCCCAACCTCCAAAAACTTTTGGAAGCACTATCTTTTTCCACAAAACCCACGGAAATGGTCTTTTCTCTTGATCACCAACCCATGGAAACATGAAACTTAATTTCCATATATATTCCAATATCCCTTTTGGAACAAGAGTGAGTGTAACCCCATACACGAGAATAGATTAAATAACTGATTTTACAAACACCAGACAACCCCCTCTAGAGAACCATTTATTGCACCAAACCACAAGTCTCATTTCAACTTTTGAAATCAACTAGGACCAATATATTTTGGAATAGTCAATGGATTTAATATAGGACCCTGAGAGAGAGGGGTTTCTAGGGTTTCTTCAAATTGAACTAGGCGACAAGGTTGCAAAACTTGATGGCCTCCAAGAAGGGAGGAAGAGGCACTCCCTTTTACAAGGACATGGTGAATGCACGGCATGGGGAAAGCCCTTCATCTGCAACAATAAATCGAAATAATATGAACCCGACAACAGTTTAATTATTAGGAACGAGAGGGGTAGGGATCCCCATTCGGATCTTGGATCTGCAAACGACAGAAGAGCAAACCCTAGTCCGAAACCAAATCCTCCTACTCAATGTAGTTGCATATCGAAAGTGGCAATGATTCCAAAGTATGATATTACCTCACACAAGATTGGTTATTACATTCATTTTTATGAGAGATCATGCGGTGATAGGGAACTTTATGTGGTTTTGGCCCATGGAGAAAGCTCTCAACTGTTGGATAGCGACAAAATGGAAACCCAAGGGCCATGTGGAGCTGAAGTTGGGATCTAAAGGTTTTTTCAACGTAATATTTACTAGCCTATAGGATGGAAATTGGGTGTTTGATAACGGTCCCTACTTTTTTAACTATGTAGGCTTGTTTTTAAGAGATTAGAAGGAAATATTTTCCCCTTATGTTGCAGCTTCAACCACCTTCCCCATTATTTTCTTTTGAAAATATTGGGGCCCCTCCTTGATTTTTGGCCTATACTTGTTTAGAGCATATGGATCCCTCTTAAACTAAGTCAAGTACTGCCCAAGGCTGGCTTGTTCATAAAAAGAGAAAACACTTAGCCATTTTCCGACTTTCCTTAATCGGCCTTTTTCCCCAAGCTTTAGCATTTCAATGAGTTTGTCGAAATGTCGACAAAGCTTCTAATTTCCTGCCAAAATGTCGACGTAACTCAACTTTTGTCGTTGAAACTTTGGAAAACTTTACCTGAGACTACCTAAACGCCTCTTTTCGTCGATGTGTCTCTGAAATTTTCGAATGAACGTCGAAACGGGTCAGCATCTTTTCAATTTCTTGTTGATCTAACTTGACATTTGGCGTCAAAATGTAACTTTGGCAAACTTCCTGATTTCACGCCGAAATGTATCAGCAAAACTTGTGATATTCCGCTGACATGGGTTGCAACAACTTGGCATTTCACACCGAAATGTAGTATCGCAAAAACTTAAGATTTTGCACTGAAATTGGTCGAGGCAACTTGCCTTTGTTCACCAAAATAGGTCGATAAACTTTCAAAAAAACACCAATTTTGTTGTTTATTTATGTTTATTTAGACTTAGGGTTTCTGGGATCTTTTAATAGGTGAAAACGCCATTTTTCCCCATCTTTGTCGCCAAATGAATCTGTTCAAGCCCATGCCACTTGGACAAGATTCTTCACTCGGTTCACTCGACATCAACTACCAATTGGTCTTGCACACTTGTCATCTATTCTCCAGGTAAGTACTACCCGTTTGCCCTTGTTTGGTGGTCTTGAACTTGTTGGTATCCACTTGCCATTTTGTGGTTGGAGAGCAATGGCCCATAATTGATTTTATGATACTATTGGTCTCATGCTTGGTCGTTTTCCTCCCTTTTTATTGGTTCCATTGGTCAATTTTGTTTCTTTGAGCCCAGTGGTTTTGAGTTGCCAAACTTGCATTGAGTATCTTGTGCCCTAAATCTTTTCCCACGCCTCTTTTGCCCAAATAAACTATATTTTGGAGCTTTCTCTCACTCCCTTCAAAGCCCAACCTTAAACCCTAGCTCTAAGAACTCATCGACCTCCTCTAAGCCTGTCTCGACTGCACACATGCTACTATGTTTTCCCCTGCGCACTAGCAAACACATCGATTCGAGCCCTGATGAATGGACCGGGGATTTCAAACCTTGCTTGATGAACAATCTTGTTTATTTACATGAAGAGAATTTATTTATTTATTACAAATACTTGTATTTGTTTGGCTCTTACTAGATTTGTATAGCATTTCATGGTCAATATGAATTTTGTCCAAGAAAGTGTTGTTTCCGATCATGCAAGAGTTCAAGATGTCTAAGAGGATCTCTAAATGCTCATTTAAAATTGTATTTGAGGTAGCATCAGATGATGAACCAGTTCAGGAAGTACTCTTGGAGGCTCAGTTCGACGATACACAACACATCACAAGTATTGCTCCTGAATTTAAATCGGGTGAGATATATCATTTAATCAAAGACCAAAATGTTCTAGGAGCCACCATTGAAGAAGACCTAATCTATCATAATATTAGAAATTTGGGCATTCATAAGGCTGCAGCAAGGCCTGAACTATTTCCTTGTGCCGAAGTAATAGGGTGGATCCTCCCCTATATTGATACTCAGTCTCGTATCATTATGAGCACTATAGGAAACAACTTTGTTTCATTACAGCCTATGCACATCGCAAAGGCATATATACTTCCAGCTCCAGGGGTATTTCTGACAGAAGAATGGCTCATAAGCCTAAAACTCGATTATGTTGAATGTGCTAAGAAGATGTTGCTACCAGGGAAGTAACTACACCAAAGGGATAGTGGGGAATATGAAATGAAATTTTTAAAGACCCCTTTCAGGATTGTTGTTACTCTTATATGCAGACTCTATGGGATGCCCAACTCAACCCATTATAGGATCAGTTTGGTGCCCCTTCTCTATCACATTACCATGCATGGCATTATTTTCAATTGGGCGGACATTATCTCTAAAAACATGGTACAAGAAATCAATAATGCTCAACAGGGCCTTAAAGTGAAGAAAGCATAATTTCATGTGTCTTCATATTTAGTGGATTGCATCATGACTTTACATCCTTTCCCTGGCCTAGGATGCAAATGGAATCCTAATGAATCAATTTATATAGCCTATCAAATTTTGTGGGCACATAAGCATGCAAGCTATTACAAGCAAATATGCGAAGAATTCCCAGTTCCCTTCTATCGATTGATATATGAAAAGGAGCCAGATTGCATGTTTGAAGACGCTCTAACAATAGTCATCGAGTTAGGGGATTTCTATCTGACCCCTGAAAGCACGTATCTGTGTATTTATGGAGGATCAAAGAGTCCACATTTGTTGCCCAAGTATGTCATAGATTGTATGATTTTGAAGGAAATTGTGAGGCAAACCCTCGTAAATGGCATTGGCCATTTCCTATGTACTAACAAGAATGCTTCCTGGCCCCCACTTCCTTTGATAGTTAGATTATACATACTGAACAAGTTCAAAGACATCTCGGATTGGATAAAGGATTTGGACACCTTTCACTTCGGTGAGAAGATTTTCATAAGGAATGATAGTCATCAAAAGGGGGCTCTACATTGTGCATTTGTAAAAAACATTATGAATATGCAGACCAGTTCCCGAAGGAGGAAGAAGTGTATAGAGGAGTTCCAAACTTCGCAAAATTAGAAAGAAGGCTTAACAAGAGAAAGGGTGCTAAGGAGATAAGCTCAAGCAAACTAGAAGCCATGTCAACATAGGAAACTTTGGAAGAATCTTCTAAAAGGAAAGGTGTAGAATCGGCCCTCATAGATGAAACATATAAAAGATTGCAAGAAGAAGAGTAAGACGGGAAAGCTAAAGAGGAAAGAAAGACAAAGGAGGAAGCAAAAGAACTATAGAAAAATGGTAGAGAAAAAAAAACTAGATAATCCCATTGCGAAGCAAGAAAGAAAAAAGGCCGAGTTAATGCAGTGACAAGAAGAGACCCACAAAAGATAAGAACATGTTGGATAGGAATTAGCTCAACAAGAAGAACTCTGAAAGAAGAAATATGAAGAATAATCTCTCAAGAAAATTGTGGAAGATAAGAATCATCAAGAAGATGAAGAACTGGGTAATGAATGTCAAGACATGGACATTGATATTACAACAAACACCAACAAAGAAGTCCCACTCACCAAAGGGCATCTCCCTTTCGTTGCATTAGGCCTCACCCCATTCACCCCCTCTAAACAATATGATATGGCCAAGTTGGAGACCATTGTTTATGACCCAAAGAGAAAAACCCTTATGAAACAAACAGAGAAGAGGCTTAAAATTGCCTCGCAACCTGATGTGGTTACAATACAAGAAGTCTTGATGGTTGAAGGCACTAATAAAGACCCAAGGTTCACAACATCTGTTAGTGTCACTGTAACCCTAGAAAATGAAGATAATATCCACAAATTGATAGAAGATGTGGAAAGCAACAAATCTAAAGTGATCAAGCTTAAAGACATTCTAGTGCAAGAGAGAAGTGAAGGGATTGAACTAAGGTACCAACGGGACATCCTTGAAATTCAAAAAAGGGAAGCCAAAAGTACCACACAAAGTCTGGAATCAGAGAGAGCCTCACTCAATGTTCAGGCTGGGATTTTGGAAGGAGAAAAGGCAGACTTAAAATCCCAATTGGGAGAAATGCAATCAAAATAAAGCCAATGGGATCAGCAGATAGAAGCTCTTACTATTGAAAAGGGAGCCTTGTAGGCTCAAGTAGCAGAGCTTCAACAAGAAAAGGATTCACTAACAGTTGCATTAAAAACTACCCAATAGCATAAACAAGATTTGACACCATTTTATGATTATGCATCTACGCTTCAGGAACAATTGTTTCATTTGTAGGAACTGCTCACGGAGCAGACATTTGAAGTATAGGGAATAGTGGCCAAACTCAAGCAAACATCTGAAATAGCCACTGCCACTCGGTAGAAATCAGGAGATGTTCACAATAAAATTAAGAAGTTGACTGCCTGGAGGAAGAAAGCAAAGTAAATCCTCCCTCACTTGCCTAAGAGGTATATTGATGAATTAAGATTGGATTTCGCAACTCTTGATAGTTTCCAAAAGGCTGAACAAAAATTACAAAGTGAGGTAGCAGTCTCTATTTTAAAGTGTGAAGGGGTACATCAAAATATAGTTTAAGTTATTGAGAAGTACCATTTGAGAACCCAATGCCAAAGGAACAAAGATTGATTGAATTAAGAACTATCAGGGATGAAGATATAATTGTCATTCATAATATGGAGAATGTCACCTCACAAGACCTGCATGAACGTGTTGGAGAAGCATCATTGATAACTCAGCACTTGGCTAATGAACACAGTACAACAACCAAAGGCCTTAATGCACTAGTCAAAGACTTATCTTTTCATGAAGTGGCTTTACAGTTATTTTTTTTTTAACTTAAACGGTTAAGCTTTATTGATATATAGATGAAAAAATGAGTTGTGGCTGAAGCCAACCAGCTTGGTACAGAGTTCAAGTGTTCATTAAAGCAATAAGGATTGCAAATGACACGTAAAAAATAGAGTAAAAGTGCTGCTCTTTCAAGAAATCTCAGGAAGAGGGTATTGGACCGAGAATGCCATAAAACAAGCTTCTTTGCATATGTTGCTTCATAAAATCAGTGCGAGTGAGATTTGAAAAGATCTTCATCTATCGAGTAAGGAACCACGTGTAGTTGATCAACATGATGGATGTCTTCATGCCAAATTGCGTTGAGTGATTAGCTGAACTTTCACATAGGTTTGGAAGTATACAAAGCGTTGAGCTTTGAGGAGCACCCAAAATTAACAGATCATGCTACAGAGGATGTTGTACACAGGGTGCATACTCTGCGTGTATAACCTTATTTTTGTTTTCCTCTCTTATACATGTAATGAAATCCATGTCTGAACCATTGTCACTGCGTATGTGCAATCATGAAGCTTAAGGTATTTGATGATGACTGATCTCATTATTGGAAAATTCAATTCTTCTAGAGACTAAACTTGAACCAACTTTTGCTTCCTTATCAACCTCGTAGTTAAGTTCTCGCAGTATATGGAAAGCTCTGAAATGAGAAAATATTTTTGCAATGTAGTGAATTCGATTTACAATTATTTTTAACGCCAGATTATTGAATTTGGTATCCGAGTTTAAGGCTTTATGATTATGAGGGAGTCTCTGAAAACCTGTATTCTGTCTATCCTCATTTCTTTGGCTAATTGACATCCTTTAAGCAGAGCTAGTGCCTCTGCTAAGTTATTTGAGTAGTCCCCAAGCCCCCATTTGTATTCGATCCTTGGTTTTCCTTCCTTGTTTAGCAAAGTTCCTCCTGTTCCTGCTGCTCCAGGGTTTCTTCTGGATGCACCATCAAAAAGGAGGCTATCAATGTTTTGCTTGTTTCTCCAATCTTGAAAGTTAGCATCAGGGAGCCTAATTTGCCAGAAAGGCCAATGGTGAGTTCGTTGAATTGCTTTGCTGGGGCTAGGGACTATGGTTCCAATCCAATTTAGTTCTTTGTCACTGAAGGTTGAATCGATCTTTCAATTGGAGGAATTCAGGCACTCAAGGAGTAAGCCTTTGGCTTGTCTGGTGACTTGAATGGGGGAGGAAATGGTTTCCTGAAAGATCGCTTTGTTTCGAGCAATCCAAATTTTCCAGCAGGTGAATTTAGGGATGGTTACCCAAATTTGAAGCCAAGCCTTGGATAGGGGAAAGGGATAGATGGGCCTCTAGCTTTTAAAGAGACAGGTGGTGGTGCTAAAAATTGGAAGAGTTAAATCCAGTGTGTGAAGCATGTAGTTCCAAAATTTAACGGAGAAGTGGCATTCCATGAAGAGGTGATCAATTGTTTTGGAATTTTTGTGACAAAGGGGACACCGGTGAGGTCCAACTATTCCTCTTTTGGTGAGATTTTCTCTGGTAAGTATCTTCCAATGCATGAGAGTCCATATAAAGAAGTTGATTTTGGGAATCCCAAAGGGGTTCCAAACCATTTTCCAGAGATTTTTTCAAGGGACTTCATGTGCTTGGAGAGCAGTGAAACCTGATTTAGTGGTATAAGTTCCTTTTGAACCCCAACCCCGTTCAACTTTGTCTAGGAGATGAGTGGGTGCGCAACCTTTCATATTTTCGATGGGGAGGGTCATGGAAGCTTCCAAGTTGGCAGGGATTGCGATGTTCTTCCAACTATGCCAAGCGCTAGAGGAATTCCATAAGATGAAATCATTCAACGTGTTGATGCCATGCTATTGGAAGCCAGAGAGCAATGTCATGAAGCTCATCAAGGTTCAGGAGAGGATCATTCCCCATGATTTTATCAGAAAACAGATTAATTGTTATTCCATTACCTGGAACCCAATAAAGGGATTGTATGAATAAATCCCAAGTTGCTTTGCACAAAGTCCAAATTGAAGAGCCTTTGGAGATGGGCTTGTTGTCGAGGCATCTTAGGCTGTTGTTGTTGAGATATTTTTTCCTTAGTAGTTGACTAACTCGGTTCTGCTTTTTAAGAATTTGCCAAATAATTTTGTCTCCCATTGCTAAGTTTGCATGAAGTGGATCCCGAATTTGGAGGCCTCCCAAGGACTTTGAAAGCTTAGTAGTGCTCCAACTTACTAAGTGGATTTTGTTGTTGTTGTTTTTTCCTCCTATCCACAGGAAATCTCTCATTAGTTTGCTGATCTATTTAGAGACTCCTTTGGGAGCTAGCAAGATGGAGGATTGATATATTGGAAGGGATGAAAGAATGACTTTTACTAAAATCATTTTACCGGCTTTGTTGAGCCAGTAACCTCCCCAATTTCTTATTTTTGACTTGATTTTGCTGATGGTTTCATACCACATTCCGGACTTTGTGTGTCTCTGAGTGATTGGGAGGCCCAAGTAGGTAAATTTGTCCCAATATTTGTGGACTTTGATTTCCAGAATGGTGCCAATGTTTGCTACAGAAGCATTATTTAAATTCCAGTCCTAGATGACACTTTTGTGAAGATTAATTTTGCCTCTAGAGGCGTTGCAATACCAGGTCATATTTCGCTTGAAATTTTGACCAATGATGGAGGAGGCTCCTCCTAGTAAGAGAGAGTCATCATTGAAAAGGGTATGGTTGAGAGGCAAGGAGTCCAAGGTGAGATTGAGGTCAGGAAGGGAGCAGTGATGAGCTCAGAGTTCAGTTTACGGCTAAGTGAGTCGGTCATGAGAATGTAGAGAAAGGAGAATAGAAGACATCCTTGCTGAATTCTGCGAGTGGCCTGGAAGAAGTTGGTGGGGTGATCGTTGACCAAGGGAGCAATCCAAGGTCCTTTTATGCAGGCTGAGATCCATCTTATAAAGGTTTCATCAAATCCAAACTTTTTCATGACTTCGAGGAGGAATGAATATTTGACACGGTCGAATGCATTGGCCATGTCGAGTTTGATTAACATACCTCTTTCCTTGCGATTCTTGCTAGAGTGGATGGCTTCCTGCACGAGGATTACTTTGTCGATGATTTGTCTTCCTTCTAGAAATCCTCCTTGATTGTCATAGATGAGCTTGTTAAGGATGGGCTTCATTGTGATAGCAAGCATTTAGGAGATTATTTTGTATGATGCGTTGCATAAGGAGATAGGGTGAAATCTGTTGAAGGAGCCGGGGTTCATCTCCTTAGGAATGAGTGCAAGGAATGTGGAATTGGTGGATCCACCAATCTTTGCTTTTGAATGGAAACTCTTGATCATTCTCATGTAGTCAATCTTGATATATTGCCAGCAAGCCTTATAGAAGTGAATTGAATAACCATCAGGGCCAAGAGCTTTGTCAGGATCGAAAGACTGAATGGTGTGGATGAATTCTTGCTCGGTGAACAGCTTGAGCAAGGAAGCATTGTCCTCCTTCGTGATGCTGTTGAGGATGTGCTCGAGGAGGATTTTCTCTCCTTCATGGTCAACGCAGCCATTCTATGTGTATAAGTTAGAAAAGTGATCATGTGCGGCAATTTTTAAGTTCTCGTAGCCTTTGACAGTCAAGCCATCGCTAGTTTTGATCTCAGGGATGAAGTTCGTTTGTTGTCTACCTTTAGATTGTTTATGAAAGTAGGATGTGTTTCTATCCCCGGCTTTGATCTAAGTGCTTCGGGATTTGAGCCTCCATAACTCCTATTCGTTTCGAAATGCTTGGTATGCCTTCATTTGATGCTCAACTTCTTGCTGGAGCATGGTACTGTCCATTGGGCGTTCATCCTGTTGGAAATTGGGTGTTTTCTAAATCATCTATTGCCTTTTTCCTGAGATTTGAAGGAGGCAGGAAGTTGGACTTGGCCCATTCTGTAAGAGCCTTTTTAGTTGTTTTGAGATTATGTTCCCAAATGAAGCTAGGGGAATGAGAGACAGGCAACTTCCATGATTTATCCAGCACGTCCCAGAAACTAGCGTGATTCAGCTATTGGGGACTGAATCTGAAGGGTATCGGGCCAAGATTTTCGCTTTCTTGGAAATGGAGCTGAATTGGCTTGTGATCGGAGGCCAAGTTTGCCATAATTTTTGAAATGATGGTTTGTCCGTCCGCCAAGAGACTGCTTTGTACGAGGAACCTGTCAAAGCGAGCCATTATGTTTCCTTTGCCAAGGCGTTTGTTGGACCATGTGTATATCCCTCTCTTGGGTTTGATGTCAAGTAGATCCCATTTTTGGATGAGGGCTTCTGCTTGAGATATAAATAGGTCTTTGCCATTGATTCCTCCTTTCTTTTTAGCTATGGATAGAGTGAGATTCATATCTCCAGCTAAGATTAGATTTTGCGAAGCATACACATCAAGGAAGTCTTCGAGGAGATTCCAACAATCCTTCTTTTTGGAATAAAGATTGGGTGCATACATGTTGAAGAGAGCAATTTGATTGCTGCTTTGAATGTGAATAAGCTCAGTGTAGATCCAATGCTGGGTGGCATAGGAGCTGTGGAAATGGAAGATGTCAGACGACCATAAGGTTGCTATGCCACCGAAATCTCCTTTGGCGCTTACCGTAATTCCATAGTTTTTCTTCCATTTTTCTTTCGCAAGAACGACGTTATCATTGAGTTTGGTCTCTTGGAGTAGGAGTATATCGGGCATGTCAATTTTTTGAAGATCTTTGGCTGCTTCTATCTTGCTCGGGCTGCCTAACCCTTCACAATTCCAAGAGACCAGCTTCATTATCTACTGTTGTAGGTGGTGGAGGGTCCTCCTCCTGTTGAATCTCTTGTTTTCTTTCCTGTTATTCTGGCTCGGGTGTTTCTGCTAAAAGCCATGTCGATGGTTGCTCGAGATCCTTGAGTTTTCGCGCGTTCTGCTTCTTCTTCTCTTAGATCTTTGCTTGTCTTTCGTCCAAGCTTTTTAGAAGATTTATCGAAATGTTCTTCTGAGGAGGTAGGGGAGGCTGGTGGGATGGCTTCTGTTGCATTAGCATAGGATATTTTGTTCCTCTTAGGGCTTAGGGTCGTGTGGGGCTGTAGATCTTTCAGGTCTTCATGAGTTTGAGGTGCTGGATGGATCTCTTATTGCTCAAGAATCTCTCCTTCTTTAGGGGTTTCAGAGGTTTCTTGGGTTTCAGGTATCTCGAGGACTTTGTATCTATTCCTGTTGTTGGTATCCACAGGCTTTTGATTATAATCTACTCTCTTGGAGCTTTGGCCTTTTGATAAGGCTTTTGGTCCAGATCTGATGCTTTTTTGTGCGGCAGTCCATTGCTCTTTCTCTCTTCCTGCCTCAGGATCTGTGGGCTTTTTTATTACAAGAGCGTGCGAAGTGTCCGTATTCGTGACAATATCTACATTTGAAGGGAATTTGCTCGTAGTCTAATTCTTGAATGTGGGTCCAATCTTCCACTTTGAGATTTATTGCCTCAGGGAGACCATGTTCCAGATCTACTTCAACGTAGATTCTTGCACACGCGTACTGATCTTTTCGATTTGCTCTATCTATATATTTTCCGAGAGTATTCCTGATGGCTTCTAATGACTCTGAGTTCCAACAATGAAGGGGAAGGGGCGGGAGTCTTACCCAGACTGGGACAACGAATGGGACATCTTGAGAGGGATCGAAGTTTGGATTCCATTTATTCATATATAATCCCTGTGGCCCCATGAAATATGGTCCATTCTTGAATATTAATTCACGATCTTGCTTTTTCTTGAATACGAATGCGAAGAATCCTTTCCCGAATTTACATCTTCTGAGATCACGGGTCTCCAGTTCTTCTGCACCCAGTTTTTGGTGGATTTCGGAGAGGGCCATAGACCTGCGAATTGGCCTATCAGTCCTTGATCCGAGAGGTTGAGCATCGTTCTACATGGTTGTTTGATCGACAAGGAAATGATGGGGATCTCATCAATTTTCTTCACAAATTTCTGTTGCGAAGCAGAAAGGGGATTCTTCCCCTGAGCGACAACAAGTTTCAAGAAGTCTGTCAAATCTAAAGGAAGGGGACGGCCTCCTCCCGAGGCCATAGGGAGGTGGCCAGGCAGAAAAGGAGGTCTGCTCTGCGTGAGTAGCTATGGAGGCTGCAGAGACTAAGGAGCACGACTCGATGGTTGTTGTACGTTGCGATGGCTGTAGAGCTGGTTAGTGCTGCACATTGCGATCATTCCATGGCTTTACGGTTATTAGAGCCACAACAATTAAGTGTTATATCTTACGAAAGTGGCCTTTGGAATGAATACATACAAACTCAAGAAGGTGCTCCACCCTCATAATGTAATAATTTTATTTTATTTTTGTATTTTGTCCCCTCATCTGAATTGGAACTAAAAATATGACAAGGATATTGGAAGATGAAAAGTTGTAACCTAGTGGAGGTGAACTGAAAATTCACCTAGGGGCGTTAGGTAGAAAGGATAAAAGGGAAGAATGAGGGGAGAAAAGGGGGATTTTCTTGTAGGAGGCTTTTGGAGATAATTTTTTGAACTCATGTGTAAGAATTATTTTTGATCATGAACAAGGCAATTTTCTAGGCAAAAGATTGCAGTGGAAATTGTGTCAAAACGTTTGGATGAATGCGTGGAATTGATTTCCTCTTTTTGTCTATAAAATTCAATAAGATCATTCTTATTTCTGTTAAATTACTCTAATAGTTTTTGAGCTATTTGTTACATATACGAATGGGCACATCTTTGCTTTCTACAAGCAATGGATTTGATGGATATTAATACTCAAGCTATCTCATGTGTTAATTCTATCTTGTAGTTGTTAAATGTGTTTCATATTCAGTGGTTGTCTCCTATAGAAGTGCAATATACAGTTTCCTTACGTTGCTCCCTTTTAATCTCGCTCCTTACAATGATAGTTTAGATTAATATGGATTGCATTTAATTAGGGCATCCACTTGTTTGACCTAGAGTAAGAGAAGTGTTAAGATGAGAGGGAAGAACCTACGCATCACTATGTGAGGCTTCTCTCTATCAGTTAAACTAGTCTGTCTCGTTATCATAAACATTTGCATTTAGGTTTAATACCTTGCATCTCATTTAACATCAATTAAAATCTTGAACGATGGATCGGGCCGCAACCAACAAATTCATTCAAAGTCTATATTGAATGGTAGCCGGATCGTAAATCAGACGGGTTCCCTATTCCAAACAGTGAAGGGTTTAATTGGGACCTTTCATTGGGGAGAACCCCTACTGTCGACACAAGGATTTCTCCAGGCGTCAACACCTTATAAGGAGGATTTCTCCATAGTGTCGGTCTGGATTAGGTTATATTCCTTGAAACATGAGTTGTGGGATGATGAAACTCTAACAAGCATAGGGAACACATTTGGATCCTTTGTGAAGGTTGTGGAAGCAACCAAACAAGGAAAGTATACCTCATTCCCTAGAATTTGTGTATATGAATATTTTGCAAGCATTACCATATTCGATTTGCTTGAGTTATCAAGATATAGAATGAATACAGACTACGGATTATGAGTGCATCCCATTTCATTAACGAAGGTTCCATGAGCACAACCATCTCTTCATAGACTTCCCATTGAACAAGCAACCTATGGAATGGAAACCATAACCAAATAATGACTCAAAATATTTCACTACAGTCTGATCTTGGAGGCATTAAGGAGGAAGGAATTATTACAACCCTCTATGGCCTCGAGATCTCAATCCAAAAATCACTTTGATGGTTTTTCCATAGAGGGGTAATCAGATGACAAGCAAAACACATCAAAAGGAAAGCAAGAAGCATTTCCAATCAACAACAAGTTGAGCGACCAAAGACCCAATAACTTAGATCAAATGCAGTTGGATGGAAGCAAGTGAAGACAACTAAAAGAACAACAAAATTCAATATTTGAACCTATCGTTGAGTAAGACCTTGTGGAGGGGTACAATGGATCTCTATTCGATGAGGGGGAAGATATGGATTCAGGGGACCTTAATCTACAAGGCATTGAGGAAGCTTATGAGAAGCAAGAAGTACAAACCCTTCCAGCCAAACACTTCGATCTCCTCAAAGAAGCCCTTATGAAATTTAGATCATATTCAGCTCCACCTAAACCAGGGGGTAGCATAGCCCACCTATCCTTGGGGGTCAAAACTAAGTCTCCAAAAGAGAAGCAACAACCCATGAAGAATGAAAAAGGGAGGGGATGGAAAAGTAAGAAACAACTATTACAGGAGTTAGGGAAAAAAAATGATCACCTTAGGGTTGTATGAAGTTGTGGATGTGCCACTCACAGGTAGGCACTCACTTGGATAGGTTTTTCATCTCTGAAAACATTATTATGAGAAATTTGATTATCAAAGCCTATATTCTTCCCTATGTTAGCTCAGATAATTGGCCCATCTTCCTCTCCATAGATTTCAATGATTGTCCAAGGAATCTATTGCTCTGATTTGAACAATTATAGATTCAACACTTATATTTTCAAGAGAATATAACACTTTCGTGGGGCGAACTAGAGGCTTTGCAAGGAAAAAAAATGCACCAGATTCATCAACGCTTAAAACATCTCAAAATAGCCTAAAAATATGGAATAAAGAGGTTTTTGGAAACATCTTCTAGGCAAGATAGGCTCTTGAGCAGCAAATGGAACAATTTCAACAACAAAAAATTAAAGAGGGATGATTAAAACAATTACCATTAGAAGAAGATTCTCTACAATTTAAAATTGACCTCAGATACAAGCAAGAAGAGATCCTATGGAAGAAAAATTCCAAGGTTTGCTGGCTAAAAGAGGGAGAACGTAACTCAAAATTCTTCCACCGACCAATGGTCAATCACAATCATCATATTCGCATTACCTCTCTCTAGATGAGCAGGGTAACACCCTATGATGATATGAAGACATGGAAAGAGAACTTACTTCCTTCTATTGTTCCATCCTTTTTGAGGCTCCTATCAACAGAGACCATGATATCCATCAAATTGTTTGTAATATTCCAAGGCTAGTTATAGAATATCAAAATGGCAGCCTTATTCACCCAATCACCACTGAGGAAGTTGAGCAGGTTGTGATGGTATGGTAGTTGGCGAATCTTCTGGACATGATGGCTTCACTATGGATTTTTTTCATGCCAGTTGATCATTGATCAAAGAGGACGTGTGGGAGGTGGTGGATGAGTTTCTATGTTTCTAGGATGTTCTCCCTACCCTAAGCTCCACGTTCATCACCCTTATTCCTAAGGAGGAAGGAGCTACGTATCCAGGTAAAATTTGCCCCATATCATTGTGTAGTGTCATTTATAAAATCATGATCAAGTTTATTGCTTATCGATCGAAGCCCCTACTTCATTTTCTCGTCTCTTCTAAGTAGATTGGCTATGTGGAAGGCCGTCAAAATCTAGACGGGATCATTTTTTCCAATGAGACTATTCATTCCCTCGAAACCTTGAAGAAGCTAAGGATGATCCTGAAGTTGGATATGTCCAAGGATTTTGACAAGTTAAGTTGGTGTTATATCGAACAAGTTTTATTGGCCTTTGGCTTCTCATCTGACTAGACCCTCTAGGTCCTTGCTCTCACCTCTTCAGCCTTTTTTTATCCTTCTCAATGCCTTTCCAACCTCCACCTGCTCAACTTAGAGAAGTATTCGACAAAGAGACCCCCTATCTCTCTTCTTATTCATTCTTATGGAATAATTCCTTGGACACTTGGTCAAAGCTACCATCCTTAACGGTTCTTTGAAGGTCCTGCGACTCTTTAATGAGGAGCTAACAACTTTTCACCTTCAATTTTTTATTGACAACATGCTTACGGGGAGGGGACCCCCACAATCTGTGAAGCCCAGAATATTAACTCTATTCTTATAGCTTTCTCAGATGCCTCTAGAACATCGATCAATAAAGATAAATCCCATGTCTTCTTTTTTAATGTCCCCCTAGATCTCCAAGCTCACATTACATGTATCATGGGCTTGCAACATAGTTCCCTTCCATCTATGTATTTGAGAGCTCCCTTAATAGATTAGGCCCATAATAACTAATATTAGGAAATTCTTCTCTCCAAACTTGAGAAAAAGCTTGGCAATTGGGCATTTCACTCACTTAACCTGGGTAGGAAATTATCTCAAATTAAATATGTGCTTCAAGCAATGTTAATCTATCTCTTTTCTATCTTGGTTGCTCCCAAGTTTGTTATGAAGGCAATCAGGAACTTGCAATGACGATTCCTATGGGGAGGGATTAAAGAGCACAGGAGATGGGCTATTTATCTAGGTGGATATTCGTGGCCACCCACCTATTCCACTGAGTTACAACAATTCTCCATATTCTTAGCAAATTTCTATGATTTTTCGGGTCCCAAACTTTCGGGGTCATTTTGAGGCCCTCAACAATGTTTTTTGGCCAATTAGGGGGTCATGGTATTCCATGGCATTCATTGGACCTAATCAAAAGTTGTAATCCTCAGTTAGTTTTTTCCAATAAGCTATCATGCTCCCTAAATGGAGATAGTATGCAAAATTTGTGCCCCCGAGAAGTTGGCGTATCAACTAGCCACCCTGGGACCCACAAATCCCTTTTGTGCTTCATCTCCTAGGGTTACGTTTTTGGATGTTTAGGGTTTTTGCCTCTTTATGATTATGATAAAAGGCCCTTTTTGGTTCTTTGTAATCAACTCTTGAGAATGAGTGTAGCCAACACATCTCTCTTTAGAGATAAGCTACCACCATTTGAGCTAGTTTGTATTGCTTTGCAATTTAAAGTGTTTTTTCCATTCCATTCATTAATAAAATTTGGGTTTTAATATACTACTATGCTTTCTGCAAAAAAAAAATTGAGTGTGTGTGTGTGTGTGTTTCTATTTCATATTTTTGTCTTCATTTTGTTCTCCAAATAATCTAGATCAGCTATGGTGGCATGGCAAAAAAAAAATCGACCAAAGCTAGAAGGTGGCCTGGGCCTTAGGGATTTAGAACTGGAAAATGAAACCCTGGGTGCAAAAGTGTGGTGGAGATGTATTAAGGATCCCTCATCCCCTTGGGGTGGACTTTGGTCGAGGAAATATGCTCCGGATACAAATCCTCAAAATCACATTGAATTAGATGGACATAGGATTGGATCTATGGTATGGACCATGACTTGGTAGAATTGAGCTCTTGTTAAAAAGCATATATTTTAGGAAATTAGGGATGGAAATTCAGTTCTATTTTGAGAGGATACATGGCAAAAATATCCACATATTAAGTCTCATCTTATCTGGGAAACCATCTATGAGCAAGTGCAAGCTAAGGAATCTAATCAAGGTCCATCAATTTTGGTAGCCTAGTGGTAAATCCCAATCTTACTGACACTAGCTCCCCTTGGATCATTGGGATCTTAGAGGAAACCCTCTAGGTGGGGAGGAATTAATGGCAGATCTCAACTAAAGTCACATCTAGTTTATTTAAGGACAAGACATTTTGAGATGGGGCTATCAACCAACATGAACTTCAGCATGAAGGAGGCATATTCCCTACTTCTTCTTGAAGATAGGTTAAACAATAAAAGAATTTGGAAGCAAATTTGGAATCTTGATTTTTAGCCTACGATCTCTACCTTCCTCTAGCTGGTGGCTAGGGGATGAGACTTGACTTGGGATCGAATTAGAAAAAGCGGCTTTCAAGGGCCTTCCAAATTCCCTCTATGTGTGTGTGAAGAGGAAATTTTCAATCATCTCCTTAATGCATGTCCCTTCACTTCGTCCTTATGGGATCAAGGGGCTACAACCCTTTGGAATACAAACTGATAATGACATTATATATGATCCACTTGTTGTCCCTCAAGTGATACCCCTCAAGCTAATGGGTATTTTTTTCTCCTCAATAGATTTCACAGGATGAAACAACTTGTGCTCAAGAGGGGTTACAAGGCCGAGGAGAGTTGTGCAGGATGCACCTTCATATGCCACTTTAGACCATCAATCTAGTCCTCAAGTCAAGGGAAGGTACCCTTATTTTAAAAGGAAAAATTCCTTAGTTTATCACCCTAAGGTGCCTATAGATTTAGTTATGCTCTTATTGATTGGATTTATAACCAAGACCTGTGGTGCCAGAAATTGGTCCTGACTACTGGTAAGTAACTTTGAACGTTATTTTGAATGGGGAGGAACAACACACCTTGAAGCAACACAATTTAGATAAAAGAACACCATGGGCACCTTAATCATAACTTATTTCTATGAAAGAAAATGCAGTTTATCAAATATATTCAACAACAAAGCATTGATGAGATTTCCATTAAATGTATTTAGGACATACAAACAATTGCATGTGCATGGTAATTGTAGATCCATGGATTCAAGCAACAAAATAAATCCATTCAACTATAGAGAAAAAATCTAAACATACATATGAAACATTATCTCCTCAAACTTTAGTGGCAAATCGCCTTAGTCTTGGTTTCAACTCGATAACTTTCTCATTTTCTTTAATTACTAAAAGTAATTACATCAAGAGGGACCCATTGATCTCATCCATGAGACTATTGTATTTCTCTATCAAAATAATCTATCAAGAGGGACCCATTGATCTCATCCATGAGCCTATTGTATTTCTCTATCAAAATAATCTATCTTATCTTACTACAATGAAGGAGGAAAAGAAAGAAGAGAAGGGCTAATGTTGTAGATCCCTAAGCAATTTTTTCTCAAATATTTCAGCAACCTATCGGATATGAATTAATGAGGATCTTGTAGTTTGTCTTCAACTCTTCTTTTTATAGCCCTCTTGTTTGATTATGACTCTGCCCTATGTGAGAGGTGTTTGATGTGTTGACTTACTCATGATGATGATAATCCATTGTTGAGCTGGCTTTATTCAAATCAAATCTCCAAGATTTGTGGAATGCCCTGAGAATGACAAGTCTTTTCAATGATTTTCATCACCCTCTTTTATTGCCAAAATTTAAGGTACCAGTATTTTCTCCCTTATATCACTTATTTCCTCGACTTCCTATACCCTCTTTTATTGCCAAAATTTAAGGTACCATTATTTTCTCCCTTATATCACTTATTTCTTCGACTTCCTATAAATGTTGCCTTTTGGATATTGAGAAGACTCTCTTGCCTGATCTGTTGAATTCCTCTATTCCCTTTTCTCTGCATATTCCCTTAATGTTTGCATGGCAATTATTCCCTACTGATTTATTCATCTGCCTCCTTTTAAGATTCTAAATGATTTGTCCAATTCTGAATCGGGGGTATAATAAACCTCCCCTAAATTTTGTCTTAGATTCCTTAGTAATGTTGCAATGTCAATAGAGGGCCTTTATTGGTTTAAGATTTCATTTGATGTTGGAATGGTTCCTTCATCTGGAATCAGAGCAAGCTTGGGCATGGCCTCCGATAATAATCTATTATGTACCTTAGTAGGAGACAATTTGAGATTAGAATCCCATGGTGGACATGGGAGACCATTTTTCACCATAATAATGGTTCTGAAAAAGGGGAAGAATAACGTTTCTGATTCTTTCACCTTGTTTTTGATGATCTTGAGGCTATTGAATTTACTTATGTTGTTTTATATATCGATATGGGCATAGGTCCTGTCTTTAACGCCCAATACCTGTTAGAAAAAACAAGATCGTAGAACAATAACAATAAACAGAAATGCAAATATAATCACACACACATTACAAGAGAGACACAGATATATCATGGTTCACCCCAACTTGGGCTACGTCCACACTGAATTTACCAGTCCTTATTATTATTATTACCGTTCAGCAAGGTGAAGGGATACAACCTGCAGCACAGCCGCTGCACTTCCTCTTCACTGTCTCACAGTCTCTCTCCTGATCTCAGAGATCTTTACAATGCATAAAACCTAATACATATTTCCCTAGCCGTATTACAATGTCTTTCTTTTATAAGGGAGATACAATGGGAAAATACCATGAGTTACCCAAAACCATGGGCCCGTAAAACAACCCCAAAAATTTCCTTCAGAGGCTTCGTCCCTGAACTCCCTTTCTTGGGGGCGCTGCCCCCAAACCCCTGCCGGGGGACCACTGGCCCCTGGACCCCCCAGCCAGGGGGGATGGTCCCCCCTGGAACCCCGTGGGGGGGTGATGCCCCCCCACACCTCCCCACACCCCCCCGCTGGGGTGAGTGTACAGTCCACCTACATATCATATAAAAATGGGGTACAAACACGGCTGAAACAATATCATCTATGAGACTGGAAGATCTGGCTCCATAACCAACAATCTCCCACTTGGAGACTGATCACAACAAATCCACCGCTGCTGTACTTGCTGGACCTTGGACTTGGCAACTTTATCCTCTTCACCTTCATGCTAGAATGCCAACTGAAACCGAGCAGGAACTCAGCTTCTCTCTGGTCACTACCTTTGTGAACATGTCTGCAGGATTCTGACTAGTATGTATCTTTTCTAGCTTCAACAGTTCATCTTCCAAAACAGAGTGTATGAAATGGTACTTTAGCTGTATATGTTTAGTCCTGTAATGGAATGTTGAGTTCTTTGCAAGATGAATGGCACTCTGGCTGTCACTATACAACCTGCTATCCTTCTGCTTCTTACCCACTTCCTCCATAAACCTCTGCAACCAAATCATCTCTTTACTAGCCTCTGTAATAGCAACATACTCTGCTTCCGTTGTTGAAAGTGCAACAACCTTCTGCAATTTCAAAATCCAGCTTACTGTTGTTCCACCTACAGTAAACACATACCCTGTGGTGCTCCTCCTATTATCCTTGTCACTTACCATATCTGCATCAACATATCCCTATAGAACAGTGTCTGAACCTCCAAAACATAATGCCTGAGTGGTAGTACCTCTCAAATACCTGAGAATCCACTGTACTGCCTTCCAATGTTCTTTACCTGGATTGTTCATATATCTGCTCACGACTCCCATTGCTTTTGCAATATCTGGTCTTGTGCACACCATGGCATACATCAAGCTGCCAACTGCTGATTGATAGGGAATCTTGGACATGTAATCTATATCTTCCTGTGTCTTGGGACACATTTCCTTACTTAGACGGAAATGGCTGGCCAAAGGTGTACTAACTGGTTTCGCATTCTGCATTTTGAACCTCTCCAACACCTTTTGTATGTACTCACCCTGAGACAATGTCAATTTGCGATTTTTCCTGTCTCTTGTTATTCTCATACCAAGGATTTGCTTTGCAGCACCCAAATCCTTCATCGCAAATGAATTAGCTAGCTTCCTTCTGAGTACATTTATATCCTGCATGTTAGACCCTGCAACAAGCATGTCATCCACATACAATAACAAGATAATATATCTTTCATTATCTAGCTTCTTGAAATAAACACAGTGGTCAGAATGACATCTACTATAACCTTGTTCTATCATAAACCTGTCAAATTTTAAATATCACTGCCTTGGAGCTTGCTTCAAACCATACAAACTCTTTTTCAATCTGCATACCAAGTTCTCCTTACCTTTGACCTCATACCCTTTGGGCTGCTGCATATATATCTCTTCCTCCAAATCCCCATGGAGAAAGGTTGTTTTTACATCTAATTGTTCAAGATGCAAATCTTCTACCACCACTAGACTTAAGATAGTCCTAATTGAAGTCATCTTAACAACATGAGAAAATATTTCATCCAAATTTATACCTTTCTTCTCTGCAAACCCCTTTACAACAAGTCTGGCCTTGTACCGCTTCTTGCCTCCTTCTTCTTCCTTCAACCTGTAAATCCATTTGTTCTACAATGCTCTTTTACCAGCAGGCAACTGAACCAAATCCCAAGTCTGGTTTCCTACCAATGATTCCATCTCCCCATTCATGCCTTGCTCCCACTTATTTCTAGTTTCCACCTGCATTGCTTCTTCATAACATTCTGGTTCACCAACATCAGTCATCAACAAATAATACATTGAAGGAGAGTATCATTCAGGGAGTCTACCTAACCTGGTAGATCTTCTTACAGTTGTAGGAGTTTTAGGCACTCGCTACTGTTCTTGATTTTCTGGCACCTTTGGAACTTCATTTTCTGTAATTTCATCAAGTACTGTGTACTCTGTGTTTTCTTTTTCCTGTTTCTTTCCCTGCAACTGATCTTTATACATGACCTTTTCATTGAATATGACATCTCTACTTCTAATGATTTTGTGATTTTCATAATCCCATAAACGATAACCAAAATCATCAACCCCATATCCAATAAAGGTACATTTCTTGGATTTAGCTTCAAGCTTTGTTCTATTTTCTTTATCAATATGGACAAATGCTTCACAACCAAACGTTCTCAGAAATGAGTAGTTTACCTTTTTATCTGTCCATGCCTCCTTTGGAATACCACCATCCAAAGCACTTGAAGGTCCTTTGTTTATTAAATAAACACCAATATTTACACCATGCGCCCAAAACTGTAAGGGCAACCCTGCATGCAGTCTCATACACCTTGCACGCTCCATGATCGTTTTGTTCATCATTTTTGACACACCATTTTCTTATGGTGTTCCTGGGACTATCTTCTCTCTACAAATCCCATGGTATGAACAATAACTATCAACATCCTTGCTGCAGTACTCACCTCCATTATCAGATCTGAGACACTTCAAGCTTTTTCTTGTTTCATTCTCAACCAAAGCTTTCCACTTCTTAAAAGTAGCAAATACATCAGATTTCTGTCTAATGCAATAAACCCAAGTTTTCCTAATTGCATCATCAATAAATGTAACATAATAATGAGAGCCACCAAGAGATTGTACTTGAGCCGATCCCCATACATCTGTATGCACTAGCTCTAACTTTTCATTCTTCTTCTATTTCCCAACCCTGAGAAATTTGACTCTCTTATGTTTTCTATAAACACATTTTTCACAGAATTCCAAACTTACCTGCTTCAAATCTGGCAGCAACTTCCTTGAGTGGAGAATCTGCATCTCCTTCTCACTCATGTGGCCAAGCCTATGATGCCACAATGCTGTATCTATTCCTGTGGAAGCTAAAGAGATAGAATGGTTAGTATTATGAAGACGTAAATACAACGTACCTATCCTGTCTCCTTTTGCTATCACCATTGATCCTTTAGTGATCTTCCACCACTTTTCTCCAAATGTAGATAGACAGCCGCCATCTCCCAACTGCCCTGTTGAGATCAGATTTCTTTTCATAGCAGGAATATGCCTAACATCTTTCAATAGCCAGTCAGTTCCATTCTTAACTTTTATCCATACCTTACCCATTCCAACAATTTTACATGGCTCATCATCACCCAATAAAACATGTCCAAAATCGCCAGGAACATACTCATGAAAGTATTTCCTATGTGGTGTAGCATGACATGAAGCTCCTGAATCTACTACCCAATAATCACTAGTATTATCTAATGCAAGAATCAAAGCATCGTGTAACACATCACCTGCTACATTTGCTTCCTGGGTAGTTTCCTTCTGTGCATCTCCTTTCTTCTTTAGAGATCTGCAGTCTTTCTTCAGATGTCCTTTCTTTCCACAGTTCCAACACTCTATTTTTCCCAGTCTGGACTTCGATATGCTCGTTTTAGACTTGCCATGATTACCTTGGCTCTTTCCTCTCTCCTTTTGTCTTCCCCTGCTCTCCATGGTCAACGCATTACCTGATGTCTCATCTGTGCTTTTTCTTCGCATTTCCTCGCTAAGAATAACACCAATAACATCATCAAATTTCAAGGTGTTTGAACCAGAGACAGAGTTACTTACAGCCATGACCAAGCTATTCCAGCTTTCTGGCTACGAACACAAGATTAGAAGAGCCCTAACCTCATCATCAAAGTTCACACTTACAGAACTTAGTTGATTTGTAACCGTATAAAACTCATTTAAATGATCAGTAACAGATCCTCCTTCATACATCTTCATATTAAATAAACGCTTCATTAGAAATACCTTGTTGGAGGCCGAGGGTTTTTCATACAGCTTACCCGGTGCGCTCATCAAACCCTCCGTTGTCGTTTCTTTTGAGATATTGAAAGCCACCGACGAAGCCAAGCTCAGTCGTATTGTTCCCAGAGCCTTTCTGTCAAGAACCTCCCATTCTTAGTCCTTCATGGCCGCCGGCTACTTTGCTCTTCCTCCAAATGGTAGGAATAGATCCTTCTGGTGCAGATAGTCCTCCATTTGCATCTTCCATAACTGGAAGTTTTGGCCGTTAAACTTCTCGACCCTAAACTTTCCTTCTTCTCCATTGCTCCCACTCGAACTAGAAACCCTAGCTTCCTGCGGGTTTATCTGCCAAATAGACCTTTGGCTCTAATACCAATTGTTAGAAAAAACAGGATCGCAGAACAATAACAATAAACAAAAGTGCAAATATAATCACACACACATTACAAGAGAGACACAGATATATCGTGGTTCACCCCAACTTGGGCTACATCCACACTGAATTTTTCAGTCCTTATTATTATTATTACCATCTAGCAAGGTGAAGGGATACAACCTGCAGCACAGCTGCTGCACTTCCTCTTCCCTGTCTCACAGTCTCTCTCCTGATATTAGAGATCTTTACAATGCATAAAACCTAATACATCTTTCCCTAGCCATACTACAATGTCTTTCTTTTATAAGGGAGATACAATGGGAAAATACCACGGATTACCCAAAACCATGGGCCCGTAAAACAACCCCAAAAATTTTCTTCGGGGTCTTTGCCCCCGAACCCCCTTTCTTGGGGGCGTTGCCCCCAAACCCCCACTAGCCCCCGGACCCCCCAACTAGGGGGGATGGTCCCCACTGGAACCCCGTGGGGGGGCGATGCCCCCCCACACCCCCCCCGTTGGGGTGCGTGTACAGTCCACCTACATATCATATAAAACCGGGGTACAAACATAACTGAAACAATATCATCTATGAGACTGGAAGATCTGGCTCCATAACCAACAATACCTTCAGTTGGTCAGGAGTCAATGAATTCATTGCTATCTTTGCCAACTTAACAGTTTGATATTTGTTTTGAATATTCTCTTGATTATTTGTCAAATATTTCTTTACCTCTTGATAAATAACATCAAAATCTAAAAAAGAAGAAGTTGATCCCTTATTGTAGAGAAATTATTAGCCACCTCTGTCCACATTATTCTCTTGGCTTCTAGCATTGTCTTGACCATCCTATCCTATGTCAATGCTTCTTCATGCATGATCTTCTAGTCATTTACTTCTCCTTAAAGCACAACAATTTCTTTTCTCAATTCTTGTACTTTCTTCTCTAAGTTGTTGAGTTTCTCTCCCTGAACCTTGAGATCATATTTCCTCTTATCCGCCAGATCTTCCATTTATGCAACCTTCATGGCATTATATGTAACCTTGGTTTTCCATTCCATATGCTCGTTATCTAGCTACTTAATCCTTTGTTTTAAGTTGGGAACTGCTCTTATAGGTACCACCTATGGTTGTTAAAGGGGGGCATATTTAGCTCTTTCCTTGCTTATGTAAGCTTGTGTTTTAGAGAAGAAAACTTATTGTTAGCTTCTTCCAATTGAAAACTCAAATATCTTGTAGAAATTTATTCTTCTTCAAGATCTTTTATCCTTTCTTCTTTGACAATCCTTTGGGCTACTAAGAAAGCATTCTCTTTCCTTAAAAAAAAGACCTCTTCCATGAGCTTCTGTTGGTCTTCTACCATCTGATATGTGAAGGGAAGGGCTTGAGTCATCTAGGCATTTTCCAGAGCTCTTATCTTGTTATATTTTTCTACAAGCAAAGAAGTAACCTTTTCTAAGTTCTGGGTTCCATTACCCATCACTACTATTATATTCTAGAGCCCGATAGTCTCATTTTCTAAGCTCTTCACTCTAACATTCAAAAATTGTTTTTTCACATAAACTGTCCCCAACTTCTTTCTGTATTCCTCTATTGATGTTGTTTCCTTGAGGTATTTGCTATAGACGACATTGATGATCCTTGTGCCATTAATACATCATCTTATGGTGGCACATCTGTTGTATCCAAGGTAACTTATAAATTCCTCCAGTCACGAGGCTGCATATCTTTGTACTTATTTTGAGCAAGAGAGGCTCCATAGTAGTAATAACAAGTTGTTTCTTGTTTGGATCATTCATAGGCAACATCCTAGAGCTAGCTTATGACTCAAGATTCTCTAAATTTTGTACTCCTTTATGAGTCTTTGCTCTTCCCTCAGAATCTCCAAGGGATTAGTGATATCCATGGGATGTACAACCTTTTCCCATGGATTTTGTTTCTTTACTTCTGAATTTGAGCTGGTTAAATGCATACTAGATGTACCTTCTGTTAGTACTAATTTTGTCACTGGAAAATATTTAAAGATCTAGCAATTTATGGGAAAGACTAAAGCAGGCGTTGTCGAAAGTTCAGAAAAACCAGTAACAGTTTCACCAAAGCCCTGAATTTTTTGTGTCAAGTTGGTCAGTTTCTGTTCGTCTCAAACCTTTAACTTTGGGAAGTCGTGTGATTTGTCCTTAAATCTTTGTTTGACAGGCCAAGTATCCCCTTGTTGAGAGACTTGGCCCATACTCCACTGGAAGGTTCAGTCGTAAGGCCTAGAGCGCTCCCTAACCATGGATATAAAGGATCATGGTAGTCCTGGGTGGACTATGGATTAAAAGACTTGAAGGGTTATTTGCTATAATAGGTCTTACACAAGGATGGTAAAAAACCTTGTGGGTACTCTGCATTATATATTTAAGAGATAGATAAAAAGATACCCTGATTATACTGCCTTAATGTGTTGGTTTTGGCTCGGGGGTGATTTACTGGGTTAACTGCTCTAAGTTGCTCAGAAAATTTGTGGAAAATCTACGGCAAGGAGGAACGTGGAAGTCCCTAGCTCAATTGGGCTGCTAAGATTGACAAGTTATTCTTACCCATATTCTAAGTTAAATTCATGCTATTAACTTGAGGAAAGTATTGATATCTTTTTATAATTATTCGAAGATTCTTGTGTTGAATTCCTTCTGTAATAGGAATGGTAATTTTGTTTACAGAGGAAAATTAGAAAATCATTTTAGTTTTGTTTATGTATTTTTCTTGATAAGTAAAGAAAAATAAAAGGATATTTAATATGGCTTCTTTATCATTCTTTTGAAATGATCTACATTAGTTTTTCTGTGTAAATGTCATTTGAGGTGTAGTTCAATAAATTTATAATGTTACAGGAAGTACCATTTTATTTATGAAATTCTTTTCAAGTCCGAGTATTTTGTTGTTTATAACAGATTAAAAATAGAATACTACCTATGGCTTAAATCTAGATAGGTCAGTTAAGTATAGCTATTAGGGTTACTATGCCCTAGGAAGAAAACTTCCAACAAAACCAACTATGGAGGAAGGAACCTGTTGGTTCCTTGAATACGAGAATTCTTAGTCCATAGCCGGGTATAATAATATAAATATATACAATAAATAAAAGATAATGAAAAAGGGTCAATATCTCGACATGGTTATTACCGATGATTAAGAAGCCCATAAAACATGCCATTCATCTTATTAAATCAATAGTGATAAAATTATAAAAATAAAACCATAACAAGTAGAGTTACTATCACTATTATTAAGGCTCGAGGCCCGACAGAAGACCATAAAACAATAATATTACACAGGAAAGTAAAACAATATCTTTTTACTCTTATAACCTATAAATGGCCTAACAGTTATAACTGTAACCACCTCTTAGTAAAACAAAGAGGTAAAGGTTTTTTCAACTCTCAAAACAGTACTCAGGGGCACGATGCCACAATGACCCTTCTTATATGGATAGAGCAAGCAAATGGGACGAACAAAAAGGAAAGATGCACAGGAATTCGACTATACAGTGGTAATTCAAATTTAATTCCATTATATGAACTCGAGCTATAATGGAAATTGTTACACAAACAATGAATTTTATTTGGCATATAAATTCTAATTACCAAATAAGCCGTAGGGAATGAAATTATGATTTCAAAAGCAGTGCATACAGCCCATCAATTGTTAACAAATAACCCAAACAAATTATTGTGAAAATCATAAACAAGAAGATCATCAAATTGATACACCATCGCTGCAACAAGGTAGGAGTAAATAAGATTGATTAAAGTAAGTTTGTTACAAGCTAAAGGAAGCATTAAGGATGACATCTAAGACATATCCCTTTTGCAAATAAATTCGAATCAACAACCCTTTCAAATAACAATTGTAATAGTTAATTACAGTAGGAATACACATTTAGCGAGGCAAACAATTCAAGTCCTGTATGGACTCAAATACTAAATCGTCAGTGCTAGTATATTAAACGCCATGTAAAAATTAAATATAGGAAGTCGAAATTTTATACACAAAGTTTTACAAAATTTTGTTCAAAATTACATCTACTACTCGAAAGAGCTTCAACATTGTACCAAAACATTCAAATAGTCCCATTATACAAGGATTAACCCAAAACCGGAAGATTACCATTAAAGCCTAGTGGCCATAATAGCTACAGGACCTTTAACCAACAGCCTGAGCAACGGGAGGAGATAGTTAATACAAAAACCCTCTCAATTAAGAGGAGTATTTTCAAAGACAGAAACCTCGCCATTGTAAATTGGGAAACAATAGTAAAAATAAACACATGAATTCCTCATTGCATGCCGAGAATAAACTCAGTAAACTGAAAAAGAACCTAAACTAGGCAAAGGAGCACCGCTTATCGGGAAAGACTTGAGGGAGGCACTAAATTTCGAATCCAGGTTTGGAAGTCGTTTCAACATATGCAAACCAAGTGATAGAAGTTAAATGATGAGAAATAACAGTAGGTCAAATAACAAAACAAGATGGGAAGTTTGAGCAATTATCAATGGCTTACCTCTGTAAGGTTGAAGAAACCCCTACTTCAAGTTAAATAGTGAACAAACTTTTCCTAGGATAGAAAACCAACTAAAACATAGGTACAATACATTAGTTCTAGGTACAAGGTAAGGAATGCACTGGCAGCTCGACCATAGCTAGGGTTTGTTTGGAAGAAAGGGTAGAAATGAGTTCGAGCAGAGCTCCCATAGCTCGGAGAGAAATGACAAATGAAGGTAAAGACCCCAAAAGACATCGTTGAAATAGCTCCCGCCTTTTTCCAAGTGAGACTTTAATGCATTGACATGACAAGACAATGTGGCAACATTGGGTTGATGACTCAATTTAATGCAAGTACATGTAATAACCTCAATACACAAGTTCATAAATTAACTATGGACAAGGTAGATCAATGTGTAGAGACCAAATATTATAAGATCATACAATGTTAGATTACAAGGGAGTCGAGTCTTGACCCTTAACCTAGTAAAGGGTAAAACTTATGAACCATTACACTCTTGGGGTATGCAAACATGATGCTTGAAGTGTAAAACAAGCCTTCCAAGTGTTGCACCAATTTGAAACACTAATGCTACATCCTAGGCCTATAAATAAAACAAAAAGAATGAGAAGAATAGATAAGTTAGCATTGCCTACACAAAGGAAGAATGTAATGTCCCCATCTTGACCCCATTACATTCGAATGTAAATGGTGTAAAATTGTTGTAAAATCACGGTGAGGAGCTCAAGGACAAGGCCCCGCCATCGATTTATTGATGCATATGGTTCGTGTGCTAGCTAGGCATGGTGGAATTGTGAATATCATGTAAATATGCATTTTAATAAAATACCCACAACTAGCTATGCAATGCAACGAGAGATGGGGGCATGATTTTACAAGGAATTGGGAGGAAAAACATTCAAACCCTTGGAGCCAATCAAGTCAAGCCAAGTGTCAATGAGAGAACCAATCAAACCCTCAACTACTCATGTTGACTTTTGTACCCAATCATTGATTTCTCCCAAGAGTTGGTTGAGGTAGTTAATGCCTTGGGGAATGAGAGGTATGGCTGTCCAAATTCGGGTATGGGCAAGCCACTATGCATGGGAAATTGTGTTTTGCTTCTTGGGCAAGAAAAGAGCCATGAATTTCTCCCCAAGCCATTATCCATCAACCAATTTTTCCTCCCTCACGAGTTTCGAACTACCTGGGCGTTTTCCAACCATGTTTTTATGTGTTTTCCTTCATTCTCAGCTGAGAGAAGGGCGTTTTTGTGTTGTATACCAGTGGGGAAGAAGGGGAATGGAATTGGGGTTCCATAGAAACCGTTTTGGCCATTGAATGCTGAGGTTGTTGGGGAGAAATCGTTTTTCCTCCCTGTGATTGTCTTTCCCATCACACAATTCGTTTTTGGCTGGAAACCATTAGGGAAAAACCCATGGCCATCCTGTTGTAAATCCCATTGTTAAATGTGTATCCCTTCCCAATGACTGTGTTTTGTTGTGTGTGTAAAGAGTATGTTGGGGTATGGGTATGGGTATCCATTGGTTTGGCTTGAGCTTGAGTGCAAGCATCCGGGGTTCATATTTAGCTTCATAAACCCAGTTGTGGACTGGCTTGGCTCAGATGAGATGATTAATTGGGCTGTGCATGAGCTTGAATGTCCCCTTTTCCTTGTAAGAATCATTCCCAGCTCGGGGGTGGCAGTTGTGTTGAGAGATTGATGAACACAACTGGCCTATGGATGGGTGGAACGTTGCAGCGACATAGCTGGTTGTCTGGGACAATTGCACAATGAAGATAAGTGTTTTTCTGCCCATGCATTTACTTCTGCAATGTTTAAATTGATGACTATTTTGATATGATGTATGCATATGAAAAATGTGTGCAGATGAGTTTCAATTCTGCTGTGCATATTGCTTAATTTGCATCTACACACTTTTGAATTTATGTGTATGAATCTAATGAATTGGCTGAGTTTTATGAAAAGCCCCATAGATTGTTAGCATGTTCCCTTCCTCGAATTGGGTCTGCGGGAGGGTACATTACAATTGGTATCAGAGCTGCTGGTTGCAGCATTGGGCCTTCATGGGCTACCTATCATAGTTGCAAAGGTAAGTATGCTTCCTGCTCAGCACTGATAATTAAGAAAAATTTTCAATTTTCAAATTTTTTCTAAGTGTTTATGAGTTTCTGCCAAAAACTGTGTCGGCGAATCTTGCCGAGTTGGACTGAAACAGTCGGCGGATCTTGCTGAGTTGTGCCGACAAAGTTTGCGGAATTTCAAAATTTTTCTAAAATATTTTTGAAAAATTAAGTGTTTTTGTTTGGTTGTGCCGACACGTTTCGGCGAGTCTCATGGAGTTGAGCCGGAGCCGATACGTTTCGGCGAAACTTGCTAAGTGGAGCCGAAACGGTCGGTGAAATTCGCTGAGTTGCGCCGACAAGTTGCGGAAGTGCCGGGGAAAGGAAGAAAAATTTCAAAATTTTTCTAAGTGTTTTCGACGGCTGAACTTGGCGAGTTGGCTCGAAACAGCGGAAGAACTCGGCAAGTTGGTCCGAAACGGCGAAAGATTTTTTCTAAGTGTTTTCGGTGGCAGAACTCGACAAGTTGGTCCAAAACAGCAGAAGAACTCGGCGAGTTGGTCCAAAACGGCAGCAGAACTCTGTGAGTTGGCCCGAAACAAGTCGGAAGAGATAGACGAGTTCACCCTTCGACAGAACTCGGTGAGTTGCTCTGAAACAGGGAATTTCAGCTATTTTTCAGGTGCCAAAAGTTGAAAAATGCCATGAAACTTATGCACCAGATTGCACAAAATCGAAGCCACAAGGGGGAAAGCCCCCTTGACCCCCGTCGTCCCCCAGAGACAGTCCTTGAAAGTGTGAAATGCATTCTCTATGCTTGGGATGAGAAGCAGGAATTGCATAGAAGGGGTTGTGGAATCTCAGTAAGAGTAATGGGTTGTAATATCCATTATGGAGGATGAAAGGGAAATTCCTCACCTTAAACTATTTTTGTTTATGGCATAACAATTGCATATTTGGAAAATATCAAGAATGAATGATTATATGTATGTATATGTTGAATTGCTAATTCATGAGAAGATCATAACTAATGATTGCTTGTATGCTTGGTAGGGAAGCCAAAAAAAGGATCAGCTATGATGTGGAGGAGGAACTCCATGTCATGATGAGGAATTGGAAAGGGAGAATTCCTTAACTCCTCTCTTGCTATTATATTTATATTTCCTAAGTTTTATATGCTGAAAATTATGGCATAGGGATGCTGGAAATGCAAGAGAGTACTAGATTAAATATAAATTAGTGGGCATGATTAAAGAGTCATTGCATAGTGCATGTGAATTGCTTATGCATGAGCATGATGTTGCATATGGGTAAAGGTAGTGGAAGTTACACATGCAATAGCCCATTAATGGTATTGCTTATGGTTGATGACAACTAATGTTGTAGGAATCGGACCATAGAAGCATGATTGAAAATGCAAGAGATTGGGTAAAGGAAGTAAATATGCACTAGATGGCATATTAGTAAACATTGCACAGTGTATGCGAAAATGTTTGTGCATGTATATGATATTGCATATTGGTAAAATAGTGAGGTTTTACATATGCAATGAGCCAATTAAGATAATTAGTTGTGCTCGCATTGGTTGTAGGACCAAAGACAACCAAAGCAGGGCTAAAGACGTGGATGATGTTGTTGCATGTGACCATCAACCTTATGAGGAAATGATGGTGCAACAAATCTGTGATCATGAGGTTGGAAAAAGGACTGTGTAGCCTTGGTAAGAGACCAACTGATCAGGTAACATCAAGCGATGCTAATGACAGCCATGCAGGTAATGGTTATTTGTGCTTAATTGCATGAATGTTGAAAGAGGACTTGGTGAGATTCCTTCAACTACGTTTAAACTATGTTGATTTGGTTTGCATGTGGTATTGAGTGCCTGAATGTGAATGTCAACCTACCAAGTATGGTGAGGTGGGGGTAAGTGAAGGAAAGGAGCCTTGCACCCTATAGTTTCTTAGAAACCTCAATGCATTCATATGAAAATTACATCATGCCATTTGCGTATATTGGTTGTGAGTTTAACAATCAAAGAAAGTAAAGACTTATAGTCATGTCGTGGTAGTACATACCATATGAGACAGCCGTGGTTAGGCCATAATATGTTCGAATGGATAGTATTCATGGATTAATGCAAGGTTGTATTGAGGGGTTATGCATTGAGTGAATGCACATTAAAATATTATGTAAATGTTGTGAATGTGCATGCATATGTGTGGGTGCACATGTTGAGATGCATTGTGTGAATGCATGGTTGTGATATGTATGTTTCATTGCAATTAGATAATAGATGAAATGGTGGACTATTGTTAATCCTGAGACCATTTCATGAGCTGCTATGATTGCAGGAAAAAGAATGCATGAAGAAGGTAGACATGTGATGGGCTACTAGAGCACTCTGTTGGAAGGACAAAGTTGCATGGAATGTGAAGTAATGAGTATTTATAATTTATTTAAATTGCATGGATAGTGTGATTGTGTCTTGCAATTTTATTGTGATAATGATGCATATATAGAAATGTATATATTTCATTGCATTTCAAATGTTAACAGTTGAAGGTGTTTGAATTATTGAGTGTTATAATTCTGAGATCACTTCAGTGACTGTTGTGGTAATGAAAGGATTATATACATAGATACTCACAATGTGTTTGGCTGATTGAAGTTGCAGTTTTCAGGTAGAAAAGTCTTGCGTATGGCAATGAGGATAAGTCCATAGTAAAGACCGGTATCTACCATTGCAGAAGCCAAAGGTTATGAGAAGGTTCTCATGGTTGTAACTTAGGCATGAAACAAATTTGAAAATTGTCTGATTTAAGTTTATGAGAATAATCTCATGGTTGCAAATCTAATTTCTGTAAGAAAACAGATTTGTAGATTTCAAATTTGAGAATTTGCTTATAATTGCTAATCACTGTTTGACTTATATAAAATTGTGTAAGGAGGACATGTTGTAGGTGGATGTTCATGTATGGTAGCAAGGGTGAAACCATGATGGACAGAGTGATACCACTTACGAGCACCAAACAATATGAGGATGGCCTCATAGTTAAACCAATCCATTTATGTAGGAGGATAGAATTGTAAATTCATGTTTGAATTTAATTATTAATGCTATTTATTGGTTACGGAACAATCATATTTGAAGCTTATTGATAAATGTTGCTGACTGTTTGGCTATTTGATAAAGTGTGCCAGGATGACACATTGCAGGAAGACCATGTGTGATGGCCTGCAGAAGCCAAACTAGATGGGAAGGATCCCATGCTTTGGAAATGGGTTTCGGGTGAAATGCCATTGTGAATTTTGATAATACCTCAGCTGCACTGCATGTGAGTGAGACAATTAAACTATGCCAAGAAGGCATGTGTGGGTTATGGAACGTGAAATTATTGGGGTGGCAAACCGAAGGACTGTTGACTCAGAGAAGGGAGCCCCATTCTTCGCAAATGAAGGAAAGATACATCTGAAAAGGGATAAGTATTCTGTAAACCTAACTCAGAATGTACATGTATGGTTATTAGATTTAATATGCAGAGCATGTTTTATTATTCCATTATTACTTTAGACTGCTTGAGTATGATTAGGGCCTACATGACTCACATCCGAAAGGGAGTGCACACCTTTCTGGTGCCGGGTTATGATATGGTTGTTAATATTGACTACACCCTAAGGGAATGGATGCATTCATAGTGTTTCAATACTTGATAGTGAATGTTATGAAATATGTTTATAATTTTGGGACAACAATACTGATGATCTCACTTATCCTTCTTGTGCTACTAGCTTACACAAATGCAATTTGGTGCTGCACACAGATGAAGCAAAATGAAAGGTTGTTGTGGAGTTATTGACGAAGGGTTGTTACATGCCTAATAAACCCAATCGATGCACTGGTTTGGAATTATTTGCTTGGATGTTGTGGGTATTGTGGGGCCATGTTGGCCTGCAGTTAAGGAAGTCACCTAAAGAGTTCCTAAAGGGAACCGTCGATTTTGTATAAGAGAAGGAGTGCCATCCTTGTGTAGATGAACAATTGTTATGCGCATGAAGGTTTGTGACACGCATGAAAGGCTAATGCAAGCCTAAGGCAGAGTGGTAGAGCCTTAACCTATAATGGTTGGTGGCGCAGTTTCCTTCCATTGGCTGATGACCCAGACGGATGTGCTAGCTCAGCAATGGAGAGGGCCAACCAGGTATGGGACTGGTTGGGCACCACAAATGCTTGGTAAATCTGGTTAGAGTGAAGGTGTACTGGTTGAGCATTAACTACTTGATGTTGTGGAGCAGCATGCGTGCTGGCCAAACATCCAAGTCCATAGGTGATCCCAAGGCTTGCAAAGCGAAGCAGGATCCTGTGGACTAGAAAGGAAATGCACAATACAGATAAGTATTCATTTTTGTTTATTTCATGTTTGGAATAATGAAGATTTCAGGTATAAGTATTCTAACAGCTAAGTTGATACACTATTGTTTCTTTGTTGGAAACCTTGGTCATTGCAGGAAAGCAAGGACCTTGAAAGAACTATAAAATTCTTGGTAAATCTAGAGAGTAACTGGTTGGGCGCTAAAATTCTTGGTAAATCTAGAGAGTAACTGGTTGGGAGCTAAAATTCTTGGTAAATCCAGAGAGGAACTGATGCTCGATAAATTCAAAGAACAGTTGGTGGGAGCATTAACCACTTGATGTTGTGGAGCAGCCAGTGTGTGTAATGTCCCCTCTATCATACCAGCGTGATAGAGAGGATCATAGTGCTCAATCCGGGCAATTAGCCCCAATTCGTTTGAATTAAAAACATTGATGCAAAGAACTGTATCTGTGCATGCTATGGAAAAACGATGGTAATCAAATAAATGCTGTTGATCTCTAACACACATTCAAGAGTCTGTGACAGCCATGAAATAAAGATCTGTGCAGAATTATACAAGATCATATGGAAATGCATAATCATTTTAATACACAGCAGAAGCAAAATTTATTAAACAGATCCATGATACATTCAAAATATTCATCAAATGGTAATTGCAAATTTAACACAGGAGAATACTTATCTTATGCAAAAGTAGTCCCACGCAACTGGCTATGCAACTGCAACGTTCCACCCAACCGTAGGCCAGTGTGCTCCTCAATCTCTCAGCACCACCGCCACCCCCGAGCTGGGCATGATCTCTACAAGGAACCAGGGAACAGCAGACTCACACATAGCCAAGCATACACCAAGATGAGCCAAGCCAATCTACCATTGGGTTTATCAGGCTGCTAGGAGATGGAAAGGAAGAATTGCTAAGCTAGTGAGCTCAACTACAGAGCTATGGGTACCTCTCCCAGATCTATTTAGCTTGGCACTCACAATGCCTACACACCCAACACCAGGAAGTATTCTCTTCACTGCCACACAGTCCCTCAAGCCATACCTTCCTTTCTAGTGTTCTCAGGGTGTGCATAGAAAAGTAGCCAGCCCTCTTAATCTTCTTGAGAGGATACTCCCTACACTAGGTTTATCAAGCCAATTCTGTCCACTACCATTCCAGTTTCTTGCTCATGGGTTCCAAACAAAACAGGGATGCACCTAACAACAACCTACACTTGTTGAGCATGAGAAAACGTTTCCAACAGTGGGATGCATGAGATGGGGTTTCCTGGACTTCAGAAAAACGTGGGTAGACTCAAAACGTATTGGCACTTTGGAAATTCGACTGGGGAAGCAAAACCCATTCCAGAAAAACGCCCCAGGGCAAAAACGCCCTCTCCCTCAGTCCCAATTCGCGTCCCTCCTTCCCCAGCTGCTGCACAATCCAAAAACGAGTTCCTGGGCATGGAAAAACGCAGGGTTATGGTGAAAAACGTGAGGACAACTTCCTGTGAGCTCAATCTGTGTGAGAGGAAGAACGTAATGCATGAGGAATGGCCTTGGGTAGCATTTCGTGGGGGTTTTCTTGCCCAGCAAGCCAAAAATACGATTTTCAGGTTGGTAGCTTGCCCATGCACGAAAATCTGACTGCCATACCTCTCCCATCCCAAGACATTAACTGCCTTAACCAATTTCTTGGAAGAATTAAATGATTGGGTGCATGAGACAAAATGGGTAGTTGGTGGCTTTATGGGTTTCCCCATTGACACATGGATTAACACCATTGGCTCAAGGGTTTGAATAATTTCCCTCCCGTTTCCTTGTAGAGTCATGCCCCATCTCTTTTGTTGCATTGCATAGCCGGTTGTGGGTTTCTCATTGAAAATTCATAATTACATGATGTCTTATATACATTGTGCCCATCTCGCACAAGAACCGTAGGCATCTATTTTTAATTGTCGATACATGAAACGCTAAATCAACGGTGGGGCCTTGGCCTTGAGCTCCTCACCATGATTAATTACAATATTTACATCATTTACGATTTAATACAAAGGGGGTCAAAATGGGGACATTACAGTGTGTTGGCCAAACATTCCTTAATTAATTGATAAAACCTAGTCGGTGTACTGTCCTGGAATAACCTATTCGAATGGTTGCGGAGTAGCTTGCGTGCTAGCCCAACATTCATTATTATAGCCATGGGAAATCCAATGCTTATAAAGAAAAGAAGGAGCCTGTGGAATAAAGTGAAGACATCCAATATAGATAAGTATTTGGTTATCTTGCAGCCTCTTGCTTATTTAATATGAATATATGTGTGTATATGATTTGATTATGATTTCTTAAACTCTTGTTTAGAGGTAACCTTATGAAAATACACTAAACATGTGAATTTATTCAATGTTTGAGTGTAGGTATTGTTGGAAGCAAGGACTATGAAGGAATCATAGGGATGCATGTGGACATGCTACCATCCTAGAGAGATCGGTATGAGCAGTAATGAAAGATGGTGCTAGTGGACATGTGTGGGTCCTAGCAGCCAAAGGTTTTGTAAGCAACAATGGGAAAGGGTTCCCTAGTTGAAAATACTTAAACAGACCTTAGACACTAAGTGTCATAGCCAAGAAAGGGCAAGTCAAGCATTCACATTGAAGTGAAAGAGGCTAAGGAGCATAGAACCACAGTGATGGTGTGGCTCCGGATTGGAACAAGACTAAGAGGGGGAAACTCTTACTCTTCTCTTTCCTTTTTGATTGATGCATTTCAGAAACAAAGAATTGTTGAGTACATGTCATAGATGAAAATAGATTGTGCTTAATTGCTTGAAATGAATTGTGAATGGTGACATAGCTATTTCCCTGTGAGAGGGTGAACATGAAGGAGTTCATGTGTATGTTGGGAAAGCATGAAAAGTGTGGAAGTCTCATGAGTAAAGAATGGAATATCCATGTCAATTGAGAAAATAATTGACTAATGTTAATATTGTGTTATGCTTGTCCTAACAGGAATTGCCATGATGAGTCTCACATGTGAGACGTTGAAAGCCATTGAGTGCAGCTAGTACTGCCAAGTGTTTCTAGTAAGAAAAGCGAGAGCCAGTTGTACACATTGGCTATGGCAGCAGACCAAAAGCTATTTGTTTTGGCTAAAAATCTTCCTCAAATAGTTGTCAGGACAACAAGAAAGATGACAACCATGAAATTCCAGACTTGTAGATCAGCTGGAAGGTAAATAAAAGGAAGGGATTGTTGTGGAGCAATGCCCACCTGCAGAGATGGAAGATCAAAGCCAGCATGAGCAGCTTGAGGAATCCAAAGGACTTGATCCTGAAAGTTCAAAATCAAGAGATGAAATGCAGGACATACCTGCCACCTGTTGTGAATTTTGAGGCATGTGTAAAGTGGGTATATATTCTGAAGTATTGGAACACCGAGGACGATGTTATTCCAAGGGGAGGGGAATGCAATGTCCCCATCTTGACCCCATTACATTCGAATGTAAATGATGTAATATTGTTGTAAAATCATGGTGAGGAGCTCAAGGCCAAGGTCTCGCCATTGATTTATTGATGCATATGGTTCACGTGCTAACCAGGCACGGTGGAATTGTGAATATCATGTAAGTATGCATTTTAATAAAATACCCACAACTAGCTATGCAATGCAACAAGAGATGGGGGCATGATTTTACAAGGAATTGGGAGGGAAAACATTCAAACCCTTGAAGCCAATCAAGTCAAGCCAAGTGTCAATGAGAGAACCAATCAAACCCTCAACTACCCATGTTGACTTTTGTACCCAATCATTGATTTCTCCGAAGAGTTGGTTGAGGTAGTTAATGCCTTGGGGAATGAGAGGTATGGCTGTCCAAATTCGGGTATGGGCAAGCCACCCTGCATGGTAAATCACTTTTTGCTTCTTGGGCAAGAAAAGAGCCATGAATTGCTCCCCAAGCCATTATCCATCAACCAATTTTTCCTCCCTCACGAGTTTGGAGCTGCCTGGGCGTTTTCCAGCCATGTTTTTATGTGTTTTCCTTCATTCTCAGCTGGGAGAAGGGCGTTTTTGTGTTGTATACTAGTGGGGAAGAAGGAGAATGGAATTGGGGTTCCATAGAGACCGTTTTGGCCATTGAATGCTGAGGTTGTTGGGGAAAAATCATTTTTCCTCCCTGTGATTGTCTTTCCCATCACACAATTCATTTTTGGCTGGAAATCATTGGGGAAAAACCCATGGCCATCCTGTTGTAAATCCCATTGTTAAATGTGTATCCTTGCCCAATGACTATGTTTTGTTGTGTGTGTAAAGAGTATGTTGGGGTATGGGTATGGGTACCCATTGGTTTGGCTTGAGCTTGAGTGCAAGCATCCAGGGTTCATATTTAGCCTGATAAACCCAGTTGTGGACTGGCTTGGCTCAGATGAGATGATTAATTGGGCTATGCATGAGCTTGAATGTCCCCTTTTCCTTGTAAGAATCATGCCCAGCTTGGGGGTGGTAGTTGTGTTGAGAGATTGATGAACACAACTGGCCTATGGTTGGGTGGAACGTTGCAACGACATAGCTAGTTGTCTGGGACAATTGCACAATGAAGATAAGTGTTTTTCTTCCCATGTATTTACTTCTGCAATGTTTAAATTGATGACTATTTTGATATGTTGTATGCATATGAAAAATGTGTGCGGATGAGTTTCAATTCCGCTGTGCATATTGCTTAATTTGCATCTGCACACATTTGAATTTATGTGTATGAATATAATGAATTGGCTGAGTTTTATGAAAAGCCCCATAGATTGTTAGCATGTTCCCTTCCTCGAATTGGGTCTGCGGGAGGGTACATTACAAAGAACTCACTAAGGATGTAGAATGTTTAAGAAGTTCATATCAATGGAAACATGTATAGAGAAATACTATTACCATGAACATGAATATATGCTTGTAGCGTAAACACTACCATAAGGTTAGCTTGCAAGAATTGAAGTAGGAAGGAGATTTAGCTAATGAGCTAAGTAAACCATGCTCTCAGTGTCAAGTTTAAATTCTCTCCTACTGTACTAAGTCGAAGGATCATCATAAAGAAATTATGTGTATAATAACAAAAGACATGGAGCTTTTAAATTACATTCTATGACCAATAATGTATTTAAAAGAACAATTACATTTAGCAGGACAACAATTCATGGTTTCTATGTACAAAAAAATTCTTTGGTAATTCGGGGACATTTCAATTTGTATCAGAGTTGAGTTTCAGCACTCAGAGGCCTATGGGCTTACTACAAGAAAAATAACGAGGAAGTTAAACTAACAAACCTGTTTGTTTTTGCACATTAGATAAAGAAAAACAAAGACATATGACACTTCCTCAACTGGCACAACCAGATCTGCCAAATAATCTTAGAAACTAGAATTCGGTGTCATCACAGTTATTTAATTTAACTCTCAATGTAGCTAAGAACAAAGCAAAATTCGAAAGGTCTTGGGAGGCTTTATCTTGACAAGAGGAACTTATCGATCAAATAAGGAACCCAAGACACCAATGGAATTAAAAGAACTATCAACATGAGTAATAAACAGGCTTCCAGTCATCAAGGAAATTCTAGTTCCCCTCAACCACAAGAGGAGGAAATACATGTTGGATACAATAGTGATCAGAGGAACCTTACACCTTCTGAATTAATAAAAACTGTCCAGAGTCTAAGAGTTGAACTACAAAGTTGCAAAGATGATAACTATAAAGATAGAAAATAACAACAAGAAACGAATGCCATAATACTGTAGACATTATCCGAGATAAAGCAAAGTCAACAAAATTCTCATAGTTCAAGTAAACTGGAAAAAGGGTCTAAACATGAAGAAACTAGAAAACAAAAATTGAAAGAAGAAGCAAACTCTACCACTGATTCTAGCTCATCTATACAAAAGAGGAGTTACACTAGTGATGATATAACTGAGTCATCATCATCTTTCCCCAGCAGGAAAAGACATAAGAGGAATGATTTGCAGGGAGAATATAAGAAAATTAAGGCCCACAATTTTGAAGGAGAATTAGATTCCCGGGAGAAGGCCGAGGAATGGATTTTGGAGATGAGTAAATATTTTTAAGTACATGATTATCCTAGTAAAATAAAGGCACGATTGGTTATCTACCACTTGAGTGGTAAAGCCGCACGTTGGTGGTGGGATCTAAAGTTTACAAAAAACCTAAAAGAAAGAAAAGTCTCATGGAAGGTTTTTTAAAAAGTTGTTCCAGGACAAATATATGTCAAAACGTTTCTTTGATAAGAAAATCAAGGAGTTCCATGAACTCAATATGGGGTCCATGACAATGGATGCTTTAATAAATAGATACCTAGAATTACTGCATTATGTTCCATGTATTAGTGATGATAAAGTCAAGATACAAGAATTTTTGAGCTGTCTTCCACCCTATTTTCGAGATAAAATCGAATTTGATGCACAAAAAATGCTTGATGATGCTTTGTTTAAAGCTAGACTTTGCTATGAACATAGCTAATAGAGAACAAGAAATTTGAAAAAAAGTAAAGAGCAATGAAAAAAGAAATTAGAAAGTAGAAGAAAAGGATTCAGATCCTTACCCTATCAAAGACCCGTAGGAAACTTTTCAAAATTTACAAAAAGTGAAATACAGTCTAACCAACCATCCCAAAGCAGAAACAAACCAGCTAGTTATGCTGAAAATAAAACTACACCAACAACTATTAAGTGTTGGGAATGCCAAGGCCCGCATTTGTATCGAGATTGCCTAGAAAAAGGTCAAAATATTTTAAATAATTTACAGAAGGACGTGACGATTGAAGATGTGGAAAAAACACCAAGGATTTGCATAGCTTTGGAGGGGCATGAAGCAGATCATCAATCCACAGTGGGTGGAAATAAGAGGTAAGATATCCACACAAAATATTTCTATATTAATAGACCCAGGGGCCTATCGTAGCTATATTTCTCCAAAGATAATGGATAAGTGAAAATAAAATAAGACTAAACACAAAATACCATGGCTGGTACAACTAACAATAGGGGCAAAAAGGAAGGTCTCATAAATAATTTAGAACTGTCAAATTGAGCTAAATGGGCTAAAAACAAGTGCAGACCTGAATATTTTACCCCTAGGAACCTATGACATATTAATTGGTATGGGCTGGTTGGAAAAACATCATGTCATACTTGATTGTTTAAATAAAAAATCATCTGCATTGACGACTAAGAAAACCAGAGAACAATACAAGGGATTCCTAAGAAGAATTTAGTTAGACAAATCTCAGCCCTGCAAGCTAAAAGAAGCATTAGAAATGGGTGTAAAATGTATGCAGTCAACATATAGATTTATAAGGTAGAAGGTGAACAAGAACTAGAAAATTTCCCTGTATTGAAAGACTTTAGAGATGTGTTCCCTAGAGAATTACCTAGTTTACCTCCTAAACAAGAACTTGATTTTTCAGTAGAACTTGTCCTAGGAGTAGTGCCAACATCTAAGGCACCTTATTGTAAGAGTCCACTTGAGTTAATTGAGTTAAATATACATCTTCAAGAATTTATTGAGAAAGGCTATATAAGACCTAGTGTATCCCTTTGGGGTGCACCGATTCTATTTGTCAAAAAGAAAGACGGTACGATGTGCATGTGCATTGATTATCGCCAACTAAACAAATTGGCAATAAAGAATAAGCATCCCTTTCCCATAATAGATGATTTGTTTGACAAAGTATGGGGTGCCAAGGTTTTTTCTAAGATCGACTTAAGGTTTGGATACCACCAAGTAAGAATTCGTAAGGAAGATATCAATAAGACTGCATTTAGAACCAAATATGGCCATTATGAATCCGTAGTAATGCCCTTTGGATTAACTAATGCACCAACCACATTTATGTGCATGATGAACAACATCTTTAGTAAGTATTTGGATAAATTTCTGTTGGTATTTATTGATGATATACCGATTTACTCAAAAAGTAAAGAGGAACATGATGAACACTTGAGGATTGTCCTACAAACGTTATGTGAACAACAACTAAATGTGATTTCTACAAGGAACAGATCCAATACTTATGCCACATAATTTCAAAAAAGGGTATAGCAGTAGACCTCAAAAAGATTAAAGCTATTATGGAATGGAAAAATCCTACAAATGTATCAGAAATTTGATCTTTTATGGTATTAGCAGGATACTATCGTAAGTTCATTAAGTATTTTTCAAAAATAGCCTACCCAATAACCTCTTTACATAAAAATAATGCAAGATTTGTGTGGAGAGAAAAATGTGAAAACAATTTTCAGCAATTAAAACAATTGTTGACAACAAAACCCATATTGAAAATAGCAGACATGGATAAAGAATTCATAGTTTTCACAGACGGATGTAAAGAAGGGCTTGGTGGGGTCCTTATACAGGAAGACCATGTCATATCTTATGAATCATGAAAGCTTAAGGAACATGAGAAAAATTATGATGCGCATGATTTGGAACTGGATGCCATAATTCATGCCTTAAAAAAATGGTAGCACTGCCTGATGGGCAAGAGGTTTATACTTAAGACTGATCATTTAGGATTAAAATATATCTTTGAGCAACCAAATCTGAACGCTAGACAAGCTAGATGGCTGGCTTTTCTAAGCGAATATAATTTCGAGGTTAAGCATATTAAAGGAAAAGAAAACAGGGTTGTTGATGCTCTAAGTCAAAAATTACATGTACATTATGAGGTAACAGTCATCCAAACAAGTTCAGATTTACAAGATAAAATCAGGACAACAACTAAAAATGATGAATTTTATGTTGAAATCCACAAAGAAATGTAATAAAATAAACTAGGACAACAACAAGATAATTTCAGAATGGATGAAACTGGGCTAATGTCGTATAAAAATAGACTATATGTGCCTAAAACATAAAAACTTGGGACTGAAATTCTAGAAGAATTTCATAAACCCCCTTACTTAGGACATCCGGGGTACCAGAAAATGATTTTAGCAGTAAAGAAAAACTAATTTTGGCCCAAATTGAAAACATACATAGCTCTTGTCATTGCAAAGTGTCAAGAATGTCAAATGGTCAAGACTGAACACTAGCATCCCATTGGATTGTTGCATCCATTATCCATTCCATAATGGAAATGAGAGGTGATAAGTATGGACTTTATCACCGGTCTACCTAAAAGTAAAAAATAGAATGATGCAATTTTAGTTGTGGTGGATAAACTTTCTAAAGCATCACATTCTATCCTTGTTAAGTCAACATATAAGGCAATTCATACATCATATATCTTTATGAAGCAAATCTTCAGATTGTACGGTATACCAAAGACCATCATAATTGGTAGGGATACAAAGTTGACAGGGAATTTTTGGAAGGCTCTATTTTAAGGGTTGAACACAACTAAATTTTAGTATAGCATACCACCCATTGACAAATGGGAAAATTGAACGCACAAATCAAATTGTGGAAAACATGCTCATAACGTATGCCATGCGTAACCTGACACATTGGGAGGATTACATACACTTAGTTGAGTTTGCTTACAATAATGGTTACCAAACATCAGCCAAAATGACACCTTTTGAAATTTTATATGACAGAAAATGCCGAACCCCTGTGACTTAGGATAGTCCAGTGGATTGGCTGATGTTGGGACCATAACTATTGAGAGATCTTGAGCAGATTGTGAAGAAAGTACAACAACACTTGAAAGAGGCTCAAGACATGCAGAAAAGTTATGCAGTTAAAAATAGACGAGATAAAGAGTATCAGGTTGGGGAGCACGTTTATTTGAAGGTGAAATCAAAGAAAGGTTCTCTAAGCTTGGTAACATGCAAGAAGTTGGCTCCAAGATATTGTGGTCCTTTTGAAATTTTGGCAAGAAAAGGGCATGTGGCCTACGAACTTTCTCTGCCATCCCATGTTAAAATACACAATGTTTTTCATGTATCGTTACTTAAAAAGTTCTTTATGATCCGAAACATGTTGTGGATTGGAATTTGATGCAGGTGGCACCAGAAGGGGAGTTCTTGGCATAACCCCTTCATATTTTGGATCGGATGGAAATATAGCTATGGAAGAAGACTATAACCCAGCTGAAAATATAGTGGCAACATTATGGCCCTGAGGAGGTCACATGGGAAAGGGAGGACATCATGAAAGAAGCATACCAATTTCTATTTAATAACTCATAAAAAATGCTAACACCGAGACATTGTTATTTTAAGGGGGGTGGGATGTAATATCCCAGGTCTTGACACCCCTTGAAAAGATGTAAAGACTTAAGTGTTTTTGGTTTTCCTAAGTGTGATGTTGAGCTAGAAGGCTCTAGAGCATCTAATACATTGATACACTTGATGTTGAGCTTGAAGGCTCTAGAGCATTAAGCATGCGAACTTAAAGTATCTATGTTTGAACTTGATGTTGACTCGGAAAGGCATGAAGCATCAATGATTAATAAAGGTTATGTTATTTTATCTACTTAGTAAGCTAATTGAGCTAGGGTCAACCACTCAAGTGGGACCAAGCACATTAGGGAAAGGATAAACCTATCAATAATAAAATAAGAATACTAAAGAAGATATTAAAGAAGAATTTGGAAAAAGAATATTTAATAATTAAGAGAAAAATAAAAAATACCCTAACTACTTTTCAAAATAAAGAAAGATATAAAAAGGGAATAAATAATTAAAAAGATGCATCTTTTTCCTTAAGAAAAGAAGAGCAGCCAAATTTGAAAGAACGAGCCCTCTCCTAAAAATAATTGCAGAGAAGGACAATTCAAGGGTGATATTGGTCCATACTCCACTGGAAGGTTTAGTCGTAAGGCTTGGAGTGCTCCCTAACCATGGATATAAAGGATCATGGTAGTCCTAGGTGGACTGTGCATTAAAAGACTTGAAGGGTTATTTGTTATAAGAGGTCTTACACAGGGATGGTAAAAAACCTTGTAGGTACTCTGTATTAGATATCCAAGAGACAGAGAACAATATACCCTTATTATACTACCTTAATGTGCTTGGTCTGGCTCGGGGGTGATTTATTGAGTTAACTACTCTAAGTTTCTCATAAAATCTATGGCAGGGAGGAACATGGAAGTCCCTATCTCAGTTGGGCCACCATGATTGATAAGTTATTCTTACCCCTATTCTAAGTTAAATTCATGCTATTAACTCGAGGAAAGTATTAATATTTTTTTATAATTATTCAGAGATTCTTGTGTTGAATTCCTTTTGTAATAGGATTGATAATTTTGTTTACATAGGAAAATTAGAAAATCATATGAGTTATGTTTATGTATTTTTCTTGATAAGTAAAGAAAAAGAAAAAGGATATTTAATATGGCTTCTCTATCATTCTGTTGAAATTATCTACATTAGTTTTTTTGTGTAAATGGCATTTGAGGTGTAGTTCAATTAATTTATAATGTTACAGGAAGTGCCATTTTATTTATGATATTCTTTTCAAGTCTAAGTATTTTGTTGTTTACAACTGATTTAAAATAGAATACTACCTATGGATTAAATCTGGATAGGTCAGTTAAGTATAGCTATTAGGGTTACTATGCCAAAGGAAGAAAACTTCCAACTAAACCAGCTATGGAGGAAGGAACCCGTTGGTTCCTTGAATACGAGGATTCTTAGTCCATAGCCGGGAATAATATAAATATTGATATATAAATATATACAATAAATAAGAGAATGAAAAAGGGTCAATATCTCGACATGGTTATTACTGAGGAATAAGAATCCCATAGAACTGTCCATTCATCTTATTAAATCAATAGTGATAAAATTATAAAAATAAAACCATAACAAGCAGAGTTACTATCACTATTATTAAGGCTCGAGGCCCAACAGAAGACCATAAAACAATAATATTACATAGGAAAGGAAAATAATATCCTTTTACTCGTATAACCTAGAAACTGTCTAACAGTTATAACTGTAACCACCTCTTAGTAAAATAGAGAGGCAAATTTTTATTCAACTCTCAAAATAGTACGAAGGGGCACGATGCCACAACGACCCTTCTTATATGGACAAAGCAAGCAAATGGGACAAACATAAAGAAATACACACAGGAATTCCACTGTAGAGTGGTAAGTCAAATTTAATTCCATTATATGAACTCGAGCTATAATGGAAATTGTTACACAAACAATGAATTTTATTTGGCATATAAATTCTAATTACCAAATAAGCCATAGGGAATGAAATTATAATTTCGAAAGTAGTGCATACAGTCCATCAATTGTTAACAAATAACCCAAAACAAATTACTATGAAAATCATAAACAAGGAGATACTCAAAGTGAGACACCATTGACGTAATAGGGTAGGAGTAAATATGATTGAGATAAGTAACTCTGTTACAAGGTAAAGGAAGCATTAAGGATGACATCTAAGACATATCCCTTTTGCAAAGAAATTCAAATCAACAACCTTTTCAAATAATAGTCGTAATATTTAATTACATTAGGAATAAACATTTAGTGGGGCAAACAAGTCAAGTCCTGTATGGACTCGAATACTAATTGCTAGTGCTAGTATATTAAACGCCATATAAAAATTAAATACAGGAAGTCGAAATTTTATGCAAATTTTTACAAACTTTCGTTCAAAATTACATATATTGCTCGAAAGAGCTTCAGAACTGTACGAGAACAGTCAAATAGCCCTATTATACAAGGATTAACCCAAAACCGAAAGATTACCATTAAACCCTAGTGGCCATAATAGCTACAGGACCTTTAACCAATGGCTTGAGCAAAGAGATAGTTAATACAAAAACCCTCTCGGTTAAGAGGAGTATTTTCAAAGACAGAAACCTCACCGTAGTAAATTGAGAAATAGTAGTAAAAAAAAATGCATGACTTTCTCATTGCATGCCGAGATCAACTCAATAAACTGAGAAAGAACCTAAACCAAGACAAGGAGCACCACTTACCGGGAAAGCCTTAAGGGAGGCACTAACTTTAGAACCCATGTTTGGAAGTCGCTTCAACACCTGCAAACCAAGTGACAGAAGTTAAATGATGAGAAATAAAAAATAGGTCAAATAACAAAAACAAGCTGGGAAGTATCAACAATTAACAATGGCTTACCTCTATAAGGTTGAAGAAACCCCTACTTCGAGATAAACAATGAACAAACTTTTTGCAGGATAGAAAACCAACTAAAACATAGGTATAGTACATTAGTTCCAGGTATAAGGTAAGGAACTCCCTAGCAGCTCGGCCATAGCTAGGGTTTGGTCGGAAGAAAGGGTCGAAATGAGTTCAAGCAGAGCTCCCATAGCTCGGAGAAAAATCACAAATGAAGGTAAAGACCCCAAAGGACACCGTTGACATAGCTCTTGACTTTTTCCAAGTGAGACTTTCATGCAGTGACAGGACATGACAACATGTCAACATTGGGTTAATGACTTAATTCGATGCAAGTACAGGTAATAACCTCAATACACAAGTTCATAAATTAACTATGGACAAGGTAGATCAACAAGTAGAGAACAAATATTATAAGATCATACAATGTCGGATTACAAGGGAGCCGAGCCTTGACCCTTAACCTAGCAAAGGGTAAAAATTATGAACCATTACACTCTTGGAGTATGCAAACATGATGCTTGAAGTGTAAAACAAGCCTTCCAAGTGTTGCACCAATTTGAAACACTAATGATACATCCTATACCTGTAAATAAAACAAAAAGAATGAGAAAAATAGATAAGTTAGCATTGCATGCACAAAGGAAGAACTCATCATGTAGAATGTTTAAGAAGTTCATATCAATGGAAATGTGTATAGAGGAATACTATTACCATGAACATGAATATGTGCTTGTAGCATAAATACTAGTAGAAGGTTAACCTGCAAGAATTGAAGTAGGAAGGAGAGTTAGCTAATGAGCTAAGTAAACCATGCTCTTAGTGCCAAGTTAAAATTCTCTCCTAGTGTACTAAGTCAAAGGATCATCATAAAGAAATTCTATGTATAATAACATAATACATGGAGCTTTTAAATTACATTCCATGACCAATAATCTATTTAATATAACAATTACATTTTGCGGGACAACAATTCATGGTTTCTATGTAAAAAATAAATTGTTTGGTAATTCGGGGACATTTCATTGGAAGACTAATAAACATCCTTGAAACGGTGCTTCAAAATATAACCAACAAAACATAATACAATCTGAAGCTAAAGAGTATGTAATGGAACTAGTTGATTATACAAGGTTATGAACTGCTTCATTTGCACTCAAGATACATTGTTTCAACATTTTTTGGCCCAACCACAGGAAAGCAAACAACATTCAAACTTGATGAGTTTCATGGAAGACACTATTTATTCGCTTGGTTGATATGTCCTTAAAAATAGAAGTTCATTCTGTTGAAGCTCTATGTCTTTCCTCTCTGAAAGCATTCACAAATTTTAATTTCTCCATAGGCTTTATATCTATACAGCCTCTGGGTTAGTTTGATAAGGGGATGAATATGGTAATCGATATGGAGTGTTGGTGATTTTAAATCATGCGCTAGTCCATAGTAATATCGAAAGCTAGTTTCAGTTTCATTCTTCATAAAAAAGATCTACCATGTAATTAGATTGGCAAAATTTTGGACCGGTATGAGATTATTAGCAGAAATATGGGTCACTGTAGATCTAGCTATTGTTTCAGTAGGCATGCTATTGATAAATAAGATTGTTATCTTGTCTAGTACTGAAGATAATAATGGTGGAATATTTTGCAGTCCCACTTGACAACAAATTTTAATATGTCAAGTTATAGATATTAGCATTGTTGCATAGAGTTTTAAAAATGGTCACTAGATCTATACTATTCATTCATGGAGCTCATAAGTTTGAAATGTTTCTGAAGGTGAATTTAAAACCCACAAGGTGCATTCGAGTGTGATGTAAAAGTTTCCCAGTTTTTGACAACCAAAGGGAAATAGATGCCAGAGTATCTAGAGATGGAAATCCCATCAACTTAGGTAAAGATGGACAATATATTCATTTAATCCTTTTGGTCGAGCAAATGAAATAAGCCCATATTTTAAGGAAAATGCCAACATATCTAAATAAAATCACAAGTTTCCATAAAAGTAAATGAGTCAAGCACTTCCAAATTTGATAGAGAAGAAATAACAAGTAAAGAACTAATTCCATATTTGAAGGCAACTTGAACTCAATATTTGAGCATTCAAGGATATAGGTGGCAAAGAAACTCCATATTTGATCCAGATTTCAAGGAATCAGTTGATATAGTCATTTAGTATTCAAGAAGAATTATAAACAACCTGAGCCCAATTCTCCAGATCTTTTGCAAATAGATTTAAATATTCTTATCATTATAATAAATGTAATCATAAAACTTGTAACTAATCATAGGTGTGATCTTTAATAAAAACCTTGATATGCAATGTAAAAATAAGATCTTCCTTTAGGGAAGAGAGGGTTGTAGAATAACATAGACTTTGTCATTTTATGGGATTTTTGAGATATGTTTTTCTGTAACATTTTTATTATCAGAGATTCCCGAGGGTTTATTATCAGACTGTAAATATCCTTTGTTTCCATTTTATTCTTCTTCCCACTTGAATGGAATACCAGTGATTAAGGATCAATAATTGTTCATAATTTATGGATTCCTGAGCGGTAGAGTATTTACTATGATTGCCCATGATTTGTGAGTTTGTTTGAGTGTTATCTATTTGATATTCAGAAAGGATTTCTGTTTATTAAATATTTAGTCTTATGAAAATACAGAGCTGATCTAGGATATCTCATCTTTGTCTTTCGTATTTTTTTTCTCTCATTCTTCTACCTTCATAATATAATTCAACATGTCTGGTAACTAGCTTGATTTCCTATGGTTTATGTTATGTTGTAGCAAGTCTGACTCCATGTCCATATTTAAATCTGAATCTTGTATTCTTGGGCCATCCACATATGAAGTTAATGTAATCAAATAAGATGTGCTAGGCATGCCCTCTTTGCAGTTAGAGTGCATATTCTAGTGCTAATATCTTTTGGCGTCATTGCCGGGGATCGAATTGAAGATTTATCCCTGGGTTATGTTGTAAGGTTTAGATCTGATTTCAGATAATGAAGTGAGATAAGACATTGGAAAGTGACTGCATCTTTCACCTAGCGACTCTATGGTTGAAAAATCCATGGGCAACTTCACTGGTCTAGAATATCGAAAGCAATGGAAGCTATCTTGGATTGAATATTTGCTTCATTTGATTTTGCTAATGTTCATGGTTTTCCAAATGTCGTTCCTACTGTGGATGAATGGGGAGTTTGCCTTCTTAGATTCATAAGGAATGACAATGAAATGCTCACTGAGCATTTGTTACAGTTTCATGAATTTATGCATCAATTGGGAATTATTCATGAGGATGCATTGATGAAAATGTTCATGTACTTGTTAGAAGGTGATGCATGTCAATGGTACCGATCTCTTCCCTCCTCGAGTATATCTTCTTTAAAAGAGTTCCATGCAACTTTTCATGAGCATTATAAAAGGTATTTTCTAGTTGAATCTCTCTTTGAGCATTGTTGTGAATAATTTAAATCTTATATTCAAAATTCAATAGCGGTTTCTTCCAGTACTGAGGTTCATGAAGAAATTATTGTTGAAGAAGGAACAAAAGATTCAATTACATATGAATTTTTTGTTAATTCTATCATTCAAAAGGAATATTTTGAGCATCGTATTGATGTTGAAACTGATGATAGAAAATTTGTAGATGCACTTGTCATTATACCCAATGTTTCTAGTATTGATTGTTATGATAAGATTGTTGCTCCAAAATTTGATGAAGATCAAAATGTTCATGTGCAATCATTCTTGTAAGAAGATCATGAAGCTGAGGTTTTTGAATTTCAAGGTTCAAATTTTTTTGAAAGTCGGCCCATTTACGATGAATACTCAAATGAAGAGGAGCATATTTCTTTATTAGCATCCACTGAACTACTTAATAATAGGCCTATGTTTGATAGTTATGAATATGATTCCTTCAAAGGTAATGATCTCATCCTCTGTAAGGATCATATTTCTACATCAACACCCATAAAAAGTCATCCTTTGTTTGATAAATATGTTGATTCCAAAATATGTTAGCGCTAAAAGATGCTCTCTATAACGCCACCAATATTTTAGTAGAACCAACACCTTCTATAACTGCAGCATACTAGATTTTAGTAGAACCAAAAGGAAAAGAGAATGGGATCGAGGATGTTTCACCTCCTTCTCGTTGAGATTCTTCAAATTGTTTTAGCACTTTTTGGAAGGATTATATGAGTAGTACATCTTCAGGAATGTCTAGTTCAACCCATTCAGATTCTAGGGAACCTAACTTGGTAATTTTTCTCTCCAACCCTTCTTGGGTAATCTTTGTTTCCTTTCTCTTCTCTGCTTTTGAAGAATCGTCAAAAACCTCTAATAGAGACATACTAATATCTCGAACTTCTGATTGCAACATATATTCTATACTATGAGATCTCACCTCTTTAGGCCTTTCTGGTGGAAATTATTTAGCTTGACCTTCCTCTAGCATTGGTGGTTGAATATCAATGACCACTAGAGCTAGAGGTGTTGGGATTTATCCACTTATTTCAACAATCAATGAATTATCTACTACATTTTCAATTAGTGGGGTAGCTTTTGATTCTGTCTGTTCCTCCATTCTACCTTCTTGTTTCCCAATGACTATCTCCTGTTCAAAGCTAGGAGGAAACTCTATTATGGGGGTCTCTTCTGTTACAAATATTTCTTGGTGTATCTCCTATGGCTGTTGCTAGAAGGTCTCTTACAACCCCTTCTTTTCACCTCTCAGTGCATTGACATCAAAACCTAGACCCAATATGGTTGGTGATCATTTGAGGGATTTGGAACAAGTGGAGGAAAAACCTGACTTGACACTTTAACTAGATTTGCATGTCCTTTAATGATTCTTTCCACTTCTTCAAAATTCTTCTTGTTGGATATTCTTTTAATGTCTGGCCGAGGCTCATGGCATTGATGGTTTGGGATTTTTCTCCCCTTTTCCTATCCTATCAATAGACGAGGGTCATACTTCCATGGTTGATCGAAGGGAAAATTCACCCCTTTCAAAATTTCCAACACTTCTTTAAGGCCCATTTTTTAATTTATTGCATACCCTCCCATATATATGGGGAATGTGGTTCCCCCTTTCTTCCTTGATTTTGCAAAAGGGAAACTATCCACCTCCATCATTTCCCTCACATATTCTAGTACAAATATCCTAGGAGTAAGCAATAAGGGAAACTTGTGAGGCACTGCTTTAGTCCCATATTATCTAATTACGGTGTATTTGGTACCCAAGTACTAATCAACTCTTTTCACAACCTCTCCCAATTGTAGGTACAGTATGATTTCTTTGGGAATTCTTTATAGTTCTCTTCCTATCACCATGCTATCACCAACGAGTAGGATCTATAAATGAATCATATTACAAAACTAAACCATGTGGCATTTTCCTCTCCTTTCTTAACCTAAGAGATCCAATTGAATGCCTCATTTGGATTTGCTCCCTTATCTTTTTGAAGAGCCAGAGCCTCAAAATGCTAAGGTTGGTGGAAAATTAACAAATAAATCAGTTAGGAGGGATATATGAATACCCATGTGACATGGAATTCCACCAACTGGGTTCTCATTATGGAAGTTATGGCCTCAACATACTTGAATTGAGGCATATTGTGAGCATTAAATGCATCAATGAGTGCCACCATTCTTGCATTGACCTCCTAATTGGTCTCTCAGCCTAGAATTAGGGTGAAAGCGGTGATGTATTCTTATGCTCAGATTGGGAAATTTTGAGCCTCCAAGGGGTGGGAGGAATTTCCTCCCTTGCTTGATTGTACTTGAGATTGGAATTTTTTTTAGCTCATTGAAGTTGACTCATTTTTCTGTATCTATCCATCTATGCTTTGTGTGATAGCTCATCCTTCCCTTGGGTGGTGCATAGCATTTGGGAAATTGAGATCCTAGTGACGTGGAAAAACACAATTTGGTTGTCGTCAGTGGTAATGGCATACATGACAGGGTTGTAGTTCTTGGCATAAAGCTAGATGAATTCAAGAAACAAGAACAGGTCGAGAACTAGGTGCCTAGCCATACTAGAGGAGCATAACTTAGTCTTAGAATTGGGGGATGAGAACTTTCCATATGCAGCTCTGATGAGTTTCTTGGGAGTATTTTTGGTGGTTTGAGGAGTGGCTATTGATGCCCATTCATCTACAAGAGGGTGTCCCTAGGACAAGGATATGTCACTAATATCAGACTTGGTTGAAACAAATAGGGAGGACAAGCTCCTGGTGTTTAAATAAGTTGTCATTGATGTCAAAATGCTGAAGAGATATGTGGCATTGTCATTGGTGTGAATGTGATAATGATGATGTGGTTGTAGTAGAGATATATTGTTTGTGAATGTTTGATGAAGCCTTGAAGCCCATAGAGAAGACCCTAATGATCCTAAGGAATCCCTTGAAGAAGAATCCTTGTCACAAGTGTACATAACTCCAAAGCGGTCCCCTCATGGTGTAGCGATTGTGCATGCCCCTCAGGGATGATTTTAAGAACCCCCCCCCAAATTTATCTGTAAAAAAAATTGGCGAATCTCCCTGATATATAGGAAAATTTGAAAGCGATTTTATCAATAATATAATATGTATATATAATTTTTTGGCGAATCTTTCATTTTATTATATGATATTGTAAAATCTTGGCGAATCTTTCACTAAATTATAAGATATTGTAAAATATTGGCGAATATTTTACTGAATCATAAAATATTGTAAAAAGTTGACGAATATTTCACTAAATTATAAAATATTGTAAAAATTTGGCGAATATTTCACTGAATTATAAAATATTGTAAAAATTTGGCGAATCTTTCATTGATCTATAAAACACATTGAATGACACTCTGCTTGTTAATTATGAGTTCACGGCTTCTTCAAATGTTGAGTTCAATTGCTCTATTTCAAGTTTTGGTCTCAATACCAAATGGTGGTGGCCTTAATGAAGCCTTGATATCCAAGCAAAGCCGAGTAGATCTTGGAGACATGTATTCTAAATGTGGGTGTTTGGAGGATGCACATAAAGTGTTTGGCCAAGTGCCAAAGCGAAATACAACCTCATTGAATGCAATGCTTTCAAGATGTGCTCAACATGGACATGGCAGGGAGGAACATTATCAGAGGGGTTCTTCGGGTGGAGATTGTCATTCATAGCTCTGATGACGATAGCATTGCATCTTCTTCTTACTTACAATTTTTTCCTCTACTACTTGAGTTTCTAGAATCTATTTGTAGTCCTCCCTGCAATTATTAGAGATTTCTTCTTTTTCTTCTTTAATAGTCTTGGGAGATGACTTTTTTGAATTGCTTAAATCAACAAAGGAATTGCACCCACAGACTATCCTTCAATAGATTGTGTGGCTACCCTAGACTGTTTTTGATACTTCAAGGCAAGTTTGTACATAGGTTTTAAGCTAGGCATGTTCCTTAAGTATTTTTCTTGGCACATACTTTGAATAACATTATAGTGATTTTGTTGGCATCCTGTAGTGTCGACTATTGGGGGCTATCTTATTGTTGTGTCATACTTTTGGACAATGTAACTTTTTTCCATCTAGATTCCTCAACACTAGTACCATATCTAAATGTTATACCATTTGTTGATACCATATCTAAATGTGTCTAGTAGTTGATTTTGATTGTAGATGTTGTATTGTTTGTTGATATTGGTGTGTAGATGTTATTATAACCCATGTTAGAGCTTTTATTACAAATTGTTTTTTTCTATTGATTAGAGTTTCCTTGACATGTGGGGACTTGGACCTTGACAAACCGATAAACTAATAGAATCAGACATTATGCATCATTTTGGCCTTCACTAGCCAATTATGCCCATGGAGGCTAGGAAAATTTTGAGCCAATTGGACTAGAGGAATGTTGGTCTCGTGCCAATAGGTCTCCTATGATCAATGCATAGGAACCTAGTGCATAGACCATTTTTCTCTTCGCTTAGCTATGTAGAGCTCATTTATTTTTCTGAATAACGATAAGTATTTACAAAGAAAATATACAATCAGCATAAACAAATCGAAAAAGTGAAGACAATTAATTCATGCAAATAAAAGGTAATGAAAACTTATTTTCTCGAACCCTAAATCAATGGAAATCAACTAAATCTAATATTGATTCAAGCTACAACAAAGGGTTAAACACAAGCATCAAATGAGAACTAGAAGCATTCAAGGGTCTAACACAATAATTAACCAAAATACATGCAAACTCCACAAATCGACAAAATGTTTCAAATAAAAGCAATAAACAAACCATAAAAATTTGCACAAAATATTTGAGATAAACACCAACATGGTTTCATGTACTTGAATGAGCTCATTCTTGCTTAGCGAAAGTGTAGTCAAATTAGTTATTTATCCTTTAATGTCAGGACACTATCTATGTGAAGAGATAGCTCCTAGGCCTAGCTTTGTCAAATTCCAGTGTCATTTCCTATCACATAAAAAAAGAGACAATGTAAAAGATAAATATAAAAACATCAATCTTAAAATAAACTGCATCAAGGAAATGTATGTCATATCATCAATGTTATAACAAAAAAGTACAATGTAGAATCTATTTTTAATTAAAATGCTAGCTCAAATTTACATATAATGATCACCCGCAAGGGTCCATGGAACACCTATACCAAAATAAGACTCAAGAGTCTCTCATGTGTATTGGATCATATACAATCTTAGGTGAAATCCATTTCCCAATTCACATTCTGGGATTGGTCCTCATTTTCGACACTCTGAACATGACCTTCTTCGAATGAGCCGTCATTATGATCCTCAACAACATTATGTTCCATATCAAATTCATTAGATAAATTTGCCAGATTGTTTTCTCCCCTTCTTTCACAATTTGATCGCCAGAGAGCTACTGCTCTTTCATATGGAAAATTGTCAACCTCATACTTTGTTACATATAATCTTAAGCATGTATCCACATTTTTATCAAGCTTATTCCTCAACTTTGACTTCAAAAATGTTAATGCACTAAACATTCTCTCATCCTCCACTGATCCCAAAATCATGGTTTGACATAAATCTACTAATTTGAAATACTCTGACATATTTTGCAGTAGAAATTCACTACCACTAAGTGTAGTCCATAATTTTGTAATTGCACCATATTCTAGAGCATTATCCAACTTAGAAAATTGCTCCCACACTGTATCAGCAAAGAATTGGGCTTGATCTTTCAATTTTTTTCCATCTAAAATACCTTGAATATGTTCTCCTTGTATCTCGGTCTCTCGACAAAAATGGCTCTGCAAAATCTTGCATTTAGCTATAAAGTCAACCTTTATAGTTTTTGAACATTGACGATGGTTCCAATATTGAGGGTATACCACAGACATGGCCTCCAACAATTCATCTCGAGGAAATCGTTCTCTTATCTCTGATGATAGTGATTTTGCAATTTCTATCAAGTTGCGCCTCACTGAAATCACAACATTGTCAAATTGTTCTCTTGACACAGGGCACTCTTTGGTGGTTCTTCCTATTTTGTCATTATAATAAAAAGGAACCATATACCCACGCACTGCCATACATAGAAACCCTTTTTCATCAAACTTCAATAAATTTTCATCATTTTCAATATTGATTATCTTAGCCCAATTTGTAAATGCTAGACCTGTAAAAGAATCTGCCATCATATACAAATTATCTAATGCAAGGCATGCTAGTTTTCTAGCATTTGTGTATTCAGCAATATACATCGTGCGACTCTGAGACATCTTCACGAGGCTATTCATTTCATGAAGCAGAGGAAGAACTCCAGCCAATGTTAAATATGTCTCTATATCAGTTAATAGAAAGAGAAGAGTTTGAGCTTTTTCTACACTTAAGCGATGTTCATACATCACCCCTACCAAGGATGCATATTCATCGAATAGTCTTTAAGCTGGTCCCTTCAGTGAGATCCATCTTGTATCAACATCTTTTAATAGTTTGTTTCCATTTGTAACACCGTTGGCAAATTTTTTAAACTCTGAAAACCGTTTGGGACTCCGACAAAAGTATGCATGAACCTCACGTACAAGATATTCAACTTTTGAAACCAATGGAAAGTTGCTCACTATTTTAAATGCAAGATTCATTCTGTGAGCCATACAATGAATACCAATCATATATGGTGAAGCTGAGAGTTGTAGTCTAGCACAAAGGCCGTTCCTTTGTCCTTGCATTACTGATGCTCCATCTGCTCCAATGCATACCAACTTTTTTGCGATCATTGAATGATCCATACCACCAGTTTCCTTCAAAGTATTAATAACAAGTTCATAAATGTTTTCTGCTGTAGAACTTTTGCTCATTTTATGAATTCCAAGTAGATAGGAATTCCTGATATGGTAATTGACCGTATAAATGCTCATGCAAATCCATGCAGTATTATCAACAGCTGTAACTTCATCCAAGGACAGTGACAAAAATGTTGCATTCACAATCTTCTCTTTCATATCATCCTTTTCTACTTGAGCTAGATATTTTCCCCATTCCCAACCACTCGTTAAATACCAATGAGAAGATGGAAAATTTGGCACTTGAATAAAAGATAGATATTTCATCATTTTTGGATAATCTGTCATAGGACGACCATTGGATAGGATGTGAAATACAGTGCTTAATTGTATCGACTTCGATAAAAAAAAAAATTCCATCATCTTTCCGAATTGAGAAGTGATGGTTCCTCCACTTTCATCTAGTTTTCTCTTATTTATTAAGTATTTATTGTATTCCTCTTCATATTGGAGATGTCAGCTATCAGATTTCCATCTAGCAGTAGATTTCTTCTCATCATTTACAATTTTCTTATCATACACCTTCCCAACATGCTTCTCTATTGTGTCCAGCTTCATTTGCAATTTCACTACCTTGCCAAGTTTCCAACTACATGAAATGCATTTAACTTCTCGTGAGGTATCATTCTTATTTGTTGGAGGTATCGGTTCAATAAATGGGAATCTTGATACCCAATCAGATTGGAATTGTCTCCCGAAGTCCCATCGGCCTTTTTTCCTCTTCAGTGAATGGTCTATGTCACCTTGCAAGGAAAAATCTTCAACATTTGAGCTACCAATTTCTGATGAAAATGCATTTGCCTCACTTTGATCACTAGAGGAATGTATTCTACTATCCATTGTATGTTTTGCAGATGCATCCTCCAAAGTGTTGACATATCTCTCACCGATACCTTGCTCAAGAGAGCTTGAACCATGAATATGATGTGGATGATTGGATTGATGTTTTTGAAAATATGATATTACATCCTTTTGTCTTAATGTTTTATTTTTCTCTCCATGATCCATGTTTGACATCTTGTTTCTTACTTAATGTTCCACAATTGATATTCCAAATCAATATAGAAACAAGAAGGAGGCCTGCATGAGAAAAATGATATAAAATTAGTACAACTGCAATTCCCTACGAGGAGGTTGGTCCTCCACAATTGCACCAAAAATATACTAAGTGATTAACCTAGGGGCCACTAGAACAACAGGGAACAAACAACACACCACAATAAAAAATTTCCTAAGGTTGTGGTGATGGGGTCCCTTGTGCTCCTGATGAACTCACCTCGCTGCCGCCGTGACTAGCGGGTCAGGAGAGTAGCCACTTTGAAGAAATTTTGATAAAAGGGTGTGTTTTAAAAAGATTTTTGAAAAATATAATCAAACAATCCTATGGCTCTCTAGACTCAACAAAAATAAAAAGTGTCCACACATTAAAAAATTCCCTAGAGATTTCAAGCAAGCAAACTTACTCTTCCAAAGAACCGAAGCTCAGTGAAAAGCTGGATTGTAGGGCCTTCCAAAACTAGTAGTTGTTGAGGGATGTTAGGCCTCAGACAATTGCTAGCAGCATGCTCTATGACTTGCATACTTATTTCTTGAAGTAGTCTATCATTATTAGCATCTGTGACCAAATTGGGGATCCGTTGAGTAATTTTGTGAATGGATTCCATTATGTTCCTTGGTGGCTCCTTGAGTAAAGATTGTTAGAAGGAGACTAACTCTCTCTATATATCCTCATGTTTAACTAGCTTATTGACTTGGCTACTAAGAAGAGAACTAATATGATTATGATGTTAATATTGGATCATTGATCGATGAAATAATTTGGAATTTTTTTCTCCTTTCAACCATCTAATTTGGGATTTATGCTTCCAAAGGGTTTCCTCTTGTCTCTGTCACATTTCTATTTGGGATTGGAGAGAGACATACAGTGAACAGCTTGGGTACTATTGATATCTAGTGAATAGCTTTTCCTAATAAAATTCTATAAATTTGATGCACATATTATGAATAAGGAAAAAGGGACATTACCTGTAGGCATACTACATTGATTCACGTTAGGGCCTACAAAGGTATTGAAACCAGTAGAAGCTGATGTGGACGGTACAGCCATGGTGCTCATGACTGGCATGGTTGCAGAAACACTTGGTCCTACAACAGGTGTGGAAATCCAAGTACTAGGTATCTGATATAACGGTTGAGAAGCAGGAGGTGGTGCAAAGTTGGCTGTACTGCTAGGTCCAACAGTAGGTGTAGGAATAGATGCCATCGTTGTTGAACTTGGCATACCTAATGTACCAGTATTGAAACTGAAAGACGGAGTGGTTCCTTACCCCCTTAAGCCTCACTTTCCTAGGCCTTCTAGCCACCTCAACCTACTGTATATGCCATGTTGAAAACTAGACAGGCCAGGATTCAAACCCATGACGTATTCTTGGATGATGGGCTGCCTTATCATTTGATCTACATGACCCTTCATCATGGACACCCTCAACAGTTTGTTCTAAAGATGTGGATTGCTACCTCCAGGCTCCAACACCCCCCTTAAGTGCACAATTTGGCTTGGGCTTTCCAGCCATATAAGCCTACTTGGGTATGTTGCCACTTTGAAAACTGGGCAAGTTATGAATCAAACTCAAGAACTACCCTTGTCGACAAACTGTTGTATCATTGAGCTACATACCCCTTCATGATGAGCAGCTTTAACAATTTGATCTAAGGGTGCAGATTGCCACCTCCAACACCGCTCTGAACCCTCCCCTCTCCCACTAAGCTACACTTTGGCTTAGGCTTTATAGCCACCTCAACCTACTTGGCTTTGATACCATGTTGAAAACTGGATAGGCTAGGAGTCAATCCCATGACCTACCCTCGACTGACCATTGAGCTACATGCCCCTTCATGGTGGGCACCATTACTGGTTCGAAACTTTAATCTAAAGTTATGCATTGCTACCTTCAACAACACTCGTGGACCCATCCTATGAATCTAGATTGTCAACCTGCTGCCAAATGTCTTTCATAATTTATACCTCTCTGGGAGAGAACACTCTTATTTCATCGGCAGTATTCTTAGTCTCGTGTGGTGTATCACAATCATTGAAACTTGAAAGGCATAGTGTATTGCATTGAATGAAATTGTTTTGGTAACTGATATGCTTACTGCATTTAACAAGAAGCCCTCCAAATGCAGAGTGAGCTCCCAAAGTCTTGTGTGTTATCACGTTTCTAGCAATGGGTTAAATTGGAGGAGTTCTTCTATTAAGCGTTTTATTATATTTTTGAGGAAAAGATAAATTCATTAAATAGAAAAAAAATCCAGGCTTTACTAAGACAAATTGGATGACATAAAGGATCAACTCCCACATAGTGATCTCAGATCATGAACACAAGATGCTCTACTTGACACATCCCTCTAGATAGTCCAAATGGTATGAGTCAACTGGGGGATTCCACCCCTTGTTGGATTGGATATGAGTGTTTTCTAACAGGAAATATTTTACACCATCTGTGGGAAATGACAGCTCATTCATGCCCCTTCATGTGAATACTTTGTTGTCACTGAATACGGGGTGTCGCTGATCTGTGGTACCTGGTAGTGGTTCCTCAGGAACCTCTATTTCAAGGTTTTCTGTTGCAAGAATTTCTTCAGGAAATTCTGTTTCAGGAGTAGTTTCTGAAGAAATACCGGGGTTTACCCGCTGTCGTCTAGCTGGCTGAAAAGGTTCTGTTCTAAGTGGTGGAAGGTTTTGAAACCTCCTCGATCTACGAAGCTCTTGATTCTCCGTGATTATAAATATAAAATAACAAACTAGAACCTGGTGGCCACTACAACTAGGGGGCAAACAGCACGCCAACTAAAAAGTCCTAAGTATACAAACCAGGCAAACAAAGATGCCTTCCGGAGAAGAGTCTGGGATGATGAGGGCCCAGAACAGATCAATGAAGGAAGAAAGACAGTTACCCAGGGTCCACAATACAATGACTAAGGGTGCAAGCGCTGGAATCACCCAACCGCCCTCCCAAAGACCTGCAAGGGATTTCCTCCCACGTCTGTCTTAGGTACAGCAGATATACCCTCTGCTGTCACCTGTGTATGAACCTAAAGTCAGATACTAAGGATACCACAACACCGAAAACTCCTGGGGGAACAGTCACTGGTCGAATCTGAAAGCGTGGGCAGGGTAGCTAAGCCCGAAACTCGAAAGAGTCCCCAATACGCAATCCAATACTGGCGTATGCTCGAACAGAAAGTAGGAGGAGTATTCCCAACAATCTGATCTCGCAATGACCTACTGCATAGATCCCAGCCAAGTTTTGAGTGAAATGGGTTCTGTGATAGTCTCACTACGATTTTTGCGTAATGTGTGATCTTGAGTGGTTTAAGGTGATTTAAACTCAAGATCCTAACCAAAACTAGTTGGTGTAGTGTACCCTAAAAAAGAAAAATGTTTCTATTTCATTTTATTAAAAAGTTTTTAGGGCTGTTATTACTCAAAAAGGGTAGTGCTTTTGTGTGGCGTGGTTGCAACAAGGAAACAAAAGTGCCATAAAATCAAAACTCTCTACAACAAATCTCTTTTTCATTTTTTCATTTACTGGAAAGAATAAAAGAACAATCAACTAAATTATGATTCAATAAACTGACCACAAACAATGTTTATGTACAAGAATCAATCACTAAACAAAGTGCTGGAAAATGGACTAAATCGAACGCCAAAGAAGGATCGATTTTAATGCAAACCTACAACTTAAAATTGAGTTGGAATAAATCTATTCTACAGGAATGAATTATACTATGATCAACCTAACAGACTAATTGGCACAGAAACAACCACTGTTTTTATTTTATATTTTTAACTCTAATCATACTATAAAGTACAGACAAAAATAAAAAATGACTATAAAGGGTCTAAATGCAAACATGTAATAGCAAAATCAGTCAACCTGAGACACAAATGCAAGGAATAATACTAAACCCGACTACAAATCAATGAATTCAATCAATAAAAAAAACAGAATTATCCTACAACTTCAGGAGGAAATGCATTGAACGAAATCAACACACATCAATTATAGAAGACATAAAACCATAATATAAAATCTCAACCAAAAGACAGAGTGCAGGAATAAAATAGTGTGCAAGAAACAAAGTACGAGTAAATGGAGATGAATTTTCAAACTAAAAAATCAACCAAAGGAAATCAAACTAAGATATCTTCAAACTAAATCACTATCTAAACTACAATGTAGCAAAAGAGAAAGAAGGTCAATAATGCTAATCAAAATCAAGCCATCAATCATACAACCAAGAAAAAGGATTTTTTTTTGTGTTTAAATTGTTTTTTTGTATTTTTCAATGTTTCGAAACTAAACCATGGCGTATGGACAGTGAACAATGAGTAAGAAAAAATAGAGTATAATACAAAAGGCAGAATATAAATGTACAAGATAAAATGTAAGTGTATGAACTAACTGTGTACATATTTTGATATTATTCAACTTGCCAAGGATGGGAATGAATCTATGAAACCAATAATCAAAAACATCAAATGATTTTCAACAAGGAGTGTCCATGACTGACATCTAAAGCTAAAAATTTGGTGATAAGTATAGGAAGTTAGTTCCTTGAAGAAAATTATACTTATAACTCCTTCCTACCCTTTCAATTTCCCTCTGGGTCTGTCTTCCATATTCCCTACTCTTAAAGGAGATAGGTAACGTTTCTCTTGAAATTGCATATTGCATATGAAACAACATTGATAGTGATGAGGTTGCTACATGGATAAACATAAGGTTAAGTGATTTATTGATGTATTATCAAGATCAATGAATATAATCCACTTACTTATGTAATAAATAACTATTGTCTATTAATGCAATACATGATATTACTATTTGAGTGTTTAAATTGTGTCTTAGGTACTCTTCTTATTTTGTTTTGTTTTGGTATCCAATCCTAGTCAAGGTTCTCCAACAAATCCATTGGAGAAGGAGGGTAAGAGTGATAGAAGTTGTCCAACAAATCCAATGGAGGAGGGTAAGAGTGATAGAAGTTGTCAGCATAAGATTTCAAGAATCGTTGCTTCTAGTTGAGGAGTTGCAACCGTGTCTTCAAGTGCAAAGGCCACAAGCTAAGAATTATTCATATCTAAAAATGAGCCCTAATCCTTGAGCTATTAGTAAATTCTATTTTAGTTTGTCCTTACAATGGATATATTGTTATATTTTATTCAAACATTTATTATAATGGATATATTGTTATGTTTGGTTCAAACAAACTTGACATCAACATTTTAACTAGAAATGCCAACCTTTCTTATGAGATTCAATCCTAAACATGGTTTTCTAGCAAAGCATTGCCGAGATGATGGGTAAAGATTTAGGTACCTCTACATGTACTTTGGGTAACCAAATATGAATACCATCAATAAAATCATGTTCTCTCCCTTCATTTCATTCACCACGAGGATTCACACTTGCATATTGACAATGTGTCTTCCCCCTTGGGCATGTTTTGCTAGATATGTGTTGCATGCAAGTTCTTGATAAGCTAAGTGTAAGTATTTTCTCCTTGAGATCTATTGAATAGTGACTTGTGGGCTTCTCTATTTGACACACTCACTTGAATGCCAAATTTTTTAGCTAAGGGTTGCCACTTTCTCCTTTTTCTCTTCAAGGCAATTATTTAAGTTACATATTATGTGTCCAATTGTCCCTTCCTGGATTTTTTTGTTTGCACATAATCCTTTTTGGTGCTTTCCTTTGTTGTTTGTAGATGGAGACAACGCTTGGTTCAGGAAACATGATTCTGGCCTTATTCATTTGGTCTACTGGTTTTTGAATTTTTAGATTTTTAACATCATCCTAACATGCCTGCAAAATTACCAATTTTAAGGCATGTACTAGGCCACTCCAAGGCATAAAAATCTCTGACTCCGTTTTAATTACCCATCTTCTATTTGTTGATGATGTGGTCTTATTTGGCTTGGGAACTGTGGAATAATGGTCCCAGTTCTATGATATCATTAAAGTTTTTTGCTCGGCTACAGGGATGGACATCAACTTACAAAATTCCTCTTTCCTTTTCCACAATGTAGAGGAAAATACTCTGATACAAATTTCCAAATTTTTTCCATACCAAATGTATCAGCTAGAAAATGGCTTCAAGTACCTTGGTTTATTTTTAAAACCCAATAGCTACAGGATTATTGATTGGTACTGGCTTGGGAAGAGATATGAGAAAAAAATTGGTCACTGGAACTACAAACATTTTTCACTAGGCGGAAGACTCACATGACTGAAGGCGGTCCTCATTGGAATGCATGTTTATTGGTTCTCTCTATTTTTGGTTCCAAAAAAAATCATTCATATGATCAGGAGGGTTATATTCAATTTCCTTTGGGCCGGTAATGCTAAGGGGGACAAAATGCATCTTGTAAAATGGGATAAATTATCGGTTCCAAAATTGTGTGGAGGTTGGAATATTAAAGATCTTTCAAAATTCAACACGACTCTCTGTTTTCATGGCAAATAAAAGGCATTGGAATGGACTGTGGAATCATGACCAGTAATGGTCAAGACCTTGGCACCAATTGGGTTCCATAACCCTCCTGGCTTGACGATGGTTCCATTCTACTCTCTTACTTCTGGGAAATGGATACACTCTGTGGAAGGGATAGATTCTCCTACTTAGAGACAGAAGTATTGTCAAGCATAGGGAAATGGTAGACTGGTTAAGCAAAAATGATAGGACATTCGGTGATATTAGGATACACACGCAGAATTGGGAAGAGTAAGCAATCTAAAGGCAACAAGGATAGCTGAAGTTGAGCTTTTGAAGATACAAGAAAACAAATGATGCAGAGATGAGATATCATTCTAGGCAATTGAGGTTTTGCCGAGTGGAAACAAGGAAGATAGTGGACGCAGTCAGCTGGGGAATGAAATGTTCACGAAATTGAAAGGTCTTGGAGCACCTGCTTAATAGCACCCAGAATTCTTTCTCTCCAACCTATTTCCATCAACAAACTCGCTTGTTGCAGATCGCTACAGTTGTAGCTTGAAAAAGGAATACTTTTGTTTTAAAAAGATTTGGAGATCGACAGCCCCAGCACAAAGGAGTCACGATTTAGGCATGTCAATATTGAAAGGTCATGGAAGCTACAGCTTAATCCCTCTCTTTATGTTGTAGTTCGCTATAGCATGATGCAGGAGTTATTTGCTTTCAAGAAGAATTGAGATCGACAGTCTCAGCACAGAGGATTATTGCTGTTCATATGAAGACTGAATGTAGGCATGATCGTTAGGGTTCTTAGTTTGTGTGTTGTTCTTCATTTTTTGTATAGATCGAAGATCTGGTTTTTAGTTGTTCTTCATAGACTGGAAGGGAAGAGTTAGGGTTCATGAAGAGCATTGTAGTTCCATTTGGATATGAAACGGGCTTTTCTTCTCTGCCCCCCACCTCTACCTATGTTTTCTTTGGGACTAGAGGATATGAAATAACTAGCACTGGTTCATATGCATAATATTACTCTAAGCAATCTCCTACTCACAGTGTTGTTGAAGCTTCTATTTCCCAACTTACTTATATATTTCTCAAGGCTGTTGCTCCTGGTTATATTTTGAAATGGATGGAACTGAAATTAGTGGCTATCAAACTACCTAGACCTTCAACAAAAACACACTTACGAATCTATTGAACTTGGAACCCGTTGATATACATCCTGATATTGTGCCATGATAGCTCCTTGATCCAAGGTTCGCAGTCGCAATTCCATAGCCAATAGGAGCATATCGAGAAAGAGATGTAGATTGAAACCTTATTCACTTGTTTCAAAATAGGTGGCATTGGTTTACTCGAAACCAATTGTTTACCCATCAGCACAAGTGGCAAAGTAACCACTTATAGATGAATATATGTATGCATATCCAAATCAAGCAGATTGACCAGCAGAAGCTATAGGAGAAGTACCATAACTTGGTAGAGTGAAGGAAAAAACTATTATGTCCTCCTATTCATCTCACCCATAACCCTAGCTCCAACTGTAATGAAAAGAATAGGCTATAATAATTGTGCTATGAGCAGTTAGGCTATTGGAACATATATCTATGATTTCTTCAATCACTCAAACATTCTTCTGCCTACTAGTTGTCTGCATCAAATCCTTCACCACACCTTCTCCTTTATCTTTCCTTTTCTATATGACATTCTCCTTTATCTTTCCTTCTCTATTCTTTTGCTTAAATTTTTAACATTACCATTTAATGTTTCACGATGTTTGAGAGTGGTTGCAACCTCATGGGATGTCATATAGAGAGAGTAGAATTTTAGATCCCATTTAGTATTCAATGAACTTAACAATTTTCAGTATTTCAAGATTGACATGATTGAATCATTTTTACTGTATTTTATCATGGATGGAGGTATGGGATTGGGATTTAATCAAGAGCACCAAGCTCTCTATCTACCTATTGAACTTCTCTGTGATGACCTTAGCAAAATTGTACCCTTCTCTCAAGAAAGTCACTAACTGGGCATGGTAAGATTTGTCTACCTTATTTTAAAGCTTGGTTAGGAAGTTCCTTGAGGATGGTAATCCTTTTCTACCTAATAAGGGTGTTGATTGATGTATTTGAGATTCAACATGGTGAAAAGGCTAGAGCCTAGAGGAATGGGTAGATGGTGTTACTAATGATGAGGATCCTAATATAGGAATTGTTTTTTATTATATGAAGTTATTTGTTATAGTATGACATTTTTTGGACTCTAGAGGCAATTTAGAGCCTCTTTGTTTGTGTATTTTGGTTCAAAAATGGACTGCACTCAGAGCTATTCTAGTTATCTGCACCCTTCCCTACTATATACATGAGAAAACATTGCAATTTTTGTCTAATGGTTTGGATTCACATTAATGTACATAAATATATATTCTTTTTCTCAAAATTTGAATATGTTCTATATGTTTTGGTTGTATTTTTTTTCTATATTTTTCCATTTTTGCATGTTTCCAGTTTTTGGGGTCCACCGAATTTTCAGCAATAGGGAATTTATGGAAACAATATCGCCCAACAGAATGTCTAGAAATACCACATATTGAAAAGGAGAACCGACAAAAGATATAAACCAAGGGGGAAACAGAAGTACAAGGTCAAGGAAAACATGAAGAGGAGATCCCCAAAGATGAAATCCATTTAAACTTATGGAAAATTGTTCCCTATAGAAAATAAGGATGACACAATGGAAATGAAATTGATTCTAAAACAACACAATAGGAGAATCTAGAAATTAAAAAAAATAGGAATTAAAAAACAATCCAATCCTACAAGTGACCACCCTATTAAAAAGCTTTCTACAAATTCTAGAATGTTTTAGGACCTCATATATTTTAGCATGTATTCACAAACTGAGAATCAGAGCAACTCTTCACAATGGATAAAGTCAAAATCTTATTTTGGATTATCCATTCACTCCAGAAAGGTGCAATAACATAATGATACATGAATGTCAATGGTACTATTGCTTGGAATCAAGTCTAAAATATTAAGTCAACAACACTAAAAGCATACTCTCCATTTTAAAACTATTAACCTAATAGTAATAAGAATAACAATTCAGTAGCCCTAGTCAAGATTCATAGATACTAGAATATATGATTTTTAAACCAACAATGTTTGTGAATCCCTTTTATATTACTCCATGCAAGAAATAAGGAAATTGATGTCATGGGAATAAAATAGATATAGACAACAATACAGACAATATAATGTAAAGATAAAATCAAAACAAGACAAAAAAAAATGGAAAATAATGGGGATCACATTGGGAAAAAAAAACAAAATAAAAATGGCATGCACTAATATGTGACAATTTTTACATCTTATGCATCATTACATATTGTGTAATAAGAGGATGAGTTGTCACTGTTCTTTATCCCTAGTTTTTAAAGTTTTCTATTGCTTGACCCATGGACATACATTACATTCAGAGATGATAGTTGAGTCGAGGTGTCTAAAATCCAAATGATTAACAACATTTACTGTGCTTTCATTATATTAAGAGTGATGATAGATGTGGGAACTGGAAAGCTGATGGAGCCATAGATTACTGAGTCGGTACCATGGGTTTTTCTGTTTCTTTAAAAATGAGGATGAGCATCAAGCAACATTAAACATGTGAGTATTTTGTAGAGTGGGAGATTTAGACCACACCATACTTTCTCCCCTTACTCAAGGCATACAATAGGATGGATGAATTACTAAGTAGTGCTTTAAGAATGAAGGCCATTGGATGTTTTTATTTGGGGAAATACTCATGAAATATTTCCAAGGTATTTCTAGGACATCTTATACCAGTTTTTGTACTGGAAATGTTTCCAGTACAGAACAATGTATGAAAACAGTCTTTCCATGTTTCAAAACATAACGAAAATTTAGATTCTACTACCAGAGTTGGGCTTATGGAGGCCTCCAAAAAAATAGAGTTTGCATAATTAGTTGAAAATTAATTGTGAAGAACCTAGAAAAGCACAATGTGGTACATACTCCTACTTTAGGATTAGAATGAGGAGAATCAAACAACTCTATTGATTATCAATTACAAGACATTAAGTTATTCAAGGTTAAAGTTGTTCTAGGCTATCTTTATGAAATTAATATGTTTTTAGCCATAGGTTCAGCACCAGAATATTATTCTTTAACTCATAAACATCACCTTGTTGTTCAAGCTATGAAACACTAATCGATTGCAAGACAATTGTAAAAATTAGGTATAGATGGAGTCTTGTGGATGTGTGTTATGGTTCATGAATAACTAGATATCTTTTGGGATGTAAGGGTTGTAGGATGACATGTTGGAAGAAAATCGGTAGCTAGTAATGTCCTGCAAGATAAACTATGGTGGCCAACATTTTTTAAGGATTCTAAAGAATATGCCAAAGCTTGTGATGTATGCCAATGAGTTGGGGAACTATCCTAGAGGGATAATCTTCTCTAGACCATGTTCGAGATATACAACCATTTGAGAAATTTTTTGTGGATTTCATTGGTCATATTAACCCACCCACATGGTATTCCAAATCCTAGTACATTATTACCACAACAAACTATCTCACTAGGTGGGTTGAAGCTAAGCATACGAAGGATTCTTCCGCAGAGACTACAGCTCGTTTTATAATTGAAAATATTATAACTTGGTTTGGATGCCCCAAAAGCCTTAGAAATGTTCAAGGCATGCACTTCATAAGTACCATTATTCCTTCTAACCAAGTAATTCATCATCTTGCATCATAAGAGTAGTTTGCACCATCCACACGAAAATTCCATTGTTGAAGCTTTCAACATGATTATAAAGAATGGGTTGACTAAAGTATACTTTTTCAACAAGGATGATTGGGATGAACAAGTACGTAGAGAGCATAAATTTGTCTCTTGTCCATTTGATAGAAGTCATTGGTTCAACAAATTAATGGAATCTTAGGGACTATTTTAGGAAGGAGTTAGAAATTCTAATCCAAGCAGGTCTACAGGTCAATGTGAAAGTTTCAAATGCAAAAGTATATTGATTCACGTAGAGGACCTTAAATATATTTAGAATATCCTCTACAACTAGTTAGAAGGTGGATTGGTTGGGTGAGATAGAGCATTATTTTTAGTCACTCACTTTAGGTTGTCTCTCCTCCAACAAAAGGGGGACTTACCTAGGAATAGGTTTGTTAAAGTAGGGTGATGGGAGGATCAACACTAGTGTCAAATCCATTTGGCAAGTGGAGTCAAAGGATAACAAACGGAGGGTGTTTTCTTATGTGATTGTGGAACTATGAGGGACTATCCAATGTCACCACAATAATTCCCATTATCAAAGAAAATGTGGGCATGCAAATCTATATTCTAATGCAAGTTCAAACAGGTCTTGATAATTGTAGTGGCACCTGTAGGAAAAAAAGTTACATGTGAGGGGAACTTTCAGGATTCACTTAGCAGATTTCTAAGTGTTTTATCAGTTCATTACCAACAAAAAGATGGCATAATTCCTAAGACAATTTAGACTTGTTTCATAATATGACAAACATATTTCTAAGGTGGATTATGTCCACATATACAAGTGTGATTCCAATTCTATGTCAGACTTATAACAACATACTATAGAAGGAAATATGATTGTGTCTATGGTTAAGAATGGATTAACCATTTATCTCTCAAAGCATAAGTCAGATCAACTGTTATATGCCTTGTTTAGAAGCACTGTATGCAAGTAGTTGTAATCTCAAAGAACTTTATTAAACTAGGCATCCAAGAATATTTGTAATCTCACATGTGTGAGGGGATCTTTCACAATTCACATAGCAGATTTCTAAATGATTCCTAAGCTTATTTCCAGCAGAACAAGGGCATAATTCCTTACAAAATTTAGAAATGTTTCATAATATGTCAAGCATATTTTGAAGGTGTACTTTGTCCACATATACAACTGTGATTCCAATACTATGTCATACTTCACCAAAGTATAGAATGAAATATGACTGGGCCTATAATTAAGAATGGATTAACCATTTACCTCTCAAAGCATAAGTCAGGTCATGATTGCTAAATTCCTTATTTAAATGGGTTGTGTGCAAGTAGATGTAAGCTCAAAGAACTATATTAAATTAGGTTCCCAAGCCTATTTGAATTATCACTTGTGAATGCAACAACCCTAAAAGATGCAGCTCCAATAGGGGGAGTGATTGAGAAGACTACTTTTGGTAATTCCAAACTGACTATGTTTGAATATCACTTTGCCATCAACTTGCTTGCATGTGAGGATGGATCAAATATTAAATGTTATGATGTGGAGATAGTAAGATACTAAACAGATAAATAATTTAGGTAGTTTGTTTGCAAGGAAAACTTGGAAATCCAAACCAATGGCTTTGAATGTTGACCCCTTGCTCTGAAACATTCATTATCCTGGAAATAGAAGATATGTTCGTTGCCATGTAAGGGGTCCTTTTCAATGCATTCCATCAATAGAATTCCACTTTTAACTCAGTATGTAACCTCAGATGTAGGTGGGATGTGATGTAGTAGCCAAAGAGAGATGTAGGTTCGGATTGGTTTTATGCACAACAGTGGTAGCAAGTTTCATGGATAACATGGAGGAGGTTGAAGATAGTGCCAATGAATATAGTGATGATGAAGGCATCAACTGGAAGGTTTGAAGGAAAGCAACAAAGTGCAAGTCTGCAGTGGTAACGTCTCATCCAGAAATGCTTTTGAAACTATATATAGAGGATTGTCCAAGGTTGATTGAGAGGGATTGTTTTAATAGGTTCCAACATCAAGAGTAAAGGAGTACACTATGATTTTTTTAAGGCATGCTTTGGACTATTTACAATAGAGATTAACTATTGATATAGTGACCCTTGTTCCATAGCGATCTTGGCATATCCTATGGGGCCATTTTACTTCCCATGGTGGGAAATAGCCAGTAACCTTGCAATACGGAAACTACTTGCAGGCAGCAGAACAAATTACTACTTCAAATCAGAGAAACTAATAACTAGATCACTGCAGAAATTTGTATGTTGTAACACAGTCCGATGGACACATAAGGGTGTAGTATATTAAAAAGGGAATCGACACACCAGTGGGTCAAATTCATCAAAATTGGAAGTTAAACCTTCTATTCAATTCAGAAATGGGCACCTCGTGATGTTGAAATTGTCAACTGCATGATCCTTGCCTCCTCATTGGAGGCAAGTAGCCTAACCCAGGACACCAAGAGCTCTTAAAACCAAATGTCCTAGATCCTTTCTTCTCCATTACTTGGACACTGTTCTACCCAATTAACCAAACTAATAACTAGTGAAAGCAATGCAATATGGTCCAGTAGACCCATAAGGTTCGTACAGATAACAGAGAGAATTGATAGGTCAACAGGTAAAAATATCAGCACAATGCATACATTCATATTCTCTGCCTAGAACCCACACAATAAGTTTCAACCAGAAAAATTAAAAGGAGAAACTAACCTCTGTATAGACTGCAGACCCCAAGGAATGTTGAAAAACTACAGATTAATGTTGAAAGTCGATTTTCTACTCAGCCAATGTAACCTCTGTATAGACTGCAGACCCCAAGGAATGTTGAAAAACTGCAAATTAATGCTGAAAGTCGATTTTCTACTCAGCCAATGTAGAATTTCAACCGAAATAAAACTTCATGCTCATTAGGTGAATCGCACTCTTGATTCCTAAGGCATTATATAGGATGAAATGTTCCCCTGGTTCTCGATTTTCCCCAAATATGGAGTATGGACCATTTTTCAATTAAAAAATGCTTTGCAAAACAAATTGGGGCTAAATTCGAAACCGTTGAAATCTTCATTTCAAGGAGGCCAAAAATTCGAAATCAGTGATGGAATTGGAAACTTCCAATAACGAAAATTGGGTTGTGAATCTATGATTGGCAAAAATAATTCCAGTTAATTAAAAGCCAGGGCGATTTGGAAAAAAAAATCTCTGGATTCAACCAAAACAGGCTAAATAATTAATGGGCATCCTCCATTACTGAAAATTCGGGGCGATGAAAGGGAAACATGATTTTTACTATAAATCTGGGGGCGATTGAAGGATGAAACACGATTTTTACAGTAAATCCGGCTGCAAACTCGTGATCTAGGCGAAATAATTAATGGGCATCCTCCATTACTGAAAATTCGGGGAGATGAAAGGGTTAAACATGATTTTTACTATAAATCTGGGGCGATTGAAGGATCAAACACGATTTTTACAGGAAATCCGGGGGCGAAATCTCTATTTGAGGTATATTCGAGGGGGCTAAACTATTCTTTACAACTCTACGGGGTTGGATGGGGTTGGCTATTTAATAATAAATAGATTATTCATTTAATAAATATTGGACTATTTTATTAAATTGAAAAAACAATTTTTATATTAAAAATTCGCCCACCTTTTTATTTGAACCTCTCTAAATTCGCCTTTGGGCTAAATTTTGCCCCTAAAATCATCCCTGATGCCCCTCATGGAAAGACACTTTGAGTTGGTACAAAGCCTCTATTTATGCCCCTAATGATCATGATGATGTGGAGTGTAAAAGAGCTTCTAAAGTGTCTCAAAGAAGTGTGAAGAATTTCCTAAAGAAATGATGTTGGGTCACATGACCATGATGATGGGTCACATGACCATTATGGTGGGTCACATGACCATGATGATAAGAAGTGTAAGAAAGTCCCTAAAGGTGTCCCTATGTAATTTCAGTAAGAAATGTGAACAAATTCCTAAAATAGTGGTGTTGGGTCCACATGACCATGTGGTTGGGGTCACATAACCCATGTTGGAGAAGGCCCTAGAGATACCCTAAGGTTGGTGCAAAGCATATTGGGATGAAGTGTGAAAGATATCCCACAATCATGATGATGGGTCCACATAACCCTGAAAGTAGTGGTGATCGTGTCCACATGACCAAAAGGATTGGTCTATATGAACATGAGAAGTATCCCCATAATTAATAAGGATTGGTCCACAAGACAATGTTGAAATAAAAGCTGAAGAAACCCCGAAACAATGGTGTTTGGTCCACTTGCCCATGAATTTGGGGTTACACGATCCATGGTGGAGAAGACTCTAAAGAGTTCCCAAATTTGGTACAAAGCAAGTTGGTGTGAAGCATGAAGTATCCCCAAAATAATGTAATACCCCTAGAACTTTGATTAAAGTTAAATACTTTGTAATATTGTTTTAATTATTGTTGAACAATTATTTTGACCAAGTGTGGTCAAAGACACTTGTGTGAGGATTTTTAATTATTATTATTATTTAATAAATATAAACAGGAGAATCCAATCTGAAGTAGCCTTTTAAAGAGTATTTGCTGGCCCACAAGGAGAAATGACAAGTGTTGGACAAGAAAACAAAGTGGTGAAAACATATATTTAATATCTCAAAAGGTCCAGGTGGCATCTTCCCTATAATTCAGGTCAGAACTCCAGATGGAGGTTCTAGAGCAGGAGGCTCATGAGAGACCTAAGTCCTAGGAAAAGTTAAATACACATTCCCATCAGACAAGCAGGAGGCTTGGATGGAAGAGGGAAAATATCATTGTTGAGTAAGAGAGTGCTATCAAGGATTGATACAGAAATAGTTTTCAACAATCTTTGTCCTTGTGGTTTTGCAAACAGGCTCAGGGGTTTCAGAGCAAGTAATCTTGGTTGTTCTGTAAGATTGGTTGGGAGGAACGACGACCTTCAGATTGGATTCGGTTTGTTCTCATTATCTGTTTATTAACATTCAACATTTTACTTATGTACATTGTTTATATAGATTTATGAACTGCATGGCTAACTATTAATGATTGCATGTGCCATTATGGAATATAGGTTTAATGACTTATTATTTTATCATGAAATTTACTAATATTATTCACTGTCATATTTACATCATTCTTATCTTGCTTAGGTTAATTGTATTATTTTGTTAATGTTAAGTGTCTGTTCATAACCCTGTTTTCATATGGTAAACTTAGAATTTTTAATAGATTAGGATTCAAGATTTATGAGTCTGTCATATATGTAAATCTAGGGTTATATAGATTCAATATATATATAATAATAATAATAATAATATATTTATATAAATATACTGAGTTAAATAGATAAGAAGTCATTTTCCTAATGTTTATACAGAGCCGAATGGTATGTTTATGAAATACACAGTATCTAAATAGTAACATGAAGAAATAAAGTTCAATAAGCAGAGTATTCCAAATACATTTAAACATAGACATTTTTACACAGAGCCGAATGGCTCAAAGTATGATTCCCGCATATAGAATTATCAACCTCATATATTTTATAGCTAAAATACTTCATACACTAAGCCAAGAGGCTCAAACACGATTTAATACCAAAGTCAATAGCATAATTATAAACTCAATATTTCGCAGAGCCGAGAAGTTAAGAAACCAAAACATTACTTCGAAATTGAAAGTTCAACAATGAAAATATTAAATACGCAGAGACAAAATATTAAGACCAATAGCGCCTCCTTACTTAGAGTCAGGACCAAGTATTTTACTTCTTAAAGTCGAAAAGATTTTATATACAAAATATTATGTACAGAGCCGAAAGGCTTAATTCAGAACCATAAACATTCATAGCACAAGTCTTCCTTTACATTACAACGCCCTAAGCACATAAATCATTAAGGCAAATGAGGAAGCCACAAGGCTAACCCTAATCACCTGTTAAATCAAATGTTCGCATGGTCAAATGCGGAAGCATTACCCATTGCATCAACACACAAATCTCCAACTAAGCGCAGAGCATTCCCAACCGTCACATTAAATTTTACAAGGGTGAGGATAAGCTTACCTGTGTCCACACCCATCCCCGGAATAAATAATGTGTTACATGCACACACAAACAACATAACATAGATTTAGTAAATGGAGGAAACCAGTAAGAAATTATGAAAGGTGTGATAAATGTTGGGATACGATTTACCTGGTCTTCGGATTTGAGTAAATCAGAACTGCGTCCATGACCCCAAACCTTCATAGCTTCTGAGCAACCCTTTTCATAAGTTTTTTTATTCAACCAATTAAACAAACCCTTTGTTCAAATTAGTTGACGACACATCCGGAACCTGCATAAAACGAAGGGCAGTTACTATATGATACAACATAAATCATTAAGACATTTTATTTATGAAAACATTAATCTAGAAGGTGTATGCTGGAGAAGACAGTTACATGTTGTGCCAAGAAAACCTTGGCCAAGTCACAACATGAATAAACAAAAGACCCCGATTCAAACCAACGAACCCTACATTACAATAGCATCGAAACTCTTAAATAAAAGTTTCCCAAGTCACAGCTTGTTTAAACAGAAGGAACCTCAGTTCGAAATCATTGAGCCCCACATCATATAAGAACTATAGAAAATCGTAATAGAGATCTTTCCACATTAAAATGATCTAACAATTTCTTTCAGAGCTCTCCAAGCTAGTTTAACACATTATCGCCATAGACATCAAAGAAAATGTGATTCCACACTATAGGGTTAAACCCTGTGCATACACAGGAACCCTTCGCCACAAATCTACAACAGAGTGCCTTCGGCACCTCTGCCTTGCAGCGCAACAATGAAACCCTGGATGCAACCCTCGGTGGTTTACCAAACAACGTAGATGCATTAATTGGCACTTGTATCCAAAAATTTCTATACCCGAGACTCGCCAGATCAATGGTGAGCAGAAACAATCTATCCCATATGGAGGATCAAGATCATTCAATAACAACGAGGCATAAGGTGTAGTTAAGAATCGACACTGATAAACCTCCCGACCATTAAGTCGACGGGATACCCAAGGTTTTACATTTAAGTTCTGTTTACGATCTGTCACATGGCCAATTTCCATATCGTGTGCCACGAACACCAAGTCGTAAGGTTGTTCACATGCCTGGTGACTTGGCAAGCCAACAAGTAGCTCAATGTCACAAAGCCAAACCATGTTATGTCAACCTTTAATACATCATCAAGTAGATACGAAAAAAAAACCTTCAAAGTAATGGTTTAGCTTAAAAGCCATAAATCTATAGTTAACAAGGATTTCGATTTCCATACTATAATATTAACCTTTAATCAACATAATATAAATCAAATGTGTTGAAAATTGCTCCTTAGTGTATGCTATATGTAAGTTTCGAGGATCATAGTTAATCACATAGGGTATAAAACTTATGCATAGGATAGGGTGGAAATATATGCAAATCCGTATGAGTCATAAGACCATAGTTAACGTTTATGCTAAGTACCATAATGTGGGTCGATTCGACCAAGGTAGTTAGGCCATAGGTTGGTTTATTCCACCATGGTACTAACTTGCATTAACATGAGAAATAACAAGAACCCATATTGACTGACCATAGTATTGTTATGCAACATGGTAGAAATAATGGTAGGTTAATAGCTTAGGTTTAGGCCATAGCATTGGCTAATAAGCTTAGGACCTTAACGATAATGCTATCAAGTTTATAAGATGAGATGCACAAACAGTAAACCATAATTATAACGGATTCATGTCAGTTAATAAGCCAAACCATGGCTGTAATAGAAGCATATAGTCGTCACATAAAGACTAAAATTTTAGTCCGCAAACTATGTCATTAATTACATTAAAATCTAAGAATATCATAACTCAAATTATACCTTATAGAAGAGAGATGGTGAATTTTGTATTGCATCCTTATCAACTGCATATCTACGACATAAGAAGTAATGTCGTTATAAAATAATTGCATATATAAAAATTTAAAAATTGAGCAAATTTGGGGTTGTGACAAATTGGTATCAGAGCAATGGTTACAAACACTAGGCCTGGAAATAGGCTCAACACGTATGGTCATGATGAAATAAAAATAACAAATGACTTATGTTTTCTTATGGTTATTTCAGGAACGTAAATATAACCTCTATTTTGTAGGAAAATAGAAGCAGTAGAAACATATGATGACGAAGGATTACATCACAGGGAACAAGAAAATCATGAACAAGAAAATATTAATGATGATAACCTATGGGTAGATTTGAATGAAACTAGGAATGATAACCAATCTGAATTCTTACAAACAATAAAAGAATTAAAGGCAGAAATACGAAGTGTGAAAGAGGATAATGAATGTATCTTAAAGGCACAGAAAGAGTTAAACAATGTTCTACTAAATAAGATCCATGATCAAGAAACAATAAAGAACAAATTATCAGATGAAAGAATTATGAAAACTGCATCATATAAGCGAAAAACACAAAAATTAAATTTTGTAGATAATGAAACTGATTCATCTAGTGGAAGTTCAGTAAGGAAAAATAAACATAAGTATAATACTAGTGAAAGCAGTGACATCGAACAAATTAAGAAAAAGAGTAAGCACTACGAAGAAATTATTGGGGAATTTAAGAAAATAAAACCACCTATCTTTAATGGAGAAGAAGCTGAAGCATGGCTGCTCAGAATGCATAAGTACTTTCAAATTTATAATTAATCTACAAAATTAAAGGCAAAAATGACCATTTATAATATGTCAGGAAAGGAAGATATATGGTGGCAAGACATTGAAAAAGTGAAGAATATAAAAGAACGTTCTGTAACATGGAACTATTTTAAGAAACTATTTAAAAGGAAATATTTATTTGAACAGTATTATGATGAGAGAGCTAAAGAGTTTTATGATTTGAAACTAGGTACACTAACTATGAAGGAGTTATGCAACAATTTTTTAAGTTTACTTCGATATGTACCCTACATCATTGAAGAAAAACTGAAAGTACAACGTTTCCTAAGTTGTTTGCCTGTAATATATAAAGAAAGGATTGGGTATGATAATCCTAAAACTTTGGAAGAAGCAATGAGAAAGACAAATTTATGCTATGAGCAAAATAAAAATAGAAAAGATAATATACCGGTCTAGAAAGGAAAGAGTTATGATCAAAAGAAAAGAGGAAATAAGTTTTTCAGAAATACTGGAAATAAGTATAAAGGTTATCAAGGGAATAATTACATAAATAGACCACCAAATATAATGAATAATAAGGGAAGAGATGTACCTGTTACTTATAATAAAACTAATAATCAAAAGGAAGCTTTGAAATACTAGGAGTGTGGGGAACCACACTATTTTAAAGATTGTCCAAGGAGAAGAAAGAATGTTAACAATTTACATTCCATACAAGAAGATGCTACTATAGGAGATGTAGCCAAGAGCATACCAAGGATTAGCGGAACGTTGGAGAATAGACAAGAAGAACATTAAACGACAATGGTTGAAATCGAAGGTATGATAAAAGACAAACCTATTTCTAGGTTGATAGATCTAGGTGCAAGTTTGGGTTATATATCTCCTATATTAGTACAAGCGTGTAAACTTTAGCAAGATAAGTTTGAAAAGTCATGGTTAGTTCAGCTTGCTACTGGAACAAAAAGGAAAGTAACTAACTTTGTTAAAAACTGTGAGTTTTTCATGAATGAATTTAAAACACATGCATATTTGAATGTTTTACCCTTAGGATCTTACGACTTGTTAATAGGAATGGACTGGTTAGAAAAACATAGAGTGATTCTAAACTACTATGATAAATCTTTTACATGCATTGATGAAGGAAATAATTTTGTTGTAGTAAAAGGAATTCCTAGGAAGGTTATGATTAGAGAGATTTCTGCTTTGCAAATGAAAAGATCCGTTAGGAAAGGCTGTAAATTTTTTGTTGTTTATATACTCGACGATAGAAATAAAAATGATAAAATTGATATAAATGATATTCCAATATTGAAAGAATTCAAAGATGATTTTCCAGAAGAAATTCCCGAACTACCTCCTAAAAGAGAGATAGATTTTACAATCGATCTCATACCAGGAGCAGTACCAGCTTCAAAAGCTCCTTATAGAATGAACATACTGGAATTAAATGAACTAAAATATTAGATTCAAGAGTTAATTGACAAGAAATATATCCGACCAAGTGTATCCCCTTGGGGACCACCGGTAATATTTGTGAAAAAGAAAGATGGTACTCTAAGATTGTGCGTCGATTATAGACAACTAAATAAGATGACAATTAAAAATAGATACCCGTTACCACAAATTGATGATTTATTCGATCAATTCAGAGGAGCAACTATATTTTCCAAAATATATTTGCGATTGAGATATCACCAAGCAAGAGTAAAAGATTAAGATATATACAAAACGCTTTTAGGACCAGGTACGGTCACTATGAGTTTGTTGTGATGCCCTTTGGGTTGACAAATGCACCAACAGTGTTTATGTGCTTAATGAATAGTGTATTGAGTAAATACCTAGACAAATATGTAGTCGTGTTTATCGACGATATATTAATTTACTCTAAAAATGAACATGAACATGAAGAACAATTGAGAATTGTACTACAAGTATTAAGGGAACAAGAACTTTATGCAAAATTCAGTAAGTGTGATTTCTTTAAAGATAGAATTCAATATTTAGGACACGTGATATCTAAAGAAGGAATATCAGTTGAACCTGATAAAGTAAAAGCCATAATGGAGTGTCCAGTTCCTAAAGATGTATATGATATACGATATTTCATGGGAATCACAGGTTATTATAGAAAGTTTATTGAAGGTTTCTAAAAAATTGCATACCCTATAACTTCATTACAAAAGAAGGGAAAGACATTTTTTTTTTTTTAACAGAAACAGAAAAGAAGATGTATATTAACAAGCTGTGCATAGCCATTCATTACATAGGAGCAAAATATATAGTGCCGGCAGGTCTAAATTGCTGCCCATCTGGCTTGTCCTGAGGGTTTCCCATAGAGCAATGCCTATGGTCATTCCAAAATTGCTATTTCCGCGGGTAGTGTATACCCTCACAAACTGACTACAAAGAAATTTGCAAAAAAACATTAGCCATCTAAGACTAATACAGAAAGACCAAGAACCCTGAGCTGCATTATCCTGCTTCCCTGATTCATAATAAGATGCTTCTCATTAGCTTCCTGCGTTCTGTCCAGCTTACACAGGTTGCTATCGTTCTCATCAATGCAATCTTCATTGTCATCGCTCAGGCAATTGATTTCATTGTCTCCATTCTCAGTAATCTCGTGCAGCTTACTCCTAGTCTTTTTTATGTCAAGCAGCCCAGGATGAATGCGCCAACTTTGCCAATGAGAGTTGATTACCTCATCTTCATTCGCTGTCAATGTTCCTTCTGCTTCTCTCTTCCAAACTTCTCGGAGTTGGAGTGCACCAGCAATAGGACCCCGAGGCGTTGGAGGATGACCACGTTGAGAGTAGAAAATTGCAAACAGAGTAATGCAAACTTTGACAGAGGCACGAATAAGCAAAGGAGGCTGCCACGGGGCCAAATCTTTAAAGGGAATGAAGAGTCTGCCTACGAGATTGAGGATGAGTCGATACATGGAAATTCTGCTGGACTTTAATACTGCAGTGATCGAATAGTTAATGGAAGCCCACGCGGCCACTGGAGGATGACTGACAGGACTCAAAAATGAGAACAGAGTGTCTTCAAAAGGAGAGGGAGGCCCGGCTGAGAGGAGATGGGTGTGAGTGGAATGGCAGAGGGAGAAGGGAATAATGAGAAGAGAGGGAGGAGATAAAGGAAAATGATAAAGAAGGGGAGTGGGGAGAGGACATCCAGTCTTCTTATGTAAGGCTATATACTTCACCATTAAACGTCGCCCGGAGAGGATTTTACGATTTCTGTTCATGGAATGAATTTAAGGTAGGGAGGTTTTCCATCCTGACTGTAGTAGCCTTGAGGGAGACTAGCGCCAACATTGGCCATATTATCCGCTTCCTTATTATTATTACGAAGAATATGAAAAAATTCAAAGGATTGAGACATTAGAAGCTTAGCTTTTTTGTACAACCGGCTACATTTGATGTCTCCAGTTGGATACCCATTGATCAGCTTATAGATGACATGTCTGGAGTTGCCAAATATTAGAACCTTCCGGAGCTTATTTTCACGAATGAGTTGAAGACCCTGAAGGAGGGCCATCCAATCAGCTTCATTGTTGGTTCTATGGCCAAGTCCCCATGCAAATCTTTGTTCCTCTTGCCCTCCTGGATCCAACAGGATCCCCCCCGCACCAGCTATCCCTGGATTACCTTTCGATGCTCCGTCAAAAAAGAAAGAATATGAATTTTTATCCCTGAGCCAGGTTTGGAAATCTTTGGTAGGAAGTCGAATTTCCCATTGGCATAAGCGTCTAGGCTGAATTGTTCCTCCTAAGGAATTTTTGCACTATGGAGAGCTGTGAACTTTTAAAAAATGTTTACACCAGATGGAAAAGGGGTCAGGAATTGTCTCATGCATTGGGTAACTGATATTGTTCGAAGCAAATTTTTCAGCTATCATACCTATGGCTTTCGCTGCTATACATGCTGGGACTGCTTTCTTCTCCTTAAATATGGCCCGATTTCTGGCTAACCACAATTGCCAGCAGATGTTTTTAGGAACAGCAGCCCAAAGGCGACTTAGTATGGGCTTCTTGGATAAAGATCCTGGAAAAAGATTAGTCCAGTCTTTGATGAGCTGTGCTGTATTACCTGGGAGATCACAATTGAATTCCTTGGGGAGAACGATCTTCCAAACGCTAGTGGAGACCGTGCATTGAAGAAAAAGATGACTAGATGTCTCTTCAGCTTCGTTACACAGGGCACATCTGGATGGTCCAAGAATGCCTCTTTTCTTTAGATTATCAGCGGTTAAAAGCTTGTTGTGCAGGAGGAGCCAAATGAAACTGTTGACTTTGGGGATGCTGTCAGGATGCCAAACCTTTTTCCATAAACTATCTGCCGTTGCCTGCTCCATGGATATTTTTTTATATCCCTCTTTGACATTATACTGCCCTGATTTTCCCCATCCCATCCGATCCTTAGTTGAGAGGCTCGTCGGGGAGAGGCCGTGAAGAGAGGAAAGGAAAAGTTCTACAGCATTTTTCATGTGATGTGGAGGAGAGATGTCCTTCCACCCTATCCATTGGCCATCCTCTCCCCATCGTGATAGATCGAATAGAGTGAAGATCTCCTGCTCAGCCAGCCATTCAGAGAAGTGGACCATACCTGGTAACATAGATCGCGGAGGTTGTCCTAAGATGCTGCTATCCCAGACATTAATTCTTTTCCCATTCCCGGGAATCCAGTAACAGTATTCAGTGATTGTGTTGATTGAGGCTTTGCACAGCTGCCATAAAGTGGTACCTTTACCTTTCCATTCTCCTTCCAACATTTTTGATCTGGGCTTTTTAATGTATTTTTTCCTGATAACTTCTTTCCACCATTCCTTTTTTCCAGTAACCAGTCTCCATATCAATTTGGCTCCCATGGCTTTACTCGTAAACTCCGGGTCTCTGATGCCAAGTCCACCATGGCTTTTGGCTCGCTTGACAGTATCCCATTTGACCAAATGGAACTTCCTCGCTTGATTTTTCCCTCCCTGCCAGAGAAATTTCCTGATTTCTTTGCATATGCTGGAGATGACAGTCTTCGGCGCTAGAACCATCGAGCTTGTATAAATGGGATAAGAAGATAGAATAGACTGAATAAGAACTGTCTTTCCAGCTAGATTCAACCATCTCGTCCCCAGGGATTGAGTCTTGGCTTTAATTTTCTCAATAACCGGATTCCATAATGAGGAGGTCAGGGATTTTTTGACCACGAGGATGCCCAGGTATTTGAAATGAGTCCAGTTTGGATTAGCTTTTATTTGCAGAGTTTGAGATATCCTACGCAGGGTGGGAGCAGGACAGTTCCAGCTATATATTTGACATTTATTTGAGTTTGCTGAGCTCCCTAAGGCTTGAAGGAAGAGGTCTAGGGGGTTGAGGAAGTTTCTAGCAATTTGTGTGGATGCAATTCCAAGAAAGATGGAGTCATCTACAAACAGTGCATGATTGATAGAAGGCACACCATTCCTAAAAGAGAGGCCTGGAAGGGAGCCTTCAGCTTGGTGCCTGTTCAATCTTTTGCTAAGGGAGTCTGCAACCAAAATGTATAGATAAGGGGAAAGCGGACATCCTTGCCTTACTCCACGCGAGGCTTTGAAGAACTTGGAGGGCCTGCCATTGATAAGGGGGGCTATCCAGGGGGAAGAGATGCATGCTTGAACTTGGTTGATAAAGGCAGAAGGAAATCCAAATCTTTCCATCACCATAATGATGAAGGAGTGTCTTAGTCTGTCAAAAGCATTAGCCAGGTCCAGCTTAATGGCCATCCCGGGCTCTCTTCTTTTATTGCTGGAATGGATCGCTTCTTGCACTAAGAGGATATTATCACCTATGTGCCTGCCAGAGACGAATCCTCCTTGGTTGGGAGAGATAAGGGAGGGGATAATTCTTTTGATTCTCAATGACAGCACTTTCGAAAAGATTTTGTAAGATGCGTTACACAATGAAATGGGCCTGAATCTTTTGATGGAAGAAGGATTGGTGTCTTTAGGGATAAGGGCCAAGAATGTGGAGTTGGTGGCGCCCCCCATTTTTCCTTTCGACATCCAAGATATCAGGCGCATCAGATCTCTCTTAATGAGGGGCCAAAAAGTCCTGTAGAAGCAGATTGGGAATCCATCCGGGCCTGGGGCCTTATCCGGATGGAGACACCAGATTGCTTTTTTAACTTCTTCTTCCAATATAGGGGATTCGAGTTGGGTTTTGTCCTCATGGCTTATAAGGGAAGGAATGTCAGAAGCCATTTCTTCCATAAGACCACGAGTGACTTGCTCCTCATCATTATATAAATGCTCAAAGAAGTTCCTTACCTCATCACAGATTGCTGCTTGCCCTTGTATGTCTAAGCCATCTTCGCTTTTAAGTTCTCTTATTGTGTTCCAGCGTTGCCTGTCCCTGTGCTGGATTTGGAAGAACTTTGTGTTCTGATCTCCTCCTTTGAGCCACAGGATGCGCGAGCGAAGTCTCCATTCCTCTTCTATTTGCCTTAATATTTTCTGGAGTTTTGTTTCAAGTTCAATTTCTTTGAGAAGCTGCTCCTTGGTGATCGTGCTTACTTCCATTTCAGTTTGCAGACGCTCCATATCTTCTAAGATGAGATCCTTCTGCTTTTCAGGTTCTTGATATTGAGACTTTACCCACGCCTTGAGAGCTACTTTCACCCTCTTTAGCTTCTGCTCCCAGATGAACGCTGGGGTTCCTGGAATGAAACAGCGCCAGGAATTGTTTATGATTTCCTTGGCTTCTTCTGATTCCAGCCATAAACGATTGAACCGGAATGGCAGAGGCCCAAGGTTTGCTTCCGGCGAGAAGAAGAGACATATTGGCTTATGATCCGAAACCGCCGAGCACAGGAGTTTGACATCCGGGGTAGAGTTAAGGAGATGTGTACTGACCAAAAACCGATCAAGGCAAGCAGCGATGTGCCCAGGACCCACTCGTTTGTTGCTCCAAGTGTAAGTGCCATTTTTGGGTTTTAAATCTGTAAGGCCCCATTGAGAGATGAGGTCTTCTAGCCGCTCTCCGAAGGGGTCCCTGACCTTGGAACCACCTCTACGCTCAGCTGCCGATATGGTAGTGTTGAAGTCCCCTGCTATGAAGCAGGGAAGGAGCTTTTTATCCTCACATTGCCCTTCGAGCGAAGTCCAAAAGCTATTCTTCTGAGCGTTCAGGGTTGGACCATATATATTTCCGATCCAAAACTGTTCTTTGCATTCTTTGTTTTCAAGTTTTATAAGAAGCCAGTTTCTATTTTCTACAGCAGAGAGGAGTTCATACTTATCTGCTCTCCACCAGCATAGGAGGCCCCCAGAGGCTCCTATAGCATTAGTGGCTATACCATTCCCTTTAGGCCAGATACTTTGGATGACCGCGACGCTGTCTTCAGCAGTTTTCTTAGTCTCCTGGAGAAGAAGGATTGAGGCTAATTCCAAGGATTTGAATCTCTTGATGGTTTCTAATTTTTGCATTCCTCCCAAGCCTCTACAATTCCAGGAGACTATTTTCATTATTTCTTATGCTGCTTGAGGGCTTTTTCTTTCTCCTTTTTTTCCTCCTCTGCACTCATGAGATATTTGCTTGCTGGCGAGGATTTGACCAAGAAATCTAAATTGGACTGCTTTCCTGCCGCCTTTTCCCTTGCTGCCTCCTGCTCACGGATGACTTTATTAGTTTTCCTTCCTTTCCTGGAGAGCGGTTCTTGTTCTTCTATGGAAGTATCTGTCATTTCCTCTGTGCTTGCTTTCGCCCTTGATCTAGTGACAGAGCCTTCAGAGGTCATATCCATCTCTTTCCTTCCCTTGTGGTGCTCAGCCTCCGCTTCCTGGGTTATCTGATGCTGAACGACTATCTCCGGGGCTTCGCTGTCCTGAAGCTGTACCGGATCAGTTCTGTCTTCCTGAGTCTCTGGGTTCTTTGCTTGGTTTTCTTCCTCCTGTGTCTCTTCCTCCAGGGCCGCAAACTTATTTCCGGTGGGGTTCTTTGATGTGGGGATCTGCTGTTTTTGGGGCTTGGCTGCCTTTTTCCCATTTGCAATATTCCAGCCCTCACTAGAAGGGTTTTCCGTGGAGGGTCTTTCTGGCTTCTTTGGGCATGATTTGGCAAAATGGCCATATTCATGGCAGTATTTGCACTTAAACGGGATTTGCTCGTAGTCTACTGTTTGAAGGTGGTTCCACCCATCAATGGAGAGCTTGATAGACTCTGGCAAACCCTTTTCTAGATCAACTTCAACACAAATTCGGGCGCAGGAGAACATTGGGGCTTTCGGCTCGGACTTGTCTACATATTTCCCCAGAGTATTTCCTATTGCTCAAAAGTCCTCATCATTCCAGCAATGCAGGGGAAGATGGGGTAATTTTACCCAGACAGGGACTGCTTTTGGTATATCTTTCTCAGGATTGAAGGACAAATCCCACTTGTTCAGATACATTCCTCGAGGGCCCATGAAGTATGGCCCATTCCTAAATATTAGGTCCCGATCCTCCTTCTTTTCAAAGATGAATGCAAAGTATCCTTTTCCACAAAATATTTGTTGGACTTCTCCCTGTATTAGGGTTCTCCAATTTTTGTTCAGCCAGATCTCCACTGAGCGCGGGGATGGCCATAACCCGATGAATAAACCAATGAGGCCCTTCTCAGAGAGAGAAACTGCCTTCCGTTTAGAGGCGGCCGAGCTGAGCTTCACTTCTGGTACATCTGCAAGCTTAACAAACCTGGAGGCAGGGGCCACGACAGGCTGCTCACGCGAGAGGGAAGCAACTATATTCTGAAACCTTTCCTCAAAGGATGGGTCAGGCGGATCCATGGTAGAGCCGCCGACCAGCTAAGGAACCCGTGACAGCGCTAGGGTTAGCTACCTGCTCGTCGCTCTCGATCGAACTTGAAATGTGTATCAGAACACAATTCCAACAACTTAACCTTGCTTTAATTTATCAGAAGGGAAAGACATTTGACTGGAATAATAAATGCGAAGATAGTTTTAATAAACTGAAGCACTTGTTAACAACAACTCCTATTTTAAAGATTGCAGATCCTTACAAAGATTTTACCATTTGCACAGATGCATGCAAAGAAGGTCTAGGTGGAGTGTTAATGCAAGATAAATATGTTGTAGCTTATGAGTCTAGAAAACTAAAAGAACATGAAAGAAATTATGCAACTCACGATTTGGAGTTGGTTTCTATAATAAACGCACTAAAAATGTGGCGACATTATTTCATTGGTAGGTGATTTTTATTAAAATATGATAATGTTAGTCTCAAATATTTATTCGACCAACAAAATCTAAATGCAAGACAAGCAAGATGGATGTCTTTTCTAAGTGAATATGATTTCGAAATAAAACACATAAAAGGGAAAGAGAATAAGGTAGCAGAGACTTTGAGTTGTCATTCTAATATGATATATGTAACTACAAGCAACAATTACGAAACAGATTTAGAAATGAAAATACAAACAATAGCAAGAGTTGTTGATGAATATCATAAATTAAAAGAGAAAACAACAGAAAATGAAATAAGACAAATAAAAATAGAACTTAAATTGAACAAAAAAGCGTTATTAATTTATAAGGATAGATTATATGTACCTAATTATGAAGAAGTTAAGCTGTTAATTATGAATGAGATGCATAAGAAACTGTATTCTGGACACCTTGGATACCATAAAATGATTACCTTGTTGAGGAAAGAATTCTTTTGGCCTAATATGAAAAATGAAGTTGTAGAATATATAGCTAAATGCATGGAATGCCAACAAGTTAAAGTTGAACATCAACATCCAGCAGGTTTATTGCAGCCCTTACCCATTCCAGAATGGAAATGGGAAGTCATTAGTATGGACTTCATCACAGGTTTGCCTAAAAATTCTAAACAGAATGACTTTATAATGGTTGTTGTAGATAAGTTGAGTAAGTCAATGCATTTTATTCATGTTAAATCTACTTACAAAGCTATACATATTGCTGATATCTTTATGAAAGAAATTTTTAGATTGCATGGTATACCTAAGATAGTAATTTCTGATCGAGATTCAAAGTTTACAGGAAAATTTTGGAAGGCTTTGCTTAAAGGATTAGATATTAAACTAAATTTCAGTACTTCTTTTCATCCTCAAACAGATGGACAAACAGAAAGAGTAAACCAAATATTAGAAGACATGCTTAGAATGTATGCCATGGATAAACTAGGAAAATGGGAAGACTATTTACATTTGGTTGAATTTGCATTCAATAACCATTTTTAGGCTTTTGCTAAGATGAGTCCATTTGAAATAATTTATGGACGAAAATGTAACACTCCAATTTCTTGGAGTAGTCTAGTTGATAGATTAATGTTAGGTCCTAAAGTGTTAAATTATATGGAACTAATTGTGAAGCAGGTACAACATAATTTGAAGATAGCTCAAGATTGACAAAAGAGCTATGCAGACTTAAAAAGAACTCAAAGAGAGTTCCAGGTAGGGGATCATGTTTATGTAAAAGTAAAACCAAGGAAAAGTTCTTTAATATTGAGGAAATGTGCTAAACTAGCACCCAAGTATTGTGGCCCTTTTTGAGATATTAGATTGGGTTGGATCAGTAGTTTATCGGTTGGCATTACCACCTACGATAAAAGTACATAATGTTTTTCACGTTTCCTTGTTAAATAAATATGTACATGATGCTACTCATGTAGTGGATTGGAATGTTATTCAAGTGGAACCAGAAGGAGAATTCCAAGTGGAACCAGAATGCATCCTCGACAGGAGGGAGCTTATTCTTTGGAACCGCATCATTGGGCAGGTAAATGTGCAATGGATGCACCTTAGCCCAGAAGAAGCTACTTGGGAATTGGAAAATAATATGCGAGAGGCATATCCAATTATGTTCCAAGAAGAAACAATGGAATATTGAATAACACTGAGGACAATGTTATCTTTAAGGGGGGTGTATGTAATACCCCTAGAACCTTGATTAAAGTTAAATACTTTGTAATATTGTTTTAATTATTGTTGAACAATTATTTTGACCAAGTGTGGTCAAAGACACTTGTGTGAGGATTTTGAATTATTATTATTCTTTAATAAATATAAACAGGAGAATCCAATATGAAGTAGCTGTTGAAAGAGTGTTTGTTGGCCCACAAGGAGAAACAACAAGTGTTGGACAAGAAAACAAAGTGGTGAAAACATATATTTAATATCTCAAAAGGTACAAGAGGCATCTTCCCTATAATTCAGGCCAAAACTCCAGATGGAGGTTCTAGAGCAGGAGGCTCATGAGAGACCTAAGTCCTAGGCAAAGTTAAATATACATTCCCATCAAACAGGCATGAGGCTTGGATGGAAGAGGTAAAATATCATTGTTGAGTAAGAGAGTGCTATCAAGGATTGATACATAAATGGTTTTCAATAGTTTTTGTACTTGTGGTCCAGCAAACAAGCTCAAGGGTTTCAGAGCAAGTAATATTGGTTGTTCTGGAAGATTGGTTGGGAGGAACATAGACCTTTAGATTGGATTCAGTCTGTTCTCATTATCAGGTTCTTATTATCTGTTTATTAACATTCAACATTTTACTTCTGTACATTGTTTACTATAGATTTCTGAACCGTATGGCTAACTATTAATGATTACATGTACCATTGTGTAATATATGTTTAATGACTTATTATTGTATCATGAAATGTACTAATCTTATTCGTTGTCATATTTACATCATTCTTATCCTGCTTAGGTTAACTGTATTATTCTGTTAATTTTAAGTGTCTGTTCATAACCCTGTTTTCATATGGTAAACTTAGAATTTTTAATAGATTAGTATTCAAGATTTATGAGTCTGTCATACACTAAGCCGAGAGGCTCAAACACGAATTAATACCAAAGTCAATAGCATAATTATAAACTCAATATTTCGCAGAGCCAAGAAGTTAAGAAACCAAAACATTACTTCGAAACTCAAAGTTCAACAATGAAAATATTAAATACGCAGAGACAAAATATTAAGACCAATAGCACCTCCTTACTTAGAGTCTAGACCAAGTATTTTACTTCTTGAAGTCAAAAAGATTTTATATACAAGATATTGAGTACAGAGCCGAAAGGCTTAATTCAGAACCATAACCATTCATAACACAGGGCTTCCTTTACATTACAACGCCCTAAGCATAGAAATCATTGAGGAAAATGGGGAAGCCGCAAGGCTAACCCTAATTACCGTTTAAATCAAATGTTCGCATGGGAAAATGCAGAAGCATTACCCATTGCATCAACACACAAATATCCAACTAAGCACAGAGCATTTTGAACCGTCACATTAACTTTTACAAGGGCGAGGGTAAGATTACTTGTGTCCGCACCCATCGTCAGAATAAATAAAGTGTTACATGCACACACAAACAGCATAACATAGATTTAGTAAATGGAGGAAAATGGTAAGAAATTATGAAAGGTAAGAGATAAATGTTAGGATACGATTTACCTGGTCTTTGGATTTGAGTAAATCAGAACTGTGTCCATGAACCCAAACCTTTGCCGGTTTCGAGCAACCCTTTTCATAAGATTCTTTTATTCAACCAGTTAAACAAACCCTTTGTTCAAATTAGTTGACGACACATCCTGAACCTGCATAAAACGAAGGGAAATTACTATATGATACAACATAAATCATTAATACATTTTATTTATGAAAACATTAAGCTAGAAGGCGTATGCTGGAGAAGACAGTCACCTGTTGTGCCAAGAAAACCTTGGCCAAGTCACATCATGAATAAACAAAAGGAACCCCGGTTCAAAACCAACGAACCCTACATTACAATAGTATCAAAACTCTTAAATAAAAGTTTCCCAAGTCGCAGCTTGTTTAAATAGAAGGAACCTGAGTTTGAAATCACTGAGCCCCACATCATATAAGAACTATAGAAACTCGTAACATAGATATTTCCACATTAAAATGTTCTAACCATTTCTTTCATAGCTCTCCAAGCTAGTTTAACAAATTATCGCCATAGACATCAAAGAAACTGTGTTTCCACACTACAGGGTTAAACCCTGTGCATACATATGAACCCTTCGACACAAATCTACAACAGAGTGCCTTCGGCACCTCTGCCTTGTAGCGCAACAATGAAATCCTGGATGCAACCCTCGTTGGCTTACCAAACAACATAGATGCATTAATTGACACTTGTATCCAAAACTTGCTATACCCGAGACTCGCCAGATCAACGGTGAGCAACAAAAATCCATTCCATATGGAGGGTCAATATCATTCAATAACAACGAGGCATAAGGTGTAGTTAAGACTCAACATGGATAAACCTCCTGAACATTAAGTCGATGGGACAACCAAGGTTTTACATTTAAAGTTTTTTTATGATCTATCACATGGCCAGTTACCATGTTGTGTGCCATGAACACCAAGCCGTAAGGTTGTTCACATGTCCCGGTGACTTGGCAAGCCAGCAAGTAGCTCAGTGTCACAAAGCTGAACCATGTTTTGTCAACCTTTAATAAATCATCAAGTAGATATGAAAAAAAAACCTTCAAAGTAATGGTTTAGCTTACAAGCCATAAATCTATAGTTAACAAGGATTTCGATTTCCATACTATAATAATAACCTTTAATAAACATAATATAAATCAAATCTGTTGACAATTGCTCCTTAGTGTATGCTATATGTAAGTTTCGAGGATCATACTTAATCACATAGGGTATTAAACTTATGCATAGGACAGGGTGGAAATAAATGCAAATGCATATGAGTCATAAGACCATAGTTAACCTTTATGCTAAGTACCATAACGTGGGTCGATTCGACCATGGTAGTTAGGCCATAGGTTGGTTTATTCCACCATGGTACTAACTTGCATTAACATGAGAAATAACAAGAATCCATATTGAATGACCGTAGTTTTGTTATGTAGCATAGTAGAAATAATGGTAGGTTAATAGCTTAGGCTTAGGCCATAGCATTGGCTAATAAGCTTAGGACCTTAACGATAATGCTATCAAGTTTATAAGATGAGATGCACAAATAGTAAACCATAATTATAATGGATTCGTGTTAGTTAATAATCCAAACCATGGCTGTAATAGAAGCATATAGTCGTCACATAAAGATTGACATTTTATTCCGCAAACTACGTTATTAATTACATTAAACTCTAAGAATATAAGAACTCAAATTATACCTTATAGAAGAGAGATGCTGAATTTTGTATTGCATCCTTATCAACTGCATACCTGCGACATAAGAAATAATGTCATTATAAATTAATTGCATATATAATTTTTTTTAAAAATTGAGAAAATTTGGGGTTGTGACAAATAATGATGTTTGGTCCACATGACCCCGAAACTTGTGGTACGTTGGCCCATTAGACCACATAAAGTGGCAAGGACCCCCACAAGAAATAATGATGTATCCACCAAGTATGATGATGTGGATAAGCCCTAAGAACCCTTTGAGAAGATATGGAGTGCCCTTGAAGTTTTGTTGAAGTGTTATGATGGATCTTTGAAGTGGGGTAGTGACCCATTGATGTATCCCTTAAAATATGGAGATCCACAAATTAATGGTGAGTTTAAGAAGACCATAAAAGAAGCTACAAGGCATTATGAAGTGTATAAATAGAAGATCAAACATTTCATTTGATCATCCATCAAGTCTCTCTTTAGTATTGCGCAACTCTTGGAGAAAAGAACGAAACTATGTGGAGGAGAAATTTTTGGGCATCTTTGAGGATTGAGGAGATTCACGAATACTAGCATAACTTTCTCATACATAATCAGAATTACAAAATTCTTGGCTTGTTGGAAAGCTTGTTGTGAGGGATATGTGATGACATGATATAGAGCTCCTTTTGGTTTGTCTATTGTTTCTTTATCTTGTGATCTTGGCAAAGGTATGGTTCATGCTTGTGTGTTTCTCTTGTGATGGCACATGTTTCTCATGGATAGAGTTCATCTTTGATCTTGGTATGGTATGTGAAGTCATTGAATATGTTATGGAGGATATGATGATGGTTATATTGGCATATATATTGATGTTATCTTGTCATAGATCTTGATGTTATCTTGGCATAGATCTTGATGATTATCTTGGCATATTGTATGATGATCTTGGCATAGATCTTGATGATTATCCAGGCATGTTGTATGATGATATTGACATAGATATTGATGATTATCTTGAATATTGTATGATGGTATTGGCATAGATTATAGTGGTTATCTTGGCCCAATACATGATTATGTTTTGGCATATGGATCATCTATTGGAATGTTCAATGTTTTCAAAATTTCTATGATGTAGAAGTTGAGGATGCAAATGAAATCGATGGATGATTATTTCTGGGTATAGATTTGAGGCATGTACAGGTTGATATAGTGTGACAGATATTGAGACAATGTGACAATGATTGTGGCATTGTGATATTAATAGTGGCATTGTGCCATAGTCAATGATTGTGGCATTGATATAGAGATACAATGATTGTGAAAGGGACAATGATACAGTTACAGAGACATAGATACAGGTACATGTGGATAGAGACAAAGATATAGGTTGCAGAGACAGTGATTGGGGCATTGTGACAGAAATAGTGATTGTGATAGGTTGACAGAGGTAGTGATATGGGTTGACATAGATAGTGATACAGGTACAAATTTGGAAAGAGAGGAATCGAAGGATCTTTAGGGATACCCAACTATATAAAGATCAAATTTAGATACAAATCAACAAAGGCATCATGGAAAACATTAGCACTTGGCCTTGGAAAGAAGAGGATAGGCAAAGTTCGGATGTGGAGCACCCACTCTTGGATGATTGGCTCTTAAACCTCCCACTGTTTTCACCCCCTCCAGGATCCTTAGCTCCTTCAATTTCAATCCTTGGTCATTGGTCTCCTCCCCCCTTAGGGTTTTTGAAGCTCAAATTTGATGGAGCTTCTAAGGGTAATCCAAGACTAGCCGAAGGAGGTGGGGTATTTAGGGATGCACAAGGAAGATTTTTTTTGGGTTTATGTTGGATTTTTGGGACGAGACAACAATAATGTTGCATAAATACAAGCTCTCATCCAAGTCCGATAATTGCATCTCGAAAAGGATTTCCAAACTTATTATGGAAGGTGGTAATCCATGTGCTCACAAAACTCCTGCATGGTACTCCAATCAACAAAATTTCAAATAATTGGAGGATGGAAGCCAAAATTGAGATCCTGACAATGGTTTTGCAGTGTAACATGGCCATCACCCCTTCTCATGTTTGACTCTTGATGAATAAAATAGAACATCACTTGGAAAATGCAGGTGTTAATAAAAAAGGTGAAAGGACCGATGTAGACTGGAAGGAGCTGGAGGACTCCCACTTGGTCCAGGCTTGCACAAGAATTAATGCTTAGGACTCATAGTCCTAGACCCACAGTGTTGAATGGGAATAATTACACCAATACCACTATCCTTCACAAGGATAGGATGGATGGCACAATTTGAGGACAAATGGTTGATGAGCGGACAACGTTTGGCATGAATTGAGGGACGTTTTTTCCTACACGTGGTAGTCTGCACAATTCTAATGCGATGAGCGTTTGTACTAGGGATGTGGCTACATGTTGTAGGGTGATGTTAGCATGATTTCGATTGAAATTATGGACAGGACTCTACATGCTAAATGGATTATTACCATTTCAATGTTGATTACGAAGCCAATAGGAAGGGCATAGCAAGGAAATGATGGGATTTTCTAGGTTGCATTCGACAATTATGTCACTTAGTCTCATATTATATTTATCCCTTGACCTACTTTGGTTCTTGGTCATTTAAACATTGGTGGGAGAGATGAGTTGAGGGGGGGAAATAGACGGGACTTGGAAGGGGTCAATCCATGGCTCATCTAGGATGAAGGTGGTTTGGTTCTCAGGCCTCATGACAAGATGGTGTGGCCCAAGAAAGTGAGAGGTAGGGGGCATGCATAAAGAGGCACATACATGCCTATAGTGTAGAAGGAAATATGGAGGTTGAGGAAGTATACTTATCTGCAATTTTAAGTGAGACTCAATAGTTTATTGGGGAGGTGGAGGAGCATAATAAGCTTGAGCAAGGCCATTCAAAAGTTGTTGAGGCGCAAAGGGAGTGGGAGGATTGGATTTTAGACATTGACTCCTCATGGATAAGGGAAACCAAGCATGCAAAGACCATGCTTATTTACTATAACATGAATACCTCGGTGGGAAAGGTGTTGATGAATGCGCCAGGTGGCAGAGAGAATTCAAAAGAAATATGGAGGAAAATTTGGACTGTAACAAGGGGGAAATCCTGAAAATCAATGTTAATATGAACCTCATTGCTATTGTAATCAAATAAATCATCAACATAATCAACAATTTGGATAAAATCACCACTAGGATGGTGTTCAAACCAAATCCACTTAAGGGACATCCAAGTGAGCCCCCTCCAGCTAACAAGGTGCATGTCATTTTGATTCCTAATCATGTTTAGGGAGTTGTGTTGATGTATATGTAACTTTGGAATGTATTTCATATATTTTTATTGTACTCCTATAGAGATGGTATTATTCCTCTATACGGAAGTGTTTGTATTCCTATAGAGATGTTATTATTCCCCTATATGGAAGTGTCGTCATTTATATTGTAAGTGTCGTAACTTATACTTGATGGGTTATTAGACCACCTTGTTGGGGTCGGCCCTATATAAGTCATGTGGGTCGAAGGGTTATTAGACCACCCTATTGGGGGGTCGGCCATGTGGGTCAAAGGGTTATTAGACCACCCTATTGGGTGTCGGCCCAGTCAGCATTAGGTTATGTGGTTAAGTTAAGGCTGACCTAGTAAAGGTTATTAGGCAAGTCAAGTCAAGTATAAATAGAGTGCGGGAGGCACTCTATTTCATCATTCTATTCTCACACACACTCTCGGGAGAGTGGCACACTTGTGGAGGAGGATAAGTTGCTGCTAGGAGATGTCTATATCTTATGCTTGGGTTGTATCATTGCTCTATCTATCTCTGAGGAAGTTATTGGGGTTTTTCACCTTTATGGTTTTCCCCAAGTAAACTCTGTGTCTCTTGTGTGCTTGCATTATTGTGTCCATGATTGATATGCTGTACATGTTGTTCTCTCAATTAAGATCCTAGATCAAATCGAAGTAAATTATGAAAAATTAACATGGTATCAGAGCTAGCCTGAAAGAAGGCATGGTATGGAATGTATGACACTTGTTGCAATTGCGAAACTAGGGCTTGATATAGCAAAAAATAGTCATCGTATCACTTTCGGTATAAATAAATTTTGGCAAGGTTTCAGGGTATGAAAAATTTACAGGGAGAAGCTAAGATCCCCATGTACCTTGTGTCCAAAGGAAAACCTTTAATTCGTTATACTTTGTGATTTATGATCTGTACAATATAGGGTTTCTGCCTCTTCCAGATCTTAGTCATAAATAGGTGACCTTGGAAAAAAGGTCATAACTTGGGCTAGGAAGCTCCAAATGAAATTTCGTAAAAAGTGACAGGTAGTGAACGGATTTTACTTTCTCAGGTAACTTTTTTAGAGGCCGAAACTGAACCAGTGACACGTGGCATGCTGTACAAGTTTTCTCTCCTGTTTTATCCCATAAACAGGTCACGTTGCGACACTTGGCATAACTCTCTCTCTCTCTCTCAGAGAATCCATTTGAGGTCAGACCTATGGGGTTGGAAAGATGATAGGTCGGGATATCATAGGAAAAATTTTCAGACCTTGTGGATCGAAAAGTTCAGAGTTACACCAGAAACAATCAGGTACATATTTTTGTCAAAACAGAATTATTTTTGAGCACCTTCAATCATGGCTTCCGGAATTTAGGGTTTCAGAGAAAGTTGGAATTTTTGTAATCGAAGACTATGGCTGAATTCCACTCATCAAAATCAAAATTTAGAGACCAAGATCAGAATTTTTGGTTGGGCATAAGGCCGGGCTTGATCAGACCCTAGTTCGGGACTTTGATCGGAAAAGTGGAAAATTAGGGCTTCTGCAAAAATGGAAATTTTTGAAATCTGTGACCACGACTGGAAGCTCCTCAGAAAAATAGAATCTTAGAGCTTTGGATTGAACCTTTTGATTGGGCAGAAGGGTGGGCTTTATCAAACCCTAGTTCGGGGTCATGTCCAGTGAATCCGGAAGTTTCAAAGGCGAATTTGAGGGGTGAAACTTTGCAGTTTTCAAATTATGAGTATACCAGCTTGATCAGCTCATCAAGGCACACATTTCTATCCTTTCGAAAGTTTGAAATTCAAAGTTTGAATTTTTAGGGTTTCTTTGACAAACCCTAATCCATCTCCAGATTGAGTTCCTGCAAATCAAGTGGATTGGGTTAATTCTAGAAGAGAATGGATTGGTCACCTGCATAAGTGAAGAAGTTCCCGTTTCAGAGGGAGATGAGGCTAAGGCCTCACATAAGAAGATTACAAGCAATCTCGATAGGTATGAATCATCTAGGTATGTTTCGAGATTTGTTCATGATTAAGTTTATGGTATGTTTGTCTTCATGTTATTACGGTTAGTATAATATTGATTAAATTTAGACTTGTCTTATCACCTTAATAAAATTATGAATGCATGATAGAAGATATTCATTGACTAGGGTGTTGAAACTTATGATTGTACTAATGCACTATGGTGTTGTATGAGGTTTATGTTGTCCGCTAACATGACAGGTACACCAAGAAAGACAAATCATGTTCTAGTTCAAGAACATATGATCATGATGACACGAGGACAAAGATTCATCCATTGTCATGAATCACTTAGAAGATCTATTTGCGAGGTATGTATAACTTGGTTCTATAATGGTTAACCTATGAGATATACAGGTTACTAGCACAAGTCATTGAAAAGAACAAGAAGACATCATGTGGGTATGTTAGACATAACTAGCTAACTTACCAATCCAAGTATGTTTTTCCTATATCAAGTTAGAATCCTACCTTGTGTTAGGATCCCTTATATAAGTATACTTGGTATGATTGGTTATGTTTATTCATAAAGTTAGAAATGTAAGTAATCAAGGGTTTATGCATTTTATGTCTCTTATCTTGATTGATGATTTAACTAACCAGAAGAGTCCTATGATCAAATACGAATATGCATGAGTAAAAGAAGACTTCCCTGAAACCTTGAATACTAATGTTTATTATCTGTGTTTGAAATGATCATGACTATACATGTTTAAGATTATTGTGTTTTGATAGTATTAAGATTATACTAATGAATGTGTGATTATGTATGAGACCTCGAGGATAACACAATGATGATACTAATAAGCATGCATAGTGATGGATATAATTTCAAGGACAGGTAATCCAGGAAGCAAAGGTCAAGAGGGAGCACACTTCAGTTGTTCCTGCAAGGAAGAAAAGATCAAGAGGGAGCACACTCCAGTTGTTCCTGCAAGGAAGAAAAGATCAAGAAGGAGCACACTTCAGTAGTTTCTGCAAGGATGCAGATATTCAGAGGGAGTTGACCACTTCTCACAATCCACATCAGAATGGAGTTGCAGAAAAGATGCAAAGACTGAGAGGGAGTCAACCCAACAAACAAACAAAGATAAGTATTTGAATTATCATTCCTTGCATATTTTATTGTTTAAACAATACTGTTCAATAATGTACATACTCATGTTCCTAGAATTAGGTTGTGTATTATGCATATTACAATGGTTGCATTGATGAACAGTATAATACTAATATACATGGGTAAGTGGCCTATGGCACTGTACAACATTCCATTACTACTTATCTAGAATGAAACCTCTTTGCTGACATGTTGAGAGTTGTGCACACTCTTAACAATGTTCTGGTAGAGATTGGAAGGCATCTAGAAAGTTATGGGATATGGATAAATGTTGTATTGAAGCATTGGCTAAGATAATTGCATGACTGTATGAAATATTTCTTTATGTGTAAGAATTTGTTCTGAAAACTATGAGATGTTTTCTAATCATGCAATTTAACTTGTTGTGTAGGAAAGATCGTATACCATCACCTACAAAAAAAGGACTACAACATTTGTTCAACAACAAAGTTATCTATTGAAAATATTGAAGATATTGAAGTTCCCAGGATCTGGGAAGAATGCCATGATGGAGGAGTACCTGTCGATCATGAAGATGTTTGGTATGCAGTCCCAAGACCTGAAGGGGAGTCTCTAGTGACTTCCAAGAGGATCTACAAGATCAAGCATGCTGCAAGTGGTAGCATAGAGACTTTTTCTCCTGTAGCCAGATACACTTCCATTAGATTCGTACTTGCTCTGGCTGCAGTGATGAAATGGAAGATACACCAGATGGATTTCAAGACAGCTTTCTTGAATGGTGTAGTTGAAGAAGAAGTGTATGTGGAGCAGCCACTTGGTTCTGAGACACATGACAGGGAGTCATATATGTGCAGAACTTGGTATGGTAGGATAAACAACTTTCTATCCAGTTTGGGCTTTACCAAGAGTAAAGCGGATTCCAACCTTTACTACAAGGTTGAGGAAGGAAATCCAGTGATGCTACTTTTGTATATGGATGACCTGTTTATTACAAGTGAAGATAGATTGATTGCCGACACGCAGCGGAAGCTTGCTACCGAGCTCAAGATGAAGAACTTGTGGATGATGCATTATTTTCTAGGTATGGAGGTGTGGCAAAGTACAGATGGAATCTTCCTTGGATAAGGGAAGTATATAGTAGAGATCCTGAAGAGGTTCGGGATGATGGACTGCAAGGCCATGGCCACACCTATGGCATCAAACCTGAAGCTTCTGTGTGATGCTTCATCTGAGCCGGTTGATATCACTATGTATCGTCATATGATTGGGTCCTTGATGTACCTGACAAACACGAGACCAAATATTTTCTTTGCGGTGAACACATTGAGCCAGTTCGTGACGGATCCAAGGTGTGTTCACCTGGTTGCTGTAAAGCATATTCTGAGGTACCTAAAGGGTACAGTTGATTATGGGTTCAAGTATGATGTGAATCAAAAGTTTAACCTACAGGGTTATGTTGATTCAGATTGGGCAGGCAGTGCTGCAGATAGGAAGAGCATTTCTAGGTACTGCTTCAGTATGGGCTCAGGTGTGATCTCTTGGTTTAGCAGGAAGCAGTCCTGTGTAGCACTGATTACAGCCAAAGCAGAGTATGTTGCAGCTTGTTCGGCTAGTTGTGAGGCAGTATGGCTTCGGAAGCTACTTTCTGAGTTATTTGATCTACCGCTGGAGGCTACTAGTATATTTTGTGACAACCAGAGTTGTGTGAAGCTGTCTGAGAACCCGGTGTTCCACGACAGGTCGAAACACATAGAGATCAAATATCACTATATCAGGGATATGGTGCAGAGAGGAGCAGTGAAGCTCTTGTATATTGCGATGGATGAGCATATTGCAGATGTATTGATGAAGCCACTAGCCAGAGTGAAGTTCGAGTACTTCAGAGAGAGGCTTGGTGTTCTTCATATCGACGAAACTTCGAGGAAGAAGTGATGGAGACATTTGCTGTAGCCATTCCTAGCATGGTGGAAGTGGGATCCTTCACATGGCTGTGGATGTAAGCGCTGCATGATGAGCATCAGGATGATACTCCAGTTACTGCTCTGTATATGCATCAGGATGATGCTGGATATGATCAGTTGGATCATTTATATGTATATGTATGTACGCATCATGTTGGATGCTGGATATGATCAGTTGGATCATTTATATGTATATGTATGTACGCATCATGTTGGATGCTGGATATGATCAGTTGGATCATTTATATGTATTTGTATATGCATCATGTTGGATGTTTGGACCATGTATCTGTTTATGTATCAGGTGGATACTGTGTATGATCAGGTAGATAATGTATGTTGATATATATTAGGTGGATACATTGTGTGGATCATGTATCTATGTATGTATCAGGTGGATACATTGTATGATCCAGTGGATCATGTATGGTGATATGTATCAGGTAGATACTTGGTATGCATTAGGTAGATGCATTGTATTATTAGGATGATCATGGATGACGAGATTCAGGATGTTGCTCCAGATGACTTGCATCAGGACGATGCAGTGATGATGATTAGGATGATCATGTGTACATCAGGATGATGTATGGTGAGTATCAGGTTGATACTCTGTGGCCGTGGACAGGTTGTGCAAAGGAAATCCTAGATTTGTTCTAGGTCACATCCAGTATGAAAAAGGACTAGCACTGTGTATCACATGTAAGACCTGGGAGATCCGATAGGTTGGGCTGTGTGCTCGTAATAAGTCTTGGGATGCTCGTTTGAGGGTTTGTGATAGTGGGCCACATGTAAGACCTGGGAGATCCGATAGGTTGGGATGTGTGCCCGTAATAAGTCCTAGGATGCTCTTTCGAGGGCTTGTGGTGGGCTGCTACATGTAAGACCTGGGAGATCCGATAGGTTGGGCTGTGTGCCCGTAATAAGTCCAGGGATGCTCATTCGAGGGTTTGTAGCAGAGGTCACATGTAATCAGTCCTGGAGATCTTGCCGGTTGTGCTTAGGCACATAAATGTTCCTAGGATGCTCTTTAGAGTTCTTGCCGTTCGTGTTATGCACATAAACGTTCCTGGGACACTCTTTTAAGGTTTTGTGACAGTCACATGTAATAAGTCCTGGAGATCTGGACAGGATGAAAAAGGCCTCAGATGCTCTTTAGGGTTCTTGCTAGTCAAGAGAATCTTTTAAGGTTTTGTGACGCACGTAATAAGTCCCGAGGATTCCACAGTATGGCTAGTGATGATGAAGACCTGCAGATGGTGGGCCTACATCCAGTATGAAAAAGGACTGGCTCTGTAGAACTTCCTATGACGAGTAGATTCAGATATTGGTTGAGATAGCAGCAGCAGTGACAATGACGATGATTTGAGGACGTTACATCGATGACGATGATCCAGAGAAGAAGACTTGTGCTAGAAGACCTGTGTCGAGAAATACCTTCCTAGTTAAGAGGGAGTGTTGATGTATATGTAACTTCAGAATGTATTTCATATATGTATATTGTACTCCTATCGAGATGGTATTATTCCTCTATATGGAAGTGTTTGTATTCCTATAAAGATGTTATTATTCCTCTATACGGAAGTGTCATCATTTATATTGTAAGTGTCGTAACTTATAATTGATGGGTTATTAGACCACCTTGTTGGGGTCGTTCCTGTATAAGTCATGTGGGTTGAAGGGTTATTAGACCACCCTATTGGGGGGTTGGCCATGTGGGTTAAAGGGTTATTAGACCACCCTATTGGGTGTCGGCCCAGTCAGCATTATGTTTTGTGGTTAAGTTAAAGCCGACCTAGTAAAGGTTATTAGGCAAGTCAAGTCAAGTATAAATAGAGTGCGGGAGGCACTCTATTTCATCATTATATTCTCACACACACTCTCGGGAGAGTGGCGCACTTGTGGACGAGGAGAAGCTGCTGCTAGGAGATGTCTATCTCTTATGCTTGGGTTGTATCATTGCTCTATCTATCTCTGAGGAAGTTATTGGGGTTTTTCACCTTTATGGTTTTCCCCAAGTAAAATCCGTGTCTCTTGTGTGCTTGCATTATTGTGTCCATGATTGATATGCTGTACATGTTGTTCTCTCAGGTAAGATCCTAGATCAAATTGAAGTAAATTTTGAAAAATTAACAAGTTGGTCCAGTCTTTTCTATTTTGTTGGGTTGTTGTTTAGTCTTGTTTTTCCCACCTTAATGGTTGTTTTGTAAGGCTACTATTTAATCTTGTAGGGATATTGTTTAATCTTGTTATGCTTTCTAGACAAGTCCTGGTTTTGATAACTAGTTGGCCTGGTTCCCCTTTGGGAAGGCCAACCATTAAACCTCTGTAAATATTTTGGATTTTTCTATTTTAATATAATGTTAGAAGCTTTAAAAAAAATATAGAACCCCAAATATTCTATGCTCTCCTAAATTTCTACCCGAGGAAAAAGAAACATCAAGGTAAGCTGACCAATATCCTCCTCACTAATCCATACAAAAGATATTATTGATTTTCCCACATTTATCCTGACCAATATCCTCCTCACTAATCCATACAAAAGAGATTATTGATTTTCCCACATTTATCTGCATTTCTGTAGCCAACTCATAAAAATCCAAGATCTCTCTAAGCATCCTATCATCCCTCATTGAACCATCACAAAAGAGAAGAATATCATCCATAAATAAAAGATGGGAAATAGAGAGTGTCTGACCTAATTTTATACCTTTAAAAGACCCCACTATTTTGGATTCTAATAACACTCTGCTAAGACTTTCAACAACTAACATAAATAGTAAAGGAGAAAGTGGACTGCCCTATCGAAGACCCTTGCTTGAACAAAAATCCCTGAGTCAAACCATTAACTATAACAACAAACAATATATACATAACACAATACATTAATGTATATAATGTTCTGTGCTTTTAGCTTTTTCCAGATTGTCATCATTGCAATCCAATCAAGTTATCTTTGTTAAAAATTTCTTTTTTGCTTAATAAAATTGTTGCTTTTAATGTAGAAATGTATTAGGCACCCTCAAATACCCCTACTACAATATGGTCGGTGCAATGCTAACATTTGATAAATGCGATTCCATAGATCCAAAACATTTTTTGCCTGATTTTAGTCCATAAATGTTGATTTCCCCTCCAATTATTCTAAGTGGACAGAAAAGAGACAATTCTTCAAACTCGAACTCCCGTACTACAACCAAATTGTGAAAATTTTACATTTGATATCTACAATTCCATCAATCAAAAATGTTTTTTTTTCCAGATTTCAGGCAAAAAATGTGAATTTCCCCTCCCATTATTTTAAGCGCCCATAAAAGAGCCAATTCGTTGAACATTTAGGGTACTTGTATGTATTAATATGGAATCCAATTTTTTTTATAAAGGTAAGTAGAAAATGAATTAGGTAGGTGCGTGACCCTTTTCCCTTTTCTACTCTTCTATGAATATTTCCTATCAACATCTAAAAACATGTCTTTCCATAAGTATTTAGGTGTAGGTGTCACATGCTAGGAAAGGTGGGATTATGGGAAGTTAACTATCATAAGGTGGAAACCCAACTTGTAATCAATGTATTAAGGTAGTGAGGATTGGTGAAGGAAGCACTGTAGTGGTTTAGTTCATCTTCATAGGCCTGGTTTGTATAGTGTTCCTTGTCACCCAATGTCCCCTAGTTTTCGCAATTTGGGTTTTACGAAGATGAGTCATTCTAACAACAAAGCTGACCTACACATGGGTGGAAAGTGTAGGGGAGGGTCTTATTTGATCCCAGAGGGAATCATAGAATGCACTTATTCATGGGGAATTGGAATGACAAGAAATAACCTTAGAAAATCCTATGCCCTCCTCTAAGGGACTAACCTCCTTCTTAAATAGCAAGCAAGAAAGGAATGATCCTTCGCAATTCTCTTTTCGTCATGAATCAAATTTGAAATAGGGCCATTAAGGAAGGAATTCTCCATAGTAGAATTATGAAAATAATTATTTGGAATATAGATAAACTTGATGAGGTTCAACTCTTCCACATCAATCACTCCAATAATAGTCTTGTGGATGGAAAAGCAAGAGAAGCTCATTATTTGGAAAAGTGGGTCCTCATAGAAAATAGGGACCCCCTAACCCCCTGCCCACTGCGAGATGATTTGAATTCCCTAATATTGGAATGCATCAATTTAACCTTATAATACTTAGCCTCCTGAATTATCAACTAGAGCACGTGCGAAGTAATAACAAATGGAAGGCTTCGACGAGGTTCCAACATGCATTCCTTGTAATATGAATGTAGTGCATGGGACCTTTGGTGATCCCTTGTGCCTCATACCCCTTCACTCCTTATCTATTAAATGGCTAGGTACTTACCTTTATGGCGTATTCAAGTAATTTCTTTGTCCATGGTGGGCTTAAACAGATGGGAATTTTTAAAGATGAAGAATGTTAATGGGAGTAATGTGTTGTTAGTGGATGGCTATATGTCGGTGAGCTCTCAAGATTTGGTTTTGATCCCTTTAACATAGGTAAGGTCACGAAGGTGTTCACTGCTATTTAAACTATTCAAGTTTAGTGTTTTCATTTCTCTGGCTCATCATTTGTGCAAATATTTATACCCAATTAAAGTGTTTTCCTTCCCTATCTCATTGCGAGTGGCATCTTGTTGGAGTTTTTAATCGAGAAGGGTCATTGTTTGGGGGTTTCTTGCTTATAAAATATTTAGTCTCCATCGATCTTATTATTGACTGTGTTTATTCCTTTTCCTTCCTACCATGGCCAAACATTTTGCTTCTGCCTATGTTGATGTTGATACTGTTGCCAACATCAAGAAGACTAAAAAAATGATTGCACAAACTGAAGGGATGAAACAAGCCCCCAAATATTTCAATTTGTTGTTGGAAAATTAGAGAAGAAACAAGAATTTTTGGTGGCTAAATTAAATGAGCAGATCTCTAAATCTGAAAATTTTGCCAATGACATAGACATGCTCTATAATATCATCCTCAATTTCGCTTGTGGGTATTAGTCATCTATAGGGTAACCTTGGGTCTCCATTGGATATGTTAAATACCAAATAGAAGAGGAATCTGAAATCCAACAAATTGGTCTTCTTGGGCTTGAACAATAATACCTTCCAATCTTTATTGATCTAGAACAAGAAGACGTCCTAATGGAGGAAGGCCATTGTGGGCATTAGTTTGGATAGTTCTGTTTGTTTTTAATCATTTATACTGGTATTTTTTTTCTTGGCTAATATAATAGACAATATTATTTTAGAAATGAAAGGAATAAACGTCGTGCTAGTCAGTTTAGAGGGCTCTCATAAAATTTTTGTATGAAAATCGAGCTCTATACAACTTTTTTGAAAATTTGTATGTTTTGGATAGCTATGTACTTCGCTTGGCTGTTTGGATATTTTGCAACCTCCTTTAAATACAATTGATACTTGTTTCATTTATAAATAAGTAAAAAACAAATCTCACCTGCACATTAGGGAAACCAAAAAGGTGGGAAAAGATGACACCTTTAAGAGCAAGGAGTTACTACAATAAAATATGTTGTTGTAAATGTAACTTCAGAAGATATTCTTCTGTTTATTATTATTATATTAATATTGTATTTTTATTGTACCTCTGTTGGAGATGTTTTTCCTCTATTTGGGGATGTCATTATTGTATTTGGTCATGCAAGAATATTGAGGTAAAACCTCCATTGTAAGTCGAGGAAATAGCTCCCCAAAAGATAAATATAATTTGTATTTTTGAGTCTCCCTAGGATAGGTCAGCCCAGTTAAGTTGGAGAGATCGACCCCATTAGGAAAAAGGTCACCCACACGTAAAGTATAAATAGAGAGGATCACTCTCTCATTTTGCATCACACTCACTCAAGCAAGTTCGCACCAAGTGAGAGAGAAAACAAGTTCATTGGAGGAGAAAGAGAGAGAGCTGCAAAAGACATCTTATATTTTGGATTTTCCATATTGCTTGATATTGTATTAGTGACAAATCTATTCTGAAGAAGTTGCAGGGTTTTCTCCTTTATGGTTTCCCCGATGAAATTTCTTGTTTCTTTTGTGTTTTGTTGTGCTTGTCTATATTCCAGTTTAAAGATCTAACTAAATTGAATTAAAGTGCAAACTCTAACATGGTTTCAGAGCTAATCTGAAAAGAAGGCATTGTGTAGCAACAGGAAACTAGGGCTTCCTAGTTCAAGGTATTCTCTCCATAGATCATCAGAAAAAGAGGGCTAGGCTAACTCTCCCTAGGAGGGTGCATGTTTTGGAGGAAGCATAATTCAATTTGAAGAATTTTCATTTTTGATCTAGTCACTAGTGCTGGGAGAAAACTAGGGCATCAAACTTTTGGGGTTTTCCTCCATCAATACGAACAAAGGAGTACACTGAACAACTCGCCTTGAGGAGGTGCATCTTTATGTCCAATCAGAAGTTCAAAATTCAAAGTTTGGAAAATTAGGGTTTCTCTGACAAACCCTAGGTCAGCCAACTCCAGAACCAGGTTGGGCATCTCAAATTGGTAAGTTCTAAATCTTTACTATTTCCATTTGAGGTTCTCATTTAAAAATGACAACTCACACCAAGCTTGAGGATAATCTTGAAGGAGCTAACAAATTCTGAGCATGGAAGTATAGAATCTCTCTTATCCTAGAAGAGAATGACTTGGACAAGTATGTTAATGGGTAGGTTCCAGCACCAAAGGGAGATGAGGCAAAGGCAATCCACAAGAAGAATTTGGTCAAATCCAAGAGGATTATTGCAGACTCCATCAGAGATCATCTCATTCCTCATGTATCATCCTTAAAGACTCCCAAGGAGAAGTTTGATGCTTTGACTAAGATATTCGAAGGGAAGAACATCATCGGAAGATGACACTAAGGAACCAACTCAAGAATGTAAAGATCCAACACTCAGAGACGATGCAATCTTACTTCACAAGGGTCTCTCAAATCAAGGAGCAACTTGAAGCAAGTGAAGACAAAGTAGAAGAAGGAGAGATAGTTATGACCACCTTAAGTGGTCTCCCAAGATCATGGGACTCATTCATTCAAGGATGTGCCAGGAAGAAGTTGATCACCTTCAATAGACTATGGGAAGAATGCACCCAAGAAGAAGCTCGACTAGTAGCAAGAGAAGAGAAGATGGGAGCTAATTATGACCAAGCTCTAATTGCTCACACTAAGAGAAATCACAACAAGAGGGAGGACCATCATCACAAAAGATCCAGAAGGCACCATGGACCTAGAAGGGATCTCTCCAGTATCAGATGTTATACATGTGATGAGAAGGGACATTACTCAAGGAATTGTCCTAGAAATCAAGGATCCTCCAAGAAAACCAATAAGAAGAGGCATCATGCTCACACTACTGAAGATGATGAACCAACAAGGAAAAGAACTAGAGAAGAAAGGGATGATTCTTCAAGTGATGAAGAAAATTTCTTAATATCATCACTCATAGGAACCATCACATATGGGAGCAATAATTGGCTTGTAGATAGTGGAGCATCCAAGCATATGACAGGGTACAAGGAATCTTTCATCAATCTATCATAACATGAGTCACCTCACAGGGTGAAACTTGGGGATGATTATCAATATCCCATCAAAGGAAGTGGAGAAGCCTCCTACAAGATAGATTTTGGCAAATCACTATAGATGAAAGATGTTCTTTATGTACCAGGACTGAAGAAGAATCTTCTCTCCATTTCAACATTAGATGCTAAAGAAATAAGGGTTGCATTTGTTGATGGCCAAGTTCTAATGTGGCCAAAAGGAAAGACAATAAATGATGAAATAGTAATTGGAGAGCAAGAGGGAGGCTTGTACAAGTTGAAAGGTCAACCAGAACAAGAATTAGTCCATTACTCCATGGAACCAAGTGAGTTATGGCATAGAAGGCTTGCACATGTGCACTATAGAGCACTACCAATGGCAAGCAAAGCAGTTTCAGGACTACTAGAAATCCAGACAAAGCATGCAGGCATTTGCAAGGGATGTGTGCAAGGAAAGAACATGAAGAAGACATTCCCCAATAATGAAAGCAAGGAAAAAGGAATATTGGAGATAGTCCACTCGGATGTGTGTGGTCCCATGTCTTCCACCTCATTAAGCAGGTATGTATATTATGTTTCTTTTATAGATGATTTTTCTCGTAAGACATGGATTTATTTCTTGAAGGGAAAAGATGAAGTATTCAGCAAATTCAAGGAATTCAAAGCCTTGGTTGAAAATCACACTGAGAGGAAGATCAATACTTTATGATCAAACAATGGTGGAGAATTCACTTTAGAAGAATTCAAGGACCTTTGCAGAGAATTTGGGATTAAGAGGGAGTTGATCAGTCCTTACAATCCTCAACAAAATGGCATTGCAGAACGAAAGAACAGAACAATAATGGAAGCAACAAAGGCAATGCTACATGATCAGGATCTTCCCATTCACTTATGGGCATAATTAGAAAGGACAACTATGTATGTACAAAATCGTACACCTCACCGTGTATTGAACAACAAGACTCCCGAAGAAGGTTTCTCAGGAGAGAAACCAGAAGTTATCCATCTCAGAATATTTGGCTGCCCGGTGTACATACACATCCCGAAGGAAAAGAGAACCAAGATAGATCCTTTAGGAAAGAATATAATATTTGTGGGATACAACAACACATCAAAATCGTACTGAATATACTTCCCAGAATTCAAGAAGATCGATATCAGCAGAGATGTTACTTTTGACGAAGATTCAACATACAGCAAATCAAGAAAATTACCTATTGAAGAAATTGAAGAACGCAAAGTTCCCAGAACCAAAGACATAGTCATGGAAGAAGCAATTCAAGAGGATCATGAAGACTGTGACATGGAAGAACCATGAGAACATGTAGATCCACCTTGTGAGAATAAATCCCACAAGAGAAGACCAACATGGGCACGTGAAGCAATACAAGATGCATAGAAGTATGGTGCTCCAGAAGGGATACATAGAGAAAGAAAGAGACCCAGACCATACTCCAGTTATGTGGCCCTACTATGTGACATCATTGATAAAGAACCTTCCAACTAGGAGGAAGCAACATAGAATAAGGAATGGAAGGATGCCATGATCGAGGAGTACCAATCAATTATGAAGAATGATGTCTGGGAGATAGTTCCAAGACCAGTTAGGAAGTCTGTTGTGACTTCGAAGTGGATCTACAAGATCAATCATGCTGCAGATGTTAGCATTGAAAAACACAAGGCAATATTTGTGGCACGTGGCTTCTCCTAGAAAGAAGACATAGAATACGAGGAGACATTTGCACCTGTAGCAATATACATTTCGATCATATCTATACTTGCATTGGCCACGGTAATGAAATGGAAGGTACACTAGATGGACATGAAGACAACATTCTTGAATGGTGTAGTAGAAGAGGAAGTGTACATGGAGCAACCACTAGGATTTCTGACACATGACATATAGACTCATGTGTGCAAATTGAAGAAATCCTTGTATGGATTGAAGCAGGAATCCAGGACATGGTACGGTAGGATGGACAAATTTCTGATGAGCTTGGCCTTTACCAAGAGTAAAGCAGATTCCAACCTTTACTTCAAGGTTGAGGACAAAAGACCAATGATACTACTACTTTATGTAGATGACTTGTTTGTAACATGAGAGGATGAGTTCATTGCAGATATGAAGATAAATATTGCCACAGAGTTCGAGATGAAGGACTTGTGAATGATGCACTAATTCTTAGGCATGGAGGTGTGCAAAAGTGCAGAAGGGATTTTCCTTGGTCAAGGAAAATATGAAGTAGAGATTCTGAAAAGGTTTAGAATGATGGACTGCAAGGCAATGGCCACACAAATGGAATCGAACTTGAAGCTACCATGTGACGCTTCTTCAGAGATAGTTGGTGCCATGATGTACAAATAGATGATTGGTTCGTTGATGTACTTAAAGGACACGAGACCAGACATATGCTTTGCTGTGAACACCTTGAGCCAGTTCTCGACGGATCCGAGAAATGTTCACCTGATTGCTGCAAATCATATCTTGAGGTACCTGAAGGGTACAATTGAGTATGGGCTTAAGTATGAGACAAATTAGAGGATTAACCTGCATGATTATGTTGATTCGGATTGGGAAGGCAGTTCCATAGATAGGAAGATCACTTCAGGATGTTGCTTCAGTTTGGGATCTGGTATGATATCTTGGTTTAGTAGGAAGTAGTCATGTGTGGCACTGAGTATAGCCAAATCAGAGTATGTTGAAGCTGTTCGACTATGAGGAAGTATGGATTCAGAAGCTACTGTTAGAATTTTTTGATATCGAGCTAGCTGTGACTTGTATCTTTTGCGACAACCAGAGTTGTGTGAAGTTGTATGAGAACCCGGTGTTCCATGACAAGTCGAAGCACATCGAGATCAAGTATCACTATATCCAGGATATGGTGCATTGAAGCTCGAATATGTGGTGACAGACGAGCATATAGCAGATGTGTTGACCAATCCGTTAGCGAGAGTGAAGTTCAAGTACTTCAGAGAGAAGTTTGGTGTTATCCAGATCGATGTTCCTTGAAAAAGGGAGTTCTAAGACCAGAAGATGCAGGTGCACCAGGGTTGTATCTCACATGGTGGAAGACGCAGTGGTCCATAGGGATGTAATGCACCTGGGGTTCTCTTGGGATGTATCCACATGTTTGGAGACGCTAGTAGGTCCACCGGTCATAAAGATACCTGGGGTGCGCTTGGGCTGTATCTTACATGGTGGAAGACGCAGGTGGTCCATAGGGACGTAATGCACCTAGGGTGCTCCTGGGCTGTATCCACATGTTGGAAGACATAGGTTGACCAAGAGAGACATAATGCACCTGGGGTGCTCCTGGGCTGTATCCATTGGGTGGGAGACGCAGGTGGTTTGATGGACATGATGTATGCACCTGGGTTGCTCTCCGTGTGTGATGATGAGATAATATGGATACGATGAGATGATAGTATGAGACATAGGTGATTGCTGTGGAAATGTAATGTGTTGTCCTGGGCTGTACCTACTTGATGGATTGCTCGTAGAGATGATGAGAACTAGGCCTACATCCAACATGAAAAGGGGTTGGATCTGTAGAACTTCTCATGACAGATAGATTTGAGATATGTCACTAGTCAATGATTAATGAGATCAAGATTGTTGCAGCAGCGACGATGATGATCCAATTCTAGCATTGATGATGATCCAGCGATGATGATGTTGTCCAGGGTTTGTGTGCAACTACGATGATGACAGTGGCGAGAGAATACCTTCTTAGTTAAGAGGGAGTGTTGTTGTAAATGTAACTTCAGAAGATATTCTTCAGTTTATTATTATTATATTAATATTGTATTTTTATTGTACCTCCTCCGGAGATGTTTTTCCTCTGTTTAGGGATGTCATTATTGTATTTGGTCATGCAAGAATATTGAGGTAAATACTCCATTGTAAGTCGGGGAAATAGCTACCCAAAAGATAAATGTAATTTGTATTTTTGAGTCTCCCTAGGATAGGTCGACCCAATTAAGTTAGAGAGGTCGGACCCATTAGGAAAAAGGTCACCCACACTTAAAGTATAAGTAGAGAGGATCACTCTCTCATTTTGCATCACACTCACTCAAGCAAGTTCATTGGAGGAGAAAGAGAGAGAGTTGTAGAAGACATCTTATATTTTGGATTTTCCATCTTGCTTGATATTGTACTAGTGACAAATCTATTCTAAGGAAGTTGCGGGGTTTTCTCCTTTATGGTTTCCCCGGGGAAATTTATTGTGTATTTTTTGTTTTACTATGCTTGTCTATATTTCAGTTTAAATATCTAACTAAATTTCATTAAAGTGCAAACTCTAACAAAACAAGCCTTTAGCACCAATTTTTAGTGTCATTTTGTTTCAAGTTGGAACAATTTCCCATCTCAAAAGTTGACAATAAATGTTTTTTCATATTTGGCATTGAGTTTTGGAAGGTGTTAAGTTTAGCACCGTGTTTGGCATCAATTATAACATTGAATGCCAATTCCTACACCAACTTTAGCACTGGCCATAATGCCAATATAACATCTGATTTAGCGTCAAACATTACTCTTGATACAACCTTTTGTTTAGCACCAAATTTCTCATTTTTTTGTTTATTAGTGCCAAATTTTGTTTCCAAGATTGTTTCCACTACAGTGCCAAGTTTTTCTTCCATTATAGCTTTGAATTTAGCACTGGTTTTTGCTTCCACTTGTTAGTGGATATTTCCCTTCTATAAACAAATTGGACATCCCTTGGATATATTTCCCTTGATCCAAGATAAATCGGGGGTAGATCACTATGCTTTCCACTCTAGATCTAATATTGACAAAAAAAGAGAAGGTAGGAAGGTAACTCACATTGTCACTAGTGATGCCTGTTGATGTATATCCCTTACTATTGTAAATCTGGTGGAATTTTCTATAGCTTCTTTGCACCTGCTTCCTACACACAATCAAACAATAATACCCTTCTCAAACCTCTCAGGCATTAATATAGTCAAGATATAAACTAGATCAAGACAATCAATATACAATCTAGATATAATCTTATCTACTTAAGGGAAGATATGATCCTTCACATATAACAGATGTAATCATAAGCACAATACAATTCAATGATAAACAAGTCATGAAATGGAGGGGGAAATGCATATATCCATATAAGATCAATAAGAAGTACACATCATGCACATATCTTGAGTTATGATGCAAGTCTTGTCCAAGCTCCTTGCTCCAATCCTTCCTTGATCCAATCACATACACATTGATCTCAATGAGAGATTTATGGATTCACTTTGGAATCTAACAACATAAAAATTCACTCCTTAGTCTCCCCTTCCCCCCTTGAATTACCTTCATTATAAATATGGATGGAAGAGGAAATGGGATGAATGTAGACTCCGAGGGATTGTCACACTTGGTTGAGATTGTCAGTTTCCAATCCCATGACATGTGGATCCAACTCATCTCAATCATCTCCTCAAAAACTAACCAAACGTGAATATTTTGAGGTTATTTCTCCCTATAAATAGTGCAAGGTGGGATAGGGTTGCTCTTTTCCTGTAATGAAAGGAGCGATAATGGAATATTACCACTCTCCGTACAATGAATGGAGGGAGATAGTCCTCAAACTAGTAGTAATGCTCAAATTCAAGGGTCAAAAAGTAAGTTTCTAGGCATAACAAATAAGGTAAGTATCCTACAGACCCCAAGGGTGGTGAATAAGGGTATAGCATATGCCCCCTAAAGTGTGAGGTAAGAAAATAAATTGATGGACAGATCACTTAATAATAATAATAATAATAATCTCCCAAGGAAAGGAATTGAAGATCAAGGAACCAAAGAGTAAGTGTAATCAATCATCAACCAAGTATGTATATATATCATCCCCGAGGTAGGCATATGCTTGCTTGGTAAAAAGACAACAAAGCATGGCTTCCAACTCATTACATTGCGTATCCATGTAAAAATTCTAGATGGCCATGAATAAGTATATGGTGGATCCATGTCATAAAAGGATCATAGCCATGAGAAAATACAATGTGGATCTATCTCATAGTGTATATCAAGAATACATAACAGTCTTCATAGTACTTAGAAAATATACTCCATCACAACCTAACGAGTGTAGCATGAATGACTGGTGGCACTCTAGAACCCAGGGTCTTTGTCTAAACCCTAATGGTATGATTCTACAACATGTGAATAGATGTGTTGATGTCGAGCATGCAAGAAACTGTATGATTATCAGTCAACGAGAACTGCCATTAATAGATGCGAGGGAGACCACCAATAATGAAGATGGCCCACAAGGTACCTATTACAAACTAATGAGTGTGAATAAAGGAGTTGATGTCGAACACTCATAGAATTGTTCGATCATGAATCAATATGGGAAACCCTCTATCGAAGAAAAGGACAAGTGCCACTGATGACTACAAGCTCCAAGGCATTGATTAGTCTAGATCCACTTACTAGGTAAGTAGTTGATGTCTATAGGAAGGAATTTGTCAAAGGAGGACCTTGATGTATCTCCCATCAATCGACATAACACATGAATCGAGAGTAAAGGTGAAGATATAGAAACATTGAGCATGACCGGCATAGGGATAGCCGACATATGAGGTCAATATGCCTGCAAAATGGCCAACTCAGGCCGAACTTCCCTTGAACATATAGCACGACACATGAATGATTCTATAACAAAGACTCAAGAACATTGTATAGACCAGAGTGCAATGATGAAGTAGCATAAGAGTATCCTCCATAATGACTGAAAGACTAACCAATCAAATAAGTACTATGAATCATGAGGATGGTAAGGTCCCTAAGCAATCTATAACATGATTGTAGTATACTGACGCAAACAAGTGCCATGTTCAAGGGCGACATAATGGACTGCTTCCATTTTCTCAAATAATAGACAATGAATCTCCCCCCAATTTTTTGTTTTTCTCCTTTTTAAGTATATGTCTCTTCTTCATTTTATAATGAACTTGAAAAAAAGATAGAAGTATGATCAATAGTGCTTCCTTTTGCATTCAGTTTTAATGAGCTCAAAAAAGGGATAAAAGGATACTTGGTATAGTGTGTTTTTTCATGGTTTAACGAGCGTGAAAAAAAGATAAAAGTGTGCTCATTTGGAGAGGATGAGTGGTAGAGTGGGATGCAAGGTTCCATGTGCTTGGAACCAACTAAGTGATAAGTGATGCAAAGATAGAAACATGGGAAATAGGGACCAATCAATGTAGGGGCTCTCTCCATGGGTGAGGGCAATGTTATATGGTGGCAATGCAAGGTATTAGGAAATAGGTCGAGTGCGAGTGTAGAAGTTGAGGTGAGATATGTGGCAACAAAGTAGCAAGAAACATGACATGTGTGACCAAGAAAGTGAAACTACTTAAGCAATTGTATAAAAATTCAGGAAACCCCTTGGGAAGGCCAGACTTATAGAGAGAAGAGAGAAAATGAGGCTCAATATTGAAACAAGGTGGGACTAAAGCATGTTCCTAACCCTACAAATAATATTGACATGGGCATCAATCTACAATGAGGGTGCTAATCTAAGATTCCCATGGAAGGTAGGTACTACTACACAAATGGATACATACAAAAGTGAAAGGCTAATGCCACCACTTGATGGTATTGAACCTAAGGCATAAGAAAATGTTGTAGGGATAGTTAATAATGCAATGGAATATGCAGGGAAAAACCTATCCCTATATGCCAGTTTAAGAAACGTACCTTAAGTTCAATGGATGTTGCCAAAATACCATGTTTTTTTAAATATTTGATTTTTTTGTCTTTTTCATATTATAAAATCTTGAAAAAGAAATAAAATAATGCTATAGTATAGTGGAAGAAACGAGTGTCATAGGGCATGCAGCTATGTTCCAAGCACATGGAACGAACCTATGCAAAAAAAATTCAAAAAGGGTATTAGGCAAGAGGTGGACACTCATCAATATGTTTGTTCTAGGGATTTGGTTCATAATGTAAATGCAATGGATGCAAGTGACAAACAACATAATGAATACAATGGTAGTATGAATACTGCAACAAAGCATTATGCATATGGGTGAAAGTAACAATGAGCAAAAGCAAATGCATAATGAACATAAATGGGAGCCTTATAGGGAATGCCCAGAAATAGATGAGAAAGAGAGGCACGAGGCATCTTCTCAAAGTCATGGTATAACTAAAAAGACTCTTGAGCCTATGAGAAAAATTATGCATGGGCACCAAAATGGAACTTTTAAGGTGCTAACTAGGGCACCCATGATAGATAGGCTATTTTGTTGGACTTGTGCAAAATGTAGATAGAAAAGGTTGATGCACCAAGATCCAACATATTCAACCATATGGAAAATTTGGGTGACAAAAGGTATAAGTGCATCATAATAAAGGGAAGTCCTAAACATATATGCAAGTTTTTGAATATACCTAATCAATTCGAGCAAGTTACAAAGCACGATCCCTAAGCAACCAGGAATCCAATGCAAAGTCCTATATTCAAGAAACATTAATACCGTGATCATAGATAAAAAAAGAAAGAAAGATGTGATACAAGTTACTTGGGTGTAAGTATTTCCAAATTTAATATCTTTCACAATATTTGTTACCATGATGGAGTCTACCAACAAATGCTCAATAAAACCATGGCATGAGTACCTACAATCAATAAGATCAAACTCGTGAGGAATATCAAATCTGAAAGCACTAGTAGAGTCGACAGTAATAGACTCAACATCACACCAGTTTGCATATATACTAGAATAATCAAACTCAACCATATACATGCTCCCATTGTGACTTATAGTAGCTAGTTGCTTATCCCTAGCATGACTTACAGTGACTGGTCGCATGCCCTCAACATGACTTGTAGTGGCTAGTCTCATGCCCCAACATGGCTTTGCAATGGCTGGTGGCTTGTCTCTAGTATGACTTGCAGTGTTTGGTGTCTTGTTTCGAATATGACTTGTAGTGACTAGTGACTTCACCCTAGCAGGAACATAAGGGTTTGGCGCAATCTCAACCATGGTGAGCAACATTTATTCTCCATAGGATTCAACTTCTGAAGTTTGAGGCACCACCAAAGGATTAAAAGAGTTGAGTGATCCATTGATACTGGAAGTGATCATGCAAATTGGAGTGACCTTAGTGGAGGCATTGGGCGCAGGAAAAGGGAAATAACCCATCAAAGACGAGTCTTTGAACAATTTGACACAAACACTCTCATAAGAAATAATGGACTCACCTACAAATGGTGCGTTACTACTGGTGTTGGTTTGAAAATTAGGCGTGTATTAATCAAGTTGGTCTATAGTAACGATCTTCCCCTGATGAGGGAAACAAAGGATGAAAAAGACTGATGAGTCTACAAATTTCATTCCATAAAACCAACTATACCCAAGCAAGAGGTTGTATTCCAATTGGGCATTGACCACTTCAACCTCAATAGAAATAATTTTACCCCCTAACTCGATGTGCAAAGTGGTAATAATTCCATGAGGTATAAACATATGACCTTTGAATGATTTCAAGGTGGTATTGTACTGTGTCGTGACTATGCCAGTTCCGGAGATCTAATAACTTGCCAATAGGAAATGGACATGACACAAGTATAGTCTCATTCATCAATGATTGTGCGAAATTTGTTCTTCCCATGTATGACTACTTGTATTTAAAATGAAATTTGGCGGGAGAGCATAGCCTTGACTATGTTTCATTTCAAACATTACCAAACTAGATTCCGAGGGATCAATCCCACCAATGGATTACAAAAGTTCCTTACCTTGCACATAACAAATTTTCAACACTTCAAGAGCAGACATTGCACAAGGGTCTTGGGCCAAATCCTCCACAATATTGTAATTGTGGGTGGCTCAGGCATTAGGATTATGCTCACTAAAGTACTCCCTTGGGGGGGTGTAGCACTGTGTCAGTAATAAGTTTCTCTATTTGAAAAGGGCTATTAAGTTGGTAGGAAGGAGTAGAATCCTTTTGAAGCATATTTCCATTAGGAATTCCATAATGATGAGAACATGTGGATAAAGCGATAGTATCCTCATAGAGAAAGAGGTTCAAAGATCCATCCCCTTTTGGGATATGACCTACCACCCTCCCTTGCAGAGGGGAAATATTTTTGACAACCATTTGTTGATGTTGTTACTGCAAAGGGAAAGGGATTGTCAAAACTGCAGGTTGTGGGATGGAGTATTTTTTAGAAATGAACTTATTGGCTTCTTTTAAACGAGGACAATAATGTGTCATATGTTCACCACCACAAATTCTACAAGGGAATTTCAACTCCGTCTCCTTTTTGTTTCCCTCAACATTAGTTTTTAGGGTTTGTGCAGTCTCTTGCTCAGTCAAAGGATTTTTCTATTTATTTTTTTTCTTCTTTCCTCTAGATTTCTATGGTTGCGTGGATTGCACCGTATTCACCTCGGAGGTCTGAGTAGGGTTTGGAGTTTATTTGACAATGGGCCCAATAGAGATGGGAGTATTGGAAATAACAAGTTGATTAAGATACCCACTTATCTAGCTCATAGAAGCTGTGGAAATAGAACCAAGAACATCATCGATAAGTGGTCTTGGTGTGGTTCTTGATGGACCAGTCGATGGATAAGTAGCATGTGGAATAAGATTGTATAATGTGCCAGATAGGTAATAAATCAAATCTATGTGTTGGACACAACAAATAGCTTGCTCTTCGGTTACGGCCCTTGCCGGGCAAAATCACAAGCAATGTGAGGTAACAAGCCTTTACCTCCACCTCCATTCATGGATACAATCAAGATATGGGTGTCCTTGTTATGACGTAATGATGTTAGAAATTCTGTTCTCGTTTAATATCGAATGGGAAATTGGAAATGTCTTAAGAATTCCATTGCCAAAGCACTTAAGTTGTTGTATGAAGCACTGGGAAACTTAATGTACCATTTAGAAGCGCTTACGGTCAGGGTCCATGGGAAAATATGTAACTTAATCAATCATGCATCATGGAGTTAGAAACACACCATAGATGATATGTAGCGATATGAATAGACATTTATTCTCCTAGTTTATCATAGAACTGTGGAATGTCAATGGACACTTTGAGTGGAATGGATGGCCATAAGGAGTTGTGTAGAATGGGATCATTTGTTAACTTTGACAAATTTGACAACTCTAATATCATCAAAAAGAGAAATTGTACGTTGGAAAATGGATTTTGCATCAAAGGTGAGCATTAAGGTTAAATGGACCATGAGGTCCTTCCATATATTGATCTATGGCAGCGTATAAGGTTCCAAAGGCATGACTGCCACCGTGAAAAGGAATGCACCCGAGAAAGTTGTTTCTCCCACTAAATTGGTTACCCCTAGGGATGTAAGTTCCCCCAATAGAGAGGGGATATCTCTTCCAAAAAACCATACATGTGATAGTCCCATGAAACAAGTAGAGAGGGTATATCTCTTCTACTTGTCTACCTTTACCTCATTCTTAACTCTTGTGTGAGAGGATAGTTGCATTTTCATGGCCTTGGAGAGTTTCCTTTCCAATCCTATTCCAAAACCCTAGATCCTAAGCTAATGTTGGTTTGATATGAATGAAAATATTTCCTAATTGATTTTACTTAGTGTTCAATTTATGGTTTTTCTTACTCAAAAGGGTGAACAAAGTGAACTTTATGTTGTTTTGACTCTTCTTGACTTTGAAAAGAAAGATTGCAAAGATGCAAATGTAATTGTTTTCTTTGATGAATATTTTCCTAAGAGAAGGAAATTTTTTTTTCCTTCTCAAAATGCAATGTTCAGCCCACAAAAGATCTCAATCGAGATTCAAGCCAAACAATTCTTTTAATATGATCACACCAAAACAAGCAATCCAAACAATGCTTATGAAATAAAAAACTCAACTCTAGAAGGTGATGAAAATGCACTATTTTGTTATTTATTTTCTCATGTAATGTCCCCTCCCTAAGGGGACCATGGTCACACCACTAACCCATTCAATTCCCATGGGTTCTAGTGGAAAAATTAAATGAATTAATAAGGGGTTTAATTTTGACCAAAGTTACTCTATGTAATTAAATAAAATTTTGGTGGACCACAATTTTGTTTTATTTAATAAATCTAATATTTTTTTTTATGAGTTGGAATTGGTCTAGGTGGGCCAAGAGGGTGCATAGAAGATGGATAAGGCCATGTGAGTTGTCTCACTCAAGAAATTTGGAAACAACATCTAAAAGTAGGAACTTGACAAAAGTAGCTAAAAGCAGGAAAAACAACATAGAGCAGAAAGGCAGAAGTTTCTTGATTTTTGAAGATAAGGTAGAGAAAGGAATAGAAACAACACGAAAGCACCCAGGAATCTCAGGAAAATCCACAGAGTCCAAGTTTATCCAAGGAGGGCACAATTGATGAGGCAAGTGGGTCCAAATGCAAAATCAACTTGCCAAAGAAGCCTCCACTCATCACTAATTCGAATTCCAACGAAGGAAGGATCTAGAGAAGGAATAAAGCTACCTGAGTTTTATAAAAGGAGCATGAACACTCCATTTTAGATCTTTTGTCATTTTGAGTATTCACCTTGAGAGATCTGATCCAACTAAGAGATTGAGAGATCCTTCTGTTGGAGTTTGAGGAAGGGGACACCCGGTCCTTTTCATGGATTTTAATGCAGTCATCGGAGTGTATTTGTAGGTATGATCTGAGCTATGATGTGATGTCATTCAACTCTCAAGCTAAGTGTTATAATCTTGTAGCTACAACATATCTAGTTTAGTGTATTTTGGACAATGAAGAGGAGAATTGAAGGGTTGCGCCACCTGTGGTCTAGCAGTTTCTCTTATGCCAACAATATGATGTAATATGATGTATTCGTGCTCTAATAGCAAAGAAATTATTTCTTACTCTAGATCATATTACTCATGTTTCTATGTATGCAATGCGAGTGAGTGTTCGATATCTTGAAAGCTTTTCAATGGTTAACTGTTTTTATGTGCCCCTATAAATATGATTGGGGTATGTTCCCGTTGAATTACATATAGATGATATATGCCACAATATTTATTGTAGAATTCATGGCCTTGGAATTCCGTTTGAAAGTCTATACTTTCCATGGTTGCGCTATAGAGGAGAAATTTAGCTAGTTTTCAGTTTTAATGCAATTGACTGTTTCCTATGCTTCTAATTTCTGAACTAAAGGTACCTACGATAGCTTAATCATATGTATTTGAGCCTATCCACACTCATAGAACATAATTTAGGAATCCTTTGAGGCCATTTAAATTGGTTTGGAAATTGTCTCTCCCCCTAGTCCTAGTTTCAAACCTTACAACTAGTTTCTCTCTTTGCAATCAAAATTTGTCGATCCATCCTAATAACTTCCATATCAGGTTGGGGATAGTTAAATCAGTATACCTAAGGTCTAGATACATCCAGTACAACACCAAAATCCATTGGGTTCCATATAATTCCTGGGGTTATTACCTCAGAGTTTTTGGCTTTGCCAAAGGGTCGTCTCAGGTGTGATGCACCCAGAGAATGTTCCATTGTCGAATGTATGGACTCTGAAAATTTCTGATTTATGTTTTGTAGACCTGTAGGTGCATGCTACATTCCATATTGAATTTATTACAGCCTTGTGTTTGTTTGGGGAGGAAATTTGGAAAGGCACCTAGGTTCTAGAATTCAATTGGGGAAAATCTAGTCTTTCTTTTGCTTGTCTCCGAGCTAGTGTGCCTACTCACTACTATAGGTGAAGATATATGATAGTATTTACAACATTAAATTATCAACCGGGATCCGTAGACTTAGAGGTGCAGGCACTGCATGTGCAACGTCGAAAACTAGCCTAATCTAAAATTGACAAAACATTCTTAAATAAATAGATAACTAAAATAACCCAATACCTCGAGAGGAAGCCTATTACCAGGAGACCATATCACATGAGTTAGGCCTTTAATCCTTCCTTCCATGATTGAGGTTATAAGAAATTTAAAACAATTAAACTCAATCAAATTCAAGACATTCCTACTCTAACGAAGCAAAAACAATCAAATCAAGTGTTATAGGTACATATGCCTAAGATTCACTCAAACCATACTTTAAAGAAAATATATCTCAAACTAGCACATTGACTCAAATCTCGTGGTACTACCTACTTTAATCAAAATCAATCTTTTAAAAACAAATCCTTCCAATTAACCACAATCCAATCTTAACATTATGAAAATCAAACATAAAAATAATAAATCCAAACCACATACCAAAAAAATGCTACCTACAAATAGGTAATTAAAATCTACCACCAATAAATTCAACACATTCCCAAAACAAACTTGAATTTAAAATAACGAAAATCAAATGTCTAATCTAATCTAATGATTCCAACCAAATTATTTTACCTTTTCATGAAAACGTTTTTAAAATAAAATACTCATCTAATTAAACTAAAAAAACATTTATAAAAATCTATGTCATCTCCAATAGTAAAATCGAACCAATCTCCAATAGTAAAATCAAACCAAATGGCATGCTTTCACATGAATAAGAATCGAATATTTAATATTTATCTAAGTAGAAGTCCAATTCAACCGAAGATTGCGAACATCAAAACCATTTAAGCTGTATTGAAAAAGTTCGAGTTTGATTTCTGTATATGTCTATTGTTCACAATATTCATTTCATTCATTCATTTAATCTCAGGTTAATCTGAAAACTACTAGCACTCTGATGTTTGAATTTAAATTCAAATATATGGTTAATTCCATTGATGCAGGGTATTTATACTATGTTCCCAATGTTTGTGAAATTCAATGCATGTTAAATCTGCGTTAAAATTTCCTATGTTTTTTTTTACATTGACAATTTGAAACAATTTATAAAGATATTCAACCTGATTGATTCTTTTTAAATAAGAGTTCAAATGCTTACTCTGCAACAATAGATCTGCAAATGGATTTGACCGAGTACAAAGTCACATAATTAACTTTCAGAGATTAAATTTATTCATTCTCAACTTGTTTCACACCGCTCGGATTGTATTCAATCAACTGAGGGTCGTTTGATTTCAAATCATAGTGCACGCTGAAAATTAATCTCAGGAAATTTCTTCAACGTTCACAGGCTCGACTTCATTCATAACTTCACACAATTCAATCAAGAGTTAAATTCGATTCAATTGCCTTTATTTTAATAACATGATAATTATTTTAATGTTTTGTCTTTCTAAGTATTTTAAATTTAAAACTCTGTACTAGTGAATCAAAGCTCATAATCAAGTCATAACTCCAATATGCATATGCAAGTATTACGGGACCAACAAGATCTAGAAGGAGAAGGTAAGTCATGTCGGCTACTGATTCATCATCAGGCCTAGTGTAGAACTTAGTACCAAAATGTTTGTCGTTTACGTGATATTATATTTAAAGCATCAAAAGTAATAGATTAGGCATCCTTTATGTTTATGAGTTTTGATAAAAAAATAAAGTAAAAGATAGCCCTTTTTTAATATAGATGTTCACTAAATTACGGGTGAATGAGCTGTGAAGTTAATGAAAATAAAGTCATGAAAAATGACAATTCTTAGAGCCCATCAACTACCTTAGGTACATTACAGCTCACTAATATGAATTAATGAATATGAAAGAAATAAATATGTCAAGGACACTTTCAAACAAAAGAAACAAGGCTGCAAATAGAGGTAAAGATCATTGCTCACTTATACCACTATCTTGCACTATGGCAAGCTAACCAAAACTCGATGCCAAAGGATGACTATGTAATGTGAAATAGTTTTTGGAAACCACTTGAAATAGAGATAAAAAAGCAACAAAAAAACATCAATGACATCGGAAGATCACTAGTAGGATAGGAAACTCAAATCAATCACTATTCATTGATTTAAGGTGATGCAAAGCACACTCAAACCAATGTTAAAAAAGGAAAATAAATACCAGTCAAATGAGCAAGAGGTCATTATCTAGGCATGATGATGGCGTATACAAATTATAAACACACTCCTCGAACCAAAAACAACCTAGATCTAAGACAAATTGCAAGGAAGACAAAAATTTTCACCTACATGACACTATCGCCCCTATCAAGCTATGCAAGGAGGAATAAATATAGACTATCACTCCTAGAATCCTAGTAGGAAGATATACTATTGCTTTATACTTCACTAGAAAGGGAAATAGCCTACAGAAAAGAAAAAATTCAAGTTTTAGTTAACATCTTAAGGGTTACAAGGTCTCCAATGACCTAGATAATGTCTATGGAGGACTCAAAGATCAAAATGACTTTCAAAAGGTTGAGAGAAAGAAAGAACTTTTCAAATCAAAGTAGGGAAATATCACAAGGTATTCCCTAGTGGTGTCACCAATTCTGTTAGCGGATATTTCCCTCCTAAAGACAGATGGGACCTCCCTTGGATCTCTTTCCCTATATTTAAGACAAATGGGTGATACACTACCATGCTTTCCACTCTAGATCTAATCTCGACGACATAAAAAATAAGGTTGGAAGGTAACTAACATTGCACTAGTTATGTTTATTGATGTAGATGCCTTGTTGGTATATATATGGTGGAATTTTCTCTATCTCCTTTGTACCTGTTACCTATACATAATTAAATAATAATACCATTTTTAAACCTCTCAATCATTAATATAATCAAGATATAAACTAGATCAATACATTCAAGATACAATCTAGATCTAATCTAATTTGTTGAAGGATAGATATGATGCTCCACATATAATAGATGTAATCATAAGCACAATACATGTAATGATAACAAGACATGAAATGGAGGGGGGAATGCATGTATCCATATAAGATCAATAAGAAATGTACATCATGCACATACCTTGAGTCATGATGCAAGTCTTCTCCAAGATCTTTGCTCCAATCCTTCCAATCACATACACAATTATCTCAATGATAGATTTAGGATTCACTCTATAATCTAACAACATAACAATACTCTCCTTAGTCTCCCCTTTTGTTATGGAGAATTATTTCTTACAGACAAGTGGACCTCCCTTGGATCCTTTCCCTTGATCCAAGACAGATAAGAGGGTAGACCAATGTACTTTCAATCCCTAGATCCAATATGTTATCTCCTAGATCTAACCATTCATTCACATGCACACTATGAGAAGAAGAGGAAGAAGGGGGACATACCTTGGCTTATGAAGAGTCCTTTGGTGCAAATCCAATCTAGTTGCTGTAGATCTGATAGACTTTTCTCCAACTCCACCTACTAGCTCCTCACACAAAGAAGAAACCAAATACCTTTCCTCAAAACCTTCTAACATATGGAATATGACATGTAAATGAACATAAAATCATAGATCTAAGCAATATACAATAAAATCTAATACAATCTACTCAAGCAAGATCAGATCTACTATAGAACATCAATTAAATGCATAGATCTAAACAAGATACCATTTATAACAACATGGTGTGGAGAGGGGAATAAAGATACATGTCTATATTATGGAAATAAAATGAGTACATCAAATAACAAACCTTGCGGGATTTGATGCAGATCTCCTCCAAGATCCCTGATCCAAGCTTTCCTTGACTCAACCAAGATATTCACAATGGATATAAGATGCACAATAATCCCAATAGCATAATAATACTATGCAAAGAGTCTCTCTACAATTTTGGTATAGTAATGCCACTCTCAAATTTTTCATCCTTTTCTCCCTTGAAATGCCTCCATTATATAGATGAATGTAGGAAGAGAATGAAATGAATCTAGACTCCTAGGTCCACTCACATTTAGATAAGATTAATAGTTCCTAGATTAACACACGTGGATCCAACTTATTTCTCAAATTTCCTCAACAAATAAGGAAAAAATGAGGCTTTTAGAGGCTATCATTCCCCATAATGGAATAATAAGTGACTTTATCCCTCTTTATAGTGGTGTAAGGAGTGATATGGCTCATTTTTACTAGGAAAATCAATTTCAAGCGTTATAAAGGTAGTGTTTGGCCATGATAAATAATATATGTCCTCTCTAAGCTCTAAGGATGGAAAATTAGGATATAACATCTTTCCCCCCTTGAATTACCTTCATTATATTTATGGATGGAGGAGGAAATGGGATGAATATAGACTCCTAGGGCTTGTCACACACAATTTGGGATTGTGAGTTCCCAATCCCATGACACGTCGATCCAACTCATCTTAGTCATCTCTTTGAAAAATGTTGTGGGAAATTATGCACAAAGGTGTGCAACCTCTCCCATGTTGGAGGAAATCCCTTGAGGTTGTTGACTATGCCCAATATTTAGAAACATAAAGAAAATATGATAACCCCAAAGTAGATCTTGCAAGGCCCTGTTAGTGAAATAAACCAAAAAAAAAAACTTGAAATGATATAAGGGAACAAGAGGGTGCAAACCATAACAAAGAGCCAATGCAAAAACCACTTTAGATTTCCCAATGGTCAAGAAAATAGATGTAGTGTCACCTAGGAGGTGAGGGATTCAAAGGGAAGCCAACAATCTCCCTCATGAAGACCTATTTTGTCCACACTAAATGCTAGAAAGCTTAAAGAAAAAATGGAGAGAAGCACTTGCCTCTTGAAGGAAGGAGGCAAGGAAGCTTGGAGAATTCCAATAAGTGTGGAAGATGTTAATTTTTCCATAATTTCATTCCATTATCATAAGGATCTCTAAGAGAATAACATGTACAACATATCTCTACAGCATATCGATCATAGACACAAAAGCAATCACACAAGAGACACAGAGTTTCACCGGGGAAAACCAAGAAGGTGAAAAACCACACAACTTCCTCAGAGATAAGATAAGCCACAATACAAGATCACAATGATCAAAACCAATAAGATGTCTCTAGCCGATTCTCCTCCTCCTCCACTAGTGCGCCACTTTCTCTCTTAGTTATGCGAGCTTGAGAAGTGAGTGAATGAGATAAATGAGAGACACAACCTCTCTATTTATACACTGACTTGACCTGCCAATAATCCACTGGGGCTGACTTGCTAATCAAGCCTAATAACCCAACCACATGTGCTAACCAGGGATGACCCCACATAGGCGGTATAATAACCCATCAATACAAATGACGACACTTTTCGATGCACATGACAACACTTATAAATACAAATGACGACACTTCCAATCAGAGCAATAATACATCTCTGTGGGATATACAATAAAGTACAAATGTAATACATAGAAGAATATCTTCCGAAGTTACAAATACATCAACACTCCCTCTTAACTAGGAAGGTATTCTTTCGTCACAGGTCATCAATACATATTGGTGCAAGTCTTCAATTCTGGAGCTGGATCATCATCACTGGATCCCAGAGCATCATCATCATCACTACTACTGTACTCGACATCTCGATCATTGGGGTATGTCTGAATTATGCTCATCATAGGAAGTTCTACAGAGCCAACCCTTTTTCATGCTGGATATAGGCCCACCACCTGTAGGTCTTCATCAACACTGGCCATACTGTGGATCCCAGGACTAATTACGTGCATCAACAAAACCTTGAAAGAGCATCCCAGGACTGATTACGAGCTTACTGCTCAACCTATCGGATCTCCCAGGATCTTTTACATGTTGACTGTCACAAAACCTTTAAAGAGTGTCTTGCATCCTACAAGTACTCTAAAGAGCATCCCAGGACTGATTACGAGCTTACTGCTAAACCTCTCGGATCTCTAGGGATGATTATATGTGACCCCACACACCACAAAACCTTTAAAGAGTGTCTTGCATCCTGCAAGTACTCTAAAGAGCATCCCAGGACTGATTGCGAGCTTACTGCTCAACCTATCGCATCTCTAGGGCTAATTACATGTGGTTAGGCAAAACCTTTAAAGAGTGTCTTGCTTCCTATAAGTACTCTAAAGAGCATCCCAGGACTGATTACGAGCTTATTGGTCAACCTCTCAGATCTCTAGGGATGATTATATGCCTCTAGTAGCAAAACCTCGAAAGAGCATCCCAGGACTTATTTACGAGCTTACTGCTCAACCTGTCCGGATCTCTATATCCCAGGCTGTTACGAGCACACCGCTCTACTTGTACGGATCTTGAGGATCTTTTCTATGCTACCTGCACAACCTGTCTACAGCCACGAAGTATCAACCTGATACTCGTCATACATCATCCTCATGTACATGATCATCCTGATCATCATCATAGCATCGTCCTGATGTACATGATCATCCTGATCATCATCATAGCATCGTCCTGATGCATATCATCTAGAGCATCGTCCTGATGCATATCATCCATAGCATCGTCTGGATACTCATCACATATGATCATCCTGATCATCGTCACTGCATCGTCCTGATGCATATCATCTGGAGAAACAATCTGAAGCTCGTCATCCATGATCATCCTGATCATACAATGCATCCACCTGATGCATACCAAGTATCTACCTGATACATATCATCATACATGATATATCTGATCATACAATGTATCCTCCTGATACATACACAAACACATGATCCACCTGATCATACAATGTATCCACCTGATACATATACAAATACATGATCCACCTGATCATACAATGTATCCACCTGATACATATACAAATACATGATCCACTTGATCATATCAATCATCCAACATGATGCATATACAAAGCAATAACTGGAGCATCATCCTCATGCTCATCACACAACGCTTACATCCACAGCCATGGGGAGGATCCTCCTCTAACCATGCTTGGAATGGCTCCTGCAAATGTGTCCATCCCTTCTTCCTTGAAGTGTCATCAATCTGAAGAACACCAAGCCTCTCTCTGAAGTATTCAAAATTCACTCTGGCCAATGGTTTCGTCAACACATCTACAACCTGCTCATCCGTCGCAACATACAGGAGCTTCACTAATCCTCTCTGTACCATATCCCTGATATAGTGATATTTGATCTCAATGTGTTTCGACCTGTCATGGAACACCGGGTTCTCAGACAACTTCATACAACTCTAGTTGTCACAAAAGATACCAGTAGCATCCAACGGAAGATCAAATAACTCAGACAGTAGCTTCCTCAACCATACTGCCTCACAACTAGTTGAACAAGCTGCAGCATACTCTGCTTCGGCTGTACCCAGTGCTACACAGCACTGCTTCCTGCTAAACCAAAAGATCACACCTGATCCCATACTGAAGCAACACCCAGAAGTGATCTTCCTATCTGCAGCACTACTTTCCCAATCTGAATCAACATAACCCTCCAGGTTAAACTTTTGATTCGCATCATACTTGAGCCCATAATCAACTGTACCCTTCAGGTACCTCAGAATATTGTTTACAGCAACCAGGTGAACACCTCTCCGATCCGTCAGGAACTGGATCAATGTGTTCACTGCAAAGCAAATATCTGGTCTCGTATTCGTCAGGTACATCAAGGACCCAATCATCTGACGATACATCGTGACATCAACCAGCTCAGATGAAGCATCACACAAAAGCTTCAGGTTTGATTCCATAGGTGTGGAGATGGCTTTGCAGTCCATCATCTCGAACCTATTCAAGATCTCTACTACATACTTCCCTTGTCCAAGGAAGATCCCACACCTCCATGCCTAGAAAATAGTGCATCATCCCCAATTCCTTCATCTCGAACTCGATTGCAAGCTTCTTCTTGGTGTCAGCAATCAACCCATCCTCTCCTGTAACAAACAGGTCATCCACATATAGGAGTAGTATCACAGGATTTCCTTCCTCAACCTTGTAGTAAAGGTTGGAATCTGCTTTACTCTTGGTAAAGCCCAAACTGGATAGAAAACTGTCCATCCTACCATACCAAGTCCTAGGAGCTTGCTTCAAGCCATACAAGGCTTTCTTCAACCTACACACATATGACTCCTTGTCATGTGTCTCAAAACCAAGTGGCTGCTCCACATACACTTCCTCTTCGACTACACCATTCAAGAAAGCTGTCTTGACATCCATATGGTGTATCTTCCATTTCATCACTGCAGCCAGAGCAAGTACTATTCTAATGGAAGTGTATCTGGCTACAGGAGCAAAAGTCTCTTCATAGTCTATTCCCTCTTTCTAAGAGAAGCCACGAGCTACAAACCTTGCCTTGTGTTTCTCTATGCTACCATCTGCAGCATGCTTGATCTTATAGATCCACTTGGAAGTCACAACGAACTTCCCTTCTGGTCTTGGGACCACATCCCAAACATCATTCTTCATGATCGATTGGTATTCCTCGACCATGGCATCCTTCCATTCTTTCTTTTCCGCTGCCTCTTCATAACTGGAAGGTTCTTTGTTCATAATGTCACAGAGCAAGGCAACATAGCTAGTGTGTGACCTTGTCCTTTTCCTTTCTCTATGTTCCTCTTTTGGAATACCATATCTTTCTGCATCTTGGATGAGCTCTCTAGCCCATGCAGGTTTCCTCTTGTGAGAGTTCTTCTCATGAGGTGGATCTATAGGTTCGTGTGGACCTTCAATTTCACGGGTTGCTTCTGGAATTGATTCATTCATAGTGGTATCTTGAAATATGGATTCCTTTGGTTCTTCATGATCTTCAACATGTATCTTCCTTGATTTGATGTAGGCTGAGTCCTCATCAAATGTTACATCCCTGCTGATGTCAATATTCTTGAACCCTGGAAAGTATATTCTGTAAGCCTTCGAGTTTTCACTGTAACCCACAAAGATGCCCTTGTTTCCTGAAGGATCTAGCTTTGTCCTCTTTTCTTTTGGAATGTGTTTGTATACTGGACAACCAAATATTTTGAGATGGCTTACTTCTGGTTTCTTTCCAGAGAAGACTTCTTCTGGTGTCTTATTGTCAAGTATCTTGTGAGGTGTTATGTTCTGCACATACACAGTTATCCTAGTTGCTTCTGCCCATAGATGCATAGGCAGATCTTGGTCATGAAGCATTTCCCGTGCTGCTTCCATGACAGTTCTATTCTTTCTTTCTGCAACTCCATTTTGTTGTGGATTGTAGGGAGCAGTCAACTCCCTCTTAATCCCCGAATCACTGCATAACTTCTTGAAATAACCTGAAGTGAATTCTCCACCATTGTCAGATATGAAAGTCTTAATCTTCTTATCTGTTTGATTTTCTATCAAGGCTTTGAATTCCTTGAACTTATCAAACACTTCATCTTTATTCTTTAATAAATAAACCCAAGTATTCCTAGATAAATCATCAATGAAAGAAACATAGTATACATACCCACTCAGAGAACTGGAAGATATTGGTCTGCATACATCGGAGTGGATAATCTCCAAAATTCCTTTTGCTTTGCTTTCACTGCTTGGAAATGCTTTCCCTTTGCACATCCTTTTCAAACACCTTCATGCTTTGATTGGATTTTAGGAAGACTTTCTACAACTTTGCTTGCAATTGGTAGTGCTTTGTAGTGCATGTGTGCAAGCCTTCTATGCCAAAGTTCACTTGGCTCCATGGACTCATGTACCATGGCATGTTCAGGTTGCCCCTTCAATTTGTACAATCCTCCCTCTTGCTCTCCAATCACCACTGCATCATCTATTGTCTTACCTTTAGGCCACATGAGTACTTGGCCATCTACAAATGCAACTCTCATCCCCTTTGCATCCAAAGATGATATGGATAGGAGATTCTTCTTGAGCCCAGGTACATATAGAACATCTTTCATTTTAGAGACTTCCCAGAGTCTAGCATGTAGGAGGCTTCACCACTTCCTTTGATGGGATATTGATAGTCATCCCCAAGTTTCACTTTATGGGGTGACTCATGTTCAGAAAGGTCTACAAAAGATTCTTTAAACCCAGTCATGTGTTTAGAAGCCCCACCATGAATAAGTCAATCATTACATCCATGAGAGATAGTACCTGTGAGAGCAGAGATTAGAACATATTCATCTTCACTTTCTGCTCTAGCCTTCTTCTTGGGTGGTTCATCATCTTCAGCAGCATGAGCATGATATCTATTTTTGCTGCCCTTCTTCTTCTTGTTGTAGTGATTCTTCCTTTTGTTCTTGGGACAATTTGAGGCAAAGTGTCCCAACTCATCACAAGTGAAGCATCGAACTTGAGAGAGATCTTTCTTCTTATGAAAGTGAGAATGCTTCTTGTTGTGAGATTTCTCCCTCTTAAACTTGCTTCCTTTAGTGTGTGCTGTGAGGGCTTGATCTTCACTTCCCATCTTTTCTTCTTAGGCCACAAGCCTAGCCTCTTCTTGTGAACACTCCTCCCATAGTCTACTGAAGGAGACCAATTTTCTTCTTTCACAAATTCCTTGGATGAAAGAGTCCCATGACCTAGGTAGGCCATTCAATGTGGTCATTACAATTTCACCATTCTCTACTACTTCATCCACAACTTCAAGTTGTTCCTTGATTTGAGAGACCTTGGAAAAATAGGATTGAATGGTCTCTCCATTCTGAAGCTTTACCCCTTTCAATTGGTTCCGTAGATTCATCTTCTGATTTATGTTCTTTCCTTCAAACAACTTGGTCAAGGAGTCAAACATCTCCTTAGGTGTCTTTAGGGAAGACACATGGGGTATGAGATGGTCCTTTATAGAATTAGCAATGATTCTCTTAGCCTTGACCAGGTTCTTCTTGTGTAAGGTCTTATCCTCTTCTTCTTCTGGAAATGGAACCTCTTCCTTTATGTAGTTGTCCAACTCATTCTCTTCTAGGATTAACCCAATCCTATACTTCCATGCTCGGAAGTTATCATCCCCTTCAAGCTTATCCTCAAGCTTGGTGTGGTAAGACATCTTAAGAAGTACTTCAAATGGAAATAGAAAAATATTTAGGTCTTACCACTTGATTTGCTGAAAACTGGATCTGGAGCTGGATTAGGGTTTGTCAGAGAAACCCTAAAAATTCAAAATGTGAATTTCAAAATTTTGAAAGGATAGAAAGATGCACCTTGATGAGATGATCAGCCTGGTATACTCAGAATTTGAAAACTGCAAAGTTTCATCCCTCATAAATGCTCTTCAATTTCCCGGATTCACTAGGGAGGACCCTGAATTAGGGTTTGAGTTTCCCGGAGCTTCACCAAACCAAAAAGTTCGATCCAAAGCTCTAAAATTTGATTTTTCCAAGGAGCTTCCAGCTATGTCCTCAGATTTCAGAAATTCCTATTTTTGTGGAAACCGTAATTTTTAGGGCCAAAATTGAAAAAGCTCAGAATTGAATTATGTCTCGACAGAAAGATGCGCCCTTCCAAGGAGAGTCAATCTAGCCTTCTGCCTTTGATGATATGTGGAGAGAAACCCAAAAATTATGAAGCCCTAGCTTCCGTAGCTACAGAGTGCCTTCTTCTTAGGTCACCTCTGATACCATGTTAATTTTTCGATAATTTCATTCTATTATCATAAGGATCTCTAAGAGAATAACATGTACAACATATCAATAATAGACACAAAAGAAATCACATAAGAGACACAGAGTTTCACTGGGGAAAACCAAGAAGGTGAAAAACCCCGCAACTTCCTCAAAGATAAGATAAGCCGCAATACAAGATCACAATGATCATGTTAAGATATTCCTATACTCCATCCTAGTCCTCCTAGCATTTTTGTCATTTTCATTTTCAGTTATGCATGCAAAATTAGGGTTTGCATGCATTTTGCATGCATCCTAGTCATCAGTACCAGCACCTAGCCCTCAGCAAACTAGCCCCCGGAGCTTCTTTCAGATCAGTTTCAGCTCTCCTAGAGTTTAGTGCGCCCTCCTTTCACCTATTGCATGAGAAGGGCGCCTTTCTTCACCTACCAGTCCAGTTTAGTTCAGTTATCTTCAGTTCCTTCCTTGATTTAGGGATTAACTGACTCCTAACTGATCTTATCACTCCGATGGACCTCCAGTGTGACTAGACAACCTGATCTGACTCCAGTTAGCTCCATCTGCGCCCTCCACTAAGCCTCCTTCACTACATTAGTGCTTCCATGTGCCAGTTACACCAACCACACTCAGTTAGACTTAGTTTGACTCCCGGTTGACCATTACTTGTGCATTGATGACTTCACTGATGAGAAGGTGGACTCCTAGTTATGCATTGATGACTCTCCACTGATTATGGATCTGTGCATGAAGGCTAATTTGAATTACACCTAGTGAATTCGAATCCTCATTCTCAACATTGTATATTTACCAGTTTACTATTCAGATTAATGTAACATGTGTAATTAGTCTACCTCAATCAGAGCTCCTTTGGATCTATGTTCTATTGCTTGTCTATTCTTCTATTATTCCTAAATTCTTTCATTGTGAGGTTTACATCATCTCTTTGGATCTTATGTGGGCATTTTCACAGATCAAACCCAATAAGATGTCTCTAGCCGATGCTCCTCCTCCTCCACTAGTGCACCACTTTCTCTCTTAGCTATGCGAGCTTGAGAAGTGAGTGAATGAGATAAATGAGAGACACAACCTCTCTATTTATACACTGAATTGACCTGCCAATAATCCACTGGGGCAGACTTTCTAATCCAGCCTAATAACCCAACCACATGTGCTAACTAGGGCCGACCCCACACTGGTGGTCTAATAACCCATCAATACAAATGATGACACTTGTCGATGCACATGACGACACTTATAAATACAAATGACGACACTTCCAATCCAAGTAATAATACATCTCTGTGGGATATACAATAAAGTACAAATGTAATACATAGAAGAATATCTTCCAAAGTTACAAATACATCAACAGAAGAGATGGGCTACGAGGAAGCTCCAATATAATTCCTTCAACATAATCTTGCTCTAGATTTCTCTTCTTTAGATGTATGCCCATGGATTCCTTTTATAGGCCAAAAAGTAACCAAGAAACAACTAGATCCAAGTGTGGACCCCATCACCTCATGAGTGAGCTTCAAGGTACACAATGGGGGCTATTGAATGCCAATCCATCATGTTGAGAAGACAAGTTCAAATTTCTATTGGTGAGGGGATTTTATTAGCCTTCAATGCACAACTGGTGGTTGATATCCCATTGTTTGACAATCGTGTAGATATTGAAGGAAAATTCATGCAGGGGTCGCACGGGCATATAATAAGTAATATGCACATTTGCACACCTAAACAAAGGCCAAGACACACATCCTTGTCTTTTGACTGTTCTTTGGCATTTCTGGACTCATATTGCTTCTTGGATCTAATGAGGATGTCTTCGATGGGATGCATGCTATATGTTGATGACGCCTTACTGTGTGAATTGCAAAAATGTCGCATGTGTGTGAGATTTATGCATTAACAGATGCCCCCTGATGTACGAGGTTCAGAGGGTACTATAGGGTCGATAATGCATCATCGTTTCTTTTGTGCTCTTTGTTGTTCATGAAAGCTGGGAAGCATGTGTGGACAAGTAGGGTTCTCCCATGGGGAAAGATTGATAGTGAAGAAGGAACAAAGAATGGTGTTTTATACAAACGAGGCGGGCATACCCATGCTTGTAAAAATATGCCAAAGTGGCTACAAGATGAGTACAATGAGGGGTAGACTCGTATAACTGCTGGGACATGGATGAAGTTGGCTTCGATCCATGTGAGAGTAAATGAACATAGGATGGATGTCGCTAGTGATGAAGAAGCTGAACTATTGAGGATCATGAGAAGCCCACGAGGGTGGGAACCAAAATGCTGGTGAAGTCTCTGAATGTGGTACTTCACTATACTAGATGTGTTGCTACCATGATTTGCAAATGTGAACAATACTACCTTCGAAACACACAACTCTCCTTGATGTGATGGATGTGTTGACGTCGAGCATAGGAGAGACCACTATGATAGGGAACACTAAGGACTCTCCTTACTTAGTTCGAGGAAATCCCTTATAGTGATTGAAAGGGACCCCAAGGTACAACTGTAACTACTACAACTCTTAGGATATGGTGATTTGATGTCGATGAGAGCTGGAGTATATGATAAGAAGAGGGTCTTATCCTGAGAACCAAGATCATTTTGTAACCAATTGTAAGAATGATAGACATGACACAAGATTGGCTAGTAAGCATGAGGCTTATGACTTCCTTTGATCGATGTCAACTTGGGGAGTAACGAACGACAACATTCTTCAAAATAAAGGTACAGGTTGTAACGGAGGGAGATAGACTACCGGCATAGGATTTTGTTGGGGAAACAACACTTAGGGTGATGGTGATTGGAAAATCTCATAATGTTGGGGGTATCTGAGACTCGATGACATCGATCAAAGGAGACCAGGGGTTTCTACTAAACGAATAGTGACGTTCCCATGGTTTTGAGTGGATTGGGGAATAGTTTGTACATAAATAATAGTTGGTGGGGTCCAAATGGTTTTGAGGGTGTGAGGAGACCAATTTGATGATGGGTGGGATTCCCATGGTTTTGGGTGAATCAGGGAATCAATTTGATGATGGGAGAAGTTCCCATGGTTTCTAGTGAGTCAGGGAACCAATTCCATAATGATATGAGGGTTGGTTTGCAAATGTGAAGAAATGTTCCCTATGAATCAATGCCATGCAGATTGTTATTATGGGAACAACTGAATAGAATTGATTGCTTCTGATGGTAGAGTGCTCATGGAGGTATGAGTGGTCAATTAGGGTTCTTGATCATAACATGTTCCAAGGATTTGATGGCATCGACTGCTGAAGGTGAGGGAGTAAATGCACAACTATAAAATGATGAACTATGGGTTAATCGTTTCAAGGTGTATCAAATTCATTGGGATTTTGGGGTTGACATCATGGGTGTCAAGTTATGATTGGGATGCAATGGTGCACACACACACAGGGGAAATATGCTACCCTTAGTAGTGATATTGATGGCAAATCGTTACTGGGGATGAGGACCCTATAGTTGTCAATGGGAATATCTGGTAAATGCAATGCAAATAGAGGGAAGGCTTTCCCTATATGCTTGTTCCGAGATGGTACTTGTGATAGAAGTTCGACGCCATTGCTGGGGGATGGATTCTCGCTCTTATAATATAAAAACAAGAGGCAGTTGAGCCCTAGTCATTATCCTGCACACACAACGCACATAACCCAGTGTAATACATAACATGACAAAGGTATTGACATTACATAATGGATAACAAAAACATGGTGCACTTGTGGTGTGCGTGTGAGTCAAGGATAGAACCATTTGAGGTACAACCCATTGACAGGGCTGTTAAGGGTTATTCCTTCAAGGTTGGTTAAAATGTACACCCCTTTGGGTAGGAATTTCTTGACGATGTAGGGTCCTGTCCATTTATATACAAATTTACCTTGTCCCGATTTGCTATCTTTTTTGGCTTTGAAGACAAGGACAAAGTCGCCCTCATCAAACATTCAAGGTTCAATGTGTTTGTCATAGTGCGCGTTGGAACATACCTTCTCGACCTCACTTTCTTGGAGTGAGACCCGTCGTTCTTCATCCAGGTGTTCCAAAGTAAACAACCATTTCTCAAGGGTTGGAGTATTAGGTAACAACTCCACAACTGATTGAGGTGTAGGGATTTGGAACTCAATGGGTAGCACAACTTCTACTCCATGGACGAGGTGAAATGGAGTAAATACTATATCCGTATTGACTAAGGTGCGGTAATCCCAAAGAGTGGGGAATAATATGTGATTCCAATTGGATTTGTTCTTATTTATTGTTCGTTGGATTATAGTCTTAAGAACTTTGTTCACAGCTTTGACTTGGCCATTTGCTTGAGGGTAGTACAATGTCGAGAAATCATGTTTGAATATTAGCAACCATGAAAGTTACTCAAAATTCTAATTGCGGAATTGGGTTCCATTATCCAAGACTAATTGTTTAGGTACTCCAAAGCATGAAATATCGTGGTTAAAGAAGAATCGTGCGGTGGTGGTGCTTGTGCAATCGAACATGGGTATTACTTTGACCCAATTAGTGAAATAGTCGATGGCTACTACATTATATGTGTGACCTTATGCTGAGGTAGGGAAACACTCCATGAAATTGATTGCCCATTTGAAAAATGGGCCAACGATAATTACTTGATGGAGGGAGGCAAGGGGAGCCCATGTATTGTAGGGAAAGACTCGGCAATTGGCACATCATTTAACCATGTAGATACAATCCTTGAATATGGACGACCAAAAATAACCGGGACGTAGGATGTTTTGGGTGGTGGTTAGGCCTAAGAGGTGGCCCTTGCATGCTCCGCTATGATAGTCATTGAGAACTTGCTCAACTTCCTCATGGGTAAAGCAACATTGGAGAATAGTATCAACCCCGTGATGGTACAAGACATCTCCGAGGATAATATATCTTGGGTATTGATGACATATGCATCGACGGTCACCACGAGATAGGTGTGGGTTGAAATTTTGAGTGGGGAGATATGTTAGGATATTGCCATACCATGGGTCAACACTGTCTATGAGGAAAAAATGTTCATCTGGTTAAACGAACTCATAGTCGAATTATTGGGGGTTAATCACAATCTATGGGGTTGAAGTCTTGCTGGGAAACTGGTGATGGGGGGTCATCACAGTCAAGGTGAGGAGATACCACTGGTGTATGTGGATATTTGTTTTCTTTAGTATAATCGTCTTCTTCTTCAATCACCGTGGGGAGTGTGGTTCCCAAAGGGGTAAGTTTATCTGATAATTGCTTTTGTGTAACACAAAGGGTGCTTAACCCGACCAATATAGGACATTGGAAGGAGTGATGAGTCATCAAATTGCAGTACCAACATGGTGAGTAGTGTAGGTTTGGATGAGAACAATGACGAGACTTTGAGGTCACTGAAGGGGTAACTGTTTGTCAGGTAGTGACCCTTCCCACTGAGTTGGAACAAAGGCACTTGCTATAGGAATGGGGACCATTGTGGTGCTGGTATTGATAGATGCTACTTCCAGTGGTTGAGGGGAAGGATTCTATTCCAACTCTTGGGTAAGGTAGATGGTCTCTAGAGCATCTCGAAATCATGAGAGGTCGGGACAATGGTGTGTGTAGTGCCCAAACTGGGAACAAATCGAACATGCATGATTGGTACGAAGGGATTTGGACTTAGGAGTCAAGTTGGGAAAAGATGAGGTGGCCCCTTCTACCATAGGTTGGGCATGTGTCACACTCACCAGGGTGTTAAGAATACTCTTGAGCTATGGCAAGGTGGGGCACAAGTTGGTCGCATGGCCTTGTTTCCGGCATAGGGCACATGGTGGAGTGACCCTTGTCGCATGTGTAATGGTGGTCATTACTGCGGATTTTAAGCATTGTTGGGTTATGCCCCCTACTTTAGGCGTGGCGGACCTTGATGATGATTCATGAGTAGGGTTGGGTATGAGGGGGGATTTCAACTTAGGTTTTCTCATGCCCTTATTGGCAGGTTTGATGACAACCGGGGTTGGTTTGATCACAGGTGGTGTAGGATCGACTTGCGGTACATATGGGTGACCATCCTAGATGGTGAAACAACTGAAACAAGGACGAACTCATAGTGGGATATAGGTTTTGAAGCCATATATAGGTATGGTGGTGTAAGGTTCCACATAGGTATACCCAAGCTGAGCCCAAGTAGAGTCAGCTAAGCCATAACTGGTGTCCCTTGCACTTCCATGGGGGGGTACAAGAATGGTGTTTGGAACATGGGAGGCATCGACTGACTCAACATTTGTTCAATGCCATGACTGAGAGAAAGTGGCAATGATGATGCCGAGGGGGAGGTGGGAACGTTTTTAGAGGTTAAAATAGTGAGCATAAGTCCATTGGTGAATGTAGGGATTTCAAGTGGTAGACCTAAATACACCCCTAGCAAGTTAGAGTCCTTGTAGACTTGGGGGCAAGTATCAACATTATGGGGTTGACTTGTCTCGACGACAGTGGGAAGGACATTGTCGGGATTGGTGTTGGTATTAGGGTCATAGTAGTTGAGTTGGTCAAGGGTGACTATTTTCCCATTGAAAGGGAACATCATGATACATAATACTGAGGAGGCATCCGCATTCATGGAATACATGTAACTACGACCTAAGAGGATGTTGTAGTCGAGTTGTGCATCGACTACGTTGATATTGATCATGACCATCTTTCCCCCCCAGCTCAATGGGGACATTCTGGTACAATCCTCGAGTTTGGTATGGCCTCCCGTCATATGTACAAAGAGTGATAAACAAGGGGACTAGCTTAGGTGATCCCAATTGATTTCAAACATTAGAATACATGACGCATATGGGTGAGGCTTCATCAATGATACATCGATGAATCATACTGTTTTTCACCATAATAGGGACTTGGAATGCGACTGAAGAAGGTAGTCATGGTTCAACTTTATTAAGATCAAAAGTCATGAAGCATGAGTCAAAAGGTTCAAGAACGCCAAGTGCATTAAGTAATGCCTTTCAGTGAGTTGCGAAATACTATAGCACCTTTAACGTGGACATGGTAATGAGTGACTATGCCAAGTCATCCACGATATTATAATTGTGGGAGAATATCATATGGGGGTTATTGGGGGTGCACCTAAGTGGTACCTTTGGGATTCATGGGATCTTTTCACCACTTGGGTGTGGTATTTGCAAAGGCCCCTTGGGGGATAGGGACATCTTCCACTTGGGGGGATTCATCCCCATCATAACCTTTGGCTCTAGTTTAGAGTTTAACATCCAATGTATAGATGTTCTAGAAGGAGCCTTCACTGGAGGGGCGGGGTTCCTGTTGTTGAGTAATAACCCCTTGATTGGAAAAGGGTTGCTATAATACAATGGTTTGGGGTTGTGCAGTGTTAGGGAACTGAGGGGGATTTAACACTATGTTCTTCTTGGCTTCCACTAACTGTTGGAAGTCAGGGATAATAGGACAATTGTGAGTGTAGTGACCATATTCTCCACAAATGGAGGAGGAGTAATTGGTCCTCAGGTTAGTGTTCTTCCTTTGTTTGGGGGGGGGGTATTTTCCCCCATTTTCTAGTGACCCGGGTTCTGGTTCTGCTGGGGAGGTAGATTGCCCCCTTGTCCCCACTATTTGTTCTATTTGTTCTTTCCCTTCTTCTTCCCATGATTTTGAGGATTCTGGGGGTTTGCAATGTTTAACTACTCAAACTATTGATCTTGTTGAGTGAAAGAAGGCTGGACCAAATTAACCCCCAAATGTGGCATGGGGGTAGAACCAGGAGGACATGGAAATGGGTAGTAAGGGTTATACCTTGGAAGTGGGATAAATGTAGTTTGCACTCCATAGGACATGGATGTAGGAGCATCTTGTGCCATTGGCAATGTAGGAATTGCCACTGTTTGGATAACATTGGGATAAGTAGGAATATATGGTCCATACTGTAACTGACCAAGTGGAGGAGTTGGTACAAGAGATGGGGGGTGTCGACATGGGAGGGATGGGTGGGTACTGTAGTGCCATGTTAAATGACATAGAAGTAGGAAGGGGAGGAACCTTTCTTTGATGGGAAATGGATCCTATAAGCCCATCCACTGATTGTGATAGACCCGCAGGTGTAGGATCCAACGACCGGTGCCAAGGGGCATCAGGAAGGATGGTGTATTATTAGTATATGGATTGTACATAGATAAGATCAAAATGCTAGGCCTTTAGGATGGCCTATTCCTCATTTTGTGGAATGGATGTGGCTAAATATTTTGCAATGGCTGGTTCAAGTGACTTAATGAACCAATCCAACAAAAATGGAGGTTGTATTTCAATTTTACACTATGTTCGGCGTGTACGCCACTCATGGATATGGTCCACGATGTGTGTATATGTGTTTTGACGAAATTATGTGAGAATTTCGAGACCAAGGTCATGGAGAATAGGGAGCTAGAAGTATATGAGAAATGTGGTGGCCAATGCCATAAAGGTGACATGGGTCGGTACTGGTAAGTTCACATACCATTTGGTTGTTTTCCCGGTGAGGTTTCGCTAAAAGAGGTGAAGTCTTACTGAGTTTTCCACTATGCTTTTGGAAGAACACCATAAGTGAAATGACATGACATGGTTGGATGGGTCATCTCCTAGCTTCCCTTCGAATTTAGGAATATCAGAGGGGATTTTATTTGGCATAGTTGGCCATGTAGGGTCATTGATAAATTTGTCCAAATCAGGGAGATTTAAGCTAGCCATGAAAGGTAGGTTGGGAGTAGGTCCTACCATTGTATATTGTGTATGGTTTCCGCGAGGTGGAGTCCGGGGTATGTGTTCCCTCCTCCTGAAGAGGGAGAAGATATAGGTGGATTTCCACCGAGAAGTGAAAATAAAGTATGGCCTCTTCTGTGAGAGGGAGAAACAAAGGGGTCCAATGTATCTCCGAGGGGAGAAAAGGGAGGGTTGTCTCTTCCTTGGGAGGATGAAGCAAAAGGATATACACCTTCTACTAGGGGAGAAAATGAATCAAGCAAGGAGAGACTCACCCAAATGATCCTATCAATGTGGCTTTGGAACGACCCAAGCTAGAGTATCTCCCACGTGAACCATGGGGAGAAGGTGAAAAAACACCCCTCGAGAGAGGGGATAGGCCTTGTAGTCTATGGGACTGCCGTAGGGGGTTTTGTTCCTCAATGGTGAAAGCTTAGTGTCAAGTGAAAGTGATGATGTAAATAAACACAATTGAATAAATGCAAAAATATGCCAACCACAACAGATGCAAAAATGGTGCAATAGTGAGTGATATTTGCAAAGTCAATTTAGTGCAAATGTTCCTGCATGTAGACTCTTTTTAATTATGAGTTAATGAGCTTGTATTTAAAAAGAAAAATAAGCGTAATTCCCTAAATACCTAACATCCTTCCTCTCGAATGTAACTGGGCCTTCCAAAATTACAATTGATGGTGATAATGGGATCCATACACCAATTGGCTGGTGAAGGTAAACAAGAGTAAGTTATACCGACGATGGGGCTATGTTATGAAAGGACTAGAAACACTTCCCAATGGCAATATATGACTTTAGGATTCAATTGCACTCACAATTGCTCCTTGGCAATGTCCTAAGTTTGGCCACTAAGACACCTTTCGTCAAGTGTGGATAAGTAGTTTTGCCTAGGTGGTACAGTGTTGCTACCATGAAAAGTTGAGTGGCTCTTTGGAGAGGGTGGGGAAACTATACCTTAGCTTTGACCTCCTCGGGCACGACGCACTTCTTATCCAAGTTTTATTTTAACACTTGCTGGTAGCAGGATTTGATAGTACCCTATAAGTAAACAATGCTATGTTTCAAAAACTTAATGAAACGAGATTGGTGGGAATTAATGGATGCCTAGCCCAATCAATCCTACCTACCTAAAATTTTGTTTTCGGACCTCCTATGAAGGATTTTAGTTGGTTGAAATTTACAAATTTTTATTTTAAGGGTCCAAATTCACTTAAGGGAGTGTAAGGGAGGTATTTCACAATTCCCTTTATTTTTTATTCACCAAGCTCATAAGAAGTGCAAGGTGAAGTGCATACTCATAATGAAAGGAAATTTTGGTCCCTTAGTGTGTGCTAGTCATAAAAACACACACGAGGTAAGCAAAATGATTGTTGCAATTAACTAGAAGAGCATAAAGTAAATGCAAATGGAGATTTAACTTTTAAATCTAAATGATGCTAATGGTGCTTGCAAAAATAAAGTGCTAAAAAGTGTGCAATGGCGGTATTTCACACTTCTCACCCTTTTTTGATTCACCAAGCTCACAAGAAGTGGGAGGTGAAGAGCATACATGGGGTGAGGAGTGTCTTTAGGTCCTTGATTGTGTGCAAAAGTGGATTTATACTACTTAGAGTAAAAACATGCAAAGTAAGCAAAGAACATGAGATCTCTTGGATTCTAGTGACAACAATGAGGCCCGTCGAAAGCCTCAAGGTTAGTTACCTAAGCAGATTTCAAGAGAGAAGGACTCTTTACTCCCTAATATTAGTCTAAGTGGGATAATTACTAAATAAAAATGTAACAATTGCAAGTTAATTATTTATAGTTCATTAGTGAGCAACCATTGGGGCTGCAAGATTGTGAAAAACTGATAAAAAGAAAAGAAAATGAGATAGTAGTGCGAAAAAATAAGGGACATGTGCAAAATAGCGCGGTAAAAACACTCATTGATGCGCATTAGCATGATTACAATGTGAATAAGTCACATGGACAATGAAAGACAAGATGTGTGGGAAAAATTCTGTTTAAATGTGCAAACAATGTTACTGTAGAAGGCTGCTGTGCACAGATTGCACGATCGAGGCACCAAGATTCGGGCATCTGTGTAAACAAATTAACCAGATGAAAGGAGGCCGAATTCCTGGGATGAAGGGTATGGACCTCTTCACTCGCAAAGGAAAATAAACCAAAAATTAGCTATCTAACAATTAGCAACCTAGTTAAGGAGAAAATGGACAAAAATAAGTGGAGTCACCATAAATACTATTGTGGGAAATTATGCACAAAGGTGTGAAACCTCTCCCATGTTGGAGGAAATCCCTTTAGGTTGTTGACTAGGCCCAACATTTAGAAACATAAAGCAAATGTGATAACCCCAAAGTAGATCCTACAAGGCATTGTTAGTGAAAAAAAAAACCTTTAAATGAGAGAAGGGAACAAGAGGGTGCAAACCATAACAAAGAACCAATGCAATAACCACTTTAGATTTCCCAATGGTCAAACAAATACATGTAGTGTCACCTAGGAGGTGAAGGCTTCAAATGGAAGCCAACAATCTCCCTTAGGGAGGCCTATTTTTTCCACACTAAATGCTAGAAAGCTTAAAGAACCAATGGAGACAAGCACTTTACCCTTGAAGGAAGGAGGCAAGGGAGCTTGGAGAATCCCAACAAGTGTGGAAGAGATGGGCTATGAGGAAGCTTCAACACAATTCTAGTAGCATAAACTTGCTCTAGATTTCTATTCTTTAGATGCATTCCCATGGATTCCTTTTATAGGCCAAGAAGTGGCCAAGAAACAACTAGATCCAAGTGTGAACCCCATCACCTCATGAGCTAGCTTCAAGGTACACAATGGGGGCTATTGAATGCCAATCCATCATGTTGAGAAGACAAGTTCTAATTTGTGTTGGTGAGTGGATTTTATGAGCCTTCAATGCGAAACTAGTGGTTGAGATCCCACCATTTTGACAGTCACACAAATATTGAAGGGAAATGTGCGTAGGGGTCATGCAGGCATATAACTAGTAATATGTGCAGTTGCACACCTAAACAGAGGTCGGGCTATGCATCCTTGTCTTTTGACTATTCTTTGGCATTTTTGGACTTATATTGCTTCTTAGATCTGATGAGGAGTTCTTAGGTTGGCTACATGCTATATGTTGATGATGCCTTACTGTGTGAATTGCAAAAATGTTGCATATGTGCGAGATTTATGCTTTAACAAAAACTAACCAAATGTGAAGGCTCTAAGGCTATTGATATCTGCAAGTAGTGCAAGGTGGGATAGGGTCTCTCTTTGGCTATAATGCAAGGAGCGATAATTGAAGATTATCACTCTTTGCACAATGAATGGAGGGCGATAGTCCTCAAACTCAAAGTAATGCTCATAGTCAAGGGTCAGAAAGGTAGTTTTTAGGCATAAAAATTAAGGTAAGTCTCCTATAGATCTGAAGGGTGGAAAATAAGGGTATAAAACCACTATAAATCCACTTTAGCGCTAAGTTTCACTTCCATTATAGCTTCCAATTCAACACCAAGTTTATTTTTAGTTAGCTTTGAGATTTTCATCCACTTTAGGACCAAGATTTGTTTCCAATCTAGATTCTAGCACCACATTTTGCTTCCATGTAACATACCCAAATTAGGTTAATGTTAAATGTGGGCATTTAATCTAAAATAAATATTGTAATATGCTGTAACAAGCCAGCCTTTGTGAAGTGTTGGGACTCTAAATTCTATATGTATAAATGATAGGGTCATGCATCATTGTAATTATCACTCAAAGAATAATAAATCAATACATTGTATATACGTGGTTTCATCCAAATGGCATCAAAGTCATTATTGTTGCTACATGAATGTTGACCCTAATCATTACTAGGAGGCAGAGAGTTGTTATAGTCTATTTTGTCTTAATGGTTTGTTTGTTAAGCCCTAAATGTTGGCACATTACCCCCTATATTGTGCCTCATTACATATTATTGATGTCCGTTTGGGTGTATTAGTGGTAATTATCATTAGTATTATTATATTAGTTATGTTAGCTTGGGTCCATTAGTTGTAATTGTACCTCTTTGCCTCCTATATATAGGAAGGAGACCTTTTCATTTGAATCATCTCATCTTGTCTTGTCTTATGTACTTAGTACATTGTATAAGGAGGCTTCCCCCCTTGAAGAGGCTTTCTATTCATCTCTTTTATTCATTATTAAGGTGTGGATTACTCTTTCTGGTTTCTTTATGCTCTTTTCATGCTCTTTTGGGGAATTTTTTGCTTAAGATTTGGTATCAGAGTTTGGACACTTCCAAAACAAGACATATTGGAATTTTTGCTATAACATTTTTTTATACAAATATTTAGATAACGAAAGTCAGAACCCATATAGAAAACATGCCAAACTCTCTGTGGTAAAATTTTCAGATCCCGAATCATTATAGGTTTGAAGTTATTCCTAGTGGAATGTATGGTTTTTGACTAATCCAAAAACTAGTCTAACACTGGTGTTCTGAGAAAAACGATTATATCTAGGGAATTCTATATCCAAATTGAGTGAAACCTACTGCATCAGAAATAAGATGAACCATAGTATTCTTGGTAGCAATTTCAGACTCATATCTAAAAAATTGGACACATGGCATTCTGTACACTTTTTCTCTTATGAAAGGACAAAAAACAACAAGTGTTGGGAGATTCACCATATTTTTTTATTGGCACATCATAATTAGGTCAAACCTGCGACATTGAGGAGAGGACATATCATGCTAGTCCAGGAATAATTTTCAGGCTTAGAGGGGCTGAAATTTCAGGGTTTCCTTAGTTGGAAATTAGTCTTCAAATTAGGGTTGGAAAATGGTACACCATTTCAAATTTTGAAATAACTTTTACTAGAAGGATCTATTTGAGGTGAACACAAGGTGTGATATATATTTATATTGTTCAAAATGCCACCAAAAGGCAGTGGAAAAAGTCATACTCCAATCAATCCACCCGAGGATTCATCCTTGACCTATGATGAAAGTGAATATCTATCTTTCCGAGTGTCCAAGTTAGAAGATATGATTAAATGGTATGTGAAAATGATTGATTTACTTAATTTAGAGGAGAATATTATGGGACATATGGATAATAAGATGGAGGAAAATACGAGAAGGATTGCTAATCTCATACAAAATTCAAAGAAAAATATCTCTACATGTGATTATGTGTCCCAGGGTACTTAGGAAGTTAAAGATGGTGTCCATGTTGAGAAACCTTCTATTATAAGAATATTCCTTGAGGAATTGATTCTAATAAAGGAAGTAACCTAGGATGGTACCTGAGGGGTATCCAAATCCCAAGATTGAGATGAGGAAGTTTGATGGAAAGGACCCCATAACATGGATATTCCAGATGGAGCAATTCTTTGATATACACTAGGTGCCAAAGCTGCAAAAGGTACCTATTGCATCTTTATATTTAGAACTTGATCAGTTTGTGTGGTACCAATGGATTTGTGAAGGCAAAAAGAACTCAATTATCTCTTGGTCCATTTTTATAGAAGAGTTGATATCATACCATGATGATGTTAAGAGAAATTCCTTCTTTACACAATTGATAAATCTAAGACAAAAAGGTCTAGTAAGCGAGCACATTCAACAATTTCAAAAGTTGAGTCTCAGAGTGTACTGTTGGTTGTGGAGCCTGATCTTCCTAATTTAGAGCTCATGTTTCATCCGTGTTAGGATCCCAAACCATGATGGGGGGGTGTGGGGGGGGGATTCCTCCCCCCAATATAGTTTCCATTGGGGGGTCTATGGGGCAGGTGGGGGGGGGAGGGGAACTAATTTGGGAGCCTCCCCTTGGCAGGGGTCCGGGGAAGTGCCCCTATAGCGAAAATTTCAGAAAAATGCTTTGTAAAATGTTGTAATTCCTAGTCATGACTTGGTCAATAATGAGTGATTTACGGGCCTATGGTTTTGGGTATCCTATGGTATTTTCCCATGGTAATTCCTTTTTAAAAGGAATGCATTTTAATACGGCTATCTATTGTAGTATTGTAAAGATCTCTGTGATTGTGTAAGAGAGATTTTGAGAGAGTGAAGAGGAAGTTGTAGCAGATGTGTTGTGGGTTGTACCCCTTCATTTGTTGGATAGATTAATAAAAGGACTAGTAATTTATTCATGGATGTAGCCTATATTGAGTGAACCACATATATTGATGTCTCTTTTGTATTTTGATCTATGTGTTTTATTTTTGCATCTTATTTTATGCTATTGCTTTGCGATCCCATTTTTCTAACAATTGGTATCAGAGCCAAATGACTATTTGGTGCATAAACACGCATTAAAGAAGGGTTCCTGGTTTGAGTAGGAGCAATGGCAGAAGAATGAAAGTTTAGGGTTGAGAAATTTAATGGCCAAAACTACCAATTATGGAATATGTAGATGGAGGACTATCTATATCAGAAAGATATATTCCTACCATTGGGCGGAAAAGGAAGTAAGCCAACTTCTATGAGGACGAAGAATGGGAGGTTCTTGACAGAAAGACACTAGGAACAATACGACTATGCCTGGCTTCATCGGTGGATTTCAATATTTCAAAAGAAAAGACAACGAAGGGCCTGATGAACTCATTAGGTAAACTGTATGAAAAACCCTCAGCTTCCAACAAGGTATTTCTAATGAAGTGCTTATTTAATATGAAGAAGTCAGAAGGTGGGTTTGTTGCTAACCATTTAAATGAATTTAATACGGTTACTAATCAACTAATTTATGTAGGAGTGAAATTCAATGATGAGGTCAGGGTTCTTTTTATCTTATGCTCATTGCTAGAAAACTAGAATGGGTTGGTCATGGCTGTAAGTAACTCTGTCTCTGGTTCAAACACTCTGAAATTTGTTGTTGTTGTTGGTGTTAATTTTAGAGAGGAAATGCGAAGAAAAACATAGGTGAGACATCAGGTAATGCATTGACCATGGAGAATAGAGGAAGACAAAGGGAGAGAGGAAAGATCCCAGGTAATCGTGGGAATTCTAGGAAGGGAAGATCCAAGTCCAGAATAGAGAAGATAGAGTGCTGGAACTGTGAGATGAAAGGACATCTAAAGAGAGACTGCAAATCTCCAAAGAAGAAAGGATATGGACAACATGAGACTACTCAGGAAGCAAATGTAGCAAGTGATGTGTTACAAGATGCTTTGATTCTTGCATTAGATAATACTAGTGATTACTAGGTAGTAGATTCAGGGGCTTCATTTCATGCTACACCCCACAGGAAATTTATTTATGATTATGTTCAAGGTGATTTTGGACATGTTTTACTGGGTGATGATGAACCATGTAAAATTGTTGGAATGGGTAAGGTACATATAAGGTTAAAAAATGGAAATAATGGTTGTTGAAAGATGTAAGGCACATTCTTTCTATGAAAAGAAATCTAATCTTAGCAGGGCAATTGGGAGATGTTGTTTGTTTATCTACGTTTAGAGAAACATGGTGGAAGATCACTAAAGGATCACATGTAATAGAAAAATGAGACATGATAGGTACGTTGTATTTGTGTCCTCATAATATTGTCCGTTCTATCTTGTTAGCTTCCACATGAACATATACAACATCATGGCATCATAGGCTTGGCCACATGAGTGAGAACGGGATGCATATTCTCCATTCAAGGAAGTTGTTTCCAGATTTGAAGCATGTTAGTTTAGAATTCTATGAGAACCATGTTTATGGAAAACAAAAGAGAGCTAGATTTATTAGGGTTGGGAAGCAAAATTATAGTGAAAATTTAGAGATTGTGCATACATATGTATGGGGAATAACTCAAGTAGAATTTCTTGATGGATCTTGTTATTATGTTACTTTTATTGATGATGCAACTAGAAAAACTTGGGTTTATTTCATTTGACATAAATCTGATGTTTTTTCCACTTTTAAGAAATGAAATGCTTTGGTTGAGAATGAGATAGGAAAAATGTTGAAGTGTCTCATATATGATAATGGAGGTGAATATTGTGGCAAGGAGTTTGATAGTTACTGTTCATACCATGGGATTAATAGAGAGAAGATAGTTCTAGGAACACCACAAGAAAATGGCGTGTCAGAAAGGATGAACAAGACAATCATGGAGCATGCAAAGCGTATGAGATTGTATGCAGGGTTTCCCTTACAATTTTGGGAAAATGTCGTAGATACTACGATTTACTTAATAAACAGAGTGCCATCAAGCTCTTTGGATGGTGGCATTCTAGAGGAGGCATGGACATGTAAAAAAGTAAACTACTCATTTATGAGAACTTTTGGCTGTGAAGCATTTTCCCATATTGATAAAGAAAATAGAACAAAGCTTAATGATAAATCCAAGAAGTGCACCTTTATTGGATATGGGGTTGATGATTTTGGTTATCGCTTATGGGATTATGAAAATAAAAAAATAATTGGGAGTAGAGATGTAGTATTCAATGAAAAGGTCATGTACAAAGATCAATTGTAGGGGAAGAAATAGGAAAAAGAAAACATAGAATACATAGTGCTTGATGAAATCAAAGAAAATTAAACTCCAAAGGTGCCAGAAAATCAAGAAAAATAGCAGGTACCTCAAACTCCTGCAAGTGTTAGAAGATATACCAAGTTAAGTAGACCCCCTGAACGATACTCTACTTCACTGTATTATTTATTGATGGTCGATTCTAGTGAACCAAAATGTTATGAAGAAGCAATGCAGGTGCAAACTAGAAAGAAGTGGGAGGAAGGAGTGAATGAGGGATGGACTCCTTGGTAAGAAACCAGAGTTGAGATTTGGTTCAGTTGCCTGCAGGTAAAAGAGCATTGCAGAATGAATGGGTTTACAGGTTGAAGGAAGAAGATAGAGGCAATAAGCGATACAAGGACATACTTGTTGTAAAGGGGTTTGCATAAAAGAAAGGTATAGATTTCGATGAAATATTTTCTCCTGTTGTTAAAATGACTTCAATTAGGACTATTTTAATTCTAGTGGTGGTAGAATAATTTCATATTGAATAGTTAGATGTAAAAACAACCTTTCTCCATGGGGATTTGGAGGAAGATATTTATATGCAGCAGCCACAGGAGTATGAGGTCAAAGGGAAGGATAATTTAGTATGCAGATTGAAGAAGAGGTTGGATGGCTTGAAGCAAGATCCAAGGCAGTGGTATTTGACACTTGGCAGGTTTATGACAGAGCAAGGTTATAGTAGATTTCATTCTGACCACTATGTTTATTTCAAGAGGCTAGATAATGGAAGATATATTATCTTGTTATTGTATGTGGATGACATGCTTGTTGCAGGGTATAACATGCAGGATATAAATGTGCTCAAAAGGAAATTAGCTAATTCATTTGCGATGAAGGATTTGGGTGCTGCAAAGTGAATCCTTGGTATGAGAATAACAAGAGACATGAAAAATCACAAATTGACATTATCTCAGGGTGAGTACATAGAAAAGGTGTTGGAGATGTTTAGAATGCAGGATGCAAAACCAGTTAGTACACCATTGGCTATCCATTTCAAACAAAGTAAGGAGATGTGTCCCAAGACACAAGAGGAAATAGAGTACATGTCCAAGGTCCCTTATTCATCAGCAGTTGGTAGTCTTATGTATGCGATGGTGTGCACGCACAAGACCATATATTACACATTCAGTGGGATTAGTGAGTAGGTATATGAACAATCCAGGTAAAGAACACTGGAAGGAAATAAAGTGGATTCTCAGGTGTTTAAGAGGTACTACTACTCATGCATTATGTTTGGAGGTTCATACATTGTTCTATAGGGATATGTTGATGTAGATATGGAAGGTGATAAAGATAATAGGAGGAGCAACATAGGGTGTATTTTTACAGTAGGTGGAACAATAGTAAGTAAGATTCTGAAACTGCAAAAGGTTGTTTCACTTTCAACCACAGAAGCAGAGTATGTTGCTGCTATAGAGGCTACTGAATAGATGATTTGGATACATAGGTTCATGGATGAATTGTGTAAGAAGTAGGATAATAGCAGGTTATACAACATATAGAGTGCCATTCATCTTGCAAAGAAGTCATCCTTCCATTCTAAGACTAAACACATACAAATCAAGTACCATTTCATATGATATGTTTTGGAAGATGAACTGTTGAAGTTGGAAAAGGTACATACTAGCTAGAATCCCGTAGACATGTTGAAAAAGGTAGTAACCAGAGAGAAACTAAGTTCCTGCTTAGTTTCAGTTGTCTTTCAAGCATGGAGGTGAAGATGAGAAATTTTTCAGGTCCAAGGTTTGGAGCATAGTCCATCATATGCAATAGCGGTGGAGTTGCTGTGATCAGTATCCAAGTGGAAGATTGTTGGTTATGGAGACTGATATTCCTAATTCAGAGGTTGTGTTTCGGTCATGTTTGGATCCCAGACCATGAAGGGAGGGTGTGATTCCACCCCCACTATAGTCACCACCCCCCCTTAGCAAGGGTTCGAGGGTAGTGCCCCCGTAGTTTTTTTTTTATTTTTAAAAAGGCCTTGTAAAATGTTGTAATTTCATAGTCACGAATTGGTCAATAATGGGTGATTTCCGAGCCCATGGTATTGGGTATCCCGTAGTATTTTTCCATGGAAATCCCTCTTTAAAAGAAAGGTATTGTAATAAGGCTATGTATTGTAGTATTGTAAAGATCTCTATGATTGTGTAAGAGATATTGAAGAGGAAGTTGCAGCGGATGTGCTATGGGTTGTATCCCTTCATTTGCTAGATAGATTAATAAAATGACTGGCAATTTCTCCATGGATGTAGCCCAAATTGGGTGAACCACGTATATTGGTCTCTCTGGTATTTTGATCTTATGTGTTTTATTTCCGCATTCTATTTATTTTATTGCTCTGCGATCTTGTTTTTCTAACATGGACAACATACCAGATGATAAATTGTTGGGTATATTTATTGGAACCTTGAAGGATAACATTCAACATTAGATGCACCCCTTTGAACCAAAATCCTTAGAGAAGGATTTCATGGTGGCAAGGAAGGTTGAAAGTAAAAATATGGCAATGGCTGCTAAAGGTACCACTTCTAACACATATAAAGAGAATAATGTTCCTTCTTCTAACCCACCTCAAAGGTTTACACCCAAATAACTGGATGAAAGAAGAGAAAAGGTCTATGCTTTGATTGTGATATCAAGTATAGTAAGGGACATAAGTATGGTTGTTGGGCCCAGGTTGAGATAAAGTTTTGGAAGCACCTTTTTGAGACAAGCAGGGAAAGCTGAGCTGAGCGCAGCTCAGAAACACATTTTTGGCTAAGTATTGAGGATGCTGCGAAGTTGCGCGCAGCATCCAACTTTTGACCAGACTGCGGAGTTGCGCGCAGCATCGAAGTTTTAGCCGTGATGCGAAGACCAATACTGCGCTGAAGTAGTGCTGTGGAGTTAGGAGGCCACGTGGAGCCAGCAAAGCGGTGTGCTGGACAAGTATCAGGTATAGCTACCGGCTCGACCGGTAGCAGCCATTTTTGGAAAAGATATTTAAGGATTACCGAGCGGCGGACGTAGGGAAAACAGGAAGGCGGCCACGTGTGGGTTGTTAAGGAAAGCGACGTTTGGCATGCTTAGAAGGTAAAACCGTTAGAGAGAAACGGTTCGGCAGAAGCAGCCTGTAGGAACGTGTGTGACAGGAAGGCCTATAGCGACAGAATGAGGACGTGCAGATCTACCATGATCAAGCAGACGCTACCAGGAGCCAGCAAGCCGATTTGGAAAATCGGCACAGTTTTGGAAACCCTTAGGGTTTTGGGTTTTAGGTCTTCGACATTGTACAGACATGACCTTCGGGCATGATCTATTTAAGAAGACACTTTGGTATGGGATGGGGGTTGGTTAGTTGATTGGGGATTAGAGTAATCTTGAGATAACCTTTTTGTATTGTAAAATCTCTCTGAGCTGAGAATATTGTAAAGGCTCTGCAGCTGTGTGCGCAAAGACCCAGCCGAGAGAATGGAGAGTCTACAGTTGAGTGCGCAGACTAAGAATGGTTGCCCCATCCCTTTTTAAAGATATATATTACCAACCGTTCTTGTGGACGTAGCTTTCCATCCGGGGAGGTGAACCATGTTAAATCCTGTGTTATGTGATGATGTTTATGAATGAATGACTATCTGTATTTTCTATAGAATGAATGCTTGAATGTTTTCTTGCATGCTGTAATATGAGAACTTTGATATGCATTTACCAATAGGAGAAGTTTGGGAATGATATGCTAGGTTCCATGGAAGTAGATGAATGGCAAACATTTCAATTCTATGTTAAGATCATGAATCAATCAATTAAGCCTAATACTTCCTTAAACACAGTGAAGGACGCAACACAGTTAGTCATGTCTATCGTTTCAGTTCCCGTTGTAATAATCCAAGTTCTTGATGAATGCTAGAAAGATAACCAGTAAGTGCATGAATGAATGGATGAGTGATATTCATTTCAGTGCCTTAACGTTTTTGAGATCTTCCAAGTAGAGGATAAGTGTGGATAATTCGCAGTTCCAGTAGAAGATTCGCAACAGTAAGAAACCCTTAGTGAGGCCCGCAGCGTTGCCTCCACCGCGCAGTACTGCTCGCAGCATAGATCCTGCTGCGTACTGCATCACTTTGCCCCGCAGTGCACTCCTTCTGTCCTGCGCTGCGCAGCTCGTTCATATAAACAACTCATCATTTACTGTGGAAACCTGATTCCGCAGTACCCCATAAGATACGCCTCAGGTGAGACCTCAACCTGCTCACAGGTTGTTGCCGAAAGGGCCAGTGCGAAGGGGTTTTGTTGGTCAAAGGGAGAACCGCAAAGAACCTGGGTCTAATTGGAAACCTCTGGGTCAGTTTAAGCCAACAAATGGTTCCATTGTCGTGCTAGAATCCATGATGAGTTGCAATCACGATGTGTGAAGAAGAATATCAGTTCCCCAAAGGATCTGACTATTGGCATCCCGAAAAGACATAATCCAAGCTTGGTGGGATAAGACCATAAGCGATTTTAACAGAAAAGAAAATAGACATCCACGTCTAAGCGACACACAGTGGTCGGATAGATATCTGTTGGACGACATTCACGAGATCTTTTGGGCATCGTTTCCAAATGAGCCGCATGCGTGGATCTCGCGACTTGCAGAGAAGAAAAACTGTTTCCAAGGAGGAGTTCCTACAGAGTGGAATCCCGAGCTCATAGCGCAGCTTGAAGCATTAGACAACCCATTGTCACGCGTAGTTGATTATTGGGTCGATCATATGCTAGAAGGATTTGTAACAGAATTTGCTGTAGACACACTCAAATCCTACAGCCAAGCAGAAGCACATTTTTTCGGAGGATTCCAAGGTAAGTTTCTGAACAATCTCAGTCTATACATTAAGATGCTATTAGCTGAGAAAGGTGTTCTAAGAATGCAGTAATATGCTTGAAGTTTGTCATGATAAACAATAAATATATTGATTCTGACGAAGAGACACATACTCTTAGAAGTGGTAAGAGATATAAAATTAATAAGAATCCGGAAGGCCCTAAACTTCATATAGATACTGAGATCCCCTGCGATCTTGATAGCGAAGTTACACAACCATTTAACCCTGAGAATCCGCCAGCTGCACAAACCACACCACCCTTATCGTAGAACCCACCCGCTACGCAGCCCACCCCGCAGAAGACTCAGCCTAGTCCATCTCTCCCGATAGTCCCATTTGTATTTACTGCGCAGATCCCTTTACAGCAGCCGCGCACTAATCCCGGCACCCCACCACCTAGTAGCACAATGGCAAACATTGATATGAAACTGCCAATATTCAGAGGAACTGGCCTAGAAGACCCTGATTAGCATTGGTTCCTTTGTGAAGCCATATGGAGTGTAAGACAAATCCAGGACGATGCCGTGAAGCAATCACAACTCATCACCACTTTCAGGGATAGAGCGCTACACTGGTTTATGAAATACTCTACTGTACAGCCGAGAACCCTCGCAGAAATTAAAGTCACGCTGGTGACGGAGTTCAAGAAACCTAAGTCTAACTCTCAGTGTATAACTGAGCTGAAGGAAATAAAGCAGAGACCAACTGAAACGGTCTGGGAATTTGATAAGAAATTTAAGACCTTACTAGACCAAGTAATTTTTGTTATACCACTAGAACAACATAAAGAATGGTTCATTGCTGTGCTGTTACCTCATATCAGATTACCATTGATGCAGAAGAAGGTTCTATCCCAGGCAGAGGCCTTGGAAATTGCAATGAAGTTGGAAGCTTCACCGATTGGCGATACTAGTTCTGGGATGTCTCAGATCCAGAACCAACTGACCACCCTCACACTTGAACTGCAAAATATGAAAAATGGTAAAGAACAAAGATATGAGCCTAGACAGGAGGTCTGGTGTACAAGTTGTAAAGGAGAAGGTCATGACCACGAGCATTTCCCTCTATTCTGCGACTATATTGACAGTGGCGCGCCTAACCCATTAAATCAGAATCAGGCCCCATGGTGTGAAATTTGCAAAACCACAGGACATAGACCTGAAGACTATTACCTCATCCAGAAATATGTGAAAACTCCTAAGAATTTATACATCAATTTCTGTAAATCAGTTGGACATGATGAATCCAACTGCCGTGCATATGGATTAATGAATGAAAGAAAAAGGGATATGGACTCAATGCGAGGCACTGGTTTGTACCGCGTACAAGAAGATACCCAGCCAAAACAAGAAAATGCATAATATGACCAAGGAGGATACAGAGGTCGTGGTGGTGGATACCGCGACAGAGGAAGAAATGCTGGTCCGACATAGGGAAGAGGCCATGGCCAAGTCATTTGTTATAACTGTGGCCAACCCGGGCACGTGTCTAGAGATTGTGTTAACCCATGCACTACGTGCAATTATTGTAAATCGTTTGAGCATGTCATTGAAGATTGCCTAGTATTAGAGGTGGAAATGCAGAAGAGAAGATGAATAGAGGCTCCAAATCCAAACGTCCAGTGGATCGCAGTAGAAAATAGACCAGTGGATCCGAGCATTAATGTGGTCACATGCAGTGGCACTGAGACAGGCCGGGACAGAGGAGCGGAAGCTTCAACATTAGGGGAGGCACATACGAACAAGGATCCCCTTAAAACAGTATGGATAAGGAAAGCTCCAGGAAAAGCACCCCCTCTTAACCTACAGAAGAACAAGGAGATCTTCATTAACGCGCGGCATACCTTTAGAGAACCAGGAGATAAGTCATCAAGGATCCTGTTGCGCAGTGAAACACCACATGTTGTTGAAGACATGCTGGCTCCTTATGACAAAACAAGTACTGCAACAGATGTCTGTACTTCTGTTGCGCAGTTCTTGCGAAGCTGCATGAAGTTACTAAAAAGCGAAAAAGCCATAGTAGAGCTCCAGAAGCTTATCAGCCAGTATGAACCTCGGATTGCAACAGAGACTCCAGATAGCGCTGTACATCATATAAGGGAGCACAAAAGAACAGGCCGGGAGATGAAGCTTACTGCTGCGTAGATAGGATATTTTGAAATGGATGAAGTCATCCTTGATCTGGGATCAGAAGTGAATGTCTTGACTAAGCAGACATGGCAGCAGATGGGTCAACCAAAGTTGCTCTGGTCACCTATCCAGTTACGAATGGCTAATCAGGAGAAGGTCATACCTTTTGGCAGCTTATCTAATGTAGTTGACATCAACGGAGTACAGAGTCATGTAGACTTCGAGGTTATTGAAATCGTGGATGATAGTCAACCATTTCCAGCAATATTGGGAATTGATTGGGCTATGGATAACTTGGCTATCATAAACTTGAAGACAAAGAAGATGATCTTTGAAGGGAAGCATCTTAGGGTCATCGCACCATTGGATCCTAAAGATGGTGATAGATATAGTGAGCCGATTCAGGAGGAATCCCAAGCTCAAGATTTAGACCGACTATACCAGCTGACTGCGAACAAGGAAGACTACATTAATCCTACTACGGATGGTACGCTCAGTTGGCGATGCGACACTTCTTGTATCTCTGACTCGGATACAGGATTGGAGAATTGGCAAAGCCGCATGCATGAAGTATCAGCAAGAAGATGTGCGAAGGTTACGAAATCACTGCGCTGGATCGGAAAAGAGGTGAGTCTTATTCCCACATATGATGGTTCTACTAATGTTTACAGTTTCATAAGGGAATATACTGCAGCTATACCAGATGAGCATAGACTGCCAGCTTTAGATATAGCATTGCGCGATACACCTGGTGGAATGCACATAAGAAAACGTTCACCACTTGGGATCAATGCAAATCTAAGATGCAGATCCGGTTCGCTGAAAAGGTTACTTTACCCTTTGAAAAGTATAATGGACAGACAGACCCTAGTGAGCAAATTGAAATCTGTTCAAAGGCATGGATGGAAAGACCACTTACAGAATGGGTACATTTATTTGTACATACATTGGATGCGGGTATCCCATAGAAATGGTATATAGACCTGGAGTTGCGCAGTGAACTCACTGATTGGGAGTTGCTCGCTGTGAACTTCCGGAAGGACTTCAGTTTTGAAGATGAGAATCCATTAATCCATGAAGCATTACAGCTAATCAAGAAGCGCATATTCCAGGATGATTTTCCTCATCAAAACATAACATTGCAGGAGTTTTTTGGGATAGAGTGCGTTCGTGCGCACCTATAGTCAGAATGGAAGGAACATGAAGAGCACTTGATCGAGTGTTACAACTTAGCTGAAGATACCAATGATACAAATGAAGACGATGAGGAGGACCCGCGAAACATAGATATACTAGAGTCAGAAGGAACACATGAGGTAGAAGGACCTCCGTTGGAAATCCTAGATATGACTGGACCAGTAAAAACACAAAAAGTGAACATTGGCATAGACAAAGAACCGAAGTTCGCATCAATAGGAGATTATTGGGACGATCAGACTATTGCAGAGATCGCAGATACCTTACATGAGTATCAGGAACTATTTCCAACAAAATTTACAGAGATGAAAGGAATTTTTGGAGACCTAGGGGTCATAAAAATACCTTTAAAGCCAGGTGCTAATCCTTTCAAGCAGAGGCCATACAGATTGAATCCGCGCTACAAGGAAAAAGTCCGCGCAGAACTTGATAAGATGCTAGAAGCAGAAATCATTGAACCAGTTGAAGAATTTGAATGGATTAGCCCCATGGTTGTTCAGGACAAGAAAGCAAAAGGCGAGATCAGGATTTGTGTGGATCTCAGAAAGCTGAATGATGCTTCCATGCACGACCCATTTCCTACTCCATTCACAGATGAAGTGCTTGATAACGTTGGAGGAAATGAGGCATATTCTTTCACTGATGGTTTCTCTGGCTATCATCAGATCAAGATTGATCCTGCGGATAGGCATAAGACGACATTTTCTACAGAATGGGGGTCATTCCAGTACACCGTCATGCCTTTTGGGCTGAAGAATGCACTTTCCATATTCTCTAGAGTCGTCGTCGCAGCATTTAAAGATTTTATGCACAAGTTTTTAGAAGCGTATTTTGATGATTGGACTGTATTTGGTCTATTGAAAAATCATTGCACGAATCTCCGCATGATGCTCGAGAAGTGTCGACAGCATCAAATATCCCTGAATTTGAAAAAGTGCATTTTCTGTGTGCCCTATGGAATTTTACTTGGCCACATTGTCTGTAAGCAACGATTGATGGTAGACCCTGCAAAGATTGCAGTTATTGCAAACTTACCAACACCAAATTCAGTCAAGATGTTGCGATCTACATTAGGCCATACTGAATATTACAGGAAATTTATAAAAGGTTATGCGCAAATAACCACAACAATGGAAAAGCTGTTGAAGAAAGATGCACCGTTCATTTGGAACGCAGAATGCAAACAGGGTTTTGACACATTAAAAGAAAAGATGGTCACTGCGCCTATCCTAGTCTTTCCAAACTGGACGAAGCCATTCCATGTCTATGTTGACGCATCATGTATTGCCCTAGGGATCGTGTTAGCTCAGCCAAGAGAGAGAGGTATTGACCACCCTATTTCATTTTTTAGCAGAAAGCTTTCAACAACAGAGAAGAACTATACTACTACTGAGAGGGAAGGCCTTGTGATGGTATATGCCCTACAGAAATTTAGACACTACTTGCTGGGATCACACTTCCTTATGTTTACTAACCATTCTGCGTTTAAATATTTGGTCAACAAGCCAGTGTTAGGGGGACGCATATGCCGATGGATATTGCTATTCCAGGAATGTGACTTTGAAATTATTGTCAAGCGAGGTAGACTGAACTTGGGACCTGATCATCTATCAAGGATCGAGTTAGGAGAGAAGCTGACGAATATTGAAGAGAGTCTGCCTGATGTGCAATTATTTAGTATACAGGTTGCCGATGATTATTACAAGGATATCATTGACTTCCTAACCACAGGGCTGGCACCCTAGGAATTCTTGGTCCAACAGAAAAAATAGTTAGTGGTGTGCGTAGCGGACTTCACTATAATTGCAGGACAGTTATACAAACTTGGGCTAGATGAAGTCCTGCGTAGGTGCGTACTCGATCATGAGAAGCCATTTATTGTAGCTGACGCACACTCAGGAATCGTGGGAGGTCACTGTGCAAGAAGGGCTACTGTGCAGAAGATATTGCGCATAGGGCTATGGTGGCCTATGCTCCATAAAGATGCCAAAGAACATTGCAGGAACCATGATGTCTGTCAAAGGAAAGGAAAACCATCACGCCGAGATGAGATGCCATTGAATCCACAGTTGACACTGCAGCCATTTGAAAAATGGGCAATAGACTTTGTGGGTCCTATAAACCCACCAGGAAAAAGAACGGGTGCAAGGTATATTATTACTGCTACGGATTACCTCACTAGATGGGCAGAAGCAAAACCAGTTAAGGACTGCAGCGCCAGTACTGCTGCGCAATTTATTTTTGAAGAAATACTCACCAAATTTGGTCGTCCGAAGATTTTGATGAGTGACCAAGGTACTCACTTTTTGAACAAGACGATTGAGGCGCTTACAGAGGAATTCCACATTCGTCATCAGCGCAGTACTCCATATCACCCACAGGCGAATGGTATTGTAGAGGCTTTCAATAAAATATTGGAGAACACACTCACTAAGGTGTGCAATGTAAATAGAGACGATTGGGACCTACGCATCTCATCTGTGCTATGGGCATATCAGACCACATGCAAGAGATTGACAGGACAGACACCCTTTTAGTTGGTTTATGGGCAGGAGGCTATAATGCCTATGGAATATATTGTCCCTAGGTTGAGAATCGTTGCATTTACAGGGATGGCAGACTGCGAAGCTCTAGAAGAGAGGTTACTACACTTACTGGGCTTGGAGGAAGATCGCTTCATCGCAGGCTTCCACCAGCAAGCTCAGAAGGACCGCGAGAAAGCATGGCATGATCGCCATATAAAGAACAAGTGTTTTCAGGTAGGTGATCTAGTCCTCCCGTATGATAGGAAATTCATGAAATTCCCTGGTAAATTTAAGATGCATTGGCTTGGCCCATATATTGTAATACATGTTACTAACACTGGTGTAGTCCAGTTAGCCAATTTAGCTGGTGATACCTTGCCAACTTTGATAAATGGAAGCAGGCTAAAGCTATACCATGATAGCACTGCTTCACAGAACCCTGAATAACGAACAAAGGAAGGAAGTCCTAAGTGTCAAGTACAGTTGAAAGTGGACACTAGAAATGTAAATGAGTCTGTACATGTATGATAAAAGGAAGAAGGTATGATAAGAAGAATGATCTATGCACTGCACAACACTGTTGAAGCTGCACGAAAAAAAATAAAAAAAATAAAAAAAAAAATATATATATAGTGGAAACCGCGCAGTTCGAAATTTTTGGCACTGCGAAGTAGCCGCGCAGGGTTACAGATGGATTGCCGCCCAGTTCGGTGCAGCACTCAGACAAAAATAGTTTTTGCATGGCTTTTCAGAAAAATAGCCGTTAGATGACCGTTGTAGCAACCACTTCAGCATTTGAAGAGAAGATAGCCATTATGAGCACGCTGACGACAGAAAAGACCGAAGAGTCCGCTCAAATTCACCAACGGACACCACATTAATTTCTTATCTAGCCGTTGAAGGGCGTGGGAGAGGGTCTGCTACGCCTATAAATAACACCGTTGGGAGAATCGCGGGCGTTACCAAGCACTTAGAATTTTCTTGCGATTAACTTGTCTGAGCTAGTAGCCATCTGTATTCTGTCTGCCTTAGCCGCTACCTCATTTATGAATGTTTGAACCTTCCTTTAGAGAAGAAGAACTGACCATTGAAGAAGCACTGAGGATATTTCAGCACGGAGGGATTCAACAGTTAATGAAAACTCTATTTAAGAAGGTCACCGTAGAACAAGGTGAAGGATCCTGCAGATCACCAAGAATTAATTCGACAATGCAGGAAAAAACAAAAGATAAAGGAAAATTCGTAAGTGCACCTCGATCCAACATCATAAAGATGGGCTCCTCGACACAGAAATCACCAGTCTTTCAGACAGAACCCGTGAAGATGACACCCCAATATATCTGCCCACAGGCACTGAATGCCCCTGTGTTTAAATTGTCCAAAAATGCGAGATACGACATCCCGCTGTCACCTATCTCAAAGCATGTATATGTTGGTAAGAATCTGCTGGGAAAGATAACAGATTGTAAATGGGAGGATTATGACCTCTTGGGAATGAAGAAAGACGAGCCAGATGTTCCCAAATACCTAGATTTTCAACCAGACCAGTATATGTGCTGGAAAAAGGACGCCAAGGGAACTCTGAACTTGGTAGCTGATAGTTGGTTAGCACTTGTCATTCAGTCGGGGCTACTGAACTTGCTGAGATTGCCACATTTTGACCGTTCTCCAGAACTTAATATCATGGTTCGCACACTCATGGCGCGAATCCACCAAGGTTATCTGTGGCTGGACAGGAACATTGATATTAACATTGATTTGATCCACCGCATCACCGGGCTAAGCAAGCGCGGTAAGGATCCAAAGCAATTCTTCCAAGGGAAGAGCAAAGAAAAAGAGGCTATTGAGAAGATGAAGAAAACACATTCGGTGGTAAAGGAAAAAAGAGGTTTCCCAACAGAAGATATAGAGGGCAGAGCAACAAGATTTGTAACGCAGTTGCTTGCAGGCAAGATACTCAAAACAGATAGGCCTTCGGAGGTGCCTGTGGGCGCAATACTCCTTGGTGCCGCAACGACCGAAGGAAACAGCTTTAATTAGTGTCAGTTTCTGTTGAATGAGTTCCTTGAAGAACTCAATGACACAAAGGTGAATGGCGGCCAATTCCATTTCACCTGGCTCATCGTCCTGATTGCTTTGTGTGGATGGAAGGAGCCAGGATCCTAGAGGGTTTAAGTTCGTCAACCTCTGGGAAAAAAAAATGTAGAGCGCCAGCATGCGACAACATAAGTCTTTTACCAGTACTATATTCAGCTGTGCGACGTAATCACGAAGACACCCCGCATTACAAAGAAGGTCACGGCGAGGTATATCTGCATCATCGACTTTGAGGCGGATATGAAATGTATCTTCATATTGCCGAAAGCACAAACGAGGAAACCGGAGTGGTTCCCAGGGAAGTACATCATGTATGAGCAGGATATTGAGGACCTCATGAAAGATTGGCTAGCAGAGTTCCGTGTAGAGGTTATGGACGTGGAGACAGATTCAGCAGAAGATGAGCCGATCCCGCTCTCATGCCCAATCATTGAAGAAACAGGGAAGAGAAAAGAAGTTGAGACTTCGGAGAAGCCAAAGTCAAGGAAAAAGGTGAAGGCCACAAAGATTCAATCGGAGGCAGTCCTCAATGATGATGACTATGAGATGATAGCCGAAACAGTCTCAGAGCAGATGAAGGAGCTTATGGCGGCTAAAGAAAAGAAGGACATGGTCATCCAGGATGACTTGCACAAGACGCGGCTCGCAATGAAAGGCCTAATGAAGAAAATGGACGATGTCCAGAAAAGCCTTATTTTGCCACGGGAATCAGGGGCTGAAGGGAGGACGGTAGGGACCTCGCAGCAAGGAATCCAACAACTAGCAATAGCGCTTCCGTCAAAGACTAGAATTGTCTATCTAGACCCATTGGCTGTTGCGTTTCCAATGGCAGAGCAAGTTGTCTTGGACACAAAGGGAGTCGAGAGGGTAGAGCTCGACTTAGCCAAAATACCTTTACCAAGATTGCACTTCATCCACACGCAGATCGTTGAGGAGATGCATGAATGGACGGTTGAATCAATGAAGTTACAAGCAAAGCTCACCACAACAAACAGGCAAATTCAGCTATAGGCAGAAATATAGCTACGCAACGAACTGGACCACCGACAAAATTTGGAGACTACCATATCCAATGTGGCGAAGGATATCAAAGGCATAGAAATCCAGGATGATCCTGCAAACATAGTTCTGAGGATCAGAGATAAGGTGAGATCCTTGCAGACAGAGATGCAGGATAAAGAGATTTATTATGAGGTCGATATTGCCACATTGAAGGATAAGCTCAATAAGCAGGCGCCATTAACTGAACAGCAAGTCAGAGAGCAAGTAGTGAGCGCCGCCTAGAAAAGCATTACAAGTGAGATGGCTAAGTGCCAATCTCTCCTGGATAAGGTTTCCCAGGCAATCGCGACCCTTGAAGAGGATCAAGGGTTGCTGCAGGTCAAAACCGTGGTACAAGAAAAATAGACCGCACTGGACAAGTTGAATGCAAAGGTTAAAGCTCTGCCACCCAAAGAAAGGATGCCGAGATACAAGGAGATATACAGCTTAAAGAAAGAAGTACAGGAATTACGACAAAAAGAGACTGAAATGGATAATCAGTTGCAGCAGCTCCTGGAGAATGCCATGGCGGTATCGCAGCAGATTGAAGATAAGTAAGCAGAACTACGCGATAACCAAGAGTAGGTACAAGACCAAATTGGCCAAGAAATAACTCCAACACTGCTTGAGACAATTAAACAGGTTGAGGAGGATACAAGAGAAGCAGTAGTGCATTTGTGCGGTACATATGACGAGTTCGCGGCCAAGTTCGTTCCGTCGGTCACGGCGCAGAGTGAGATAGCTGAAACAATCAGTGGCTCGGGGATGAGCCACATGTAAGTGTTAGGGGCATGTTGGGCCCAGGTTGAGATAAAGTTTTGGAAGCACCTTTTTGAGACAAGCAGGGAAAGCTGAGTTAAGTGTAGCTCAGAAACACATTTTTGGCTAAGTATTGAGGATGCTGCAAAGTTGCGCGCAACATCAAACTTTTGACCAGACTGTGGAGTTGCACGCAGCATCAAAGTTTTGGACATGATGCGAAGACCAGTACTGCGCCGAAGCAGGCAACGGAGTTAGGAGGCGACGTGGAGCTAGCAAAGCGGTGTGCTAGATAAGTATCAAGTATAGCTACTGGATCGACCGGGTAGCAACCATTTTTGGAAAAGATATTTCAGGATTGCCGAGTGGCAGACATAGATAAAACAGGAAGGCGGCCATGAGTGGGTTGTTAAGGAAAGCGATGTTTGGCATGCTTAGAAGGTAAAATCGTTAGAGAGAAACGGTTCGGTAGAAGCAGTCTGTAGGCACGCGTGCGATAGGAAGGCCGATAGTGACAGAATGAGGACGTGGAGATCCGCCATGATCAAGCAGACTCTACCAAGAGCCAGCAAGCCGGTTTGGAAAATCGGCGCAGTTTTGGAAACCCTTAGGGTTTTGGGTTTTAGGTCTTCAACATTGTACAGACATGACCTTCGGGCATGATCTATTTAAGAAGACACTTTTGTATGGGATGGGGGTTGGTTAGTTGATTGGGGATTAGAGTAATCTTGAGATAACCTTTCTATATTGTAAAATCTCTCTGAGCTGAGAATATTGTAAAGGTTCTGTAGCTCTGTGCGTAGAGACCTAGCCGAGAGAATGGAGAGTCTACAGTTGAGTGCGCAGACTAAGAATGGTTGCCCCATCCCTTTTTAAAGATATATATTACCAACCGTTCTTGTGGACGTAGCTTTCCATCCGGGGAGGTGAACCACGTTAAATCCTGTGTTATGTGATGATGTTTATGAATGAATGACTGTCTGTATTTTCTATAGAATGAATGCTTGAATGTTTCCTTGCATGTTGTAATATGAGAACTTTGATATGCATTTACCAATAGGAGAAGTTTGGGAATGATATGCTAGGTTCCACGGAAGCAGATGAATGGAAAACATTTCAATTCTATGTTAAGATCATGAATCAGTCATTTAAGCTTAATACTTCCTTAAACACAGTGAAGGACGCAGCACAGTTAGTCATGTCTATCGTTTTAGTTCTCGTTGTAATAATCCAAGTTCTTGACGAATGCTAGAAAGATAACCAGTAAGTGCCTGAATGAATGGATGAGTGATATTCATTTCAGTGCCTTAACGTTTCTGAGATCTTCCAAGTAGAGGATAAGTGTGGATAATTCGCAGTTCCAGTAGAAGATTCGCAGCAATAAGAAACCCTTAGTGAGGCCCGAAGTGTTGCCTCCACCGTGCAGTATCGCTCGCAACATAGATCCTGCTGCATACCACATCACTTTTCCCCACAGTGCACTCCTTCTGTCCTGCGCTGCGTAGCTTGTTCATATAAACAACTCATCATTTACTGTGGAAACCTGATTCTGCAGTACCCCATAAGATACACCTCGGGTGAGACCTCAACCTGCTCGCAGGTTGTTTCCGAAAGGGCCGGTGCGAAGGGGTTTTGTTGGTCAAAGGGAGAACCGCAAAGAACCCAGGTCTAATTGGAAACCTCTAGGTCAGTTTAAGCCAACAATGGTGAGAAGAAATTATTCTACATAGATTCTGAAGAGGAAGAAGCAAAAGAACATGAACCGTCTCAAGCTGAAGAAATACAAGAGATTACTCCTGAAGTTATTACTCCCACCATATATTTTCATGCATTGGTTGGAATTAGCACTCCCCAAACTCTCAAGATCTAAGAATATATCAAAAATAAAAAGGTAACATTGTTGACTGATTCTGGTAGTACTCATAATTTCATTCATTGTAAACTAGCCAAATCTCTCAATTGCTTTGTATGTCCAGCACCATAGTTTCAAGTAATGATTGTATATGGAGGAACTATCAATTGCACATGGAAATTCCATAATATTAATATTACTATGGGGTAATATGTATTGAATAGTCCAATGATTTCTATCCCAATGGGTGGTGCTTGATTTGTCTTAGGGGTTCAATGGTTACAATCATTAGGAACAATTGCTTTTAATTTTCAAGAAATTTTCATGGGGAGGAAAATAATTTGAATTAAGGGGTATCACATGGAATCCATTCAAGGTGATAAGCTCTAATGGTATGACAAAATTGTTGAAAAAGGGACATCAACGTGTAATTGCACAAGTATGCTCACTAGATGTTCAAACATCTAACCCTCTTATTCCCATGGACCTCGAAAGGGTAATTGATAATAAATCCAAGGTATTTGAATATATTCTAAAAGGTCTTCCACCTACTCAAGATTTTGATCATGCCACTTAATTCCAGAAAGTGTTCCTCCTAACATTAGACCTTACAGAAACCCCTATGGATAGAAGAGTGAAATTGAGCATATGGTTGAAGAAATGTTAGAGGCTAGCTTAATTAGGCCTAGAAAAAGTTCTTACTTTGCACCAATGGTAATGGTACACAAGAAGGAGGCCTCATGGAGTATGTGTCCAAATTACAAATATCTCAACAAGATCACCATTAAAGATAAGTTTCCCATTCTTGTCATTGATGAATTGTTAGATGAACTACACAGAGCAACTTACTTCACAAAGTTGGATAGTTGTTCAGGGTATCATCATATTAGAATGAAGGAAGGATACATCCATAAAACAACATTCAAAACTCATGAAATTCATTATGAATTTTTGGTCATGCCTTTTGGAATTACAAATGCACCTTCCACATTTCAAGATTTGATGAATTCCATTTTCAAGCCCTTCCTTAGAAAATTGTGTTAGTATTTTTTGAGGATATACTAATATATAGCAAGTCTTGGGAATAACATGTTCAACATGTTGACAAGGTGCTACAAATACTAAAAGAGAAACAACTATATGCAAAACCTTCCAAATATTTCTTTGGGGTAAAGGATGTAGAGTATTTATGTCATATTGTATCTCATGAAGGTGTCAAGTTAGACCCTAACAAAATTAAAGCCATGATGGACTGGACGATTCCCAAAAAATTGAAGAATCTTAGAGGATTCTTAGGTTTGAAAGGGTACTACCACAAGTTTGTTCAGAACTATGGAAGAATAATTGCACCTTTAACAACAATATTGAAGAAGGAAGCATTTTCTTGGACTCTAGAGGAAAATCAAGCTTTTGAACAACTTAAAGAGGCAATGTGTAAAGCTCCTGTTTTGACCACACCAAACTTCACAAAAACCTTCATTATGGAATGTGATGTCTCGGGAAATGGAATAGGTGTTGTTATAATTCAAGAAGGAAAACCCCTTTCTTTCAAAAGTTGATCAATGAAGGGGAAGAAATTACAAAAAACCCATTTATGAGAAGGAAATGATGACTACATGCACTTAAGCAATGTCGACCTTACCTAATAGGTAGGCACTTCAAGGTCAAAACATATCATGATAGTCTTAAATACTTCTTGGAACAGAGACTATCTTCATAAGAGAATAAAAAATGGGTAACCAAGATGTTGGGATATGACTTTGAAATCATCTATACAAAAGGGAAACAAAATGTGGTGGCAGATGCACTCTCCAGAAAAGATGAGGATGTTGAGGCATTACTTTGGGCGATTTCGATTATACAACCTGATTGGGTCGTAGAAGCAAGGGAAGAATGGAAGAATGACCAATCTGTGTGGACTCTCATTCAAAAGCTACAGAAGGATCCCAGTGTATCAGATAATTTTGTGTGGAAAAATGATTCACTATGGTATAAGGATCGCTTATATATATGTCATAACTCCCAACTCAAACAAAATATCCTTTTGGAATTACACACCTTTCATATTGGTGGGCACTCAGGATTCCTAAAAACTTACCATAGGGTATAGGAGGAATTTGTTTGGGAAGGTCTTAAATATGATGTTCAAAGGTTCATGGAAGAATTTTCGGTTTTCCAACATAATAAGGTTGAAACAGTTAAGATCCCAGGTTTTTAACAACCATTAGAAATACCTTGTAAGTGATGGGAGGAAGTCTCAATGGATTTTATCATAGGTCTACCCAAGTCAGAAGGAAAGAATGTTATTATGGTGGTTTTTGTAGACTCACAAATTATGCACACTTTTGTGCACTCTCTCACCCTTTTAATGCAAGTACAGTTGCTGCATCCTTCATGGAAACAATTCAAAAGTTACATGGAAACCTGAAGATTATTGTTAGTGATCATAATCCAATTTTCACTGGAAAATTTTGGATTGAACTATTTTTGTGTTTGGGTACCCAGTTGGCTCATAGTTCATCCTATCATCCTCAATCCGATGGGAAAACAAAGAAATTGAACAAATATTTGGAAGGCTATAACCTTCGCTACTTTGCATTTGACAAACAAACACAATGGGTGAAATGGTTATCTTTGGAAGAATGGTGGTACAACACTTCTTTCCACACGCCATCAAAACTGTATCCATTTATGGCACTTGATGGGTACCATCCTCCATCTATCTATCACATCTCCATTAAAAGGAAAAGATAAAGTTCAAGCTATGGAATATCACCTAGAGCACCAACAAGAAGTTCTCTAGTTACTGAAGGACAACCTGACCATGTCAAAAAATTAGGATGAAACAACAAGAAGATCAACATCGTAGTGAAAGGATTTTTGAAGAAGGATATTGGGTATTTATGAGGCTGTAACCTTACAAACAAATGTCCCTCAAGAAACTAAATAAAGACAATAAATTAGCACCCAATCACTATGGTCCTTATAAATTGTTGCATAAGATTGGTAGTCGGCTTACAAATTGGAGCTCCCTTCAGCTTCAAGGGTACACCCAGTTTTCCAGGTTTCTTGCTTAAATAAGGTAACAGGAAACAAGGTCACAATTCAAATGATATTTCCGCAGCTTGATGAAGAAGGAAAATTCATATTGGAACTTGAACAAATCACGGAAACAAGGATCAAACAACTATGCAATCGGGCTATTACTGAGTACCTCATCAAGTGGAAGAACTTATTAGTTGAAGATTCGACATGGGAAGATGAGTCCTTCATACAGAAGCATCTAGAACTAATCAAGCATTGAGTACAACACTTGTCTGAAGGGGAGGGGCATGCTAAGCCCTAAATGTTGTCACATTACCCCCTATATTGCGGCTCATTACCCCCTATATTGCGGCTCATTACCCCCTATATTGCAGCTCATTATATACTATTGTTGTTAGCTTAGGTGCATTAGTGGTAATTGTCATTAGTATTATTATATTAGTTATGTTGGCTTGTGTCCATTAGTTGTAATTGTACCTCTTTGTCTCATATATATAGGAAGGATACCTTTTCATTTGAATCATCTCATCTTGTCTTGTCTTATGTACTTTATAAGGAGGTTTCCCCCTTGAAGAGGCTTGCTATTCATCTCTTTTCTTCATTATTAAGGCATGGATTACTCTTTCTGGTATCTTTATGCTCTTTTCATGCTCTTTTGGGGAATTTGTTGCTTAGCATTGTTGTTACTCAAACTTGGATAAATGATGAAATGAATAAGTACCAAGTGTTGATACAAAGAGCTGTATGTCTCCACAACAAATTTTGACCTCCCGTGCGACTAGGAGGGAAAAGGAGGGATTGGTACCTTAGGTTTATAGCCTCACAAGACAACTCAAATTCATGTGAAGAATAAGTAACTCAACCCTCTCGCCTTTTTTATGAGTGATACAACATGCAAGGAATAGTCCCATAGTTTATGTACTCAACGAAGTTCGGAACACAATAATGAACAAACTATTTACAAAAGTGCAAAGGTGTCAAGAAGAGTCCTATGCCTTTCGAAATTGATAAAGTAAATGAAAAGAAGTAATATCTAAGCCCCATGAGATCATGAGCATGTTATAAGAGTCCTACAAATCACATAAAATGATTTTAAAAAAAACAACAAAACCTTATATTATAAATGTAAAGAAACTAGAAGCTCGGTGGGTGGGTCAACCAGGGGAGCTCTGGAGCTATCGTGGAAAAACCCTTGGTGCGAGGTTTGGTGAAGATGACATTGTAGTGCTTCCAAGTGTTGGGATAGGTAGAGGTTGGTGTGCTGTGGCCGCGGCTCTAACAGATCTGTCAGATCTGGGCGGGGGCCCTCTCCCCAAGCATCCAAGATGGGGTCTAGCAACTCCATGGGGCCGTTGTCGTCTAGTGATTCTGCAAGCGTTTCAATGGCTATCTCATCCAATGCCGAGAAAGGATCCAAAGGCAGAATAGGGCCAGGGGGATTCCTTCCCAAAACCTTGAAAATTTCAGCCATTCAGGTCAAATCTGAGAAGATCCGGGAGCGAATCAAGGAATGGCGAGAGAAAGCCCTCATTGGTAAGTTTGTGGGGGTTTGGCCTAAGGAATGAGATCTTGTGAACTGGATCAACACTACCTGGAAACGTAAAGGACATTACAATCTGCAACTAGGAGCCAAGGGTTTTTTCACCATTATATTCTTCAATGTTTCACATCGGGATAGAATTATGGAAGGTGGCCCCTATTTCCTTTTCTCAGCTGGACTGTATCTTAGACCATGGAAGGAAAGGTTTAACCTAAAGATGGAGGATGTCACGGTGGCCCCTGTCTGGATCAGGCTCTTCTCCCTGCCATGTGAATACTTGGATCTCGAGATTCTTCAGGATATTGGAAACAATCTAGGCGAATTTGTGAAAGTTGCAGACCAAAACAAACATCAAAGATACACTGTGTATGCCCGGATATGTGTCTACATGGACCTGTCGAAGGAGCTTCCAGAGGAGATCAGTCTAAATTGGGAATATGAGGAATGGATCCAACCTTTGGATTATGAACAACTCCCATTTTGCTGTCGCCAGTGTCATGAATGTGGCCATTTGAGCAGAAATTGTCCTCAGGTAGGGACGCTATCATCTCCTCCCAAAAGTGGCTAGACAGGGGACACAGATAAGGAAGGGTTCACGCAGGTTCATAACAGGAGGAGAAATAAAATGGTAGGGCAGAATAAGGCAGTCAAGGAGAATCGAGGAAAAGGAATTTCAACTTCCAACCCCTTCCAGATCCTGGAAGACTCACAAGATGGAAAGGAGTTTAGAGAGACCAAGGGAAAAGAAAAGTCTGATCATATGGAGGGCGTTCTCGAATAAGTTGAGAAACATCAGAATGGAGATAACCAAGTGGTGCCTATGGTTGAAGATGAGGAAGAGGAGATGGATTTAGGAGAATTGAATCTTGATGAGATCGAGAGAGAATATGAAAAGAAAGGGAAAGGCTCTGTTACTCGACAACAACTGGAACTTCTCCAAGCGGCTATCATCAATGTTAAAGTCTCCAGACAATTAGCTATATCCTATGAGGTGCAAAAAGGTAGCAAGAGGAAATTGCTTGAAGAAGACCTGAAAAGAGGCAGGAAGACGAATAAACAAAGGATTGCAGAGATATGTGTGAAGTTAGTTGAGTGTGGTCAGTATCCCACAATATTGGAAGCCTTCTCTGAAGTCAATAAGGTTAATCAATGAAGTTGATCTCTTAGAACATCAGAGGGTGCAATCATCCCAGGAAGATTAAAACCCTGGCTAGAAAGATCAAACAGGAAAACCAGATATTATCTTTATCCAAGAGACTAAATGCAATTCGCATTTTCTGGAGCAAGCTAAACATAAAATATGGCAAGGCAGTGAATTTATGGCTATTGATGCATCGGGGCTTTTCTGAGGACTGGTGATATTCTGAAAGCCAGACTCTCTATGTCTTTCTGATTGGTGGGCACACTGCTTCTCTCCGAGTGCTTAGTTCACTGATCGGGTGACTGGTTCCACTGGTAGTCTTGTTAATATATATGGACCAAGTGCTTTCCCTCAGAAAAATGCTTTCCTTCAACACTTAGCATGGCTGAGAGCCCAATCTTCTATTGGCTCCTGGATTTTAGGGGGAGATTTCAATCTGACCTCATCTCTTGAGGGAAAAAAGGGGGCAGGAGGGTCTTGGATAAATTCCAGGAAGCGTTTGGAGATTTCATCTGCCAAAGCCCCTTCATTGATATTGAGACTGGCAATGGTTTGTATACTTGGAACAAAAAACGGGGAGGAACCCATTTGTTTGCTTCTAGGATTGACCATTTCCTGACTATGGAGGACTTGGCCAGAGATGGAGGAGAGGTCCATGCTGTTGTCCTTCCGTCGGCTGGCTCTGATCATTGGCCCATTTGCCTCCAATGGGAATGGTCTAATGCTTCTATATTCAAACCTTTTAGTTTCAAACAATTCTAGTTAGAACATAAGGATTTCAAAGAGTTGGTGGGCCAGTGGTGGTAGGAAATTGTCCCTCCCATGGGGACATGGATGTTTTAGTTCCAACAGAAATTAAAATCTCTCAAAGCCAAGATAAAAGCTTGGAACAAATTTGACTTTGGGCACATTTTTCAGGATAAAGCAAAGGTGGTGGCAGAACTAGAGCTGATGCACAGAAAGGGGATGGATGAAGGGTGGAATGATGAGCTCAAAGAGAATGTATATAATCTGATGAATCAACTGGAAGCCAGAGAAAAACTGGAAGAGATTTTCCAGAGGAAAAAATCTAGAAATCAGTGGCTCGAGGAAGGGGATAGGAACACTAAATTCTTCCACAATGCGGTGGTTCAAAATCGACATAAATCCAAGATCCGCAAAGATGATGGTAATCAAGCTGAGTCCCGGTGGGACATTGAAGATGAACTTGTCCATCACTTTGAAGACATTCTTAAGGAGGATCGAGCGGATCGTAGCATTGCCATTACTAGGATAACCCGACATATCCCTAGACTGGTCACTGAGGAGCATAATGAACTCCTGAACACACATGTTACCCTCCAGGAGGTTGAAGAAACCATGCAACAGATGGCATTGGTAAAATCCCCTGGCCTTGATGTCTTCACTACTAATTTTTTCCATTTCTTTTGGGATTTAATTAAACAGGAGGTTGCTGACATTGTTAAAGAATCCTGAAGAAGTGGTGGTGTTCTGAGATCTTTCAATGCCATTTTTTTACCTTAATTCCCAAGGAGGAGGGGGCAGAGGTGCCTAGAAAGTTTCGACCTATTGCTTTGTGTAATGTCATCTACAAGATTATCACGAAGGTGATTGCTAATCGCTCGAAACCTTTGTTCCTGATTTTGATTAGCCCAGAGCAATCTGGCTTTGTGGAGGGCAGACAAATCCTTAATGGAATCATCTTAGCCCATGAAACCATTCATTATTTGAAATCCACCAAGAAACCTGGTATGATGATCAAGCTCGACATTGCAGTATATGCGGAGTATGTTGGAGGCCTTTGGCTTTGGATAAGATTGGGTTAATTGGGTCATGAATCTAGTGATGACGCCCTTCTTTTATATTCTTCTTTATGGGTCTCCCACCAGGCTTCTTCACTCTTCTCGTGGCATCAGGCAAGGTGACCCCCTATCCCCTTTTCTCTTCATTCTCATTGCGGAAGGGCTAGGCTGACTGATTCAGTCACTCACCGTGGAAGGAAAAATCAGAGGCCTAAACCTACATGAGGGAATGTCCAAACAGACCCACCAACAATTTGTTGATGACACCATGCTAATGGGGAACCCTTCAGTCCAAGAAGCCCATGATTTTTAAAAAAGTCTAAAGCTTTTTGCTAAAGCCTCTGGGCTTGAAGTTAACTCTAATAAGTCTTGGATTTTCTTTTTCAATACTCCCAGTATTACTCAACGCAATATCATTCGCATCCTGAATTTTTCCAAAGGCTCCCTCCCTACTAAATTTCTGGGGGCCCCGCTCTCTGAGGGCACTCTTCGAGGGATCTCGTGGCAAGACCTGCTGAACCGCATCAAGGGTAGACTCAACAACTAGATTAATAGACCTTTAAACTTCCCTAGCCAGTTAATGTTGGTCAAATCCATCCTGCAGGCTATGCCTATTTACATTTTTTCAGTGATGTCTGTGCCTAAAACAGTTCTTAGAGAGATCAGAAGCATCCAACATAATTTCTTATGGGGTGGCAGGGAGTCCAAATCCAAATTTGGTCTGATCAGATGGGACTTCTTATGTTGACGTAAGGTTCAGGGTGGCTTTGGACTCAGGGATCCAGAAGTGGTCAGTGGCATCCAGGGTTCTAATTTGTGGTGGCGTTGGTGTAACCACAACAATGAACCTTGGGCTAAGCTTTCGAAAATCAAGTATGCCAGGAACCATCAAACCAACCAGTTAATCCGTTTTAATTTTGAAATTATGGGCTCTCATATTTGGTCGAAAGCTTTAAAAGGGAGAAAGTTGGTCCAGGATCACAACTTCTGGGAAATTGGTGATGGAGAGTTGGCTAATTTCTGGGATGATTCTTGGAATCAATTACCTAAAATAGGGAGTGATCCTAGGTGGCATATTATCAGAGACCATGGGTTGTCTGAAGGAAGAATTAAGGTATGTCACTTCTCGTCTAATCAGCGGATGGATTTGTGTAGATCTTGGTTAGACCAACAATGGTGGACTGGTATTCTTAACGAAGATGATGGCAGAACTTTTGGGGAACTACTCCAAGAAAGATACATTCGCAGAAGAACTGGTCCCGATAAGCTTAGATGGGGATATCGGCAGAAAGGGATTTTTAGCATAAAGGAAGCATATGATCTGCACTCAAACAGGGAGGATGCTGACGATACCCCCTGGGAAAAAAATTGGAGAATGAACCCCTAGCCAAAAACTACCATTTTTTGTGGGTTAATCGTTTGGCAAAGAATTCTGACAAGAGAAAACCTCAAGAAACGGGGAATTCAAAGTCCCTCATGTTTCCCCTTATGCAAGAATAGTGAGGAAACTACTAACCATCTGCTCGATGAGTGCGAGTTTTCATCTTTCCTTTGGGACAGAGGCGCCATTACGTTCCGAAGAAGCGATCGGGCTCATGGCCATCCTGATCATACGTTGAAAAACTGGAATATCCAAACTTTCGGTAATCCTATTATTGCCCTTATCTGGTAGATGTTCCCTGGGATGCTCTGCTGGAACCTTTGGAAAGAATGAAATGGAAGAATTTTTAGGGACAAGAGTCACCGGAAGGAGGAAGTTTGGGAGACTTTAGTCCGCAACATTCAGGAAACCGTCCGAAGCCGATAGTGGACTCATGAAGACAAAAATATCTCTGAGGAAGACATGTTAATTGCAAAATCCTGGGGTCTTGGCAGGGAGGATATGCTCGGCTTGAGAAGACGCGACAAAATCTATAAACCCACTAGCCCCAATATCTAGTCTCCACCTGGGCAGAAGGAATTCAAAATTAATTTTGATGGGGCTTTGTGGGGCAATCCGGGGGTAGCTGGATATGGCGGGGTTTGTAGAAATGCAGATGGGGTTATTCTTCACGTGTTCTTTGGCTATCTTGGCCATGATATGAATAAATCTGTAGAGCTCAATGGTCTCATCCATGGTCTGCAGTTGATTATTCATGGTGGTCTTTTTCCAGATACCATAGAGGGTGACTCAAGAATCATAATCCACATGGACAAAGGGCTGGCGCAGGGAAAGCTGACTAAACAAGTGACTACCAGCTGGAGGCTGTCCCATCGCCTGGATCTCCTAAGATGTCTTGTCCATTCCAACAGTCAACTGTCTTTTTTCCACGTCAGACGTGAAGCTAACAGAGTCGCAGACTATCTGGTGAATTTGGGTGTTGATGGGGGAGATGGCCATACTTCTGACCTCATGACGAATCTTCAGATCGCTGCTTGGGCCCCTAAGTGCTTACATCAGGCAACGAAGGACTTTGGCAGAAGCCACATGGTTGAGAGTACGCTACACCTGTCCCAAGGAAGTGATAGGTGTAATGCGGTGGTCATTCCGCTGACGCAATAATGATGGGGCCTTTTAGATCGAGACTTGATAAGTCCCACATGTTAGTTATTACGGGAAGGCAGATGAAGTACGAATTTCGGTTTCTCGCGATCCAAGTGAAGGATTTGTACAGACTTCAATCTTTTATCATTATGGCCACTATTATTCTCTGTAATGGTGAAGGTACGTTCTTGGGTCGGCTCAGATCTTCAAGGGACTTAGCCATTTATGGCCCGGTTGGCGTCATCATGAGCGGGAGGTCCTTATATGGTGGCTCATCTATACTAAGGATTATTTCCTGCTCCGAGGGTGGCATACCTTGTCTCTGTGCCTTTATTGCTTGTTTTTTCAGAATTCCTTACAGGGTGTGGTTAGCGCAAACGTGGCCACCTGATTTCAGTCTGTCCTTTGTGTTAAGTGTCGCTATGGCTCCTAAGCGTGAAATTGGTTCCTCCTCAGGGTCGGGCGCTGGTCGCACTGCTGTGAAAGGTAAAGAGAACATTAATGTTAGGGGCGGGGGCTCGGGCAGGGTAATGAGGGCCCAAATCAGGGTGCAGTCTGCTACTTCTTTCTTCCGTGAGAGTCTCCCTGATCCTATTAGGGACGATATTGAGAATATCGAGAAGAAACTATGGACTGAAGCTCATGGACTTCCCATCGAGGATGTCAGGATGGAGGTGGAGCAGTGGGTCACGGACCCTGGTACTATTGCTGGGCGTGCCTCGGCCTATGACAGAATGGTGCTGACGTACTGGGTCACCAAGAACCTACTTTCTCATGTGATGTTGGAGGGTAATGCGAAGTGACAAGGAGACGAAGAACCAGTTAAAGCCTGGAAAGCTCACAACGCGGACAACCGGCTTATCCACTATAAAATTGATGCTATAGCAAAGAAGATGGGCCTCTCGTTCTCGTACCCAGTCCTAGATGCTCAAGGAAATTGCATTTCCAGTAGCATATCTCCAAAGGATGGTTCTCCCCGACCTACTACTGCAGTTTTTCAAGTTGATACTCTCCCTCCGAAGAAAGTGGCGGATGTGAAGATGCCAGAAAAAGGTGTTGCTAAACCGTCTGCTTTGCCTTTGAAAGGTCTGGGGAATTAACTGGTTCTTGTTGTTTCTTTTTGGGGGTTTTGGTGTCTTCTGTCTGTAAGTTTGGTTTTTGGGTAGTTGGTTAGGACTGATGTCCTTTTTTAGATGGATGGGTGATATGTTTTGGCACTATGGAAACTTATGGTTGCTTATTGAGGAGGTCCGGCTTCATGGACGCTCACTCCGCATTTTTGTAGCTCTATGTCTGTATTGATCAATAGTTTTTGTAGAAGTTGGTATGATAACTCTGCTCCGCTGTAAGCGCGCTATGTATTCCTTGTATTTCTTGACTCAGTAGTAATATAAAGTTTTTATTTAAAAATAAAAAATGTAAAGAAACTAGACTTATACATGTCAAATGATATATACATATGTTAATAATAATCCTATTTCAACATTGCACACAACCCCTTTAATTTTTCTATTTTGCTTTCTTGATATTATTCATTGTTTTTTTGTTTTATCAAAATGAATATTAAAATACTTAAACTAATAAACAAAATTACAAAGTATCTAATAATAAAAGAAAATAATAAAAAAAGACAAATATTAATATCTTAAACTATATACATTAAGAAATACAAAGTAATTATGAATTATTAAACAAAGAAAGGAACTAAATGAAAAATATATTAATAGAATGATATTTACATATATAACACACAGGAAAAAAAACCAATACGTGATATTCATTTAATGAATCAAAGTATTACAAACAAGTGCTAAAAGCCTAGTCCATCTTCCCTAAGTTACAACGACAAAAAGTTTGATCAAAACTGTGCAAGAGAGTATCACAGCGTTACATGCATATATATTAAAAAATAACTAAAACGAGGCCAAACATCTAACACGAATAAACCATAAATATATATATAGCTTCAAAATGGCTCAAAACATAAAGTAAGAAGACTTAGAAAATCTCCCAAGTTGAGACCTCCATCTCACTGCCCTGTATAAACTCCTGTCAAAAAATAGTGCCTTATGGACAAAACAAGGCTTTCTTTGAAAAAAATCAGGCTTCATTGTTATGTTCTCTGAAAATGTGATGGAAATAGATCTCTTTGAAAGTTTCCTATCATGCTCTAATTCTAATCTGCTAGCAAGTTAGTAGATCCCCTTGCAACTTGGAAAGATATTTTGCCCACTCAAATATTATCTTTAAGTCACCCCCCACTTACAAATGAGATATTTACAAGTGTTATGTGCAAAATATAGAAGAGTCCATAATGCCAATAGTTCTAATCTAGTGTTTGTACTGGTTCCATAGCCCATCCAATGCCCTTCTCACAAACTAGATATACCCCAACTTCACCCTTTTCTGGTTTACTTGTAATGCCCATCGAAATCCTATTGGTGACTCAGTTGAGAAAGTTGGAGATTGTGACAATCTTGGATTAGAAAGTTATGGAGAGTTATCCCATTCCTTATATGAGCTAACAATGGAGAAAACCACTGTTTGACAAGAAGGGGAAGAGTTCTCAAATAATGATTTATTCTTGATCAGCCAGATGTTCCATAAAACGAAACAAGGCAAAGTTTTGTGCACGGGGACATATACTCTCCGCAAGATGAAACTGGAGATTAAAGACTTAGAAATCCAATTACCAATGATTTTCAAGACCTGTCTTACCTTTGAACAACAAAATTAAAGAAGACACAATGCACAAATAAGTGATAAATGGATTCCAAATCTCTTTTACACAAAATGCAAACCCCAATCCCAGTTCCTCCTCTTTTTATATAATTATCCCACGTAACGATCTTATGTTCCAAAGCCAACTAGATGAACAATTTAACCTTTAAGGGACGGTGACACTTCCACATATATTTACTTATATGTATATAAGATAAATATAAAAGCATATAAAAATGAGGCTGCATTTTAATAGAATGCAACTACTTTGTTTGCTTTTTTCTTTAAGGAAATGAAACTCTTTTGATTACCTATGTTTAAAATATCTTCTCATTGTTTTTGTTTTGTAATTTTTTGTTTATTACAAAATGCAAACGTAAAAGAGACTTTCACCTAATAAGAAAAGAGAGTGGCGAACCAAAAAAAATGAATAGTCGATCGATATTTTAATAACGAAGTTGTATACACAGGATTAGCCTTTAAAGAAACAAGAGGACAACAATGACATCAATAATTTATCCTGCAAAATAAACACATGAATATGAACAAAATGAAACATGATGGAATAGACAACCAGCAAGGTAAGGCCAACACATAATTTATTTTTTATTGCTTCTACAAAGAAAACGCTTCATACAACACGTTTTAAACACTTCTATGAGATATCCTATATCATTAAGAAAATTAATCAAGGCATGTCAAAAGATTAATTTCTTTGTCAAAAGATGCTTTTTTTGATTGGCTAGAATTCACCAGATGCTTTTGGAAATATAATTCTTTTTGCAAAGAGGGTTTGTGGGTCAATGAACATAAGATAATTTAGTTGGATACTAAAAAATTAAGACATTTATGGAAAAAGAGATGGATAAACTAGTTGTGTTTCTGGTTAAACATGAGTTAGTGAGCCAAAATTTGTAACCGATGGTGGGTTTAACATAGGTTAAATATTTAGAGATTCTAAATTTCATTAAATACCAACTAGTTTCAAAAGTGAAACCTGCAAATTGATTTTTTTTAATGTCTACATAGTTAAGATCAGGGTGGTGTAGTTATGGTAATGGTGGCATTAGATATGCTTGGATTCATGTCACTAAATACCAACCACTTTCAAAAGTGAAACTTGCAATTAAATTAATTTTTAATGTCCACGAAGTTAAGATCAGGGTGGTGTAGTTATGATAATGGTGGCATTAGATTTACGTTGATGAATGAAATTGATTTAGTGGCCTATCATCTGACAAGTAACTTCGAAATTTTCATTGATGGAATGTTTTTTTATTCATTTTTCCCTTTGGATAAGATGCATCCTTTGGAAAATTGCTAGTTGCATGAGCTATTTTTGACCAATAGTATTTGATAAGTTGTGGGTGCTATGTTCATCGAACTCAAAAAATTCATTTCATATTGTTGCACTGAAGGCATTTCATGATAACCAACTCAACTCTACTGTATTAGTTGTTGGTGCTATCGAGTCTATTTCTAGTTTGCATGGACATTGGATGTCCTATTTTTATTTGTTTTGTAGCAAGTGGCTATAAGCTGCTCAAAGTTGCAACTAAATTACATTTGGGTGTTCATTTATTTTTGGACTACTCTGTTCTATGACCCACTCTGGTTCATGGAGAAGCTAGAATTTTGTACCACACATGATTTTGACGTTATCAATACAATACAACTATTGATGGTATACATTTTTTCGGAAAAAAATAAAAATAAATAAAAAATAAAATTCTACTCCAGTAAAGAACCCAAAAAACATTCTAAAGGTGTTAAGGCACTATAACAATGATAGAGAGAACTAGAGCTCTTCAGAACCATTGAATCTTTTTATACAGAAATTTTTCCTTTAATAGGCTGCATATGGCTTGCAAACTAAAGCTTACATAGACATATAATAGAAGCTATAATCTTTCCAAAAAGAAACTTTGAAACAGAAAGTATACCAACGCTAACTATCATTAAACCAAATCAAATATTTCATCTAGCTAAGAGCTCAAACCCAAGTTGTTGACAGTGACATGTCTATCGGAAATTTCTTCAATGACAGCTTGCCCCATAGGTGAAAGTAGGCCTTCCTGTTATAAAGCATCTTCAAAGGAATTGTGCTCTCGAAAGAAGTAAATCATTGAAATCTTTATTTTGGTTTGTGATCAAACCGAAACAAACTTTTCATAAAACTAAGAGCTCAAATCCTAGTTATTGACACTGACATGTCCATCCAGTGTTTATTAAGTGGCAACTTTCTCCAAAGGTGATAGTAGACGTTCCTTAGATAAAGCATCTGCCAAAGAATTGTTCCTTTGAAAGATGTAAATCATTGAAGATATCACTCTTAGGTTTGTTGGATTAATCATTGAAATACTCTTATTTAGCTTAATCTATGTCATACTTGTAGTTATTAGCTGTAAAACTAGTATGTAGAATAAAGCATAGCCAAATTTGATCAAAGTTAGGCATATTAAAATGCACACAAAATCTGTGCACATGGCCTTTCATGAAATTAAGATTACATACTTAAAATTTAGATATATGTTTGGCGAAAATCTCTCTCAATTTTTTGGAAATCAATGTATAATATATGAATTAAACCTGCAAAGTTGGCATTTTAGTATTTTTACATAAAATTTCTTAGCGTAGAAAAATGCACACACATGCTTCTTATTTGGGTAATTTTTAGTGATTCCAGTTGGAAATGGTGTATCTCCTCATTTTACATCATCTTGAATTATGATATTTTAATTATGAGCATGAAAATATCCTAGTCGTGACAAAAAATTTCAAAGTTGCCTAGACTTTTGAAAATGCACGGACATGAACACTAAAATGTACACACATGCCTCATAATAAAGTCAAATTGAGTGGCTCAAGTTGGGTACGATTTATTTCTTCGTCCTATACCCTTATACACTTCCACATTTCCATCTTCTATCACAAGGGTGGTTTTTCAGCAAGAATGATATATTTGCATAAGTATGCATTTTAAAGTCAATTTATATCAAAGTTAGGCATAGTAAAATGCACGCCAAACTCCGTACACATGGCCTTTTACGAAATTAAGATTACATACTTCAATTTAGATATATGTTTGACAAAAAATTCTATAAGATTTATGGGAATCAATGTATAATGTTTGAATTAAACCTGCAAAGTTGGCAAGTTTAGTATTTTTACATAAAATTGCCCAGCTTAGAAAAATGCATGCACATGCTTCTTGTTTGGGTCATTTTTAGTGATTCTAGTTGGAAATGATGTACTTTCTCATTTTACATTATCATGAATTATAATATTTTAATTTTGAGTCTGAAAATATCCTCATCTACCTAAATTTTAAAGTTGCCTAGATTTTTGAAAATGCACGCATATGCTTCATAATGAAGTGAAATGGAGTGGTTTAAGTTGGAGAAGATTTATGTATTCATCCTCTACCCTTATACACTTCCATATTTTTATCTCGTGTTAGAAAATTAGGTTTTGATCAAGAATACTTGTAGTTATTAGTTGTAAAGTTAAGCATGCAATATAAAAGAGTCAAAATATTTAAAAGTTAGGTGTAGGAAAATGCACGTTGTGTCTTGTACACACGAAATTTTATGAAATTTATATTATATTCATGAAGGTATATACATTTTTGATAAAAAAACATATCTCCTTTTTCTATAATTCAATGTATGGTGTCTATAATAAACCTACAAATTTGACAATTTTAATATTTTTACATAAAATTACATAGGTTAGAAAAATGCACGCACATGATACATATTTGAGTCATTTTTAGTGATTTGTGTTGAAAAATACATATAATTATCTTAATATATGTATTATACATATAATTATGCATAACCTTAAAGTTTCATGTTCATATTTGAAATTAATGGCTAAAATCAAGAGTGTGAATCTGTTAAAATGGTTTCAGAAAAATGCATGCCATGGTCATATTAGAGGTAATTTATTCAAATTAATAGCATTTACTTGGAGAGATATATACTTTTGACAAAAACCTCCTTCATAATTATGAAATTATGTTTTATTTGTCTGTAGTAAATTTTTCAAAATTGCAATTTTTATGTTTTGAACTTAATTTGTCCAGTTCAGTAAAATGCATGCACAACCCTCATTTTCTAATATCTTTGAGTGAGCTCATTTTGATATGGCGTTTTGTATTATTTTACACCCTCATGTACTTTATTTTTTCAATTTGGGTTGAAATAATTCATGTTGTGCAAAAACAGTACAAGGCTTCCTTGTAAATGTGAAATGCCCACTTAGTTCAGTAAAATGCAAGCCTGTGTTCTATCCTTGGCTATTTTTAAGTGGTTTAAATTGGAGAAGATATTTTTCTTCCTCCCATATTATTATACAAGTATATATTTTCTTATTGAAATGCTATACTTTGTATTAATGTTTACTATGAAAAAAGGTTCAGAGAGCCTTCTTAAAATGCATGCAAATTACTCTTATTAAATGATCATAGCAAATTTATTTGGTACTATGATAACTATATATTTTGGGAAGTGTTTCCAAGTGTTATTTTTTCATAATTAACCTCCATAAGACAATTTGTGAGTTATATCTTAACACAACACTATAAACATTGAATGAGTGACCTAAACACATATGAGGATGCTTAATGTTAGATGGCATGACATGCATAGACAATAACCTTTTAGGCATGCATTTATAGTGCATGGCAAGCATTTCTTAAGGTCTTATATACATAGTTATGATAAATTACAAGTAATTTTTAAATTGAGAAATTTAATCTCTCTTCTAATGCCAATGTTGTTTTTTTTGTTGATTTTGTAGAGTAACTCATCCATGGATCATTCAAACCAACCATATCAAGAAAATATTCATCAAAAAATAGGTTGACGAAAGGAAGTAGATTTGTCTAACATTCAAATTTTGGAACCACATAACATTGTCATTCAATTCATGCCTGCAGGAGGTAAAAAAGATGCTATCCATGCTACCTGTCAACAACATAAAGGATTTACAGATCAGAACTCCATACCACAAAATGATACTATGTGTTTCCCTCAAACAATAGAAAATCATGTAGCAATTGTTGAAAATCAATGTCCTCTATGTAAGCAACATGTGACAAACTACAATGTTGCTCAACAACATATTCAACCTTTTTCTCCAATTGTGGTTAATGCAAGTGTTAGTACCAACATCCGCGACACGGTTGGATGAAGAACACAACCACAAACCGCGAGCTAAGCTGGTGATCTAATGAGGGATCATAACTTTTGGGCGCGAGAGGATGGAAGGAAAGGTTGGTCGCCCATTCAAAAATTGATCGATTGATGATTTAAAATCAATCTTCAATCGAAATCGCGACTTGGAACAAATCAATGGTTGATATTTAATTCAGGGGCCCGAAGTGCACGATGTTTACTGAGCTCGGGGCGACCCTGAATAGAAACCACCAAGGCCACGCATCAGCCTCAGGACCATTCAAGGCCTAAAAAGCGGTCTCCCCTAACCGCTTGTCTTGAGCCATGAAACCACGAAGAAGCCACCATCATGGTATTACAACCGTGAGCCGTTAGTAGGTGATTTATTAGAGAAAAGGGGCCCAACCCATAAAGCTGCACTAGCCAGACACAAATCTCGAGGAGATGCGGATAAAGATCAACAAATATCCTGTCTTCAGGATGCACAAAGATCTCGTATTTTAAAACCTCATACTCACCACTGAATAAAAACCACCATCTCCATGTGGAAGCCTCATGCTCATTCAAGGCATGGAAAGCGGTCTTCCCGAACCACTTATTTTGAGCCCTGGAACCTCTTATGGTTTTATTTTCCCCGTATTTTTCCTAGGCTTATCCTCCTCATATTTTTCATTAAGGCTCAATTAACGGTCATTACCGCCGTCGTTTAGGAGATAAACGTTCCCCTACATTTAAGAGCCACCAGCCTCACAAATAGAGAACCAATCCTCGAGTGCCACATCCGCCTCACATTAAAGCTTGCCATTTTCAAATATTTCCCTATAAATATGCCTTCGAAGAGTTTGTCGGGCATCTTATTCCCATCGCTCTGAGTCCCTCTACTGGAAGTCTCCACGCCAGCCTTTTCATAGCCAAAGCCAAGGATTTACCACCTTTCTCGCTACCCTCCCAACATTGTTATGGATTCTACTCCTACCCCTGAAGTGTCTCCCTCAGCATCAACAACTTTCAATCAAGAAGATCACCTCAGAGATGATATTTTCGACGTTCAAAATCCATTTTCCTCCTTCCCAAACCTTCATCAATTATCTAGGGAACCTGAGGAGCAGGCGAAGAATGGGAATGATCTCTTCAACTTATGGAGCTAAGGATTGGCCAAGATGGTTTTACAACAAGACAGGCCTTCCCTAGAGTTGGTACAGTGGTGTGCTGAGAGGTATGCCCCAGAGAGAAAAGCGTCATCTCCAGATTGGGAACCATCATTTTTCCGATCACCAAAGAGCTCATCATGGAATTAACTGACACTGAGGAAAAACCCACCAGTATGTAGTTTGATGAGGAAGTCTTGGCAAGAAATATTAGAGAGTTATCATCAGAAAGCACATATACTTTCATCTGCATGATAATTCCACTAGAAGCCAATTTTCCCAGTACCTAGTCGATGTTCAGCCTTGAAGTGTTCGCATATTTGGCTAGACCAGTACTGTCTATGATCTGCCAAGTCCTCGGATATGACCACGACCTGGTAATTGATGACGTAGCCTTAGGTTTCCTCTTCCTCGTGAATTTATATCAGCAAGAGACTCCTGTAAAGTTACATTTGTCATCTTTTCTCGTAGCCTAGAACAAATCAACGGTTGATATTTCATTCAGGGGCCCGAAGTGCATGATGTTTACTGAGTTCGGGGCGAACCTGAATAGAAACCTCCAAGGCTACGCATCATCCTCAGGATCATTCAGGGCCCGAAAAGCGGTCTCCCCAAACCGCTTGTCTTGAGCCTTGAAACCACTAAGAAGCCACCACCGTGATATTACAGCGATGAGACGTTAGCAGGTGATTTGTTCGAGAAAAGGGGCCCAACCCATAAAGCTGCACTAGCCAGACACAAATCTTGAGGGGATGCGGAAAAATATCAACGGATATCCTATCTTCATGATCCACAAAGAGATCGGAGTTTAACGCATCATACTCATTCCTGAATAAAACCACCATCTCCATGTGGAAGCCTCATGCTCATTCAAGGCTTGGAAAGCGGTCTACTCAAACCACTTATTTTGATCCCTGAAACCTCTTATGGTTTTATTTTCCCTGTATTTTTCCTCGGCTTATCCTCCTCAGCTTTTTCATTAAGCCTCACTTAACGGTCATTACCGCCGTCGTTTAGGAGATAAACATTCCCCTACATTTAAGAACCACCATCCTCACAGATAGAGAACCAATCCTTGAGTGCCACATCTGCCTTACATTAAAGCTCGCCATTTTCAAATATTTCCCTGTAAATATTCCTTCGAAGAGTTTGTCGGGAATCTTGTTCCCATCGCTCTTAGTCCCTCCACTAGCCGTCTCCACGCCAGGGTTTTCGTAGCCAAAGCCAATAATTTACCACCTTTCTCTCCGCCCTACCAGAATTGCTATGGATTCTACTCCTACCCCTGAAGCATCTCCCTCAACATCAACAACTTTCAATCAAGAATATCACCTAGGAGACGAGCTTTTCAACGTTCATGATCCATTTTCCTCCTTCCCAAACCTTCATCAATTATCCAGGGAAGCCGAGGAGCAAGCAAAGAATGGGAATGACCTCTTCAACTTATGGAGCTTAGGATTGGCCAAGATGGTCTTACCACAAGCCAGGCCTTTCCCAGAGCTGGTACAATGGTGCGTTGAGAAGTATGCCCCAGAGAGAAAAGTGGTCATCTCCAGATTGGGAACCATCATTTTCCTGATCACCAAAGAGATCATCATGGAATTAACCGACACTGAGGAAAACACCACTAGTCTGCAGTTCGATGAGGAAGTCCTGGAAAGAAAGATCAGAGAGTTATCATCAGAAAGCAGAGATACTTTCATCCGCATGATAATTCCACCAGAAGCGAATTTTCCCAGTACCTAGTCGATGTTCAGCCTTGAAGTGTTTGCAGAGTCAGCCATACCAATACTTGGTAATTGACGACGCAGCCTAAGGTTTCCTCTTCCTCATGAATTTATCTCAGCAAGAGACTCCTGCAAAGTTATATTTGTCATATTTTCTCACCCAGTCTATGCACCTGCAGTTTAAAAGCTTTTCATTTGGGAAGATGTTCAGATACAGTTCTCTTCTCTTATATATGATTATCTATCACAGCAAGAATTTCTTCAGCCGAGATGACCTTGAAAAGTCTGTCATTCCAGTCCCTCCACATGAAGGTTTCTCTATGTTTGTAGACACTATCATGGCCAAGGTTTATACACTATTGTTTGATTGTCCTCCCCCCAGATTTTTTTCGAAGTGCAGACAGTTTCTCCAGCTAAACCCAAATGACTCTGTTGGAGATTGGTTTTGTTTTGAGTCCCACACCAAAATCCATGTGTATGGAGTAGAGCTAGCTCTCTATAGAATTCCAGTGTTTGTGACTCCTAGTATTTTCTCCTTGGAGTACATCTTCCAAAGATTCAACTGCGATGATGTACATTTCATGAAAGGAAATAGTACCAGGACTTTCAATGTCCCAAATGAAGCCGAACCGTTCAAATTTAGGAGCAGATCTTCTCAGAAGGTGGTCGAAGAACTATTAGTGGCTTTCAACTTCCTAGTAAGCTTAGCATGCAAATACGATCCCAAAGGGATCATCTCACAGAAAAGACAATTTTCCAGGGAAACAACCTACCTCCATGAGCCACATCCACTGTTGTGTTCAGGTACATAGGGTACTCCCAAAAGACCGAACACCTAGAGCAACCACTTCACACAAACAGGTCACAGATCGATACACCGATGCTTTGACGTGGTTTAAACCCTCGTGAAGGAAACACTCCATGGCCCTAGCCAAATAGCTTCTATGGGACAATTTATTATGCAAAGAAAGAAAGTTACAAATGAGCTTCTCATAATCGATCAACTTTCCAATGACCCTCCACGCTCTTTAAATAGAGATCATGGACCAATCGGGAATTAAGCCACGGATCAAGGGTAGGTATGATCTAAGAGAAGTTAAGCCGTCGGATCACTCTATGTTAGGAACATATCGTGACCGTCGGATTAAGTATTTACAAATGCATACTAAAGAAACACACTTTTCCTAACGGATATATTACACAAGTTGACCTTAACTAACTCCTAAGTGTCTAAATATCCTAACATCCCCCCTTAAGAACAAATTGGTATAGGATTGAAAGATTTACAAAAGTGACACTATTAAGAGAAGGAAGGAGGCATTAGAGCCTATCCCCCCTTAATGACAAGTTCCCAAACTCCTAACATAGATCGAAGTTTAGAAAACTTCGCTTCTGTAAGAGACTTGGTGAAGATGTCTGCAACTTGATCATTTGTAGGACAAAAGAGTACTTCAAGAACACGATCATGAACAAGATTTCTGATGAAGTGCATATGAAGCTCAATGTGTTTGTTGCGTTGATGTAGGAATGGATCTTTGGCAAGCTTGATGGCACTTTGATTGTTGCACCAAAGTGGAGTAGGCTGCTGCTGTTCGAATCCAAACTCTGAAAGGTTCTGTCGAAGCCATAAAGCTTCTTGACTGGCATTAACTGCGGCTCAATATTCTGCCTCTACTGAAGAAAGAGCAAGAGCTTGGTGTTTCTTACAAGCCCAAGTAATAGGTCCAGATCCCATACTGAAAACATAACCTGCAGTAGACTTTCGATCATCAGGATCTCCGGCCCAATCTGAATCAGTGAAACCAACCAACAAAGGTTCCCCCCCTATACTGTAATAGATCCCGAATTGAATTGTACCTCGAATATATCAAAGTATTCTTTTAGTTGCTTTCCAGTGACTTTCATGAGGTGTTTGCATATAACGGGCAACACGACCAACAACAAAGGAAAGGTCAGGACGGGAATGAGTCAAGTATAAGAGACTACCAATAAGCTAACGATACAAGGTGGCATCTACTTTAGGTGAAGGAAAAGTGGAAGAAAGTTTGACTCCAGACTGGAAGGGAGAAGGGGCTGGTGTACAATCTTCCATGTGAAAGCGACAAAGAAGGTCACGAGCATACTTAGAATGAGAAAGAAAGATTCCTTCTTTGATATCCTAAGTCTGACATTTCAAAATTTTGCTTAAGATTGGATTTCACATGGGTTATAAGCTTAGGGTCACTACTAGTAAGAATAAGGTCATCAACATATAGAACAAGTATGATGAGGTGGTTTCCTACTTTCTTGGTATAGATATTGGGGTCAGAATGACATCCAAAAAAATCAATGTCAAGGAGAAAGCTATCCATTTTGGCATACCAAGCTCTAGGAGTTTGCTTAAGGCCATATAAGAATTTCTTAAGGCAGAAGACAAAGCTAGAGTTATTATGAACATATCCAGGAGGTTGTTCCATGTAAATTGCTTCTTGGAAATCACCATGTAAGAAGGCAGACTTAACATCCATTCGATGGAATTCCCAGTTATGTAAGGATGCAAGGGAAAGAACAAGGCGGATGGAGTTCATTTTTGTGACAGGAGAAAAGGTTTCATTGTAGTCAATCCTTTCAACTTGGGAAAAACCTTTGGCAACTAACCTTGCCTTAAGTCTTTCAACACTTCCATCTGATGCATACTTAGTTCTGTAGACCCATTTACATCTGACAAGTTTTCTTCTTTTTGGAAGAGGTACAAGATCCCAAGTATCGTTCGCCATTAAGGAACGATATTCTTCATCCATAGCTGCATCCCAATCTGGATTTCTTGAAGCTTCTGCAAAGGTTTCTGGATCATGATTCTCGGAAACTTGAGCCAAAAGAGAAGAGGCTCGCTGAAACTGAGAACGTGTTCGACGTTGATCTCTAGGATCACCAACAAGATCACCAGCTGCTTCACATATTGAATGAACCCATCGAGGAAGCACTTGTACTGGTGCAACTGGAGGAACATGAGCAGGTGGAGGTGGATTTTCATCCTCACTGTCATCATCAGAAACTGGAGTTCGAAACCTGTCAAGGAAGTTAGAAGAAGAAGAAGAAGACACAATCACCGAATCAGGCTCGCAGGCCAAAGATGGCACAATCACCGACTTAGGCTCGTAGGCCAAGAGATTTTCATCAAATTTAACATCTCTTCTAATGATTACATCATGAGAATGTGGTTGAAGAAGTCTATAACCTTTTACATCTTCAAAATATCCAACAAATATGCACTTTTTACTGTTAGGCTGCAATGCTTTCCGTTTTTCATCCGGAATGTGAGCCCATGCTTCACTACCAAACACACAGAAGTGACTTACATCAGGTTTAGTTTTACTCCATGCTTCTTCCGGCGTGATACCTTGTAATGCTTTAGTGGGGGTGCGATTAACAATGTAATTTGCACGATTAATGGCTTCAACCCAAAATTGAAGACTTAATCCCTTATATTGGATCATACAATTAGCCATTTCTTTTAAAGTGCGGTTCTTCCGCTCAACTACACCATTTTGTTTTGGTGTATATGGAACAGTGTGCTGTTGTTGGATGCCTTGTTCAGTGCAGAAAGTAGTGAACTTTTTGTTAACATATTCTCCTCCATTGTCAGATCTTAACTTAATAATTTGATGACCAGATTGTTTTTCAACAAGGGCCTTGTAGGCCAAGAACATGTTAAATACTTCACTCTTAAGTTTTAGGAAATAAACCCAAGTGCATCTGGTGTAATCATCAATGAAAGTTAAGAAATATTTGAAACCCGAAAATGAAGCAGATGGAAGAGGACCACACAAGTCACTATGCACAAGCTCCAAGGGAACCGAGGCGTGCCAAGAGGCACATTTACCAAAACTGTCCCAATGATGTTTTCCAAGTACACAACCGGAACAAACACCATCCCTGCAAGATACCATCGGAAGACATGTCACCATATTGTCTTTACATAATTGTTGCAATGAGCGATAATTTAAGTGACCAAATCGCTCATGCCAAAGTTTGCTCAAGTTATCACTATGAGCAACAAAAACTGAAGGAAAAGGTGATGACCCAAAGTTGTTAAACTTGTACAACCTGGTAATATCATCAACAATTCCGGTAGCTAGGACCTGTTGAGGATCTTTAAAATCCTTGATTACAACTTGGTGAGGTGTAAATGTCACAGTTTTACCTTCACCAGAATGAGTGATTTGATAGACTGATAACAAATTGCAGGAAATTCTTGGAACACATAGTACATCACTGAAATGGCCATTATCTACTGGAACTGTTCCAGCTCCTACAACACTTAGAGATCTATCATCACCAACAAATATTTGTTTGGTGTTACATTCATGCATAGTAGAAAAGATGGCTTGATCCTTAACCATAGGATAAAATGCTCCAGAATCAATGAGTCATTCATTTGAAGTAGAAGAAGAAGATGTATTATAAGAAACACTAGAAACACAAAGTGCATGTCCATGAGAGGTAGATTCTGAAGGCGAATCTAGGCTAATGTGGTGCTTCTTCATTGCTGCTTCCAAGGCTGCCATCTTCTTGAAACACTTAGATTCATCATGATTATCTTTCCCGCAATAGTTGCAATGACGTTCAGTCTTCTTGCCTTTTGGCTTGGATCCTTTGTCATTTTTAAAAAAAGGAGCTGACTGAGAGGGTTTGGGACCTTTGTTTGACTTATTATTGCAAAAATTTTGTTTCTTGGGAGGCTTGGACTTTTCTTTTTGTTGGGACAATAAGGCTTTCCCAGATGTATCTGCATTGTTGATTATTCCAAGATGGATGAGATTATCTTGCTCTCTAATCAAGGAATCACAAAAGGATTCAAGATTAGGCTCTTGATAGCTAGCTGCATTCAAAGATTCTTTCAAGGAGTAAAATGTAGATACAAAAACAGAATATGCAGGTCCAAGTTTTGAAAGAATATGATAAATGCATTGTTTGTCTTCCCTCTTAATCTTACATTCTGCACATAAGAGTATAAGAGTTTTGTACTTAGATAAATAATATTGAATGCATGAAAAAACACTTGGATTTAAAGAAATCAACTCATTTTCGAGTTGATGACCTCGAATTTCATTGTGTTTACCAAACATAGATTCCAACTTGTCCCAAGCAGCATCAAGTTCATCAATTCCAGATATGTGGAATCGCAAATCAGTAGAGATTAACATCCCAATCAATCCACGAGCTTCGTCACATCTATTTGCCCATTTGATTTTCTTATCATCATCAATGGGTTATGTTTTTTTCCCTAAGGTAATTCTGAAAAGTCCCCTACTTCATAGAACATCCTCCATACGAGATTTCCATGACAAATGGTTGGAACTTGTAAGTAGAATATCACAAGGGGTAGCCATATTTATAAATTAATGGCTGTAAAATCAGAAACCAATAGTCTAGATGCGAAGAGCTCGAAAAAATAGGCGGTTTAAAAAAAAACGGAACTGAAAACTGACTTCGGATGAGGAAGTTATGCTTGAACAAAGAAAATGTTCAAGATGTTCGCAACAGTGACGTGGCAGATAGAGAATGACCGGCTAAAAAAAATGACCCCCCTCTTCCCAAGATGAACCTTTGACAATCACTTTACAAGAAAGTTGCTTTAAGTGAATCACTTCTATAAAATAAATGATTTCACTTTTACAATGATGTTACTTTTAAATAGTGCAACAATAAAAAGAACTTAAGTGACTCACTTTTTATTTTTATTTTTTATTATTTAAGTGAGATGCACTTTTACAATAAAGTAACTTGAAAATAGAAATTGCATGCATTTTTTCTTTTAAAAGTAACTTCCTAAGACTTAAACTCAAGACCTAAGAAGGAATAAAACAACTTTGAACCAAGTGAGGTAGATTAAAATGTATGTAAAATATGGGAATGGGGAAGGGTTTTTTTTTTTTTTTTTACTCTTCTTGCTCGGTTTCCGTGCTTTTTTTTTTTTTTTTTTTTTTCCTGCAAATCACACCATAAACCAAAACAAAAAACTTTTTCACACTTGTTGGGTTAGATTTCGTTAGCTTGCCCGGAATGTCTACGTTTTCTCTCTGTTTCTGATTTGCTGAGATCGTATAAGGTGCACGACAAAGAGCATACGCAGCCGAGAAAAACCTTTTCCCTTTCTGTTTCTGATTCGCCGAGATCACACAAGGTGCACAGCAAAGAGCATATGCAGACAGGGAAAGCAACAATCAGAAACTAAAAAAAATCTAGTAGTAAAAACTGAGAAAATATGAGATATTTTTTCTCTTCTTTTAAACTAGAAAATAAAGAAAATGCGTCACTGTAACATTATACCTTTAGATTTGATGAAATACGCGTTTCTGAAGCAACCAGTAATCGTTTTCGATCAAATGAAAACTATTTTCCAATGGAAACACGCTCCAGACGCAATGAAACACCTCCCACAGCCAAAAAAATGTACATAAATACCAGAACCAGAAACCCTTTCAAGTTTCGGCAACACCAGTTCAAGATCTAGATCATAACCGGAAGCGGCTCTTCATAAAAGCTCTGATACCATGTTCGGGTAAACAGGGTACTCCCAAAAGACCAAACACCTAGAGCAACCACTTCACATAAACAGATCACAGATCGATACACCGATGTTTTGACGTGGTTTAAACCCTCGCGAGGGAAACACTCCACTGCCTCGGCCAAATAGCTTCTACAGGACAATTTATTATGCAAAGAAAGAAAGTTACAAATGAACTTTTCATAATTGATCAACTTTCCAATGACCCTCCATGCTCTTTAAATAGAGATCATGGACCAATCGAGTGTTAAGCCACTGATCAAGGGTAGGTATGATCTAAGAGAAGTTGAGCCGTCAGATCACTCTATGTCGGGAACATATCATGACCGTCGAATTAAGTATTTACAAATGCATACTAATGCATACTAAAGAAACCCACTTTTCCTAACAGATATATTACACAAGTTGATCTTAACTAACTCCTAAGTGTCTAAATATCCTAGCATGTTGGACAAGATTTCCAACTTAGATAGTTGAGAGTAGAGAAAAGAAACATTGGATCATATCTAGGCCACTGGGGCACTGATCATCCCCACGCCTCATAAAGTGGACACATTGGAAAAAAGGAGCACACCGGAGCCGAAATCTGAGGTCGAAAAAGAGAAATCAGGGAGTGTTGGATCAAAAGGGAAAATATCAAAAGCTGAAAATACATCCAACACAACATCAAAAGTGAATCCAACGCCCACCTCTTTAGCACCTGTCATCCTGGAGAATTTCCCATCTGCAGCGTGGACTCAGAAGCAGGAGACACAGTCCTCAGAAGGCGCTTTGGTCACAACCTCACTGGTTAAAGCAGGTTTGTTCGAGTTATATTCCCAAATAAAAGTCAAGAACATTGATCTCCAAAAGACTTTGTTCCCAAAGAAGGAGATCAAAACGAGGCAACGGTCCAAGATGCTGTCTGCACTAGATTTGAGACAAGGAACCTAAAGATGGAAATTCTAGAGCCATTGGTGCCTAGGGGAAGAAATTGACCTCAAATTTCAAAACCACCCAGGTGACTGTAAATCTAGATGCATTCCCTTCCAAGGACATCATGGAGCTTCACCGACAAACTAGTGAAGGAGTATATAGGGATGTAATAAAATACACCATGAGCACCAATAAGCTACCACTAGTAGAAAATGAGAGATAAGTGACTAGGTGACTAAAAATGTTAGTCACCATAGTTTTTTCAAGGGATAAATGACTAAAATTGAGTAATTTTAAGTGAGCGAACTAAAAATGACTAAGATAAACGACTAATTTAGTCACGAGATGAAATATATGACTATATAACAAGTGACTGAAATAAAAATGACTAACATAAACGACTAATTTAATCACATGAATACAAATATGACTCGATAACAATGATTACAAATATGAATTTGTGGTTTATGTTAGTAATTTTTACTTGTGTCACCTCAGAAATGGAAAATTACAATTTTGACAATGAATTTGTACAATTTATTAAATTTTAACACTGCAGGAAGGGGTCTCTAAATCCATCTGCAGTGTTAAAATTTACTAAATTGTAACACTGTCGATAGATTTCATGACCCACTATGGAAATTAAGTTGGACGGCCTCATTTTTAATCTAGATATGCTTGAACCATGCTAGAGTCATAGAGGTGTTGTTTCATCATTTTCCACATCAACACTTATCTAATTCAAAAAAATCAATGACTAAATCACCATTGCGATCCCTTGTTATCCTTAGTGATCTCTTAGGGTTTGTGGTCTTCATGTTCCATCTTCCACCTGTTATACTACTACCATAACACATATTTCAAACTGTCATGGTAGGAAAAAGAGGATTGAGAGAATATGCAAAGGACCACCTCGTCCAGCCTCCCCCTGTCCTCCTTCCCCTAGACTAACTCTCACCCCTCCTCCCCCTGAAAAAAAAACTTTTACCCTTGACTAATCCTTCTACTAGTGGATCCCTTCAGTAAAAATGTTGATGATACTAATGAGAAATGATGAATTTGAAACTAGAGAATGATTGGTTTTTTATTCCGCTTGTACAAAAATGCATGACATTCATTGAACTCTTGAGAGACCTGTGTATTTATAGGTTTTATTTAGAGAATGCCATGCATGAGAACTAAAGATGTTTTCCAATTTGGGCCATGTGTTTGCCTCTTTAACTTTAGTACTTTATCAAAATGGCCAAAAACACAAGATTTTGAGCCTTTTCCATCTCTAAATATGCATGAAAACTACTAGAGTACAACATTTAATATGTTGGTGACATACATGAACACTGTGCAAGTATCAAAGGATTACTTGCATAAACTATGTGACTTAAAGAACCAAGGTGTCGCACAGTGACAAGTTTAGTCAATTACATAATCTAACTTTGGTTATCCATATATTATACAACATTTTCTTGTAACATACTTCTTCATTGATATCTCATGCCAGTATTCAATCATGAATGATGTTTTATGTAAAAACCCTTCATTATGCAAGCATAATTTTTTTTCATATGTTGTCGAGAAGGGTTCTTTTTCATTGTGCGAGACTTTTCCCTTTCGTTAGGGGCCCTATGTATCTCATCATTGTACATGTGGAGATTGCAATGAAACCCTAGCAATATAAGAAAATAAGGTGGTCAATGCCACTCAACACAATGATGGTATATATAGGGCCCATAACAAAAGGAAAAAGTATTCAATAAGCAAGGAAGAAGTGGTTGATGATGCCACATGCCCTCCTAAATCCGTCTTCTTCCAAGGTCCCTTGTCCTAGAAAAAATGTCCTTAAAGGGGTTGGATGCCCTCAACGACATCCACTCCATCCACATGGAAACAAAGGAAATATTTAGGGCTTTCCACAATAAGTGCTTCCAATACAATTTGAGTCCACTAAACCATCCATCAAACTCAACTAACCTCTAAGGGTTTAGCTCCACAAATAATGAAAAAGCTTTGTACATTTCAAAGTGGATTATGGATATTTCTTCTTTTAAAATGTTGGTCAAGTGCATATTCAACACGTTCAATTTATAACAATTATCTTTTTTATTACCCGTGCTCGTAAATTTCAAAACTTTCAAAATCATTTGAAAAATTAAAATAAATAAATTACATTATCTGATTCCTTATGAAATTATTTCATTATCCATTCTTCAATCAATTTGTTAATGTTGTATAAATCATACTCAATTTGTAACATGTAAAAGACGCGTTAGAATATAAACAATTTGGCCTTAAAATTACTTTATCAAAGAGTTTCCAAGGAAAGCAACCTTACAGAAGTTGACTAAATAAAAACTACGCTACGATGTGTAGACTTATAGGTGCGTAGTAACCTTATTCATACTATTAGCAACTTTTTCTGAGTATTTTTTCAATAGAAAACCTCAAGACTAATACAACAAGGTAAACAATCCCTTAGTGAATAATCAAACCTTCCGAAATGCAATTCTGGGCATGGGTGCTCCGTACAGAGGCGCGTGGGGCATCTCTTTCATGTTGAATTGCATCAATATTACTCACCCCTGAAACTGATGCCGAATTTGGGGCTGGCTTCTCGAAATAAACTTGAAACCCTAAATGTTGGCTTCAAAACTATACGATCTCTCCCGGAATGTCTTAATCAAGCCTGCCAAGATTGCAGCAAACTCCTTCACCACTTCAATCAATCAAAGGTAACTCAGACTATGATTTTCTAAAACAAGAACATTTTTTTTACTCTGAGTAACTCATATCACATTGTGATGCTTCTCTCATTCTGTACCTATTTATTTGTCCGAAATGGCCCCTCCCAGACCGAGGGGATCCTTCACCATCAGCTTCAATCTATTCTTAGGAATTGGGATCCTTTTTGCGAATTTGATAAACTATCGCACTGCCAAGATTCATCCTTGGGGGTGGCGTCTCTCGCTGGGGCTGGCAGGCATCCTAAAATTGATAATGTTGGTGGGTTCCTTTACCCTTCCCAGCATCCCCAACAGTCTGATCGAAAGGGGGAAGATGGAGAAGGCCAGGGCCATGCTAGAGAGGATCAGCGGCATGCCAGATGTCCAGGAGGAGCTCCAGGATTTGATCGAGGCCACCGAGATTTCCAAGAGCATGAAGCATCCCTTCCGAGACATTATGAGAAGGAAATATAGGCCTCAACTGGTCATGGCTCTCGCCATTCCCTTTTTTCAGCAGCTCTCAGGCATCAACGTCATGGCGTTTTATGCTCCACTTCTCTTCCAGACCATAGGTTTTGGGTAAGATGCTGCTCTCTTGTCTGCAGTTATTTTTGCAGTGATGAATTTGTCTTCCATCATAATCTCCATTTTCGTTGTTGACAAGTACGGACGGAGGGCTCTGTTCCTCCAGGGTGGACTGTAGATGTTCGTTTTCCAGGTTAGTTATTTCCATTTTATGTAGATCATCTGCCAGGTTAGTTGCTTCCATTTTATGTAGATATTTGAAGCTTTTTACCTGGTTTTGGTACTGCCTTGAATTGGTCTAAAGTATCTTGCATCACCACTAGGGCACACATACCTGCTTTTATCATGGCTACAGGGCATACCCATGAAAATGGGGATAACACAAGCCAAGTGTTTGACAAAATGTCTCAACGAAGTGTGGTGTCATGGACCAAGGATGGTGGATTCTCCAGATACAGAGTATAACCTCAAGACTAATACAATAGGCTAAGAGATTTAACAACTGCTGAAATTGGGAAACTAGTATCTGTAAGTGGGGTTGTGACTCGAACAAGTGAGGTTCGGCCAGAGCTCTTATAGGGAACTTTCAAATGTTTGGATTGTGGAGGAGTGATAAAGAATGTGGAGTAGCAATTTAAATACATGCAGGTAATGCCATTCTTTTATTTTTATCTCTACCACGATCTAGTTTTCAAAGAAGACAGTGAGGACCATAGTGGGGACTTCAAATGGTTTGGAGTTTGCTCCCAATCCCTATTTGATGATGTAATAATGTATGCTTTAGTAATGCTGATATTTGGCACTTGCTTATTTACCCCTTTAAACCCACTGGTAATTTGGATTTGCATATCAGTAGTTCAAATGCAAGAGACATCCAAAGAGATACCTGCTGGTTCTCTTCCACGATCTTTAGATGTCATCCTTCGTCATGAGATTGTTGAGCAGGAAAGGGATGGTGACAAGTAAGCTTTCTCATCCAGTGGGATTTTGGCACAAATTTCATATGCTTTATTAAGTTTTGCACATGGTTTCTAATAGCTTTTCTGTTGACTACCTCCAATTGTAAATTGCAATACCTTTTTTATCTGTTGCTATGGGCAAATTGGGTTCTACATTGTGCTTGGCAAATTAAAACTGGTATTCAATGCCCTTGCATTTTGCTTGGTTGAATCCTTATCTTTTAAATGTATAACACGGGTTCATCAAGGACTTCTTGTTGTTATTATCATTATCATTATTTATTTTATTTTGTTTTATTTTCTTTGGGTGGGAAGGGGTTTCCTGTGCCACACAATACCATTCAACTTATTCAACTGTTGGGTCCTCTCTTCTATCTTCAACTATTGAGTTCATACTATTTTCTATTTCAGGGTGATATTCACAGGCACGGTTGTTGTCATACCAGACATATCGGCCTTGTCCTCACCTGGTGATAAAGCAGAATCTCGCAGAGAAGGTCCTCAAAACCGAAGTGCAGCCAGTGGTTATGAAGGAGTGCGTGGGATTAAATCTCGTGGTGTACGAGATATCTCATATCGTTTGGCATTTATTGCCAATTCAGTGCAGGTATTATAGGTCTTGTTATCCCTTACTGTACTAGATCAGTGATTCTACATGTAAATCATAACTTGTTCTAGTGGTTTGTTTCAAAGAGTTCTCAATGGTTTTAATCATCATGTGTAGCTTCATGACAAGAAAAGAGGTAATGATTTTAGAGGAGTAAAAAAGGATGGCGAGGAGGATGATACACCCCATTTTATGGTAATATTTGTCCTCAATTGTAATATCCCAAGTAATGATAACTGTTTTTTTTGCTGAGTTTCTCTCACTGTGTTGGTACTCTGTTGATTAATTGGCTTATGATTGCTTTTTATGGATAGGCATGATGGTTTATTAATCCAATGAGTATTTGTGCGCCATATAAAAATAATAACATAACCTCATGTTCATCAATCCTGGCAGCTGATATGAATGGACTATAATAGACTAAATAGTTTCAACTTCTTTAAACCCAAGGAATTCAACATAAGAGTATAATGCAATAAATAACAATGGTGATTACTCAATCTGTCCTATACAAACAGATCTCAACAGAAGTATAAATCTGACCTCAAAATGGTGTAATAATAGACTGTTGAGATTGGATAAGTTGTTGCTTATGAACTTGATTGTGTAGATAATGAATTGTTGGAGCAGCTGATAATTATTGACAACTGAGCTTGAGTAGGATGGTTTGTAGCAGCTTGATAATTATTGGAATGAAGGAGAAGCTACCCAAATAAAACACTATCTAATGATCAATATCTTCTTTAAACTTATGCATGCAAACCTTGATGGGGTTGACGCCCTGCTGAAGGGAGAGGTGATTCCTGTAGCTCACTGTTTATCCACAGGAATGTTTATCTCTACTATAAATTTATCTCTTATTTAATAGTTATGATGTCTAGTAGAGAAATGCACCCCCATCCTTGCAGTTGAGTTCCACTCTAATGGATAAAGGAATGCTGCTGTTGGTATGATGAAGAATACATAAAACCACTTCCAATAAAGAAGGAGTTGTTGCTCTTTCGTGGGGAATGGAGACTGCCCAAGATCTTCACGATTTGCCCCAGTTCCACGTAAATCCAATTAAAATACTAGAATAATGAGTGGTTTATTGATAAGGAAGGAATCCAATAGAAATCTGGCGATAGATCACCCTTATTTAATGAAAGATAGTGCTGCATGTAATACAAATCACGCCCAGAATCAAAGGAGAATTCCAGAGCTAAACTTACTGCATATGAGATTGCTCTCTGAAGCTCTTGCCAAAGAAGAAGCATTGTCAGCACTGGAATAGGCATCTAAGTAGGTTCATCTCATTCAAAATCCTGTTTTGGAGAGTCTGCTTCCAGAGGAAAAAAGTCGTCTTGAACTCTGCCAGTTCAAAGGTTATCATCAATTCCACTGAATTAATTTGATTTGGGAGGACATGAATTGGCATCGGCTTCCATAAATTGCTGAACTCCCCCTCAAGTCATAATTAAAGTATTTTAGCTGACCTTTGATCCAAGATAGTGTTCATCATACAATTTTCATAATGTCTTGCATGAAACTGAAACTTTATTTTCTTTCTTTCTATTAATGGATGATATATGTTGCTAGTTTAAACATGCAGTTGACTAACATTATTGGTGAATGGACCTAAAAAATTTCATTATTCATAGAATTTGGAGTTAGCTATCACAAATCATTTCTGTTAGTAGATGCTCCTAAAGTGGGGAACCATAGGCCAATTCCATAAGCATAAAATTGGGGAGGATGCTCCTAAAGTGGGGAACCATAGAGTTGATAATACACTCATTGGAATCTTTAGGGAGGATGCTCCTAAAGTGGGGAACCATAGAGTTGATACTACACTCATTGGAATCCCAAGAAACATTAAACCATCACAGGTAGAAGACATGACAAAAAGGTGACAGGGAGGATGCACTTCAAAGACAAGATGTTAAGAGTCAAACCCGTCCAGTGTAGGTGTCCACATATGAGGGAAAATCCAGATAAGTAATTATAGATGTCCACTTCTGAGATATTCCCTTCCTCTCATTTTTTTCTTACTTGTTTCCAGTGTGTACTACTTCAACTATGTGAATTGCACAACACAATGCACAATTGAAATCGAAATCTACTTACATATAGAAGGAATTTCTATGTCTCAAACGCTTTTGGTTGTTTCTCTACTTTGATTCTTCGGGTGTGAAGCTGATTTTCTTTCTAAAGTATTGTTTGTTGGAAGAAAGAATTTGCTACAGCTCTAGTAACTTGGATGAGAAAGAAAACAATATCAATGCTTTTCTTTCTAAAGTATTGTTTGTTAGCTAGGCAGAAAGAATTTTCTATAGCTCTAGTAACTTGGATGAAAAAGACAACAATATCAATGCATTTACAGTTTGTCTAATAGGAAATTGACATGTGAACTTTAGGATCTTTATTTTAAGTTATCTAATATTCCAAACCAAAAGGAAATAGAGAAGGTATCTATTGGGTTAGACATTGCTTCAACCAATGGTTCCGTTTCAGTTCAGATTGAAAAGCAGGATGGTGCTTCCTGTCAAGTTTCTCAGGCGAGTATCTCTATGCAAGATGAGGATTTACATGATAATGTTAGAAATGGAAATTCTAATTTGGTTTGTCAGTTACAGTTGGAAAATGAAATGGAGACTACATCTTAGCCGGTGAAATTTGAGCAATCCCTGGCTACAAGAAAAGGAGAAACAAAGAAGGTAATTGAAGAATTCCTCTTTTCTGAAACCTCTAGTTTTGAGAAGGGTTTGGATGTAGTTCAAAATGAAGTAAATGATAGAGCTTGCACCGAAGCTTTCCAAGGAAGTATGAATATCTAGAGTGACTATTCAAATGACAAGGTCAAATCCATATTCTCTGATGTGACTGATAGCTTGGAATTCAAAACTGGAATGGTATTTAATCTTAAAGAGAATGCCACAAATTCTTCCAACAATAATCAACATAATACTACCGATATGCTTATTAATCCACGTGGGCATTTTGGACAAAGTTGAACAGTTGTGGGATATTTGCTAGTTCTCTTTCGAGCTATATATGATAGTGGGATTGGCATAGTCTATCTTTATCTTTTATTTTATTTTATTTATATATCAATATGAACATGGTTTCTTGTCTTGATTGCAGGTTAGTGGCTGTTTAAGTCACCTCTGAATAAAATGATCACATAAGTATTCACACTTCTTGTCAACAAGCAAACTCGAAGGTATTGTTGCTAATATTTCATCTCATTTCATTTCCATTTATCTAGTGGCTAAGAGTACTTAGAGATAATGCCCATTCTTCTTGATGTGAAATGGAATTAGTAGTATATTTATTTTTACTATTCTATATACATTTTGGGTAATGAGTTGCTCCATTGGAGACTAAAGAAAATTACAAGGGATCTTATCTTGTTGATTCCAAAATTTCTATTTGATTTTTTTTTTTTTTGAGAGGTTACTTTTTCCCAGGATTTTTGCATTTTTGCATCATTCAAGCATACAAAATAATGATTACCAAGTTACTATAGATCCATAATGGCTTACCTTGTACTAGTCTTTCAAGTTCTTCAACTTCTTTTATTAAGTGCAAAAATATATTTGCACTTAATAAATGTAGTTGAAAGACTTGAAGGACTAGTACAAGGTAAGCCATTATGGATCTACAGTAACTTGGTAATCATTATTTTGTATGCTTGAATGATGCAAAATTTGTTTGAATATCATCATTGTCAAACAATAACAACTTCTTAAAGGGTGCTAGCTCAATGGTAGAGCACCTGCCTAATTATAGGCAGGAGATTGGTGGTTCGATTCCTCCATACCCTATCATAAATTAGTGACTAAGAAAACGACTAAATTCGCATATATACGACTATTAGTAGCTAATTTGCAGTATCTTGAAGTGCGACTAATGTTTAGTCGTATTTAGCTTAGTCATTAATATGTTATCATCTAGTAGTTTATTTAGTCGTATATTTGGTCATTAATTGTGACAATCAATGACTAAATCAGTGAGTATCAATGACTAAATCAATGACTAAATCAGTGAGTATCAATGACTAAATCAACGACTTAATTATTGACTATCAATGACTAAATCAATGACTAATAAGTCAACCAATTAATGATTAGTGAAATACGACTAGAGATAAGATAGTGGAAATCGGATACTATTAGTCACCGACTAAAAAATAGTCGTTTATAGTCGAATTTTATTCATTTTTTTAGTCATTAATTTCTCATTTTGTACTAGTGTACAGACTGCTATCCAAATGCTGGAGAAGCAATTGAAAAATGAGAAGTAATCTAATAAAGAAAAGCAGTTAAAGATAGATGACCTAGAGCAGCAGATTGTAAAGATGGTTCATAATCCCAATGACATGGCTCCAGTTTAGGCCATGCTAAAAGAAAAATACAAAGAGATTTCAAGCCTAAAAAAGAAGCTCAACATTTCCAGTGTCAAGCATTCACAAACCATCGAAGTGTTGGCGATACAGTCTGAGCTGGAAAGATCCCTAGCTGATAATCAAGCGCTAAAAGAGAAGATTGTCACCCTAGAGAATGAGCTAAATGAGCTAAACAAAGCAGAATCAGGACATCCTCCATCAAAAGGAAGCTGCATTACAAGTCTCTTCTTCCGCAGATTGTACTGACAAACTCGCTTAGGAAATTGCAGAGATGAGTCTCAAAGATGCCCAGCTGAACCAGGTGCAGGATCAACTAAAATCCAAGTGTGATGAGCTTAGCAGTATGAGCGAAAAGTTTGCTAAAAAGGACCAAGCCATCTCATAACTACAACAGTTTAGAGAGGATATCCAGAAAGATGTCCAGGACTTGTCTATAATACTAATAGGTAAGCCTCTGCTTAAAAGCGCTAAGGTCGTGATCTAGGAACAAGTAGCAGCCCTGATAACCATGAAGTGGAGCCATTTCATCATGTCTCAAGAAGAGTGTGAAATCGCCCAAAGCCGCCACTCAAGACGCTCGTTTAGTCCTGAACAATGTGAGCAAAAAGACAGACTTGGCCAAAGCTGTAATTGACTTTCTGAACGAGAAAACCTTCGACTAGATCCAAGAATACGCTATCTAAGATGGAACAAATGTAATCATGGAGGCCAAAAAAATGATTACAAAAGGAAGGATGGCTCAAAATGTTGTTGACATGGAGGCTCAACTGAAGCATGATGTTCATTCATTCAAGGAACAATTCAAAGCAATTATTCCCCTCGGCCTCCCACCAAAAAGATCATTACAATGCCATGATACTGGACGCAAGGAAATTTGAAGTTCACCTGGAAGACACTCATCAGGAGCTGAGTGGCCGAGTATTCATAGACAAACTACACAATAATTTTGAGATGCTTAACCACTTTCAAGCCATTTTCAGAGATCTGCCAAAGCCCACTTTTGAGCATTATTTTGAGTTGGATATGTCCCTCAGAGAGTTAAGGGTTTTCCAATATCCTATGGGAAAATATTGGAAAAATATCACAAGAGTTCTGCAGATACAACAACTAGAGAGGAATTCAATGGCACAATCGCCAGCTAGAACATCTTCAGTGGAACAGAACATTCCTCCGCATCAACAAGGAGGATCCCAGTCTCCTATGCTGACAAGTCATCAACAAGTGTAACATATAGACTTTTTGTTATAACTTTTTTTTTCTGTTTGTAATAACCAAAAGCCATTGGGTTATAACAAACTTGATGTAATTTTTGTAAAGTCCATAGACGCTATATATATATAGATAGAGGCAATTGAGACAAAGGGTCGACTTTTTTTGTAAGAAGTATAACTTCGGATGATTTGAGTCTGATCAAGGAATATAAGAAAGAACCTTCAAGCTTTATCTTGGTTTCTGTGGATTCAAAACTCTGATGTGCACAATTAGTTCTCTTTTCTTTTTGTGATATCATCCCTCTTTTTGTATGTCTTCTATGATTTGCAAAGCTAGCATTGATTCAAATATGAGTGTTCTTGGATTTAAGTATTGTTTCTAGGTGATTTATGTTGTGAAGTATTCATGATATAAAGATTTGGTTATATCATCCTCATAAATATTTGTTTCTACTTTGTGGTCATTTTGTTATAACTACTGAATTCCTTTGGCTCAGTACGTTTTCTATATACATGAGATAAAGGTTTACTTTCAACAAGTACCTTCTCTCATGACATTCCATTAAAGCCATTCAATTAATTTTTTACTGACATATCAAAAGTTTTGTCCACATTGTACTAAGTCTGATTATCATCATTATAGTCAACAACAATAATATGATTGTTTGATTAAGTATTGAAAAAGACAAGCAGTGAAACTTATTGATGCCCAGGCAGAGTTCTAAAAACAACCTTAGAACGTCTGTGGGACTAACAATAGGGAATGGTGTTGTAATCTAAGGGATTACATTATGTTACTAGTAGCAATCTAATACATACGAGGAATTGAGCGCAAGAATACACATATAATCATAAGGAATAATCATAGAGTGATGGAGACAACAACAACATGTATTGCATTACCAAGTAGGCATAGATGTACAAAACATATCATATCTTCACTCTGGCTCACAAGCCTTATATATATATATTTACAAATAGTTATTCAATTATCTATTACTAAATGTCTAGTCAGTCGTCATAATGACCCGTCCAATCAAGCCAACTAGTTGGTCGGGAGGACCTAGTCAGCTGGCCGACTAGGCTCCTCCAACATCTCCCCCACCCCAAAATTCTTCTTCATCCTGAAGAGAACATGGATATGTTTTCTATACAAAATTATTTGAATTTTTTTATACAAACATGCAAGCTTAAGAATGCGGTATGTCTGGAACTGTGTCAGGCGGAATAGATTCTTCACAAGCTTGGACAATGAATGGGGATGTCAAGGAGAGTCGTTCATAGAAGAGATCCCATTCTTGGAGAACAAATCTGATTCTTTTAGTAATAATCATGAGTTCTAATAATCATAAAATATTTTCTTTTCTGTGATATCATACTACATTTTGGAGTTGCAGGCCAAATTTGTTGTGCTGGTTCTGGGCAGATCGCATGAATTGATAGATTACAGTAGTTAATCAACGAACTTCTTATTGGGATCGAGTTGATTCATTTATCCACTGAAGTTCTTTCTTTTTAAGGCTTGATTGCTTGCTATGCTCCTCGACAATTTTTCCTTGTATGGTCTAAGCTGCTCCAAGGTCGTCTGAACTTTGGGCTCTATATAATCCAACCAAAATTGTTTGACTTTGCTAGATCTCTAAGCATATTTTTCCTCAACATGAATACCAATTGTTGAGTACTACAGATGCCTTACTTGCCTTTGCTTCTGTTTGTTGTAGTCGTGAGTCTAATTGTTCAAAAATGTGAAATTGATCAACAATGATGAGGCCAATATCATATTAATGTATACTTGTGATTTGCTCTTGGTACTTTTGTAAAACTGAAATAACAAGATGTTGTAGCTTTTCCGGAGGATTATGGGATTGGAGCTCAAATAATGGTGCAACAATATGTATTTATTTTTCTGTGCAGACTTGCCATGTTTGTTCTTGTGCATCCTTCATTACTTTCAATCTCTTACTTTTGTATGCCAAACTTTTGGTTCCTTCTTTTAGTGCTAATTTGATAATGTCTTCCAACTGCTAGTTGGATGCTTTCGCAGGTTCAAATAATACTTTTAGAGATGGGGAACATGATTTTGAATCTACCTAAAGCTTAACCTGAGTGGGTTTTTTGGAATTCTTTTTCTTTTTCTTGTTAGATTTCTTGGATGGTGATTCTTATGTGGTCGCTTGTGCTGCAGGTGCTGTCGCTGCTGGTTTAGTTGTAGTCACTGGTATGCTTCTTTTAGTCAGTATATTGTTGGTCGATGCAAAGGTGGTTATCAAGAGAGAAGTTGGAAGGGACATAGGTGGTAGCGTGGACGGCAGGAGGAAAAAGGAAGAAGGCGAAAGCATCATGTTTGAAGTTAGTAATGGCGATTCAAGTGGCATTTGTATTAGTGTTGTTTTCAAGATTCCATTAAAGTTATCTTCTAGGGTTTCTTGATGGTCATTTTGCATTGCATGAGTAGTGCTAGGGATATCAATAGGGGGTAAAGTTGTAACAATGGTCGAACTGGCGACTTTGGGTATTGGTAATGAAACAATTAAGGGAACTGTGGTAGTTTATGGCTGCGATGGTAGTGTGGGAATAGGGATAGTAAAAGGAGGTTGGATTTGGGTTGTCTGAGGTTGGATAGATTGCATCTGGGTTGGAGTTAGTAGTGAAGGAAGGGTTTCTACAGGAGTAGTCATAACAGGTTGAGATGCGACATATACGGGGAAGGAAGTAGAGAAAAGAGATTTAATAGATAGGAGATGAATTTTTTTCTTCTTGGTTTCCTTGGGTAGGGACTATAAGGTTTGGGGAGATAATTGGTCATGTGGAATTTGCTGGATTTTTCCTAAGTAATTTTGAATTTCTTGAACATAAGAGGCGATATCGTCATTTGTACCTGGTAGTTCGAGGTCTTCCAGTTCTATTCAGATTTTACTTAAGCAGTTATGTTATTCGGAATTCTTTAGACTTTAATTCAATTTATATCATATAATAATAACTGCATGCATAAGGATCACTGAAAGAAAGACATTCACAACATACATAAATATTTATCTGTGAAATCCTCTTGGGGGAGAAAACCCAATAGAACTTCTTCAGTATAGATTCATCAACAAAGTACAATGTCAATACAATGAAGAGCTAAATCTCTCTCATAGATAGACACCCCAGATACAAAGATAAGATAAAACACAAGATATTGGTCTTCCTCTAGCTTCTACTTCTCTCTCTTGCACACTTTCCTCACTGACTTGATGCAAACTTGCTTGATGTGAAAATGAGATATAAGTGTCCTTATGTATACCTTCATTTTCTATTTCCATGCTTTTCGGGGATTTCTAGAACTTTCTGGGGGGTTTCCTTTCTAGAAATTTCCGGGGGTGTTTCCTTTCTAGAACTTTCAAGGGGTTTCCTTTCTAGAACTTTCAGGGGGTTTCCTTCCTAGAACTTTCTGGGAGGTTCATGGCCATTCTTTTCTCATGAGGAACATTGTAATATTATTTTATTTATTATTCTTCTAGAATATTTTGGGCCAACATAAGAATATCTTCTGAAGCTACATAAAATATCAACACTCCCTCTTAGCAAGTAAGGTATTCTTCTGACACAATATTCAATAATTCTTCTGCTGACCTGTACTTGACCATTTACTTGTTTATCTTCCGCGAATCTATTCATGTGACTAGAATTTCTATACGATCAAGTTATCAACCATGCCATGCATTAGGGGCCTCAACATCATACATAGCATCTCTCTAGCGGGTGCAACCTTATCATCCTTTCAGACCTTATGGGTCTTTGCGTCTTTTCAGATCTTATGTAATTACAGGACTTCATCTAGTTCACATAGAACTAGGAATCTAGATCACACAGAACTAGGAAATCATCCAGCTCACACAGAACTGGGTAACTATCCAACTCACACAGAATTGGGAAACTAGCATGAAAGCCAACCCTTCTAGTTGGCACCACCAGGCATCCAACCCACAATGACTAGGAATCTAACCACAAGGGGTAGGAGATCTAGTGTGCACACACTAGCCATTTAGTCCAAGTCTAGGAATCCTCCAACCCACATAGGTTGGCCCTCAATCATGAAATATAGACATTCACCAGTCCACATGACTTGGTCTTCCATCCTCGAAGACTGGGTATCCTGTCCCTGTATGAGGTCAGGCCGACTTATGCCTCTGTCACTAACATGCCTCTGAATGACTACCCACTTTTTCCACACTCTATATGCTACTGCCCCTGGAATCACATGTGTAACTCAACACTTCCAATCAGGGAGGGAAGTAATTTTGCACCATGCCAAGGTTGTCCCTGAAATAGTCAAACTTTATCTTTGACACAGTCTTGGTCAACACATCATCTATCTGCTCATCTGTCGCAATATATTGGATCTTTACAACTCCCTTCTGCACCATGTCTCGAATATAATGGTACTTGATATCGATATGCTTGGACTTGTCATGAAACAAAGGGTTCTCATACAACTTTACACAACTCTGGTTGTCATAGAAAATACAAGTCACCTCCAACTCGAGATCAAACAGTCCTGAAGCAAATTTTTGAGCCACACAACTTCGCTACTAGTTGAACATGCTGCTATATACTCTACCTTGTCCGTAATGAGTGCCACACTAGTCTACTTCCTACTAACCCATGAGATCATAACTGATCCCAAACTGAAGCAACATACTAATGTACTCTTTTGATCCGTGACATTATCGGCCCAATATGAATCAGTATAGGCTTGCAATCTTATCTCATGATCTAAAACATATATGAGTCCAAAGTCAACTGTACCTTTCATGTACCTCATCACTTGTTTTGCTGTAATCAAGTGAACACATCTTGGCTCAACCATATACTGACTCAATGTGTTCACCGTGAATCATATATCTATCCTAGTGTTCGTCAAATACATCAACGAACCAATCATTTGTTTATACATGGTGGAATCCATTGTATCTGAAGAAGTATCACTCAATAACTTCATGTTCATTAGCATTGTTGTAGGCACGGGTTTACAATCCATCATCCCGAATCTCTTCAGGATATCTACAGCATATTTTCCTTGGATAAGGAAAATCTCATCCTATCTCTGCCACACCTCTAGACCTAAGAAATAGTGCATCATATCGAGGTATTTCATCTTGCACTCTTCAGTGAGCTCCTTCTTGCACTTTGGGATGAGCTTCTCGTCACCTATTATAAATAGGCCATCCACATATAATAGTAATATAATTGGTCCACCATTCATAACCTTGTAGTAAAGGTTGGAATCTGCTTTACTCTTAGTAAATCCCAAGCTCATCAGAAAACTGTAAATTCTTCCATACCACATCCCGAGTGTCTACTTCAATCCATACAAGGCCTTCTTCAATCTACACACATGTGTCTGTGTCACCTACCCAAATTTTGAGAATATTTATGTTACTTGCAAAAATACTTTATGTTAAACTTTAATTACAAAGTTTTGTAATTATGACCAAATCTGGTCAAAGACGACTGTAATGACTTATTATTATTATTTAATAAATTAAAATAGGAGACAAACACCCAAGGAAGCTGTTAAATGAGTGTTCACTGACCCACTAGGAGGAATGGAAGCTGTTAGAAGGCATGGGACAAAGGGAAACATTTGCACTCCACCACTAGCTGTTGGTTATGGGACAACTACCCCTAAATTGGTGGCATTATCCCCTAGGTGGGTGGAAGAGAGCAGGTAGCTCATTAATGACCAGTTAACCACTAAAAGGCCTGGGAAGCCTACATAAGGCAATTCGAATTGGGAAGGCAGCCCCTACAATATTTTTCTGCAGAAATATTTCCTCACGTGTATCAGCTAATCACTGAGAGATTCGAATAGGGAGGATATGTGAGAGTGCAATTGTGAGTCTGCTAATTATTCTAAGGAGGAAACCAGAGGTACTGGTGCAGATCTCTTTGACTGTTGAGTCTTCATGACTCATAATCTACATTGCTACTAAAATTTGAAGGACCTAAAGCTTCTACAGACTCTTCCTCCTGGTGGTTCAGTGAATAGGCTCGAGTGTCCTAAGGCAGACACATTGGCTATTTTCAGGAGTAGGTTGGGAGGAACAGACTCCTTGGGTGATTTGTTTGTCCTACAAATTATCAGGTTCTACATTTCTGTTATTATTTTCAGTCAAGTAAGTTTTGCATTATTTAGTAGGAAAATAGTTAAAAGCATACAGAAGAATTTGTTTTACTTTCTGACCTAAAAATGTTTTCTAAATGAGAATGATTTGATAGATGCAATGATTGATTAAATGACCTACTCTGTATTTTTCCACATGCTAGTTGTGCATCGTACTCTAGTACCGAGAGGTAATAATTAGATAGATGAATAATGAGCAGAATGCTAATTGGATTATTTGAGTAACTTAGTATAGATGTCTTTTAAAGATTGCAATATTAAACATAAGTGCTTTAACTCAGAATACAAAGTATCATATCAGAAATAGTCTTAGGAACAATTTTCTTCACTGATTTCTGAAAGAAAATATTTGTCAATAACTAGGGTTTTTATCTATCAAACAACTATTTCTTCAAAATTGTTACCATGCATTCTATTCATCTATATTTCCATATTTTGTTTAACGAAATATTTCGTCATTTTAAATCAGACTTATCCTTTACATATATTTTGTTATCATTTTCCAAAAGAAAACGAAGTACTGCATTTTTATCGCTTCTTCCAAATCAGTGAAATGATACATTTCCATCTATTTCTGATAACATCATTCTAAAAACTTAACAGTCGCAAAATATATTTCTCTTTGCAAAATTAATACATGTATTGCATCCTCATTTTATTTCATTCACTATATATTCATGGTTAACTTAAAACATTGTTTTCCATCACTTAACATACTCTGCTATATTACAAATTTTAACAGAATAGATGCACTCTAGGTTTTCATATTCCAAAACCATATAGTTTTGTAATACGAGACTATCAAATTTCTAAAAATTGCAAACACGATTGAGTTCGTCTCAAAACCCTAATATATTGTAACCGATTTACAATCTACACTTATCATTCCAAACCTAATATATTTTAACAAGTTTCCCAAGCTAAACGCATCACCATTTCACACTATCACCTTTTACGATAGTTACAGGTTAAGCTTCATCAAGCTTTTAAAATTTTCAAGTAAACTTTCCTTTTTGCAAAAACTTAACTCTACATCAACGCTCGAATAAACGTTTGAACATTTCAAAACAAATCAAGTTTTGCAACAACGAGTTATCCCTCGGCTCTCGTCCAAATAGATTCAACACAGTATTAACCTAGATAGACTATCAAGTCATCCATTTTTAGCAACCATTCAAAAGAGAAAATTAGGTTCTAAACACAGTATTTAGGATTTTATCCTTTTTTTGCAACAAAAATTACATTCAAGAGTACAACAAAATGCTATAGAAGTGATGTAGCGAGACGAGCCAAAAATCACTTGTCTTTTGGTTCCAAAGATTGTGTACTAGGCAAACACTGTTCCTTGAACCAAACATCTAAAATCTCTTCATCTATCAATCATCGAGCACAACTGAATCCAGGAGAACCAACGAGGTAAGGATACCACCGAGGCTTACCGGTGGGCAAGTATCGCTATCCCCTCAAGCCTCAAGCATGAAATATTTCGACAAGGGCAGAACCTGTCATTCAAAGAAAAACATAAAATCGCTTAATGATGACACTATTTATACTTTGATGCATTGAAATACAGAAGAATAATTTTAGAACGAACCCTTACCTGTGTGTTAGTAACACACTTGCAGACAGGGACGAAGGAGCTATCCATTCAGCGCTTGGGAGAAAGATTTACAGTCTATAGTTTACCACTGCATAAGATTCGAAACCGGTATAAATGCTTCAACAAAACCCTGGACAGATACCCTAGCTACTTACGCAAAAACCAACTAAAGATTCATTATCTCAACATTTAACTACTGCAAAATTCCAGCAAAAAGCTCAGCTTCTAAGCATATCAATCACTTTCAGGTTAAAGGCTATCAGGTTACGGGTTCCAGTCTGCTAAACCTCCATCCCTTACAAACCCTACTTTTTGGCAGCCTATCGGCCTCACAACTCAAACTCCAAAACGTGAAAATGAATACTGAGGAACCCTCCAACAATACATACAACGAGATTCTAGGGTTTTCATTCAACAATCTAGATCTAGTGTGATCGATAAGTGAGAAGATGCGAGCCTGATGCTTTGAGAGTCGACTAACCATAGTATTGATACCTCATCTATTGTAGCAGCTACGACAATGCCAACATTGCATGCCAAGGGGACATTGTCGTGTATAGCTCGGAGGAGAACCGCTTATTCACTATGCATAGTTCGATCCCAAAGTCACATTAGCAACCGGTTTCACATGGATGGACTACGTGGATAGACAACATCACATTTCACTAAAGAGTTGGTTCAAAACCATTAATGCTTAGACGAGACACCACCAACCTGCCAGTTCGATGCAGCAGCGAAATTAATAACCGTCACATCCTTACTAACATCGTAATTGTTGCTTAGTGTAAAACATCATTCCATATCAATGCAATAGGGTAAGATTAGATTGATTTGTATATCGTTTCATCACTATGGGTTTAACCTTCGAATGCATGAATACATAAATCAAATGTTTGCAATGGTAATAATCGCATTCGCATTGGTAATAATCGCATGCATATAAGAATTAGATAGTTAAAACTTAGGTTAGAAAGTATCATCGGTACATTGTAATAATATTACAATAATCCACATAAAGGTTGTTTATTACATAATGCATCAATATCACATTAGATTTCTTCACCCTATAGTTAAAAAGGGTCCACACATATATTGTAATATGTCCATAATAAAAATATGAATTTGACATTATAAATAAACAAGACAATATCTACATATATACAAATTATAAATGGAGAAAGTAGAGCTACCATAGTTATTTTAATAAAATTTCCAAGTATTGAAATAGTAAGTGAATCTTGATGCTATACTATAGGAATATTGTTTAAATTGAAAATGTTCATCAACCATTTCACTTGGTAATAACAGTCTTCATGAATTGGAAATTATTGGTAGAATCATTTTAGCATTTCATACTTCATAACCTAGTAATTATTCCTAAGATTAATAAGCATAGACATTTCTACTAAGACAATGCACAATTGAATCCATTATAGATACTTTTGACTTCCGCAAACTTGAATTTCGTCAAAATAATACATTTAGATCTTGGACAGAATTCCATACCTGAAGCAAGGAGGTACATATAATTTCATTTACCAAAATTGACGGCTAATTGAAAAACATAAATACTCATAACACTTGTTTTATGTCGTACTACTCTTACCTGCGAATCTGCGCAAGACGGACATGTACAAATGCATTAGCTAACATAGCTAAGTAAGCCTCAGGGTACCTCATAGGACTCCTTTCATCACCATCAAAGAAACAAATTGCCAGTACCTTGTCAAGAAAACTTGATCTTATGATAACCCGAAGTATAATTAACACAAGCAGAATTAAGGTCGTAAGCATGTTAATTAAAGTATGTCGTGTCGCTGTCATTAAATTTTATTTAGCTAAGAGACTCAGTAATTAAACTGTCTTATGCATTAATGAATTTATTATTCAATGCTGCCTTGTTAAGCATTTATTACTTCCGCAATTTAAATGTTAACATTTAATGTTGTTTTAATTTTTTTAAATTTTTATGAAATTATCGGGATGTTACATGTGGTATCAGAGCTCATGTTCAAACTCTAGGCCTGAACAAGTCCAAGGAACACGCAACAGAAAATTTATTTATATCAGAAATATTATTAATTCAATTTAAATATTTGTGTTATTCAGAAATTGTTTTTAAGTTACAGATATGGAAGGATCGACTAATCATATGGAGGACAGATTTCGACCCAATAGTCATAGCACGGGACAACATTTTGAAGGAGAAGTACATGGCAAATTAAACGATAATTCAACAGAATTGTTACGAGCATTTCAAGAATTAAAGGCAGAAATCAGATCTGTAAAACAAGACAATGAGAGGATTCTGAAAGCACACGAAGAACTTAACCAAGTACTGTTCGATCAGTACACAACTGATGAACAGGGTAGAGGGATTGAAAATACCTCCAAGATTGAAGACTTACCTCATCAAGGCATGGGTGATAAAATGAAAACTGATGATGCGAACAACATTTCAACATCATCCGAAGCTTCCCATGAAAAACAAAAAAAGAAACGTAATTTTTCAAGTCATAGCAGTGAGGGAGATTACAAACCCAAGAGGAAAAGTCACAAACAGTATGAACAGATTTTTGGGGAGTTCAAGAAAATCAAACCCCCAACCTTTAATGGTGAAACTGAGAAGGGAGAGACAGCAGAAGCATGGTTGTCCGGCATGAATAAGTACTTCCAAATCTATGATTATTCAGAATCATTGAAGGCAAAGATGGCAATATACAACTTGATTGGGAAGGCAGATATTTGGTGGCAGAATATTAAAAAGTGAAGGGCATCAAAGACAAGGATGTGAATTGGAGCACTTTTAAAAGGTACTTCAAGAAGAAGTTCTTATCTGAACAATACTATGAAGAAAAATCCAAGGAATTCTATGATTTAAAGCTGGGAACTATGAGTATGAAAGAGATGAACAGTAAATTTTTGAATTTGCTGAGGTATGTTCCATACCTCATGGAAGAAAAACCGAAGATTCAAAGCTACTTGAGTTTCCTACCCTTTAACATCAAGGACATAATAGAGTATGACAGTCCAAAGACCCTAGAAGAGGCCATGAGGAAAGCAACTTTCTGCTATGACACTAATCGGAAAAGAGAAGGGATATCTAGCTGGAAAAATCATAAGCCTAACAACTTTGAGGTGAAAAAGAAAAATTTCAGGTTTAGTGGAAATTCCGGTTTCCAAAAGAAATTTTTTAGAATCGAAATCTTCAAGGAAACAATTCCAAAAATAATCAGCAACATAAATTTACAGCTCCTAGAAATACTCCCAATATTAACAGGACTAATGATCAGAAAGCACCTATCAAATGTTTTGAGTGTCAAGGTCCTCATTATTCTTCAGAATGTCCCCTTAGGAAGAAGACAACCAACAATATTCATTCCATACAAGCTGAAGCTACCGTGTGAGACTTGGCAAGGGAGATGCCCAAAATTAATGCAGTACTAGACAACCGGCAAGCTGAGCATCAAGTCTCTATGGTAGAGATTGAAGATATGCTACAAAACCACCCTGTTTCTATTTTGATTGATCCAGGCGCTAGCCTGAGTTATATATCACCAAATATTGTAGAAAGTTTTAAGTTGAAAACAGAAAAATTCAATAAATCCTGGTTAGTTAGACTAGAAACAGGAACAAAAAGAAAAGTTTCTGATTATGTGGAAAACTCTGTTTTATCTATGAATCAGTTAAAAAAAAGACTAAGTTAAATGTTTTACCTTTAGGATCATATGACATTTTAATTGGAATGGACTGGTTAGAAGCCCATCATGTCATTCTGAATTGTTGTGAGAAAAGTTTTACATGTTTAAATGATGAAGGAAAAACAGTAGAAGTGAAGGGTATTCCTAGAAAGACATCCCTTAGACAGATTTCAGCTATGCAAGTAAAGAGGGCAGTTAGAAAAGGATGTCAGATGTTTGCAGTGAATGTAGTAAATGAAGAATTAATTACTAAAGAGGACAAACTGAAAATAGAAGACATACCTGTCCTAAGTGAATTTATGGATGTTTTTCCAGAAGAGATTCTAGGGTTACCCCCTAAGAGAGATATAGATTTTACTATTGAACTGATACCGGGTGTGGTACCGAACTCTAAGGCTCCATATAGGATGAATATTTTGGAATTAAATGAGTTGAAATCACAGTTGAAGGAACTGATTGATAAAAACTATATCAGACCCAATGTGTCTCCTTAGGGAGCACCCGTTATATTTGTTAAGAAGAAAGATGGCACTCTAAGATTTTGCATAGATTATCGTCAGTTGAATAAGATGACGATCAAGAATCGATATCCATTGCCCCGCATAGACGATCTATTTAATCAATTGTGTGGAGCAACGATATTTTCGAAGATTGATTTAAGGTCATGATATCATCAAGTTTGTGTAAAGGATGAGGATATTTTCAAAACAACCTTTAGAACTTGATATGGACATTATGAGTTCGTAGTCATGTCGTTTGGGCTGACTAATGCCCCGGCAGTATTTATGTGTTTGATGAACAATATTCTGCACAAATATTTGGATAAGTTCGCCATTGTGTTTATAGATGACATTTTGGTATATTCTAAAAGTGAGGAAGAACACGATGAACATCTGCGTATTATTTTACAAGTTCTGAGAGACCATCTGTTGTATGCTAAGTTTAGTAAGTGTGACTTTCACAAGGAGAAGATTCAGTACTTAGGACACATAATCTCTAAAGAAGGAATTTCGGTTGACCCCGATAAGATAAAATCCATTAATGAATGGTTGGTTCCTAAGGATGTGTCGGATGTACGATCATTTATGGGTATTACTGGATATTACAGAACATTCATAGAAGGTTTCTCAAATTGCAAATCCCATAACCTCCTTACAGAAGAAAGGGAAAAAGTTTGTAGGGGATGATAAATGTTCAGACAGTTTTAAGAAGTTGAAGGAATTATTAACTACAACACCTATTCTAAGGATTGCAGATCTTAATAAGGATTTTATAGTATACACCGACGCATGTAACGATGAACTTGGTGGAGTCCTAACACAAGAAGGACATGCTGTTCCATACGAGTCTAGAAAAATGAAAATACATGAGAAAAATGATTCTACTTATGATCTAGAATTATTAGCAGTAATTCATGCTTTAAAAATGTGGCGTCACCATCTTATTGGCAGAAAATTCACCATAATGACAGACAACATGAGGTTGAAGTATTTATTAGATCAGACAAATTTGAATGCTAGACAAGCTAGATGGCTAACTTTTCTGAGTGAATATGATTTTGAAATTCAACACATTAAAGGGAAAGAGAACAAGGTTGCTGATACATTAAGTTGTAATGCAAGGATAAATTTTATTTTAGCCATCAGTACATACACAACAGATTTGGAAAATTAGATTTTTGAAAGGATTAAGACCAATGAAGAATACATAAAATTACATGAAAAGACAACATAAAACAATTCTGAAAATTCTATGACAGATTATAGTTTGAAGGAAAATGGATTGCTATTGTACAAAAACATATTGTATGTGGCCAACATACCAACAATAAAAATTCTGATTTTAGATGAGATGCACAAAAGCCATTATTCTTGTCATCCAGGTTATCAGAAAACCATCACTATGTTAAAAAAAGAGTACTATTGGCCCAGAATGAAGGATGACGTGGCAGAATATATAGCCAAGTGTTTTGACTATCAAAAGGTGAAGGTAGAACATCAACATCCTGTTGGATTGTTACAGCCATTACCTATACCTAGATGGAAATGGGAAATTGTTAGTATAGATTTTATTACTGGATTACCAAAGAATCAGAAATAGAATGATTCCATCATGGTGGTGGTGGATAAACTCAGTAAGGCATCACATTTTATACCAGTAAAGACTACTCATAAAGCTCTTGACATTGCAGAAATTTTCATGAAGCAAATTTTTCGATTACATGGAATACCCAAGATGATAGTTTCAGATCGTGATTCTGAGTTTACAGAAAATTTTTGGAGATATTTGTTTAAAGGGTTGAATACAACCTTAAACTTCAGCACAACATTTCATCCACAAACAGATGGACAGACAGAAAGAGTGAATCAGATCTTGGAAGACATACTAAGAATGTATGTTAAGGATCAACCTAGTAAGTGGGAGGACTACTTGCATTTAGCAGAATTTGCTTATAACAATCATTACCATGCATCAGCCAGGCTTAGCCCTTTTGAAATTCTGTATGGTAGGAAATGTGATACACCAGTTTCTTGGAGTGATCCATTTAATAGAGTTGTTTTAGGGCCTAAATTGTTGCAAGAATTAGAACTAATTGTGAAACAGGTACAAAGAAATCTTAAAGCTACACAAGATAGGAAAAAGAGTCAAGCAGACCTTAGAAGGACTCATAAATAGTTCTAGGTTGGTGAGCATGTTTTCTGAAGGTAAGACTACAAAATAGTTCATTGAAATTGGGGAGTTGTGCCAAGCTGGCACCCAGCTATTGTGGTCCTTTTGAAATTTTGTCAAGGGTTGGACCCGTGGCATATCAACTGGATTTTCCATCAAATCTAAAGATACATAATGTTTTTTATATTTAGTTTCTAAAGAAATATGTGCACGATGCTACTCATGTTGTAAATTGGAATGATGTACAGGTGGAACAAAACGACGATTTTCCGGTGGAACTAGACTGTATCCTCGAAAGAAGGGAAACTCTACTTCAGAATTGCACCATTGGGCAGGTAAAGGTGCAATGGAAGCACCTTAGCCCAGAAGAGGCAACCTGGGAGTTGGAGAATAGTATGCGGGCAACATACCCAACTCCGTTTCAGGAACACTTAGAGAGTGAATAAACAACATCGAGGATGATGTTGAGACTTAAGGGGGGGTGTATGTCACCTACCCAAATTTTGAAAATATTTATTTTACTTGCAAAAATACTTTATGTTGAACTTTAATTACAAAGTTTTGTAATTATGACCAAATCTGGTCAAAGATGACTGTAATGACTTATTATTATTATTTAATAAATTAAAATATGAGACAAACACCCAAGGAAGCTGTTAAATGAGTGTTCACTGACCCACTAGGAGGAATGGAAATTGTTAGAAAGCATGGGACAAATGGCAGCATTTGCACTCCACCACTAGCTGTTGGTTATGGGACAACTACCCCTAAATTTGTGGCATTATCCCCCAGGTGGGTGGAAGAGAGCAGGCATCTCATTAATGACCAGTTAACCACTAAAAGGCCTAGGCATCCTACATAAGGCAATTCGAATTGGGAAGGTAGCCCCTACAATATTTTTCTGTAGAAATATTTCCTCAAGTGTATCAGGTGATCATTGAGAGATTCGAATAGGGAGGCTATGTGAGAGTGCAATTGTGATTCTGCTAATTATTCTAAGGAGGAAACCAGAGGTGTTGGTGCAGATCTCTTTGACTGTTGAGTCTTCATGACTCATAATCTACATTGCTACTAAAATTTGAAGGACCTAAAGCTTCTACAGACTCTTCCTCCTGGTGGTTCAGTGAACAGGCTAGGGGGTCCTAAGGCAGGCACATTGGCTATTTTCAGGAGCAAGTTGGGAGGAATAGGCTCCTTGGGTGATTTGTTTGTCCTACAAATTATCAGGTTCTACATTTCTGTTATTATTTTCAGTCAAGTAAGTTTTGCATTATTAAGTAGGAAAATAGTTAAAAGCATATAGAAGAATTTGTTTTACTTTCTGACCTAAAAATGTTTTCTAAATGAGAATGATTTGATAGATGTAATGATTGATTAAATGACCTACTCTTTATTTTTCCACATGCTGGTTGTGCATCGTACTCTAGTACCGAGAGGTAATAATTAGATAAATGAATAATGAGCAGAATGCTAATTGGATGATTTGCGTAACTTAGTATAGATGTATTTTAAATATTGCAATATTAAACATAAGTGCTTTAACTCAGAATACAAAGTATCATATCAGAAATAGTCTTAGCAATAATTTTCTTTACTGATTTCTGAAAGAAAATATTTGTCAATAACTAGGGTTTTTATCTATCAAACAACCATTTCTTCAAAATCGTTACCATGCATTCTATTCATCTATATTTCCATATTTTGTTTAACGAAATATTTCGTCATTTTAAATCAGACTTATCCTTTACATATATTTTGTTATCATTTTCCAAAAGAAAACGAAGTACTGCATTTTTATCATTTCTTCCAAATAAGTGAAATGATACATTTCCATCTATTTCTGATAACATCATTCTAAAAACTTAACAGTCGCAAATTATATTTCTCTTTGCAAAATTAATACATGTATTGCATCCTCATTTTATTTCATTCACTATATATTCATGGTTAACTTAAAACATTGTTTTCCATCACTTAACATACTCTGCTATATTACAAATTTTAACAGAATAGATGCACTCTAGGTTTTCATATTCCAAAGCCATATAGTTTTGTAATACGAGACTATCAAATTTCTAAAAATTGCAAACACGATTGAGTTCGTCTCAAAACCCTAAGCTAGTGTAACCGATTTACAATCTACACTTATCATTCCAAACCTAATATATTTTAACAAGTTTCCCAAGCTAAACGCATCACCATTTCACAATATCACCTTTTACGATAGTTACAGGTTAAACTTCATCAAGCTTTTAAAATTTTCAACTAAACTTTCCTTTCTGCAAAAACTTAACTCTACATCAACGCTCGAATAAACGTTTGAACATTTCAAACCAAATCAGGTTTTGCAGCAACGAGTTATCCCTCATCTCTTGGCCAAATAGATTCAATACAGTATTAAACTAGACAGACTATCAAGTCATGCATTTTTAGCAACCATTCAAAAGAGAAAATTAGGTTCTAAACATAGTATTTAGCATTTTATCCTTTTTCTGCAACAAAAATTACATTCAAGAGTACAACGAAACGCTATAGAAGTGATGTAGCGAGACGAGCCAAAAATCACTCGTCTTTTGGTTCCAAAGATTGCGTACTAGGAAAACACTGTGCCTTGAACCAAACATCTAAAATCTCTCCATCTATCAATCATCGAGCACAACTGAATCCAGGAGAACCAATGAGGTAAGGATACCACCGAGGCTTACCGGTGGGCAAGCTATCCCCTCAAGACTCGAGCATGAAAGCTTTCAACGAGAGCAGAACCTGTCATTCAAAGAAAAACATAAAATCGCTTAATGATGACACTATTTATACTTTGATGCATTGAAATACAGAAGAATAATTTTAGAATGAACCCTTATCTACGCGTGAGTAACACACTTGCAGATAGGGACGAAGGAGCTATCCATTCAGCGCTTGGGAGAAATATTTACAGTCTGTAGTTTACCACTGCATAAGATTCGAAACCAGTATAAATGCTTCAACAAAACCCTGGACAAATACCCTAGCTACTTACGCAAAAACCAACTAAAGATTCATTATCTCAACATTTAACTACTGCAAACTTCCAGCAAAAAGCTTGGCTTCTAAGCATATCAATCACTTGCAGGTTACAGGCTATCAGGTTACGGGTTCCAGTCTGCTAAACCTCCATCTCTTACAAACCCTACTTTTTAGCAGCCTGTTGTCCTCACAACTCAAACTCCAAAACATTAAAATGAATACCGAGGAACCCTCCAACAATACATACAACGAGATTCTAGGGTTTTCATTCAATGATCTAGATCTAGTGTGATCGACGAACAAGAATATGCCATCCTGATGCTTTGAGAGTTGGGTAACCATAGTATTGATACCTCATTTATTACAGCAGCTACGACGATGCCAACATTGCATGCCAAGGGGACACTGCTGTGTACAACTCGGAGGAGAACCGCTTATTCACTATGCACAGTTCGATCCCAAAGTCACATTAGCAACTAGGTTTCACATGGATAGACAACATCACATTCCACTAAAGAGTTGGTTCAGAACCATTAATTCTTGGACGAGACACCACCAACCTGCTAGTTCGTTGCAGCAGCGAAATTAATAACCGTCACATCCTTAATAACATCGTAATTGTTGCTTAGTGTAAAACATCATTCAATATTAATGCAATATGGTAATATTAGATTGCTTTTGTATATTGTTTCATCACTATGGTATTAACCTTCGAATACATGAATACATAAATCAAATGTTTGCAATGGTAATAATCACATGCATATAAGAATTAGATAGTTAGAACTTAGGTTAGAAAGTATCATCGGTACATGGTAATAATATTACAATAAACCACATAAAGGTTGTTTATTACATAATGCATCAATATCACATTAGATTTGTTCACCCTATAGTTAAAAAGGGTCCACACATATATTGTAATATGTCCATAATAAAAATATGAATTTGACATTATAAATAAACAAGACGATATCTACATATATACAAATTATAAATGGAGAAAGTAGAGCCACCATAGTTATTTTAATAAAATTTCCAAGTATTGAAATAGTAAGTGAATCTTGATGCTATAGTATAGGAATATTGTTTAAATTGAAAATGTTCATCAACCATTTCACTTGGTAATAACAGTCTTCATGAATTGGAAATTATTGGTAGAATCATTTTAGCATTTCATACTTCATAACCTAGTAATTATTCCTAAGATTCATAAGTATAGACATTTCTACCAAGACAATGCACAATTGAATCCATTATAGATGCTTTTGACTTCCGCAGACTTGTATTTTGTCAAAATAATACATTTAGATCTTGGACAGAATTCCATACCTGAAGCAAAGAGGTACATATAATTTCATTTACCAAAATTGACGGCTAATTGAAAAACATAAATACTCATAACACTTGTTTTCTGTAGTACTACTCTTACCTGCGAATCTGCGCAAGACGGACAGGTACAAATGCTTTAGCTAACATATCTAAGTAAGCCTCAGGGTACCTCATAGGACTGCTTTCATCGCCATCAAAGAAACAAACTATCAGTACCTTGTCAAGAAAACTTGATTTCTTATGATAACTCGAAGTATAATTAACACAAGTAGAATTAAGGTCGTAAGCATTTTAATTAAAGTATGTTGTGTCGCTGTCATTAAATTTTTTTTAGCTAAGAGACTCAGTAATTAAATTGTCTTATGCATTAATGACTTTATTATTCAATGTTGCCTTGTTAAGCATTTATTACTTCCGCAATTTAAATGTTAACATTTAATGTTGTTTTATTTTTTTTTAATTTTTTTTAATTTTTACGAAATTATCGGGATGTTACAGTCTGCCTATCATGTGTCTTGAATCCTTGTGGCTGATCCACGTACACTTCCTCTTCCACTAAACCATTTAGAAAGGTTGTCTTTACATCCATATGATGTAACTTCCATTTCATCACTGCATCTATTGCAATTATAGCTCTAATAAAAGTGTATCTCACCACGTGAGCAAATGTCTCTTCATAATCTATTCCTTGTTTTTGGGAGAAACCACAAGCCACGAACCTCGCCTTGTACTTATCGACACTACCATATGCTCCATGCTTCATCTTGTAGATCCATTTGGAAGTCACAACTAACTTCCCTTTCAGTCTGAGAACCACATCCCAAACATCATTCTTCATAATGGATTGGTATTCCTTGATCATGGCATCCTTACATACTTTCTTATCAGTTGCTTCTTCATAACTGGAACGATCTACATCAATGATGTCACATAGTAATGCCATGTAGATGGAATATGGTCGAGGCCTCTTGCTCTCTCTGAAAGGCCCATCTGGAGCACCATATTTCTTTGCATATTGAATAATCTCCCAAGCCCAAGTTGGCCTTCTCTTATATGTAATAATTTCTCGAAGTGGATCTACAGGTCTCTGTGGTTCTGCCATATCATGATCCTCCAAAACATGCTCTTCTGGTACAACATCATCTTCTGCACTAGCATCTGTGACTCTAGGAGCTTCAGGATCCTCATCATGGACCTCATATGTATGAGTCTTCCTTGATCTACTAAAAGTTGCATCCTCATCGAAGGTGACATCTCTACTCTACTTGTAACAAGGAATGTAGACTCTGTATGCCTTTGATGACTCAGTGTATCCAGCAAATATACCCTTATTATCTGAAGGATCCAACTTCATTCTCTTATCCTTGGGAAGATGTACATATACATGACAACCAAATATCCTCAGGTGGCTTACCTCTGCCTTCTCTCCCGTAAACATCTCTTCTAGCATCTTGTTCCCAAATACACGATGAGGAGTTATATTCTGCACATATACGACGGTTTTGGCGGCCTCTACCCATAGGTGCAATGGTAAATCTTGATCATGAATCATAATCTTCATTGCTTCCATTATCATCCGATTCTTTCTTTATGCCACACCATTCTACTAAGGATTGTATGGAGTGCACATCTCTCTCTTAATCGCAACTTCTATGCAGAATTTCTTGAATGCATCTGATGTGAACTCTCCTCCATTATCTAACCTTAATGTCTTTATCTTCTTTTTAGAGAGATTCTCTACAAGGGCCTTGAATTCCTTGAACTTGCTGAACACTTCACTTTTTTCTTTCAAGAAATAGATCCAAGTTTTATGTGAGTAATCATCAATAAATGAAACATAATATACGTAGACGCTAAGTGATGTTGACGACATTGATCCACACACGCCCGAATGTACTATGTCCAACATTCCTTTTGGTTTGATGTCACTGCTTGGAAACAGACCCTTCACATTCTTTCCTTGTGCACATCCCTTGCATATATTATCATTATTCACATGAATCTTTGTTAAACCTGTAACCATATTGCTTATGATCGGCAATGCTTTGTAATGTATGTGAGGAAGTCTTCTATGCCATAGCTCACTCGGATTCATAGTTCTATGTACCAATACTTGATCTGATTGTCCCTTCAGCTTGTACATGCCTCCCTCTCGAACACCAATCATGATAGCATCATCAATAGTCTTTCCCTTTGGCCACATGAGAACTTGGCCATCAACGAAAGCAACTCTATATCCACATTCCTCTAATGCTGAGATGGAGAGGATATTCTTCTTCAAACTAGGTACATACAATACATCTTTCATCTTCATAGGCTTTTTGGAATCCAACTTGTATGAGGCTTCTCATACCCCTTTTATGGGATATTGATAATCATCACCGAGCTTCACCTTATGAGGTGAATCCTTTTGGACCAAATTTGTGAGAGAATTATTGTAACCAGTCATGTGCTTATAAGCACCACTATCAATGAGCCATGTGTCACTTCCATGAGTGACTGTCCCTATAAGAAATGATATTAACACATATTCTTCACTTGGATAATATTCTCTTGCTTTCTTCTAAACAAGTTCACCATCTTCCGCGGCATGAGCATGATGTCTTTTATTATTTCCTTTTTTTGCTCTGATATTTTATGTGAGGACAGTTTCTTGCAATGTGTCCTATCTTATGGCAGCTGTAACATTTGTAATTTCAGTAATATTTCTGTGTCTTTTGTGTCTTCTGAAACTTTTTGCGAAAAATGGGATTCTTTCTTGCTTTTCCCTTTTCTTGCATGTGCTGCTAGTGCTTGATATTCATCATCACCCAACTTTTCTTCTCTTACTACCAATCTATCTTCTTCTTGTGTGCACTCTTCCCATAATCTGCTAAACTTTGTTAGCTTCCTTCTGGAACAAATCCCCTGAATAAATGATTCCCAAGACCTTGGGAGGCCATTCAATGTAATCATCACTATCTCAACTTCATCAATTGTTTCTCCAATTGCTTCAATCTATTCTTTGATTTGAGATTCCCTTGTGAAGTAGAATTCCAAGGTTTCTGAATTCTGCATTTTCACATTCTTGAGCTCTTTCCTCAATGTCATCTTTGAGTTGATATTCATGCCTTCAAACAATCATGACAAGGCATCAAACATATGCTTTGGAGTCTTCAATGATGAGGCATGAGGGATCAAGTGATCATTGATAGAATCTGCAATGATTCTCTTTGCCCTATTCATGTCCTTCTTGTGCCTTTCCTTAGCTTCATCTCCCTCTGGCTCATCAACCTCTTCTTCAACATATTGTTCAAAATCATTCTCTTCTAGAATGAGAAGCATGGGGTCAATGTGCTATGCCAAGGTGATCTCCACAAGCCAAAATCAACTCCAATGTCAACTTGAAAACCTGCTTAACGTCCAATCTAGAGTTTTATGAGGAAACTCTAATTTTTTCAATCTTTGAATCTGGAGAATCTAATCTAGGGAGAAGATGTGCCCTCCTAAGACGAGTTGAGTAAACCTTCTTTTCAGTTAGATCTGTGGACAAAACAAGTAAAATTGGAAGCCCTAGTTTCCAACTTTCAGCAGTTGCAACTGTTGCAATGACTTCTTTCATCACTGCTTTGATAGTATGTTGAGATTTTACTTAAGCAATTATGTTATTCAAAATTCTTTAGACTCTAATTCAATTGATATCATATCATAATAACTGCATGCATAAGGATCACTGAAAGAAAGACAATCACAACATACACAAAGATTTATCCCAGGGAACCCTCTTGGGGGAGAAAACCCAACAAAACTTCTTCAGTATAGATTCATCAACAAAGTACAATGTCAATACAATGAAGAGCTAAAGCTCCCTCATAGAAATATACCCTAGATACAAAGATAAAATACAAAGATAAGATAAAACCCGAGATATTAGTTTTTCTCCAGCTGCTGCTTCTCTCTCTTGCTCACTTGTCTCATTGACTTGATGCAAACTTGCTTGAAGCGCAAATGAGATATAGGTGTCCTCATTTATACCTTCATTTTCTATTTCCATGCTTTTCGGGGAGTTTCCTTTCTAGAAATTTCTGGGGGTGTTTCCTTTCTAGAACTTTTTGGGAGGTTCATGCCTGTTCTTTTGTCATGAGGAACAATATAATATTCTTTTGTTTATTATTCTTTTGGAATCTTCTGGGTTAACTTAAGAATATCTTCCGAAGCTACATAAAATATCAACAAGTTCGACCTTGATTGGGGTCAAGGGGAGGTGAGTCAATGGGTTCTTCTTGATAGTGGGGCTTCTGAGGTTCTGAGATTTTTAGATTTTTAGGTGGCAGAGGAGGTAGAGGGTCTTTAGCTTTTTGCGCAATCGAGTGCAGTGGCTGCTTTTGTACAAACTACTTATGGATATCTACTTGCAATGGCTTGTTGTTCTTTGTTGCTTCCAAAATAACATGCTTGGATTGTTCACTCATTTCAGCTAAGTCGTCTTCTAAAGTTTCCAAATGGAGCTGCTTCCATTTCTTTACGTGCATCCTTGTCGCTTTACCTTTCTCTTGCTTCAGAAATTCAAGTATCATGTGCGATACTTCATTTATTTTTTCCTTGAGCTGAGGACTTTCAAAATTAGGTTCACCTGCTGCCTTGATCAAAGGTTCTTCTTCATTGTCTTCAGCTGTTTCTCCAGTCGGTTCCTCAGTTGCTTCCTCTACATTCTCACCAGATTGGCTGATAGTTGGTACTACAGAAAAAGGATTTTCCGACCGATCATCTGGCCCAAAAGTAGTAATGTACAGAGTTGTTTCCCTCCGGTCTTGGATTTCCCCATCAAGTAATGGTTCCTGAATCTTCTGGTTGGATACATATGCTATGGACAAAATGTTGAATGTAATATTGGCCTGCCTGGCTAGGTCAACAAACAACTGCTGAGTGTTGGGGTAATAATCAAGCTCGATAAGTTCAATTCCTATCTGACCTTGCTTGTACCAAACTTTAGTATGGTCAAGTGCTAAGTCGAATCTCGATGTGGGCTTCTGGAGGCAGACTGCGTCGAACTTGCTGTGGAACCCGCCATTGATCACATGCAGTATTTATCACCTGAAACCAATTTTCTAAGTAGACTTTGGCATTGTTGGCTTGTAGATTATTTTTAGCATGAAAAGATTTATAATTGTTCGTCAATGAGATTTCTAGACCGTTAAAAGCTGCTTCACCAACTCTGATAAGCAGAGACCGCCCCCCCTCCCCAGCAGTCGAACTGTTGTGCTTTATATAGGTAATGAAACATCAACTCCTGCCTGCAAATGCTGAGGCGATTCCTTCTTAATCTAATCATTAGATGGCACGATGGCAAGATGACCTTTTTTCAGTAATATGGAGATACTACACTTCTCCATTCTGGACATCTCTCTCCTCGTGGAATGTGATGCGCATTTCAGATCCCATTCTTTACGATTTGAAGAATATTCTTGCTTGCAATAAATCCATGAAAGGCTGACATGATATACGTTTTGACCTGGGAACAATTTGGTGAACTGCCCAATCTAAGCCGCAGTTTTGGTGAAGTGCAATTGAACTTCCTGAATATAATTCATGACAGCAACGCATTTTGGTGAATTGCAAATTTGCACAGAGGCGAATTAGATTTTGAGTGGACGCACCAACTGGCAGGGTTTCTTCATTTTCAACGGTCTTAAGCTGTCTGTTTCGGAAATATCACTTATTTCATTATGACCAGCATCTCGGAATTAACACGTAGGCAAACCACCGTGATTTGTGGCAGTGATCGGATTAATTACTTTAATACGCTGGCAATATATACGACTTCTAGTAGTGATCTGGGAAACAAGTAGTTCGATGTAGTAGGTTATCTTTTCCCATACGACAAAAGAAACGCCAGGTAGATATCTGCTTGACGTGGCAACTTCCTTCCTTGGCTGGTGCGCTAACTTGAATGATCTTATCCTTAAATATTGCGATCTGATGGGCTCTGAGCTAAAATATAAACGCATTGTACTAGTTTGTTTTTTTCTTTCTAAAATTGGGTTAAAATTGTTGACATGACAGTTTTTAGTAGTTGAAATTTGTACAATTGGATGCTCCCGGGGTAATTGAGGATGTTGATTCTATTCCTACAATCCCAACAACCAAAATTGCATTTTTGATAATTTTTTTTTCATCGAATTTCAGCTGAAACCATAAGAGAACATGCAAATCTTCTATAGATTAACTTACTCTGATCTGACATCTTTGCTTTATCCTATGAATCTGCAACTGTGATTTCATGTCACTGGATTAGCACATGATGATGCAATTCGTTGAGAGATCTTAATGTTTGCATAACACGCCCATGACCAAAATCCGCTTATAAATGACCGACCCTTTGATCTAGTCCTTTTCATGCATTTATTGGAGCCTAGACATCCTTCTTTACATCACTCCTTTTATTAGCGGCCTCTCTTTTCTGGTGAATTTTTAATAATAAGTGATCAAATTTGTTCATGGAAATTGCTATTGTTTTAATTTTGCAATTTCAACAATTGTATTTGTCTGTCCTAGACTAAATGCCCGATTTTAAAACGACCCAGATCCCCCTAATTGCAATTTGAGCATTCCAATTTGAGCAGTTGAAGCAGTTCATTCAAAGTTTTATTTTTGGAAGTTTGTACTTCTTCTTCTTTAGATAGCTCTTCAAAAATTCTTGAAGCATTATTGAAAATTTCTTTCTAATGATGGGGTTGGGGGTAATAACTAATTTTTGTTCCTTGTCTTGTAACAATTGGGGTTGGGGGTAATAACTAATTTTTGTTCCTTGTCTTGTAACAATTTTTAAATTCTTATGATTCATTACTTCATGCTTTGGAACACCAGACAAGAGGTTAACATTCATTTTATTAATAATTTTATCAAGCATGATGGAGCAATCTTCTAGAGAATTCTCCCCCACCCCACATCTTGTACAAAATTTGAGATCCACTATGTCCTTCTAGGGGCAGTCCGGACTCAAATGTTTTCACTAAAACAAATGAAACATCTTGGTTTAACACGATCGTGAGGGATGTTTCCATGGTTGTTATAACATCCACGTCCTCGGTATCCTCCTTGTTGGTTATATCCATTATTGCGCTGGTCATTGTTCCTGTTGTTCTCTTGACCTCTTTGATCAATAGTCTGCATCTGATAGAGTATATTGTATTTATTTTTGTTCTTCAAGTTCTTTATGTACTTGATTGTGCTGTGCTGAGTTGTTCGACATATCCCACACCATTTTGGATTGATGCATTGTCATTATAGGGACATTCGACTGTTGTGTGCGGCTCAAATCTTTCATAGATGCCACAAAAGTACGTTTTTTTAGCTATTTTGAAATTTTGCGGGTCATCTTTCTTATAGAAAAATCCTTGGTTCTTCATGCAGGTATCTGTGTTCTATTGGGAATGACTTTTTGTCATCCTGATGCTATCAACAGTCATCAAACCGACATGAATCTTTTGTATGACCTTCAGACAAACATGTTGCGCACCATAGGTCATTCTGTCTTAATGCGAGTTGTTGTAGCGACTTTTGCATTTTTTCATTCTTCTCTCCAAGTCTTCGGTCGACCAAGTCGACGGAGAAATTTACATTTGACTAGAATTTCTTTGCTTTTTGCAAGGTGTCGACGTATGTGGTGAACTCATATAAGCTTAGGGTTTTTTTATTTATTCTTGGCAATAGCCCCACAATAAACCATTGGATATGAAAGGAAAAAAAGAAAGATGAGCTACTCATCAAAGCAGAAAAAGAATGGCGACTTAAAAGCCGCGCCATATGGATCTCTCATGGTGACAAAAACACTAAATTCTTTCACTCTTATGCATCAGCTAGAAGGAATTCAAAATATATTTGGGAGATTGAGGATGGCAGAGGGCAACAACAATCTGGTCTTGATAACATCAAAGAAGAAGCTGTTTCTTATTTTGGTAAAATATACAGTGATCCAGGTGATTGTTATATGACTGATCAGATTAGAGTTGCTTCACTTTTCCCTCGTTTTTTTAATGAACAAGATTCTGATGGCATACAATCAGAGGTCTCTTTGGAAGAAATTGAACAAACTCTGAAAAGTTTTGCAAAAGAGAAAAGCCCCGGGCCTGATAGATGGCCGGTGGAGCTATATTTACACTTCTTTGACCTGATGGGGAATGAACTCAAAGATTTGGTTAACTACTCCAAGATCAATGGCTTCATCTCGGGAGGTTTAAATTCTACCTTTGTTACCCTCATTCCCAAAAAGGATAAACCCAGGTTTTTTGGTGAATATCGACCGATTGCTCTATGCAATTTGCTTTATAAGCTTATATCAAAAATTATTGCTGACAAGCTAAAGACTGTGTTATCCCAGCATATCTCTTCAGAGCAATTTGGATTTCTTCCTGGCAGGCAGATACATGATGCCATTGGCATCTCTCAAGAACTCCTGCATAGTATAAAGATATACAAGGAAAAAGCATTGCTACTTAAAATGGATTTGGAAAAAGCTTATGACCGGGTAAATTGGTCTTTTCTTAGAATGATTCTCATCAGAATTGGGGTTCCTCCTTTGATTATCAAATGGATCATAGCCTGCATTTCTTCTATGAACATTTCAGTGTTGGTGAATGGAAGCCCATCAGAGTTTTTCAGCTGCTCCAGAGGGATCAGACAAGGGTGTCCTTTATCACCTCTCCTTTTCATTTTGGTCATGGATGGCTTCAGCAGATTGATTAATCAAGCCTTAGAGAATGGGTAGATTAAAGGCATTAAGTTAGCGAAGGATTTTGTCATCACTCATATCCTTTTTGCAGATGATGTTTTAGTGGCAGGTGTGGATTCAGTTGAGGAGTGGTCTACATACAATGAAATTATTCAACTTTTATGTCGTGCATCAGGTATGAAAGTCAGCACTAACAAATCCAATTTCTATCACCTTTCTAATCATGATGGTAAACTTTGTGATATTCTCTCGATGCTGCCTTACAAATGCTGTGATCTAGAACAAGGTTTTAAATACCTCGGTTTTTTCCTTAAGCCGAATAACTACCAAATAAAGTACTGGCATTTTCTATTGTGCAAAATTGAGTCTCGCATTGCACATTGGTCATTCAGATTATTGTCTATAGGTGGCAAGCTCATCTTATTGAAGTCGGTTCTTTCCCGTATTCCTGTGTACTGGTTTTCTTTATTGGAGGTTCCTTCGGCCATCATCAAAACCATGAAAAAGTATTTCTTCAACTTCCTTTGGTTCGGGTCTTCAAACAGTGAAAAGGTTACCATGGTAGCTGCAGATTCTATTTCTAGACCCTATCGGTTTGGGGGTTGGGGCATAAAAGACTTGGGCATCTTCAACATTGCTCTTAGGCTAAAAAGCCTATGGAGATGTTTGTTCGGAAAGACCCTCTGGTCTACTCTTATACATTGCAAATATGTTAAAATGGATTTTCTCTGCTGGATTAGAAACCCCAAGCTATCAAGCTGGAACTTCTCTCCAATGTGGCGTGGATTTATGAATATTTTTCATTGGATCAACAAGGATCTTATATGGCAGGTGGGATCGGGCGAATTGATCCGTGTTGGGATTGATCCCAATATTGGAATGGAGGACTGCTATATTCTTCCTTTCTCCATTTCACGGTATCTACAGATTTTAGGTTTATCCACATTAAATAAAATATTTCTTCACAAGAATGGTGACGAGGATTCTCCAAAGTGGATGACTACAATAATTCTGGGTTTATCTGGTCATTTAGCTCGTGCTTGGGATGCTTACATTTGCAACTTAAACTCTGCTGGTGTTAGTTTGAATCATGATTCCGATCAGTTGGTTTGGGGAGGGAATCCTGCTACAGGTTTTGACACAGCACAATCTGCCTACTTCAGAATTGTCCAAGACAGGTTCATCTACCCACAGGATTGGTGGTACAAGAGACTTTGGATTTGGGACATTCCTTTCAAGCTAAAATGCTTCACCTGGCTCCTCCTGCAAGATAAATTAAAGACCTGGGAGAATCTATGCAAACGGGGTTGGACTAGTCCTAGCTTATGTGTGCTTTGCAAAAATGAAGCTGAAACTAAACAACACCTCTTTGTCAAGTGCAGCTTCACTTCCAAGATTTGGGAAGTGATTTCTTCCAAACTGAATATTACATAGTGCTGGGATGTGGGGGTTTTTAATAATTGTCTGCTTAATTGGTACAGACACTGTAAGAAACATTTCTACATTGCTATATGTATCTCATGGGCAATTTGGTACTCTAGGAATTGTGCTATTTTTAGGAATGCCACTCCATATTTTCTGAAATGTAGCTTGACTGCACTGAATATGTTTGCTTCATGCAAGACAGATGATCTTATGACGAAGATTGACAGAGTCAGTCATTTCAATTTCAAAGTAGATCAACCTATTCTTTTTTTTGATGGAGCTTCACAAGCTGGCCTATGTGCTATTGGAGGAGTCATCTACCTGAACGAGTCTCATTATTTCACAATTAGACTCAACTGTGGAGCTGGAACAAATATGAAAGCAGAGTTAATGGCACTCTGGTGTATACTGAAAGTTGCAAACAATTTTGGTTTGGTTAATTTAAAGGTTTATGGTGATTCTATGGTTACCATAAAATGGGCTGCGGGTGATTTCAGGCTTAATGTCATGCATCTTCGTCATTGGGCTCTTCGGGCATGCACAGAAATTTCTAAGCAACAGAACATCTCATTTGGACATATCTTTAGAGATCACAACTCACTTGCTGATAAGTTATCCAAGCAAGCGCTTTCTGGTTTGGAAGGTTATCTATTATGGGAGGAATGGTGTGAAAACTCCTTCCAGGACAGTGGTTCCATATATTTTTTGACTGAACTTTCGGAGTTTTTTTCTGAGCTGCAGGATACTTGATTTTGTTTTCTGCTCCCATGATCTGCTAATTATGTAATTTTGTAAGTAATGCTCTATAGCTTCAGGCTATATTGGTGACATGAACTCTTTGAAGGGATTTTGATCCATTTGGATGTAATTATGCTGTACTTGATTCATATGCTGAATCACGAACATCTTTGTACTATTTGATTCATACAATGAATATCAATAGTAGATTTTTTTTCGCTGGAAAAAAAAAAACCATTGGATATGAATAGCTTCATCCATTTTTAACGGCATTTGGCTGAGTATATATTTAAATATCTTGTCATATTCTCATACAGATTCACCCAATATTTGCGCTATTTCTTTAATTTTTTAGTAGCTAAGTGCTTGATGTCTTGAGTGTAGAAGAACTCCAAAAAGTTCTTCTTTATTTCTTGTTTGGAATTTGTCCCATTCTTTATAAAACTCATGTACCAGGTGAGAGCTCTTTTACGGAGACCACCTCGAAAAATTGCTATTTGTTTGTTCTGATCAAGAATAAAACAGTGTACTTGAGTAGAATCCATATTATGAAAAATATTATTTTTATTACCTAAATTGCTATTGTTTGTGATACTTATTGACAATGATCACCTATAGAATGGATACTTACTTGGAATTAGCTGGTGAATCATTTCCCAGGACAACTTAACCTGTTATTCAGGCTGTTCACCGATGGGTCGGGATTCCGACTAACCTCTAGCTTCAATAGATAAGATTACTAGTAGGGGGGTACCTCCACACGTTCTAAATAGAAAAGATGAAAACAATTTCTTACATATTCAGGGGTAAAAATGATCCAATTTCCGTGTAACAGTCTTGAAATCTTCAGTCGACCAAGAATATGTCCATATGAATCTAGTCGTCTATAAATAATGCTGCCACCCGGGTCCAATGCCCAAGTCACGCTTGATGATTTTTCTAACACTAGGGCCAACCATCATAATCATTGGTACGCCATCGATAGGAGTTGAATCATTAGGTATCATAATGTGCAGGGGTTGCAGGGTCAACTCCATTGGCTATAGATCAACTACCGACGTTGGCTCCTCACCCTCTTTATCCTCTGGTCAAATTTCCCTCGACTTAGGCAGGTCATTTTGTATCTTGACTCTTACTTTTGGTTTCTTCATACTTCTTTTCCCACGTAATGGACTGGAAATGTTTCTTAGCTCTTCCCGCTTTTTGAATATTTTATCTCTTTCAAGTTTTTGGATATCTGTCATTTGTTTAAATCTAGTTGTAGTTTTGTTTCGTCGAGGTGGACTTGTCTTCTTGGTGGCATTCATTCTCAGTTTATTTTGTTGACTAGAATCATCTCCCTTCTACTCATCTTCATATGGTCGGCGACCCCCATAGCGACTCGATTACTATAGGGTGGCTACTGTGAATTCATAAAAGTTGCTCATTTCTTGAGGAAGTACTCCCATTGTCATTCTTGGACAAAGTGCTCATGGTCTTTTTTCTTTTGTTCCTAGTTTGAGCTTCCTCCACGGTAAAGGGGTGGTTTTGCTTCCACAATGTGACTGGCTCGTATCTTGATAAAAAATTTAAACAAAAACATTGGTATGGTGACGGCAAATGATTCGTGGAAGTCATTGTAGAATCTCTTTTTGATTTCATTGAGAAAATTCCTTTATTCAATAGCTTCTTCCTCACAGTAATCATTGCATATCTATTCAAACCACTCGTACAGGTTTCTCGACCCCCAATTATTAAGCTTATACATCAACAATTTTTCATTGGCTGGGTTGATTCCGCTCATTAATCCTATCGATCAGTTTCTTTAGCTCATCTAGAACAACTTCAATGCATTTTTCGTGTGTCTCGGTGAAGAAATTTTCTCTGTTTTTTTATAACATTATTTTGTTTCTTATGGCATAATTTTGGATGTATTTTTCTATCTTATTGTTCCACCACTCTCTAATTTCTTCCTTGCTAACCATTTATGCGGATGTAATCATCTTTTATCCTAAATAGTACTAGCGACAATGGAACCAACGTTGTAATATAAGGGATTACATTAGGTTACCAATAGTAGTCTAATACATAAGAGCAATTGAGAGCAAGCATCCACATATAATCATAAGGAAGAATCATAGAGTAATGGAGACAACAACAACATGAATTACATTACCAAATAGCCATAGATGTACAAAAGAGAGTATAGCTTCACTCTAGATCACAAGCCTTATATATATATATATATTACTAACTATTTGGTCGCTCGTCATAACGACCTGACCAACAGAGCCAACTAGTTGGTCGGGAGGACCTAGTTGACTGACTGACTAGGCTTCTCCAACAAATGATTATGTACAAGATATAACTCTTTACCACAAAATTAAATATATTTCATAGAATGTGGTTCCAAATGTCCCTCAAAGTTCACCTAATGATGCTGTTTCCATTACAGATAAATCTTATCAATGCATAAAAGGTTGTGTTGCTCAACAACCTAGGAAACCTTTTTCTCCAATTACAGTTGAAGTGAATGGTAATGTTCAAGATAGAACTCCTTACCAAAAAATTAACTTATTTCACATAATCTGGTCCCAAATGTCCCTTAAATATTAGTTGTTGATGCCGTTGTCATTACAAATAACTCTACTCAAAGTACACATGGTTGCATTGCTCAACAACCTAGGGTACTCTTTATCTCCAATTACAGTTGAAGGGAACAAATGAATAGAAATGGAACAACTGAAAGAACTACCTTCTAGGAACAAATGAATAGAAATGTAAATGCAATTGGAAATCACGAAACAATTGAAAGAACTGCATTTTATGAATAAATGGATAGAAATGCACCTACGAAAAATCAAAATTATACAGATGTACAAGCTTCAATAGAAATTCCTGAAGGGTGTTTAGTAGATCAAACCATTCATGCTTCAAGAAGTTCAGCCATAAATCGCCTAAGGACACCCTTATTGGGTCTTAAGAAGCGGTTAAGATGGTATAACCATAGACTAAATGAGGGGAAGATTTTTTTGAAGGAAATTGGTAGATGGCTCTCTTGGAATTCACTTCAAGATGTAGATGAAAATGACATTATTGCTGGAATTGGGTACTTCCTTAGCAAAAACTATTGTGAAGAGTCTAAAATTGAGGATGTTCTTGAACATTTAGATGGATTGCTCAGTAAAAATTGATCAATTTTTATTGAAGAGATCCATAATAATTTTATGCCTAGGAACATGGGTTCAATATTTATTGAATCAAGCATGAGCCATAAGGCTTTGCAATGTCTGAAGCTGATTGATAGTCATGGTGTATTGAATGGGGTTAACCAATTTTAGTTTCCAAGGAAATGAAAAAGTGGAGCAAAGAAGTTGAGGATATTGATATGGGTTGGGAGAGAAATGATGGTTTCACATATGGAGTTAGAGTGAAGCAAGTAAAGTCATATCCTTCCTTTATGTTTGAGTCATATAAAAATAGGACTGGAAGTAGAGTCATTGAATCTTCTTTCAAACTTAGTATAGATTCTCGTGTACATTATGATCGATGTGGATATATATGTGAGATATTATTTGAGTTACTAGAAGATAGTGGCTTGATGTCTTGTGTAAGCGTTGGAAAATGGAATGGAGAGGAAGAATATAAGTAGGTTTTAACACATCCGGTTGATCCTATAAATGAGGAGAACTTAATGAAACAGTGAAACAAGCTTTCACATGATGGGATCCTAATGGCAGATGGAATGATAGTGAATGTGAATTTGTTTGAGTGTCATGGTCTAGTGGCCATATGCAGTTTAGTATGCAATAACAATGTTTCTCCAACGGGAAATAATTTTTTCCTTGGTTCTTATGTCGTAAAAAGGCTATACACATGGTTACAAAGGAAATTAAAATCCAAGATGGAGATATTATTTGTAGTATTTCTAAGTTCTATGCAATGTCACCAAACTTGCTCCTAGTAAGCTATATAAATTTATTAGAATTTACATTTATGTTGATATCTTTCCATTACATTATTAATCTTACTTTATTTTAAAACATTAGGAATTGAATCCTGCTTTGGAACAAAGCAAAGGACGGGAAGAAAAGATGGATGAAAATATTACAAACATTCAACCAACCTTATATGGAGGAAAATTCAATATTATCAAGAAGTATCTCATGAATAGAACAAATGTTTAGAATGTACATGTTTTCATAATTAATTGTTAATTATAAATGAAAGTTCTTATTATTTAACTAAATCTTGCATACCGTGAAACATGTGTTGCAAATTACAACAGAATCCTTGCTCAATGTCCAATCTTGTATATTGTGCATGACTTGTTGGAATTAGAACTGTTTCAAAAATGTTTCATGAAATTCAAAGAATTGCACAAGATTATGACAAGGCTCATCCAAATGGACGGATTGAGAAGACAAAATTTGTTCAAATTTGGGAGGAGATGGAGAAAATTGGGGTTGCATGTAAGCCTAGGGAACCATTGTTGGCATGTAATGGGCATATCCAGGTTTTAACCTTAATTCACCAACAAAACCCTTAGATACCGACCCTTCAGACATTATCTACAAGCAGGTGAAGTCTCACTCAAGGCATCTATGGGGACTGCTAGAACCAAGTTTCCGCAGTGCTGAAGGGATAAGAGGAATTCACTCTAACCAATATTAATCATTCATAAAATTCATGCAATAGTAAAAACAATATCATTCATTCATTGAATAGATCATATATCCATAACAATAGATAACATATTCATACCATTAAGCTTAAAATTAGAACATAACACATGTACACAATAAACATACCATTTGTGACAGCACAACACAGAGTCAATTAATTCACTACAAAACCTTCTTTATTATCATTAGAACAGTCTTACAAAACCTGCACACTATGCATTAGATATCCATCTTAACCCTGGGAATCCTCTTACACAAATGCACATACATTCAAGACACAAAACATGCATAGAACTCTCCCACTATCCCCAAAACCCCTTACATATTTATATGGTTACAATGAGGCTTAGCCCATACAAAGTGGACAAATATGCCCAATAGTTTATAACTAACTTCTTCCTTTTGCGCGTGCTGGTCCTTTAACATATTGTCACACGGTCTACTTCCTTGCACACATTTCCCAAAACTGGTCCAAACTACCCATTCCAACAAACCCCAAACACTAACTTGTGGCTTGGCCTAAGCCACTTTAGTCTTCTCCTGTGATTTCTTCACTAGGTACTCAAAATTTGACCAAGATATTTCGCCCCAGTATTTTTCCAACTACTGTATAACAGCTTTCGAACCAAAGTCCCATCCCTCTACAAATGGCATCTCAATCATTGGATTTAGCAGAGTTCCAACCATCACTTATCTTTCCAATATGATTCCCATCATTGCCTTGTTTGATCCATCTGATTCTACTTGGGCTCATAATCCACTCTACTCAGGTAGGGGAATCCTAAATCCTATTCCCCCTCTCTTCGTCTAAATCTATTCCTTATGCTCTTGAGGTTTATTTATGCACTAATACTCCTTCTTTTGGTGGCTCCATGGATTTATGTGTCACATCTTCCTTAGCTCTTGGATTTTTATGACTCTATTTTCTATTGGCCTTGTATCTTCACTAAGATGTTGGGGTATGATTATGAGATTATATATAAGAAGGGTATAGAAAATGTGGTGGTCGATGTGTTGTCTAGGAAATTTGAGGAGGATGGATCCTACTTGCATTATCCTTATCCATTTCAGGTTGTCTTGAGGAATCTCATCAAGAATGATTGTGAATAACACCGTTGTTCAACTCATCAAAAGGCTCCAGGAAGACCCAAACCCTCCTAAGGGTATACATGGCACTGAGATAAATTAAGGTATACATAGTGCATTTGTTTAGTAAATAATTCTAACTTAATACAACATATATTAGAGGAGTTTCATTCATCACCCATAGTAGGTCACTCAAGGGTTTTCATAAAACCTATGGAAGGATTAAGCACTCATTCTTTTGGGAAGGCATGAAGACAAACATCCAAAATTTTGTAGTGTCATGTGATACTTTCCAAAGACACAAGGGTGAGATGGTGAAGTTGTTAGAGGCATTGCAACCACTTTCAATCCCAACCCATATATGGATTCATATCTCTATGGATTTTATAATGGGGATTCCCAAAGTGGGTAGTAAATCAATCACACATCAATCATCATGGTGATCATCGATCATCTTTCCAAACATGCTCACTTTTGTGCCTTGTCACGCATTTTTACACCATCATTAGTTTCCCAAGTCTTCATGGATCATATTTTTAAGCTATATGGCATGCCAACCTCCGCTGTGTCCAGTCGAAACTTAGAAATCTAAATTCACTAATTTTTTTGGTAGGATCTATTTAAACTTCAAGGCACCCACCTAAACCTAAGCACGTCATATCACTCCCAAATTAATAGTCAAACATAAGTGGTCATATAATTTCTTAGAAACCTATTTGTGATGACTTGCTTTGGAAAATATAGACCAACAATACAATGGATTCCTCTTGCAAAATGGTTTTATAATACCACTTATCTTGGAGCTACCAAAATTACACCATATGAAGCAATCTATTTCCCTTATAGTGGTTTCCTATTTACCAAGAGCCTCCAAGGTTTATATAGTGGAAAACCCACCTCGCACCACAAAATCCATTCTCCACACACTTACGGAAAATTTAGTTATGGCTCAGAAAAGAATGAAACAACATGATGATCAACATAAATCAAAATGTTTGTTTACAGAAGGGGATCATGTATTTCTTCACCTTCAACCTTATAAACAAACATCACTAAAACATAAACTCCTCTAAAAACTAGCACCAAAGTTTTATGGACCCTATAATATCATTCATTACATTGGATAGGTGGCCTACAACCTTGTTTTGCTAGATCACTCCAAGATTCATCTAGTCTTTCATTTGTCTTTCCTCAAGAGGGTCATGGGATCAAATTTTTAAAGTGTAGACCAAATAACTAGAAATTGATGAAGACGGATCCATTCGGCTCTAGGAAGAAGTAGTATTAGATACTTGAGAGTGTCAATTGCGTAAGTGCATGGTTTGAGATGTCCTCATCTAGTGAAAATAGATACAACTAGAAGATGCCACATGAGAACAAATAGTGTTTATGTAGCAATTCCCTCACCTTCAACCTTGAGGACAACTCTTATTTTGAAGGGGGAGGGCATGTTAGGGTCCTACCCTAACCTCCCTGCTTTAGGCTACATAGGAATTAGTCAATCGATGTATGCATCCATCTATTTTGAATAAGGTCCATTAGATAGTAATGGATAATTAATTAATGTAAAAATGGTCTCTTTATTAACTAAGGCCCACTAGGTAGTTGGTAAGTACTCATTAATGATGGTGCCACAAGCAGTTGCGACTTTTAGCTATTGAAATCCTATTTAAAGAGCAAAGAGGCTATGGATTGTTTTGTCAAGTATTTTTGTATTTGGATCTTTGCTCAATTGAAAGGTCACACCACCTTAGGAGGAAAGAGAGCATTGCTTCCTATAGGAATATCATAATACAAGGGTACATTTTGTTTATTTTGATTTCAATTGTCTTTAAATTTGTATTTTGCATTATAATTTATAGTTTTTTGCATCATAATCTATGTGTACTTGGTTGTGTTCTAAATTTAAGTGATAAGGAACACGATAGGATGATGATGTTCTCCTTTGGTAAAAAAATCCCTCTACAGGTGCATACATAACAAAGTTAGGCTACTCCTCCCTCTTTATATTTGATGTTGAAATGAAAAAAAGATAGTAGTGGCATATTGTATGTAAATTGAAAGGAGCATTAAAGGCCAAATTGGTTTTTTGGTCTAGCTCTTTCCAATAGGATTACAACTTGGGATTTCCTCTAAAATAGATCCAAACTCGGTCTAGGTATGTGTATTATTTGTAGAAAACACAAGGATACAATTAATCACTTTTTCGTAGGATACTACTTCACTTAGAAATTCCAGTCAACCTCTACAACATTGTTGCATGGATCTAGAAGGTCAGAAGGTGATTCTTTTGTCAACACTTTCAAATTGTGGTTCAAAGACATATCTATACGTGATCACAAGTCTTTTCTAATTGTAGTTTGTTGGGACATATGACAGTCTCATAATGATAATATATTTTATAATTTTATTTTCTCTCTGGAACAAGTCTTTTATATAATCCAATCCTGTTATGAAGAGTATATAGATATAGTTATAGATAAAAAACACAGACATATAGAACCATCAATGATTGATGAACGAAGGCCTTGGGATTTTTTATGGATCATCCCATGACAACATGAGGAAATGTGGCTATTTGTTTCTCTCTTGGTTTGGGTTTTGGATCCAACAACTAGGTAGTGTTGTTATCCCTAACAACTTTGCATAGAACAATAAAGAGGAGGGTTGCAAATTTATAAGTTTATGGGGACTATAAGATCATAATTGGATGGAAGAATGACATCCCAAATATTTATAATGTGGGACTGAAAGCACTGATGACACAAATTTTAGCACTGAAAGAACACCTCCAATTAATTTCCTTCACTCATATTTATAGGCAACTCAACAAAAAAGTAGACTCTCTAAAAAATCAAGGGTATCATTAGAGGTGTTTTAATCAACATCATTTAGGAAAAGAATAAACAGGTCTCTTATTGTCCCCATTTCAACTTTCTCTAACATCTTTCTTACATTTTTTCTTTGATTTTTTATTAATGTGATCAATAATATGTTGATTGTATGGGGTCTTGTTTTGTTGGTTTTAAATGGACAATTTCTCCATTATCGGTTTGTATGGATCATTAATAGTGATGGAGTGGTATTTGTTCTTTATGAGTCATGTAAACTTATTATAGATGTAAAAGTGTTGTGTTTCTAGTGAGATAGTATTCAGGTTGGTTTGATATTATGGTTTGGGCATATTTCTGAATGTGTTGTAGTTTTTCTCTCTTAGAAATGAATACAATGTGTTTTTTTTTGGTGTATGGAATACACACATACATATATTGATGGACTAGCTTGAGTGGTTGAGTACTTTGAACTTCATGTAGGATGTCTCAACATGATTTCTTGTAACATACCCAGTACTCTGTATACACTATTGAGGTTAGCAGGTACTCCATAAACCAGCCAAAACTCTCAAAAAACGTTCTTTCTATACACTATTGAGGTTAGAACGTACTCCATAAACTACCCAAACCTCTAAAAAAACTTTCTTTGATACAATTATAAGCCTAAAACATTATGCAACTAAACCAATTATAGAGTGCATGCATGGTAAAGCAAAGTGATGCAAGTATAATTAAACAATCTAGTCAATTCTGAACCCATAATTATACATGTGTGTTAATATGCTTTAAAAACATATCAAACTAGAAAATAAATAAACCCATAGCATGAACCCTAATAATTTTGCATATTTATAAACAAATCAAGAACACTTGTCTACTAAGAATTCTTTACCAATTGGATATAGAAGTGTAATACCCCATTTTGACCCTTAAGATATATTAGCTTTTAATGTAAATATTGTATACATGTGATGTATGTTTTCCTAGCGTGGAGCTCAAGGCCAAGGCCCTGCTAGTGGAAGCTCGAATTTTATTTAAAAGGCAAGTATTAGACATTATGTTACCCATGTGCTATTTAGCCATGGAACATTGTAAAAATGATGTAAATAAACATCATGCAATAAAATACCAAAACTGGTTATGGAGGCAATAAATGAGAAGGGGCCATGTGTATCCACTAGGGAGTGGTGAGGGGCTGTGGAGATGAACCATATGCTGCCAAATGGAATTGTGTGAACCCATTTGACTTTCCTTGATGACATTTATTTCTGTTGTAAGGAAGTAGTTGAAGATTTCAATCCATGGCTTCAATGGATTATGGGAAGCCCAAAAATTCGTATGGCAGAGTATGGGCTCTGTTTTCTTGTACCACAAGTCACCCTACCTCATGGTGGTTGCTTCATTCCCATTCCCATTCCAGTGTGGAAGAACCCAACATCAATTTTCATCCAAAAACGAATTCCCAGCAGTGAGCAAAATCAGAAATCGCAACTTTGCATGAACCCACGTTTTGAAGAGCAAAAAACATCCAGATTTGGTATTGGATAGTGAAATCCAATGGGGGATCCATAGATATGAGCCTTGGGTCGAAATTGAGAGTATTAGATACCCCGAAATCCATGGGAAAACCCAGTTTTTACATCCCATAAGCCTAGTGACGGGATTGAGTTATTTTGATGACATAATTTTGAGAAACGCAAGTGTGAATGCTTGAGCAGAGGATTGGTTTGCTTGAATGTAGCTTTATATGTCTGTAGCTTTGTGGTTGAGCTCACTAGCTTAGCATCCTTCTCCTTTGTTTATTGCATGCTTGATAAACCCAACTGTGCGTTGGCTTAGCATGATTGTTTGAGTGAAACCATGGCTGTGAGTGAGCCCATCTAGTTCCTCCTTAGTGGATACACAACCCAGCTCGGGGGTGATCTCTCAGTTGGAAGAATACAAGATGGATAGAGATCTATGGTTGGGTGGAACGTTGCTCTCACATAGTCAGTTGTTTGGACAGCTTCATCTCAAGATAAATGTTCTCTATGTTTAATTTATATGCATTATGTGGTTTACAATGTGTTAATTCTGAATGATAAATATTCATGTTAATGGGATTGATATGAAGTCTGTACATTGAATCATTATCCACTTATGATAGCTATTTTGATGCATTACTGTTTGTGTATGTGTAAATTTGATTTCATTCCGCTATGTATTTTAGTTTGAACCTGCACACATGAAGTTTTATTTATTTATGAATTTCTTAGTAAGGAACGGGGCTGAGATTGCCAATAAGCCCGGTATGTTGGTCATGTTTCCTTCCTTGTGTTGAGATATTGTAACTTCAAAGAATATTATATTTGTACTTTATTATTCCGGAGATGTTTCATTCCTCCGTGAAGATCTTATTGTATATCCGGAGATGTTTATTCCTCCGTCGGAATGTGGTAACTCGGGTTATTAGACTTCCCTAGTAGGGGTCGGCCCTGTATGTGTTATGTGGGTCAAAGGGTTATTAGACCACCCTAGAGGGGTCGGCCCAGTTAGTTGTAGTAGGGTATTTAACCTATTGGTTAAATACGAGCCTACGTGTACTTGTGTAAAATACATATCAGAGTAGTGTATAAATAGAGGAGGTGTGTTCCTCATTATATACACTCACTCACTTGAGAAAGGCGCATTTGTGGAGGAGAGGTCTGCTATGGAGGAGAAGGAGCTTATGCTCAGGGTTTTCATCTTTGTATATTGCTGGTCATCTATATTGAGGAAGCTTTGCTGGGTTTTCTACCCCATGAGGGTTTCCCAGGATAAATCTCTGTCTCTTGTGTTTATGCTATGCTTGTTGTTTCTTCAGTGATCCTGTATATGCTATTATTGTGAAATGGAATGTAATGCTGCTATTTTCTGTCTTAGCATATTGAATTTTAACATGGTATTAGAGCTAACCTGAAGGAAGACAAGGTATGGCACTAAAGACACTTGCTTTACTTACGACAATTTGAAGGTTAGGGTTTTACATAGCAAAAACCAGTCATCGTAGCACTTTCGCTATAAATCCGTTTTGGTGAAGTTTTCGGATCTGAAATTGTTATAGGACAAAGCTAAAATCTCCAGGTACCTTGTGTCCAAAGGACAACCTCTAATTCGTTGTACTTTGTGATTTATGATCTGTACAATATAGGGTTTCTGCCTCTTCCAGATCTGAGTCAAAATCAGGTGACCTTGGGAAAAAGGTCATATCTTGGGCTAGGTAGCTCCAAATGAAATTTCGTAAAAAGTGACAGGTAGTACACAGTCTTCACTATCTCAGAAAACTTTTTCAGAGGCCGAAGTTGAACCAGTGACACGTGGCACTCCGTACAAGTGCGCTCTCCTGTATTATCCCATAAATAGGTCACGTTGCGACACTTGGCATAAATCTCTCTCAGAAAATCCAATTGAGGTCAGACCTGTCAGGATGGAAATATAACAGGCCGAGCTATCTCAAAAAACTTTTTCAGAGTCCGAAGGTCAAACAGTGACACGTGGCACGCCGTACAAGTTCGCTCTCCTGTATTTTCCCAAAACAGGTCACATTGCGACATTTGGCATAACTCTCTCTCAGAGAATCCAATTGAGGTCAGACCTGTCAGGATGGAAAGATAACAGGTCAGGCTATCTCAGGAAACTTTTTCAGGCCCTGTGGATCAAAAATTTTAGAGTTACACCAGAAACAATCAGGTACATATTTCTGTCAAAACAGAATTATTTTTTGGTACCTTCATTCATGACTTCCGGAATTTAGGGCTTTGGAGAAAGTTGAAATTTTTGTAATCGGAGACCACGGCTGGATGCTACTCATCAAAATAGAAATTTAGAGACCAAGATCAGAATTTTTGGTTGGGCAGAAGGCCGGGCTTGATTAGACCCTAGTTCGGGACTTTGATCAGAAAAGCGGAAAATTAGGGCTTCTGTAAAAAATGGGAATTTTTGAAATCTGTGACCACGGCTGGAAGCTCCTCAGAAAAATAGAAGCTTAGAGCTTTGGATCAAAATTTTTGATGGGGCAAAAGAGTGGGCTTCATCAAACCCCAGTTCAGGGTCACGTCCAGTGAATCCGAAAGTTTCAAAGGCAAAATTAAGGAGTAAAACTTTGCAGTTTTCAAATTCTGAATATATCAGGTTGATCAGCTCATCAAGGCGCATATCTCTATCCTTTCGGAAGTTTGAAATTCAAAGTTTGAATTTTTGGGGTTTCTCTGACAAACCCATATCCAGCTCCAGGTCCAGTTCTTGCAAATCAAGTGGATAGGGTTAATCCTAGAAGAAGATGGATTGATCACCTACATAAGTGAAGGAGTTCATGTTTCAGAGGGAGATGAGGCTAAGGCTTTACATAAGGAGATTACAAGCGATCTCGACAGGTATGACTCATCGAGGTATGTTTTGAGATTTGTTCATGATTAAGTTTATGGTATGTTTGTCTTCATGTTATTACAGTTAGTACAATCTTGATTTTAGATTTGTTGTATCACCTTAACAAAATTATGAATGCATGATAGAAGATATTCATTGGTTAGGGTGTTGACACTTATGATTGTACTAATGCATTATGGTGTTGTGTAAGGTTGAGGTTGTCTGCTAACAAGATACAGGTACATCACAAAAGACAAATCAGGCTCCATGACCATGAAAACATGAAGACAAAGACTCATCCATAATCTTTGTTCTACTTACGAGGTATGTATGACTTTGTTATATTATGCTTAACCTATGAGACATGCAGGTTCTAGCTCAGGATCTCTAAATCATTGAAGAGATTGTTTAGGTATGTTGTACATAACCAAGTAGGTATACTAATCCAGGTATGTTTCCCATGAATCTTACCTTGTGTTAGGATCCCTTATATAAGTATACTTGGAATGATTGGTTATGCTTATTCATAAAGTTAGTAATCAAGGGATTATGCATATTATATCTTTTATTAATGATATGCATGAGTAAAAGAAGACTTCCCTGAAATCTTGAATACTAATGTTTATTAACTAAAACCATGACTATACATTTTCAAGATTATTTAGTACTATAATGTTTTGATAGCATTTAGAATATACTAATGAGTGTATGCTTGTGTATGAGATCATGAGGATGACTCTTGAGCATGCACAGTGGTACAGAATGAATAAGAGTTCAAAAGACATACAGAAGATCAAGCGGGAGGCAGCCACACAAACATAAAAGATAAGTATTTGAGTTGCTATTTGAAATAGTAATGATATTTCCTGTAATAGGTTGTATGCATATTTGTATTCTTAGAATATATAATGCTGAGTGTAAACATTCATAGAGCATTGAACAGTATACAACTAATGTGCATATGTTTGGTAAGTTGGACAAACATTCCATTGTTGCTTGTCTAGAATGAAACCTCTTTGCTGACATGCTGAGAGTTGTGCACACTCTCGATAGTATGTTCTGGTAGAGATGGAAGGCATCTAGATAGCCACTGTATGCATACAGGATATGGGAAAGTGTTGTGCCAAAGTATTGGTCAAAATAGTTGCATCACTATGTAAATGATATTTGTATGCATAATAGGTTATCTTTTGATGATTATGAAGTATTACTAATCATGTACTTAATTTTGATTTGTAGGAAAGGTCATGAAGAATGATGGACACCGTACAAGTGGTGGATGTTCAAACAAGAAGATTTACAAATCAAACAAAATATAGAAGGCTCATGGCTAGAAGATTCTCTTAGAAAGGGGAAGAGAATCACAACAAGATGTTTGCTCCAAGTATGGTGTAATTAAAGAAGAAGTGTGAATCAGGTTCTGTATAGGTACCTAGGATCGATAATAAATTGATAAGCTTAATGATCACCATGGGTGATGTGGATCTCAACCTTTGCTACAAGGTTGAATATGATACACATATGACATGGATGCAAGAAGGAACTCACCACAGAGTTCGAATGATATTGAGGCTCATATCAGTAGACCCATCTAACGAGAGATGGCACAGATAGATATGCAGAAGATCATTCAATACAGAAATGAAAAATGAAAGATCTCAAATTGATGCTTTACTTCCTAGGTCTGGAAGTATGGCAAGGCTCAGAAGGAATATTTCTCAACCAGGGAAAGTATGATGAGAAATATGACTTGAGGTGTGGGAATGGCCACTCTTATGGATTCCAACTTGAAGCTGTTAGGGGATAACTCATCAGAGTTAGTGGATATAGCTCTGTACAGTCAAATTATTGGGTCTTTGATATATCTAACATATACTAGGTTAGATATATGCTTTGTTATGAACACCTTGAGTTAGTATCTAGTGGAAACTAGATGTGTTTACCTGATAGTTGCAAAGTATGTGATGAGGCACATAAAGGACAAGATAGAATTTGATCTATGCTATCTTGAAGATCATGACTTCAGATGGCTATTCAGATTCTGTTTGGGCAGGAAGTGTATCAGACAAGAAGAACACATTGAGAGGATGTTATTGTCTGGTATTAGCCATGATCTCGTGGTTTAGCTGGAAGCAGTCTAGTGTGGCTCTCAGCACAAGCGGAATATATGGCTGCTTGCTCTGCTAGTTGTGAAGAAGTTTGGCTTTAGGATTGTTTGACTTAGAGATAGAACCAACTGAGATCCTATGTGATATTTAGAGTTGTATCAAGATGACATAGAATCTAGTGTTCCATGATAAGTCAAAGAACATAAGGAACTAACAAGATATGACACAGAAAGGAACTCTAAAAGTTTGAATTTGTAACAGGTTACCGTTGTACTAACCAAGCCTCTACGTCAAGTGAAGAAGTTACCAACCAAACCTCTGTCTCGAGTGAAGTTTGAATACTTCCGAGACAAGCTTGGTGTAGTTCAAAAGGACCCTCCTCGAAAGGGGGAGTAGTATAGTCACTACTGATGAGATTGTCTCATCAAACAACAAGGTCGTTGATGAGGTAACCTGTTCTCTACACCCAGTTACTTAGAAATATTTAGATTTAGGACTCTCTTACTTAGAATACTTAGTTTTACTTATACATGCTTTTGATGATAGATGTATTGGTGAGAATACATGCTAGATGTATACATGTTTTGATGTATTAGTAAGAATACATGCTTGTTGTGATGTATACATGTTTTGATGTTAGATGTATTAGTAAGAATACATGCTAGATGTGATGTATACATGTTTTGATGTATTAGTAAGAATACATGCTAGTTGTGATGTATACATGTTTTGATGTATTAGTAAGAATACATGCTAGATGTGATGTATACATGTTTTGATGTTAGATGTATTAGTAAGAATACATGCTAGATGTGATGTATACATGTTTTGATGTATTAGTAAGAATACATGCTAGTTGTGACGTATACATGTTTTGGTGTGATGTATACATGTTTTGATGTATTGGTGAGAATACATGCTAATGTGATAACTGCTCTTGTATAGATGAGAATACAGAAGGGGATTGGATCATCCCTGGACTTTCAGTCCTAAAGAGAACCGTAGACGTAAGGTCTCCGAGAATGAAGTCCTTAGTGGACAGTTGAGGGGATTGGATCATCCCTGGACTTTCAGTCCTAAAGAGAACCGTAGACGTAAGGTCTCCGAGAATGAAGTCCTTAGTGGACAGTTGAGGGGATTGGATCATCCCTGGACTTTCAGTCCTAAAGAGAACCGTAGACGTAAGGTCTCCGAGAATGAAGTCCTTAGTGGACAGTTGAGGGGATTGGATCATCCCTGGACTTTCAGTCCTAAAAGAGAGCCATAGACGTGAGGTCTCCGAGAATGAAGTCCTGAGTGGACAGTTGAGGGGATTGGATCATCCCTGGACCTTCAGTCCTAAAAAGAGCCGTAGACGTGAGGTCTCCGAGAATGAAGTCCTTAGCGGACAGTTGAGGGGATTGGATCATCCCTGGACTTTCAGTCCTAAAGAGAGCCGTAGACGTAAGGTCTCCGAGAATGAAGTCCTTGATGGACTTGAGGGGATTGGATCATCCCTGGACTGTCAGTCCTGAAGAGAGCCGTAGACGTGAGGTCTCCGAGAATGAAGTCCTTGATGGACTTGAGGGGATTGGATCATCCCTGGACTTTCAGTCCTAAAGAGAGCCGTAGACGTAAGGTCTCCGAGAATGAAGTCCTTGATGGACTTGAGGGGATTGGATCATCCCTGGACTGTCAGTCCTGAAGAGAGCTGTAGACGTGAGGTCTCCGAGAATGAAGTCCTTGATGGACTTGAGGGGATTGGATCATCCCTGGACTGTCAGTCCTAAAGAGAGCCGTAGACGTGAGGTCTTCGATAATGAAATCAGTGGATTAAATCATCCTTGGACAGTAAATCCAGTAATTCCGAAAGGAAGGATAGTCCTAAATGAATTGAGTGGATTAAATCGTCCTTGGACAGTAAATCCAGTAATTCCGAAAGGAAGGATAGTCCTAAATGAATTGAGTGGATTAAATCATCCTTGGACAGTAAATCCAGTAATTCCGAAAGGAAGGATAGTCCTAAATGAATTGAGTGGATTAAATCATCCTTGGACAGTAAATCCAGTAATTCCGAAAGGAAGGATAGTCCTAAATGAATTGTGGTTGGATTAAATCATCCTTGGACAGTAAATCCAGTAATTCCGAAAGGAAGGATAGTCCTAAATGAATTGAGTGGATTAAATCATCCTTGGACAGTAAATCCAGTAATTCCGAAAGGAAGGATAGTCCTAAATGAATTGTGGTTGGACTAATCATCCTTAGACAGCAAATCCAGGAGGGATAGTCTTAAATATGATTGTAGTTGGACTAATCATCCTTAGACAGCAAATCCAGGAGGGATAGTCTTAAATATGATTGTAGTTGGACTAATCATCCTTAGACAGCAAATCCAGGAGGGATAGTCTTAAATATGATTGTAGTTGGACTAATCATCCTTAGACAGCAAATCCAGGAGGGATAGTCTTAAATATGATTGTAGTTGGACTAATCATCCTTAGACAGCAAATCCAGGAGGGATAGTCTTAAATATGATTGTAGTTGGACTAATCATCCTTAGACAGCAAATCCAGGAGGGATAGTCTTAAATATGATTGTAGTTGGACTAATCATCCTTAGACAGTAAATCCAGTAATTCCGAAAGGAAGGATAGTCTTAAATATGATTATGATGAGATTGATCCAGTAATTCCGAAAGGAAGGATCAAGTATGCTGATGATCGTGTGATGACGATGCTGCTGATCGTGTGATGACGATGCTGCTGATCGTGTGATGACGATGCTGCTGATCGTGTGATGACGATGCTGCTGATCGTGTGATGACGATGCTGCTGATCGTGTGATGACGATGCTGCTGATCGTGTGATAACGATGCTGTTGATCGTGTGATGACGATACTGCTGATCGTGATGTTGATGTTGATGTTGACATTGATGTACCAGTAACTGTTTGAGTTACTGATGAAGACAAATTGAAGAAAGCTTCCAATGATTTATAGATGTATCATGTATGATGTTGATGACTCCTTGCTCGTGCAGATGTTGTTATAATATCCTTCTCGTTAAGGGGGAGTGTTGAGATATTGTAACTTCAAAGAATATTATATTTGTACTTTATTATTCCGGAGATGTTTCATTCCTCCGTGAAGATCTTATTGTATATCCGGAGATGTTTATTCCTCCGTCGGAATGTGGTAACTCGGGTTATTAGACTTCCCTAGTAGGGGTCGGCCCTGTATGTGTTATGTGGGTCAAAGGGTTATTAGACCACCCTAGAGGGGTCGGCCCAGTTAGTTGTAGTAGGGTATTTAACCTATTGGTTAAATACGAGCCTACGTGTACTTGTGTAAAATACATATCAGAGTAGTGTATAAATAGAGGAGGTGTGTTCCTCATTATATACACTCACTCACTTGAGAAAGGCGCATTTGTGGAGGAGAGGTCTGCTATGGAGGAGAAGGAGCTTATGCTCAGGGTTTGCATCTTTGTATATTGCTGGTCATCTATATTGAGGAAGCTTTGCTGGGTTTTCTACCCCATGAGGGTTTCCCAGGATAAATCTCTGTCTCTTGTGTTTATGCTATGCTTGTTGTTTCTTCAGTGATCCTGTATATGCTATTATTGTGAAATGGAATGTAATGCTGCTATTTTCTGTCTTAGCATATTGAATTTTAACACCTTGCACCGGATTGATGGAAGGGGACGTGACAAGAAGAAGGACATTTAACCCAATCATCAGCTCTTTGCTACACCCAATCTCTTTGTAATAGATATCACCCCCAAGCTAAGGCTACGCATTCACGAGGGTGAGTTCCTATGGTTTGTCTCTAGTTTCTCTCCCACAATCCAATTCACATAATTTTGAGGTTAATTTCCACTACAACAATCTCAATCAACCAACCCTCTCCCCCCCCATCTTTCACAACTCGAGATTGTGATCTCCTTCTCTACAAAAAAACTCCTCAAGCTATCCCACTTCCCTCTAGACCTCTAGCATAGGATGGCTAGGGAATCTCTATGCTGAGATTTTAGATATTTTTAGTTGTAAATTATATATATTTTTAATCTCTTGGAACACCCATAACTCAATCATATTTTCCCCATAATGTCATGGCTATATTTCTTCATAATTTTATGGTTGTAAAACTATGGAAACCCATTCTCAAATCAGAAACTTGAGGAATGAATGAATAATTATGGGTGAGAAGTTGAGAACCCTTTGCATGCCAAAAATCATAGAATATATTAAAGGGCTACCACGTCCCTTCATAGGAAATAGAAATATATCACAAGTTTGGCAACTAATCCCAATGTTAAAAGGACATCTCACAAGTTTGGCAACTAATCCCAATGTTAAAAGGACTATCCTAAAGAAAAAGTTTAAATAATTTAGGTAGCAATAAAGTAATATTATTCTCACATATCACCCTTTCTTTTCCCTCCCATGGAATCATAGCCCCCCATTCTTTTTCCTTCTTTGTATGCAATTATCAATGTATTTATATTATTTATAAATGTAAGAACTAAAAGTCATACATGTTTAGCTTATAGTCATTTCATCATATACATCTACATTAATAATTTAGGGATCAAAACTTGAGTATTACATTTTGCTTTGTTGGTTTCCTTTACTGCATGTGCCTCACTTGATGTCCTTACCTAGTCAAGCACTATAATCAACATTAATTGCTTTACACTAGGTACCATTTGCAAAATGCTGAGAATTGCTTGGAGGTTTCAATATATATATATATACCTCCATTGAAAAGATATATATATATATATATACCTCCATTGAAAAGTTATATATATATATATATATATACCTCCATTGAAAAGTTATATATATATATATATATATATATATATATATAACTTTTCAATGGAGGTGTATATATGTATATATATATATATATTCCAAGGTAAATCTCATGGGGAAAAATAATTGATGCTTCCCCACATTCATGGATGGCATCCCTAATAACTCATTGACATAGACTAGTGTACCTCACCTAAAGGGTTTAGAACTAGGCATCTATTGTCATAGATCCAACCAAATGCCCAATAACATTGGCAAAAACCAATTAAACCAACCCATATATATATATATATATATAAGCATGTCAATGAGTCCATGGAATAGATTTATGGAGTTTTGCTTTTTGAGTTTCTCCCTATGGTCGTGTTTTTAGAAAAAAAAGTTTTTTTGAGTGTTTATGCATGTATAAAATATAACCTTTTTTCTACTTGAAATGAAGTTACATGTTTTTTCATATATATAAATAGCATTTGTGACATTTTTTCCCTTTATGATTTGATTGGGCTTGGAAAGGTACCAACGATCACACTCACTTAAGTTCTTGAGGGTCTGACTAGATTTTTCCAAATAGCCTAGAGGGTTATAAGCTCAATTGGTTTGAATTTATCATTTTCAAAGCTTAGATTATTGAGAAGTCATGGGTTCAACTCTGGTAGAGTCCCTTTAGATTAGGAGTACATATACTATAGCTTAATTTTCCTTGGGTTCCTTTCACAAAATGTGAGGAAGCACCTGGAGGATTTCCTCAATGACAAATTTTCATGGATATATATATATATAGATAGATAGATAGATAGATAGATAGATATATAGGTAGATAGATAGGGTGGTTATCTCAAATTAGTTGTCACCAATGTTGTTGGCATTTGACTAGTTTTATGCTACCAAGTGCTTGGTTTGAATCCTTTTAGGCGAGGTGCACTATTTTGGTATGCTAAAGGATTTATTGGAGAAGGAATCAACAATTATAAATAAGCATCCCTTAAATTCCCCCACAAATTTTTCCTTGGAACAATTGTTCTAGAGCTAGATATTGAACCTCTCAGAGTTGGAAGGGCATGGGTTCAATGCTCTTGATTCCCTTGGAGTTAGACACCATAATTAGCAATATTTTTTTTCTATTTCATATATTTTATTAGAGAAACATTAAAATGACAAGTAAGAAACATACTTCTCCATGTAGCAAATATTGTAATAAATTTCCCTATCATTCTTTATTATTTTTTAACTATTGATTTATTGGAAAGGTATTAGGCTCTATTCTGGATCATTTTTCCATCATAAATTATTTTTTCTAAAATTTCTATTGCCCATTATCCTTTCCCAAACAATATAATAAATTTCAAATGACTCATGATGTCTTGAATTTGGCATATGTTTACATAGTGCAAGAGAATTAATAAGCTTTGAATTTGAATCCACGGGCAGGTGTCACGTCCCCACCTTGACCCTATTGCATTAAAATGTAAATGATGTAATATTGTTATAAAATCATGGTGAGGAGCTCAAGGCCAAGGCCCTGCCATCGATTTATTGATGCATATGGTTTGCATGCTAGCAATGCACATTGGAAATTCAAACATCATGTAAATATGCATTTTAATCAAATACCCACAACTAGCTATGCACTGCAACAAGAGATGGGGGCATGATTTTACAAGGAATTGGGAGGTAAATATTCAAACCCTTGGAGCCAATTAGGTCAAGCCAAGTGTCAATGAGAGAACCCATCAAACCCTCAACTACCCATGTTGACTTTTGTACCCAATCATTGATTTCTCCCAAGATTTGGTTGAGGTAGTTAATGCCTTGGGGAATGGGAGGTATGGCTGTCCAAATTCGGGTATGGGCAAGCCACCTTGCATGGGAAATCACGTTTTGCTTCTTGGGCAAGAAAAGAGCCATGAATTGCCCCCCAAGCCATTATCCATCAACCAGTTTGACTCCCTCACGAGTTGAGAGCTACCTGAGCGATTTTCTCAAGAGATTTCTTGTGTTTTCCTTCATCTTGCAGGCTGGGAAGGGCGTGTTTGCTTTGGTGACCAATGGGGAAGAGAACATATCAATTTGGGGTTTCAATGGGGCCGTTTTGGGCCATTTGAAATGCTCATAGCATGTGGGAGAAATCAGATTGCTCCCTGGGGATGAATTTCCCTTCCCACGGTCTGATTTAGTGAGCCACGATTTGGAGATGAACCCATGGATCCTGTTTTGTAAATCCCATTGTTAAATGTGTATCCCTGCCCGATGATTGTGTTTGCTGTGTGAGAAAAGAGTATGCTGGGGTATGGGTTATGGATCTCCATTGTTTTGGTTTGAGCTTGAGAGCAAGCATCCAGGGTTCTGATGTAGCCTGATAAACCCAGCTGTGGACTGGCTTGGCTCAGATGAAATGACCAATTGGATGTGAAAGAGTGAATGTCCACTTTTCCTTGTAAGAATCATGCCCAGCTCGGGGGTGGCAGTTGTGTTGAGAGATTGATGAACACAACTGGCCTATGGTTGGGTGGAACGTTGCAGCGACATAGCTAGTTGTTTGGGACAATTGCCCAATGAAGATAAGTGCTTTTCTGTCTATGTATTTAATTCTGCCATGTCATTTCATTATTGAATGTTATGTTTATGAAGAGAAATGCATGTAGTGGATCTTACTTCTGTTGTGCTTATTTGGATTATACACTTGCACATGTGTTTTTGGTTTTATGAATCTAATCAATTGGCTAAGTTTTATGTGAAAGCCCCAGAGATTGGCATCATGTTCCCTCCCTTGCCTTGGATGGATGGGTGGGTACGTGACATATGGTATCAAAGCTGCTGGTTGCAGCATTGGGCTTTTATGGACTACCTATCATAGTTGCAAAGGTAAGTATGCTTCCTGCTCAACACTGATAGTTAAGAAAATTTTCAAAATTTCAAAATTTTTCTAAGTGTCTATGAGTTTTTGCCAAAACTGTGCCGGCGAATCTCGGCAAGTTCATCCGCAACGGCGGAAGAACTCGGCGAGTTGCGCCGACGAAGTTGAGGGATGCCGGGGAAAAGAAGAAAAAGTTTCAAAAATTGTTCTAAGTGTTTTTGAAAATTTTTGTTTAAGTCTGTTTCGGGAAGAACTTGGAAGTTCTCGCCGCAACGGCGGGAGAAACTTGGAAGTTCTCGCCGCAATGGCGGAAGAACTCGCTGAGTTGACCCGAAACAGCGGAAAATTTTCTAAGTGTTCAGCGAAAAAGATGGAAAAATTTCGGAAGGAAAGGCTGAGTTCGATCAGAAGAACTCGACAAGTCACCCCGCAACGGCGGAAGGACTCGGCGAGTTGGTCCGAAAAACTTTCTAAGTGTTTTCGGCTTTCGGCGGAAGAATTCGACCAGTTGGTCCGCAACGGTGGAAGGACTTGACGAGTTGGTCTGAAAATTTTCAAAATTTTTCTAAGTGTTTACGGCGGAGAAAATTTTGGGAGAGATTGACGAGTTTCCACTGCAACATCGGAAGGAATTGATGAGTTCGTCCGCAACGTCGGAAGAGATGGGTGAGTTGCTCCGCAACGTTGGAAGGAATTTGGAAAGTTGGTCCACAATGGATCGGAAGGAAAATCAAGTTTTCAATCGGAAGAACTCGGTGAGTTGGCCCGAAACAGGTCAGAAGAACTCACTGAGTTGCCCCGAAACAGAGAATTTCAGCTGTTTTGCAAAGAGATTTTTCAGGCGCCGAAAGTTGAAAAATGCCATGGAACTTGTGCACCAGATTGGGTGAAATGGAAAGAAGGGGGCAAGCCCCCTTGACCCTTGTCGTCTCCCGGAGACAGTCGCTGAAAGTGTGAAGTGCATTCTCTATGCTTGGGATGAGAAGCAGGGATTGCATAAAGGGTTGTGGAATTCTCAGCAAGAGTAATGGGTTGTAATACCCATTATGGAGGATGAAAGGGAAATTCCTCACCTTAAACTATTTTGTTTATAACATAAGAATTGCATATTTGGAAAATATCAATAATGAATGTTATACACATATGTATATACTGAATTGCTAATTCGTGAGAAGATCGTAGCTAATGAATCCTTGTGTGCTTGGTAGGGAAGCCAAGAAAAGGATCAGCTATGATGTGGAGGAGGAACTCCATGTCGTGATGAGGAATTGGAAAGGGAGAATTCCTTAACTCCTCCATTGCTATTATATTTATATTTCCTAAGTTGTCTATACGGAAAATTATGGCATAGGGATGCTGGAAATGCAAAAGGATAGATAGATGAAGTGAATATGTACTAGATGGCATATTACACAGTGCATGTGAAAATATTTTTTTTGCGTGTATATGATATTGCATATTAGTAAAATAGTGAGGTTTTACATATGCAATGATCCACTTAAGATAATTATTGTGGTTGCTAATAATTAGTCATGTTCACATTGGTTGTAGGACCAAAGACAACCGAAGCATGGCTAAGGATGTGGATGATGATTGTTGCATACAACTTTATGAAGAGAGGATGGTGCAACAAATCCATGATCATGATGTTGGGAAAAGGACGGAGTATCCTTGGTAAGAGGCCAACTGATCAGGTAACATCAAGCGATGTTAATGACAACCATGCAAGTAATGGTTATTTGTGCTTAATTGCATGAATGTTGAAAGAGGATTTGGTAAGATTCCTTCAACTATGTTCAACTATGTTGATTTGGTTTGCATGTGGTATTGAGTGCCTAAATGTGAATGTTGACCCACCAAGTATGGTGAAGTGCAGGTAGGTGAAGGCAGGGAGCCTTACACCCTATAGTTTCTTAGAAACCTCAATGCATTCATATGAAAATACCGTTTTTGTATGTTGGTCGTGAGTTTAGCAACCAAAGCAAGTGATGATTTATGGTCCTGTTGTAGTGTATGCCATATGGGATAGGCATGGTTAGGCCATGATATGTTGGAATGCATAGTATTCATGGAATAATGCAAGGTTGTATTGAAAGATTATGTGAGTGAAGTAATGAGTATTTACTGTTTATCTAAATTGCATGGATAGTGTGACTGTGTCTCGCAATTTTTAATGCATATATAGAAATGTATATATTTTCATTGCATTTCAAACGTTAACAGCTGAAGGTGTTTGAATTATTGAGTGTTATAATTCTGAGATCACTTTAGTGACTGTTATGGCAATGAATGATTATGTGCATAGATACTCACAATGTGTTTGGGTGATTGAAGTTTCAGTTTTCAGGTAGAAAAGTCTTGCGTATGGCAATGAGGATAAGTCCATAGTAAAGACCGAGATCTACCATGTGTAGGAGCCAAAGGTTATGAGAAGGTTCTCATGGTTGTCATTTATGCATGAAACAAATCTGAAAATTGTCTGGTTTAAGTTTATGAGAATATTCTCATGGTTGCAAATCTAATTTCTGTAAGAAAATAGATTTACAAATTTCAGATTTGAGAATTTGCTTATAATTGCTAATGACTGTTCGGATTATATAAAATTGTGTCAGGAGGACATGTTATAGGTGGATGTTCATGTATGGTAGCAAGGGTGAAACCATAATGGGCAGAGTGATACCACTTACAAGAGCCAAACAATATGAGGAGGGCCTCATTGCTAAGCAAATCAATTTCTGTAGGAGATAGAATTGTAAATTCATATTGAATTTAATTATTAATGCTATTGATTGGTTACAGAACAATCATATTTGAAGATTATTGCTAAATGTTGCTGACTGTTTGGCTATTTGATAAAGTGTGCCAGGATGACACATTGCAGGAAGACCATGTGTGATGGCCTACAGAATCTAAACTAGATGGGAAGGATCCCATGATTTGGAAATGGGTTTCGGATGAAACGCTATTGTAAATGTTGATAATGTCTCAGCTGAACTACATGTTGGTAAAGCATGTGAGTGAGACAGTAAAATTATGCCAAGAAGGCATGTGTGGGTTAAGGAATGTGAAAATATTGGGGTGGCAACCCGAAGGACTGTTGACTCAGAGAAGGGAGCCCCCATTCTTCGCCAATAAAGAAAAGATACATCTGTAAAACAGATGAGTATTCTAAAACCCCAGCTAAAGAATATGCATGTCTGGTTACTAGAATTAATATGCAAAGCATGTTTTATTATTTCATTATTATTCCATACTGCTTGAGTATGATTAGGTCCTACATGGCTCACATCGGAAAGGGATGCATACCTTTCAGATGTTGGGTTATGATAAGGGTTTTCAATATTGACTACACCCTAAGGGAATGGACGCATTCCTGGTGTTTCAATACTTGATAGTGAATGTTATGAAATATGGTTACAATTTTAGAGCAGCAATACTGATGAGTTTGCTTATCCTTCTTGTGCTATCAGCTTACTCAGATGCAATTTGATGTTGCATGTAAGAGGCAAAGTGAAGAAAGGGTGCTCAAGAGGACTGTATGGGCAGTGGTAACCTTTCTACGCTCACACTAAAGGACACTAGAAGAGATGGATAGGCCCGAGGAGCTGTGTTGCAGAAAAGGGGTATCATCCTTGTGTATTGTGAGTGGGTATTGTGGGGCCATGCTAGCCTGCAGTCAAGTGAGTCACCTATGGAGTTGCTGAAGGGAACCACTGGTTGCATAAGAGAATGAGCCATGTAATCATATTATGTTGTTCATATTGCCTGATAAACCCAGTCGATGTACTGGCTTGGCAATGGTTATTGTATGCCTGATAAACCCAATCGGTGTACTGGCTTGGCATGTTGTTAAATTGAATGCCTGACAAACCCAATCGTTGTAATGGCTTGTCATTGGTTATTTGGATGTTGTGGAGGTATTGGCGAAGGGTGTTATTTCCTAACAAACCCAGTCGGAGAAATGGCTTGGAAATGGTTTTTGTATGCTTGATAAACCCAGTCGGCGTATTGGCTTAGCATACTGATTTTTGAAATGCTTGATAAACCCAGTCGGCGTACTGGATTAGCATACTGATTTTTGAAATGCTTGATAAACCCAGTCGACGTACTGCCTTAGCATACTGATTTTTGGGATGCCTGATAAACCCAGTCGGCATACTGGCTTGGCATTGCCTATTCGGATGATGTTGTGGAGCAGCATGTGTGCTGGCCAAGCATCCACCCCACAGGTGATCCAAGGCTTGTAAAGAAGAGAAGGAAACCTGTGAAGTAGCGAGGAAAATGCACAATACAGATAAGTATTCATTTTTATTTAATTCTTATTTGGAATAATGAAGATTTTAGGTACAAGTCTTATGACAACCAATCTAATAAACTGTTGTTTCTTTGTTGGAAACCTTGGCCGTTGCAGGAAGTAAGGACCCTGAAAGAGCCACAAACACTTGGTAAAACCAAAGAGTAACTGGTTGGGCGCTATAAATTTCTTGGTAGAACCAGCGAGTAACTAGTCGGGCGCTATAAAATTCTTGGTAAATCCAGAGAGTAACTGATGATTGATAAATTCAGAGAATAGTTGGTGGGAACATTAACCACTTGATGTTGTGGAGCAGTCGGTGTTGGCCAAACATTCCTTAAATAATTGATAAACCCAGTCAGCGTACTGGCCTGGCATTGCCTATTCGAATGGTTGTGGGGTAGCCTGTGTGCTGGCCCAACATTCATTATTGTATCCACGGGAAATCCAATGCTTGGAAAGCAAAGAAGGATCCTGTGGGATAAAGTGAAGACATCCAATAAAGATAAGTATTTGGTTATCTTGCAGCTTCTTGTTTATTTAATATGAATATACGTGTATATGATTTGGTTATGATTTTCTAAGCTCTTGTTTAGAGATAAACCCTATGAGAATAAACTAAACATGTGAATTGATTCAATGTTGGAGTATAGGTGTTGCTGGAAGCAAGGACTGTGAAAGCATCTGGAGGATGCATGTGGACATGTGATCATCCAAAAGAGCACAGTGTGAGCAGTAATGAAAGATGGTGCTAGTGGACATGTGTGGGTCTTAGCAACCAAAGGTTCTGTAAACAACAATGGGGAAGAGTTCCCTAGTTGAAAATCCTCAGACAGACCTTAGACACTATGTGTCATAGCCAAGAAAGGGCAAGTCAAGCATTCACATTGAAGTGAAAGAGGCTAAGGAGCATAGAACCACAAGTGATGGTGTGGCTCCGGATTGGAACAAGACTAAGAGGGGGAAACTCTTACTCTTCTCTTTCCTTATGACTGATGCATCTTAGAAACATAATATTGTTGAGTGCATGTCATAGATGAAGTTGATTGTGTTTATTGCTTGAAATAAATTGTGAATGTTGAAATAGTTATATTCTTGTGGAAGGATGAACATGAGTGAGTTCATGTATATGTTAGGAAAGCATGAAATATGTGGAAGTCTCATGAGTAAAGCATGGACGTTCCAAGTCAATTGGGAAAATAATTGACTAATTTTAATATTGTGTTATGCTTGTCCTAACAGGAATTGCCATGATGAGTCTCACAGGAGAGACATTGAAAGCTATTTGTTTTGGCTGGAAATCTTCCTCAATTAGTTACCAGGACAGCAAGGAAGATGAAATCCATGAAATTCCAAACTTGTAGATTAGCTGGAAGATAAACAAATGGAAGGGATTGCTGTGGAGCGATGCCCACCTGCAGAACTGGAAGATCAAGCCAGCAAGAGCAGCTTGAGGAAGCCAAAGGACTTGATCCTGAAAGTTCAAATTCAAGAGATGAGATGCAGGACAGACTTGCCACCAGTTGTGAATTTTGAGGCATGTGTAAAGTGGGTATATATTATGAGGTATTGGAACACCGAGGACGGTGTTATTCCAAGGGGAGGGGAATGTCACGTCCCCACCTTGACCCTATTGCATTAAAATGTAAATGATGTAATATTGTTATAAAATCATGGTGAGGAGCTCAAGGCCAAGGCCCCGCCAACGATTTATTGATGCATATGGTTTGCGTGCTAGCAATGCACATTGGAAATTCAAACATCATGTAAATATGCATTTTAATAAAATACCCACAACTAGCTATGCACTGCAACAAGAGATGGGGGCATGATTTTAGAAGGAATTGGGAGGGAAATATTCAAACCCTTGGAGCCAATCAGGGCAAGCCAAGTGTCAATGAGAGAACCCATCAAACCCTCAACTACCCATGTTGACTTTTGTACCCAATCATTGATTTCTCCCAAGATTTGGTTGAGGTAGTTAATGCCTTGGGGAATGGGAGGTATGGCTGTCCAAATTCGGGTATGGGCAAGCCACCCTGCATGGGAAATTGTGTTTTGCTTCTTGGGCAAGAAAAGAGCCATGAATTGCCCCGCAAGCCATTATCCATCAACCAGTTTGACTCCCTCGCGAGTTGAGAGCTACCTGGGAGATTTTCTCAAGAGATTTCCTGTGTTTTCCTTCATCTTGCAGGCTGGGAAGGGCGTGTTTTCTTTGGTGACCAATGGGGAAGAGAATAGATCGATTTGGGGTTTCAATGGGGCCGTTTTGGGCCATTTGAAATGCTCATAGCATGTGGGAGAAATTGGATTGCTCCCTGCAGATGAATTTCCCTTCCCACAGTCTGATTTAGTGAGCCACGATTTGGAGATGAACCCATGGATCCTGTTTTGTAAATCCCATTGTTAAATGTGTATCCCTGCCCGATGATTTTGTTTGCTGTGTGAGAAAAGAGTATGCTGGGGTATGGGTTATGGATCTCCATTGTTTTGGTTTGAGCTTGAGTGCAAGCATCCAGGGTTCTGATGTAGCTTGATAAACCCAGCTGTGGACTGGCTTGGCTTAGATGAAATGACCAATTGGCTGTGAAAGAGTGAATGTCCACTTTTCCTTGTAAGAATCATGCCCAGCTCGGGGGTGGCAGTTGTGTTGAGAGATTGATGAACACAACTAGCCTATGGTTGGGTGGAACATTGCAGCGACATAGCTAGTTGTTTGGGACAATTGCCCAATGAAGATAAGTGTTTTTATGTCTATGTATTTAATTCTACCATGTCATTTCATTATTGACTGTTATGTTTATGAAGAGCAATGCATGTAGTGGATCTTGCTTCTGCTGTGCTTATTTGGATTATACACCTGCACATGTGTTTTTGTTTTCATGAATCTAATCAATTGGCTGAGTTTTATGTGAAAGCCCCAGAGATTGGCATCATGTTCCCTCCCTTGCCTTGGATGGATGGGTGAAACGTGACAGTAGGGAAAAAAGTGTATTAAACACTATTTATGGTGAGAAATATAAAGTAGAAGTAACGCAACAACAATATTCTTTACAATTCCAAAGTCCAATATGATATGGTTTATTAGTCACCAATATAATATGGTTTATTAGTCACCATGTTGTGATTCTAAAACATATTGGTGTTACTTCCCGCTTCATAAATCCATATCTTTGTTTGCAAATAGGGATTTATTTATGCTTATCAAATGAAGACTAACCTAGATCCATCCCAACCATCAATTTTCACATCAAAAGTTATTGTAAAGATCCATCTTAATATTTGATTTATTGATATTTTAATTATTGATCCAAATCTCCCTTACCAAGCTTGTTCTCTTTTTGAATGTTGGATACAACCTCTCAAATATTTTTACTGTTAAATGGATAATTACCAAATTAAAAAACATTATTTATAATTATCCATATTTATTATATATAAAAAATTATATCTATATTTCTAATATTACCTTTAAAAATTTACTTATTAGTATTTCTTAAATCTAACTGAAATCCAATGTGTTACCATTTACCTTGTAGATGTAGTCGTGCAAGAGCATTTTGTTATTATATAGACTTATTATGGATGTAATTGTGTTGTGTTGTTAGTGATAGTCTTTAGGTTGGTTTGATATTATGATTCAAGCATATTTCTAGATGTATTGTAGTTTTCCTTTTTTGGGAAGGAATATAATATGTTTTTTTTTTCTTCCTTCGAATTCTACAAGGTTTTCCTTTCACACACACACGCTATCATGGATGCGGAGAAGTATTCATCGGGTTTCCTTGAAACCAAATGAATACTTCTCCACATTCATGGATGTCATCCTAATAAACCCATCAACGTAGATTTGCACACCTTACCCAGGGAGATTCAAACTAGGCATCTATTATCACAAGTCTAATCAAATGCCCAATAACATTGGTGATAACCACTAGAGCTAACAAAATAAATCATTGAGCATCCATAAAGTTTTCATGTATGTATATGTTTGTGTGTGTATATGTTACATTTAACACTATAATTAAATGATTTTATATTTCCAAGTAAATTAACATACTAAATATTTGAATAATTTTCCATAGCATTCTTTATTATTGTTTTATTGGAAAAGTATTATGCTTTGATCCCCATATTAATATAAGTTGACCCATTTTTATATCACAAATCTTTTTTAAACAATTTGAAAATTTCTAATACCCATACTTCTCCAAACAATATAATATGTTTCAAATGGTTCATGATGCCTTGCATTTGGTCTATTCACATGGTTAATAGGTTTTGAATATACAACAATGTATCAAACACTATTATGGCGAGAAATATAAACACTCGGAAACGCAAAAAGTGAAAATAGTACAACATATGCATTACAAGTTCAGCATAACATGGTTTGAGTTGTGATTCTAAAACATGATTGATGATACTTCCCACATCATAAATTTGTATCTCCTTATGTAAATAAAACCTTATTTAATCTTTATAATATAAGCCATAACCTAGATCCATCCCAATTATAAACTTGCAAATCAAGATTTATAATAAAGATTCATCTTAATATTTAATTTATTAATAATATAAACATGGATTGATAATCTCACTTTCTACTTAAATTAAATGCGGCCTTTAATAATTTTAAAATAAATAATTACCTATTTCAAAAACTTTATATATAATTATGATTTTTATTATATATAAAAAATATATTTATCTATTTTTACCTATTATATTATATTTACCTACAAAAATATATCATATTATACTTTCATAATTTACCTATTTTTATTTCTTAAACCTGATTGAAATCCAACGTGTTACTGTTTACCTCGTTAGAGCGTTGCATGTGACAACTCCTCTTGCAAGTTGCTATATAAAATATTGTTGTACTATTTACAGGTAATACTTTGTAATCATGTGCAAATCATATCTTGTCCTAGTAAAATCCGTTATCATAACATAAAAAGATATGTTACTCATAGATATTAATAAAAATAACGTTAAGCTGTTACCCTTTACCTCACATCAAAATATCAAATGTTATCATTTTAGAGTTGTTCTCCACCCCCACAACACACCTACATTTCCAAGCTATGGGATGGCAAATTAGATTGGTCGGGGGTTGTTAAGGGGAGTTCAAGGCTTCAATTATTTAACTCTTATGGTAGTTGAGAAAAGGTTCACGAGACATATAATGTGATCGGTAGCTTTGGAGAAAACAACCCAGTACTTCACCAAACTTACGCTTTTTCTTTTAAAAGGGAAATTGAGGGTCTCTTCATCTTTTTATTTTTTAACTTTAATAATAAGGAAATTGACAACGCACCTTCCTCGAGAGAGGTTCAACTTCAACTGCTACTACCATAAAGCATGCTCACACTACATTCCATCGTAAACTTTACTTCGTCCAACGGAAATAAACGGAAGCATGCAGATTCCGAGAGGCTAACCAATTGGATAACTCAGGTCCCCAATTTTTTCATTTGAATCCAACTGTATCGACACAAGCCTTTCAAACATTTTTTTAAAGATAAAAGAAACCAATATTTGTATTGAAATTAAAAATGTGTAATAAAACATAAATACAAGTATATTGGTATTAAACCCCTAAAAAGTAATAGTGGTGGTAGGTGGTGTGGCAAATCATATCTATTTCAAATTTAAAATAACAATGATAATAAGTACCATACTTATTTTTTTAAAATAAAATTTATATATTAAAAAATTTACTTATCTTGAATTTTCATAAAAAAGAAATATCCTAAATAATAATAAAACTATAATAAAATTTAAAAAATGCTTATTTACTTTTGTAAATGATAATAAAACTAAAACTATAATAAGACTTGAAGGATGCTTATTTACTTTTTGTGAAGTATCTTTTATACAACTGGCATCTTTAAATAAAATCCATTCATGTAAAGTAATACACTTAATCCCACCACAAAAACACTACCTAATACCATATTGAACTAACGACTTAATAAACAATCTCAGTTTCCAAAAACGCTTATAAGCATTGATTCAAATTAAAGAAAATTGAATATAAAACTTCAAGGAGCAACAAATGGTCATATATAATAGTGCCACCAATAAAACCAAATTGAATGAAAATTATAAAACATGCTAAATATGACATGATAAAGATTAGGAGAGAATCCGTTTCTCTCATTATGGGCCGGCCACTTGGTAGATTTTTAAAGGCGTGAAGATAAGGGCACACCCATGACCTCAAGCATGTTATGCTTAAGTAAGCAAGCAGAGATTTCTCTAGGCTTGCCGACAGTGCCAAAAGCTAAACACAAAATATGCCAGAACAATGCATGTGATGCTCCACATACCAACATTTATTTTTAATGACGCACACTCTTTCTCCTCAGGCGGGTCATGCGCAGACGGGTTCCGAGGATGCCAACCTGTATCCCACCAACAATTTCAATTTTTTTTGTGATATTATATTCACCCACGTCCCACTCCCCACAAAAGGCTCCAAAAACATTATGCTTGTGACAACGACGTTGTAGAGTCGACGACGGAATCCCAAGCTGGCATCCAACAAATGGAATCCATCCACGTGGGTGTCGGTCGACCATACAGTCGGGATTAAGACCCTGGTTTAATGCCAGCGCCAGACTGTAAAGCCGACGGGCAGCTTCACGGGGACTTAAAATGGTAACCCAGCACGCCCTGAAAGTGGATTCTCTCTTTTTCGGCAGAGCCAGACCACGGTTAACTTTACCAAAGGAAAGACAGGCTGGCGTGGGGTTCAGGATCCCAAGCTGGGTCAGTACAATGCCAGGGTGGACGGCATTCGTCTGCCAACGGTGGGTTAAAGAAGTTTCCGGGGACCCATTTCGTTACCGTTGATAAGAACGTTTATAGAAGCCGTGAATGACCGTGGCCACTTAAATACTGAGCAGATCCTTCACTCCCTTATCATCAGCATCGTCCTATCTTCTTCTTTTTCGCTCTGCAGAGAAGAAGTACTCTGTGGCTACCATTCCACATTGGGCTCTCGGCTATCCGAGTCTCTAAATTTTTGCCAGATTTAGATTCAGGTTCTTCATTTTCGGGAGCATTTTTGCCATAATGAAGTTTCTGGGGCTTCTTCTCCTGCTGAGCTTCCTGTGCTGTGCGAATGCGTTCAACATAACGAAGATCCTGGACGCATATCCGGAATACAGCCAGTTCAATGACGATCTCTCACGGACGAAGCTGGCGGATGAGATCAACAGCAGGCAGACGATCACTGTCCTTGTAGTGAGCAATGCCGCCATGGCTCCGCTGAGCGGCATGGATCTGCCGTCCATCAAGCGTGCCCTGAGCCTCCATGTGGTGCTCGACTTCTTCGACCCCGAGAAGCTCCACCAGGTCACCAATGGCACCACGTTGAGCACCACGCTCTACCAGACCACGGGCGCGGCAGCGGGCAACGCCGGCTTCATCAACATCACCGATCTCAAGGGTGGCAAGGTCGGCTTCGGCCTCTCAGGGCGCGGGGCCAAGCTGGATTCCACGTATGTCAAGTCCGTGAAGCAGGATGGCTACAACCTGTCCGTCGTGGAGGTCAGTCAGCCGATCACAACCAGCGTTGCAGAGGCCCCCTCGCCGTCCCCGTCCACCACGAACATCACGTCTGTTCTGATAAAACACGGCTGCAAGATCTTTGCCGGCTTGATCTCCAGCACTGGGGTCCTCAAGTCCTACGAGGAAGCCATCCAGGGTGGGCTGACTGTGTTCGCCCCGACTGACGCCGCGTTTACAGGTGTCACTAACAAGATGCTGAACAAGCTGTCCAGCGAAGATAAGGTCTCTGTGCTGGAGTTCCACGCGCTGACCATATACAGCCCACTTGGCACTCTCAAGACCACGAATGGCCCCATCGCTACGATGGCGAGCACCGGCGCTGGCAAATACGTACTGACGGTAACCTCCTCCGGCGACACTGTGATGCTCAATACAGGCATCAACAAGGCCACGGTCAGCAGCCCATTACTTGACGACCAACCCCTTGCGCTCTTTTCGGTGGATAAGGTGCTGAAGCCCAAAGAGCTCTTCGTCGCAGCTCCCGCCCCCGCTCCCACCCCGGATGCCGAGACGCCCGAAGCGACGCCACCCACTGTAGGCAAACATACCAAAAGCTCCGCCGCTGCTTCATCCAGCAAAAACAGCAGCACTTCATTTGCCCCCGCCACCGCCAGTGTCTGCCGTGGCTTGTTGGCCTTCTTGGTTGCATGCATCGGAGTTTTCCTGTTATAGGCGACCTAGCGTTGCTGCTTGTTGTGGAGAAGAGTAGATCCAGTGGAGGGACAAATAACAGATCTGTGCTGTACAGCCTGATTTGATTTGAGCGGAGCAATTGCTCCTTCTGTTCTTGTTTTAGGTTGGTTTGGACTGCTCGTATTTACGAATTGTTATTTCATTTAATTATCATTAGTGAAATATTTGTAACTACGTAGCTCGCTACTGCTCAGTCTGCCCGTGAGTTGTTTTGGAGCGTCTAGATCTCGAGATATCGTTGTCCAGGGCAGATCGAGTGCTAGCTGTGATTTGGCTGCTGTGTGTATATGCTTTTCCTTTCTTCAATTGAATTTTTATTCATTTTATTATGATTTGCCAAATAAATGATACGTATAAGTTGATTTAAAAGGAAAATAATATCCTGTAAATAAACAAGTGGCCTGCAAATGCATTTATTTCTCATAAATAATTTGAAGGCATAAAATAATGATATTAAATGTGATGGAAAATGACTACTTCATTGTATTGTACAATTATGGTAGAAGAAAATGATTATTAAATTTTATTTTATAGAAAACGAATATTATTAAATTTTAAAGAAAATGATTATTGATAAAAGAAGAAAGAAATATAATCAGAGAAAGTAAGAAGATATTAAATTTAAATGGAAAATGACTACTTATAGATGATGAGGACATATGGGAGAAAGGAAAAAAAATGAATATTACACATTGATGAGTCGTACTTTGGTTAACGGATAGAATTAGTATGACACTAAGCACTTCTTTAAACGTTAATAGCATTTGTATGTTTCATTTTTATTCATTTGAAGTATAGGTATTTATTAAAATGTAAAAGGATGGATATGTTTTTTTATACATACTTCAATACTAAATTAGTAAGATAATAGTTCTTAAATACCGCTTTAATTGATGAATGTAATAAGTTGAAGTATAATTTATGTTTTTTTTTTTTTATATTTGAATAATATGGTAATAAGATAATAGGTTTTATATAGTGTTGGATGATTTAGGGAATACAACTCCTTTTAATAATTTTTTTCTTGTTTATTTGAATAATAATAAAGTATATGACTTTAGATTTTAGATAACGTTGAATTCTCTCAAAAGATCTGATTTTTTTTATTAAATAATTTATTAAAAAAACTCAATATACTTATAAATTTCTACTTATAATTTTTTTAATAAATTTTAAATAAATAATTATTATAGATTTCATAATAAGTTAAATAAACATGATGTTTTTTTTGATTCATTATACGTATGCTAATTACACGATATGTAATGATTAATGCCCATCCTTAACTAATGAGAGAAAACCTCGTTTAAGATGAAAACAAAATCTACGAGGGAGATAGTCCATAAGATAGATCAATGTGATCATATAATCTTCCTCAATCTTCTAATAAATATATAATACTAGCATTGATTAGGGAAAATAAATATTTTAGTAATTCCAAATTTCAAATATGTTTTGTGGACTTTCTCCATACTTGCTTTATGACTCTTTTTCAGATACTCCCATATAAGTATAATGATACTATATGGGGGCAAATTGTTTATATATCTAGACCAAAAGAGTGTAAAAAGGCATAACTTAGCATATCAAGAGCGTGAATAACTTTGCATACTAAGAGTGTGAATATCTTTGCTTGATTCAATGAATTGAATTTACCAAAGATGTATGGGTTAGGAAAGGTTTCTTCAAGTCGGTTGAAGAGTACAAATTACTGCTTTAACACAGTTGAAGGGCTAATATTTTGGACGTCGGTCAGGGGGATACATCAGTTGAGGTTAGACCTTATCAATCTAACAGTAAAGATAAGGTTTTAAGTGAAGAGGTATAGTTGGAGAAGGTTTTTCCCGATAAGGAGAGAAAGAGTAACCATTTCCATAATGTGCAACTAGATGTGGGGGAATCGGTAGGGGAGGTGAAGGGGACTGACATGTTTGGGGATATCGTATGTTCAGAAGGTCAGGAAAATGATTTTCCCGGAGGTGGGAAATGGAGGACCTACCCAGGGTTCTCTTCTCGTAAGTCATGGATGGCTCGATCAGGAAAGCCATCTATGGTGTTAAGTAGGGATGTTGTCTTGGTAGAGGTGGTTGAGCTAACTCTGCTAGCTCTCGTGGGTAAGTTTAGATATTGGTTGATGAATGGAAAAAACATCGACATATGGATGGAAGAGACTTGGAAGTTGGTGTGGGGTAAATCCTCGAGGTCTTAGTTCTGAGAAAGGGGTGGTTTTGTTTTAAACTTGACTCGTAGGAGAACCCATCAAAGATTTTGGATGGTACCTAGTTGTGTAGGAGGGGTAGCTTAATGTTGAAGCAGTGTAACCACAAATTTGATCTGGTTAAGGAAAAAATATTCTTGCGGCATTTATGGGTTCTTTTGCCTAGATTAACATTACAGCTTTGGACCAGGGCGTTGTTTGAAGCTATCGGGAACAATGTGGGAAGGTTTTTACATGTGGAGGACTATATACTATTTGGAAAATACAAGCGCATGGGTCTTATGTTGGTGAAATTGAACATTACGTAGGGTTTGTTGGTCAAAGTTGAAATTGTATGGTGTGAGTTTGATTTCACATAGAAACTGGATTACTGGGGAATCCTGTTCCATTGTTCATCTTGCAGAGAGGTGAAACACTTGAAGCAAAACTACACTAGGGGAAATAATGACTCTTTGGGTTCATTGAAGTGGTTTGAGGGGGTCAACAAAGAGGAGCCTTGTGATACAAAGCCTGAGAGGGAGTCCTCTTGTAGTGAATTGAATTTGAATTCATAGTCGCAGTAGCGGTTATTTAATGGAATTCTTGCTAATCTTAAGAAACTCTTGCCTTCTTTGTTCTCTTCCTTTAGTGAGTTAGATCTAGGGTTTATAAAATCCTTAGAATTGTTCGATTTTATTTCTCTTTCTCGGGTTGCTAAGGAGGGGGTTTAGGAGTCGCTTGGCAATGAGCGAAAAGAGGAACCCCCTTTGGGTTTAAATGATACTTTATCCAAATCTCTGCCATATTATTGGGAAGATTTGGGTCCTACAGAGGTCTTAGATAGGAACCTCTTGTACCCTTGGGGTTGTTATCTTAAAGGAAGGTGGCTAGGGAGGCTTTGGCTAGCCTATCAGACCCAATGAGAGGCATAGTAGAGGAGGGGCTTGTAGGTTAGTTGAGTCTAGGTTTTTGGGTTCTGGTCGATAGGAGGATGTTTCAGAGGAAGCACAGGTGCATGAGAAAATTTTTAATGTACTAATTCCATCCTATAGGGATATTGTAAAGAAATCCCCTTTGTAGGTGTTCGCGGAGACAATTCCTATAGCGGTGGACAAGTCGAAGGGGGTTGTTTTTGAAAGTGAAGGATCCATAGAAGCTCTTAGGGGAATGGATCTTGGTGTAAAAGGGGCAGTCGGAGGGGGTTTAGAACCCTCTTATTCTCCATTGAATACTTGCAGTTCCAAAAAGGTTTTGGTGGTGGATAAGTCTTAGAGTGTGATTGATGAGGTTTTCTCTGGTAGTTCAAGGGCCCTTATAACGCAGAAGGCCCTAGATTGGGGTAAAATATGATTGTAATCTCCTTGAATGTTAGAGGTCTAGGGGTCCACCAAAAACAAACTATCCCTTTGCCATTTATTTGAGACAGCTCGATCAGATGTTGTAATGATCCAGAAGATGATGGTAAATGGAATAAGAGCCATGGAGTTTTTTGCATAAATTCTAGGTGACTAGAAAATGATTTCCATCGATGCCCATGGTCAATTGGGAGGGCCTAATTTCGGCTTGGAACCCTCTTAAGGTCACCTTTTCTCCTTATTTGTCCTCGACAAGTATTCTTTTGGAAGGGGTTGTAAAGGATTTTCCTCAGTAGATTAGGTTGATAAACTGTTATGGATGGCACACCAATAGCAAGGTCTATTGGGATGAGATGTTGGAGGATGAGATCTAGGGTCTTCACACTGTGATTATAGGAGGAGACTTGAATTTCATGACCTCAACAAGGGAGGTGTGGGGTGCTATACCTCGTCTTGATCTGTTGGTAGACTACGTTTCTTAGATTTCCCTCAATGTTGATTTAATATATGTGTTTCCTACTATTGTTCTTTATACTTGGAGAAACGGTATATCTAGGACAAAGGGACTTGAAAAGAGGCTCAATAGATTTTATATGTCCGAGCAGTTATCCCTGGTGGTTGGTCATTACCATTATTGGGTGCTAAACTCATGCATCTTAAACCACATGCCAATTCTCTTGTAGGTGGAAGGTAATTTAGAGAGAGACTTTTATCATTTCAAATTTAACCATGTGTGGTACAAAGAAAGGGAGTTTGTTGATCTAGTCAAGGATCAATGGAGGGAAATGGAGCAGTGGGATGATTAATCAATGATGTAGCCATTAGTAAGAAAGCTTAAATAATTGAAGCTGGTTGTTATCAAGTGGGAAAGAGTGAAGAAGAATGGTTTAAAGGAAGAACTGAAAGCGATTGAAGGGGAAATTGAGGAGGGTTTTAGGAATAATTATTCACTGGTATATTGTCGATGGAGGACAAGAACATGGTTCATACTATGGAGGAAAGGAAACTCTGGATACTGAAAATAGAGGAATAAACTTGGAGGCTAAAGAGTTGGGTAGTTTGGATGGTTCAAGGAAATAAAAACACTAAAATTTTTCATTGGCTCACAAAGAACAGGAAGGTTGTAAATTCTATATGGGACATTAAAGATGAGGTTGGGAACTTTATTTCAGAACAAAGCCTTAGTGAGGATGCAATCGTTTTTCATTTCTAGAAACATTTTAAGGACCCAGGGGACCTCTTAATTGTGCACCAAATGAACATTATTCAACATTACCCTATATTATTTTCATAGGAAGAGGGTAAAGCTATTGTGGATACAATTAATCTAGAGGATTTAAAGAGATTTTTGACTAGTTTTGCAAATTCAAAGAGTCCTAGACTAGATGGGTGTCCTATAAAATTCTTCCTGTAATTTCTTGATATTTTGGGACCAAAATTTCTTGCAACTATTGAAGAATCAAGGGTTGAAGGAAAAGTGACAGGGGCTTTGAATGTGACCTTCATCACATTAATTCCTAAATGATTGAAGCTAGGTTCATTTGGGGACTTTAGCACAATTCTTTTGTGTAATATGGTGTATAAGGTCATCTTGAAGGTAATTGTTAAGAGGATTAAACCTATGCTCATGAAGTTTATTTCTAAAGTCTAATAGTTTGGTTTTCTAGGGAATTGTCAAATCATGGATGCTATAGGGGTGGCCCAGGAATGTTTACTCAGTATAAAACATCAGAGATTGAGAGCCCTTGTACGGAAACTAGACTTGATAAAGGCCTATGACTGGGTGAAATGGGATTTCTTACAATTGGTTATGCTAGATTGGTGTTAGTGTTGAAGCCACGAACTGTATTACATGATGCGTGAATTTGGAAAGCTATGTCGTACTCATCAATGGGGTTCCTACAAAGTTCTTTCAGAGCTCCATAGGTCTGAGGCAAGGTTGTCCCTTTTCGCGGCTCTTATTTCTACTAATAGTTGAATCTCTCAGGAAGTTGATTGAAAAATATAGGATGTAAGGTTGATCGGAAGGGATTAAGCTCTCAACCATCCTCAGGATCATGCATTTATTATCCGTTGATGATGTGTCATTGTTTGGAAAAGGTTATATGCTCGAATTAAAATTTTATAAGGACATATTGAAGTTGTTTGGTGCATCAATAGGTATGGTCTATAACGAAGCAAAGTCTGTTTTTATAGAAAATAATGTGGATATTAAATCGATAGTCCTTATAGGCTCCATAATTATGTTCAAAATTAAATATTTGAATGATGGTTTGAATTATTTCGGGAACCTCCTCAAACCCAATAACTAGCATTGGGGGGAATGTTTTTGGTTGTTAGACAAAATTGAAAATAGGATCAGCCATTGGTGTTTTAGATGGCTACTTTGGGGGGAAGGTTAATATTAATAAAGGCAGTGTTGGAGAATTTACTGGTTAACGATGGAAAAATCCGAAAGTATATCTTGGACAAGATTAGAAAATGAATCTTCAGTTTTCTGTGGACCAGGAATAAGAAGAGGAAGGGTATTCACTTAGTGAGGTGGGATAGGTTGGCTCAGCCAAAGAAATACAAGGGACGGGGGATCAACAAATTTCACCTCTTTGGCCAAGCATTAGTGGGAAAAGGTCTCTAGTGAGCCTTATTTTCTATGGGGTTATGTAGAGAATTCATTAAGGAGAAGTATCTTAAAAGACTCTCGGTGACAAAGTGGATTAGGAGGGTCAATAAGAGGTCCTCTAGAGTGTAAAATTTTTGGAGATTCCTTATAATTTCTTTCCACATATTGGGTGATTGGCTGTTGTGGAAGACAAGAAATGGGCTCAACATCAAATTAGGAGAAGATGCCTTGGTGGGAAGTGATGGATATCTTCGGTTTTCCTGGGAGCTGATAGCACATCTAAGATCAAGGAACCTTAATGTCCTTACACAGGTGAAAGATGTTGAGGTTGACTAGTTGGGTTGCCGTGGCTGGGATAAGGTTGAGGACTTGGAGCTATAAGATCCTTTCAGTGAGGAGTGGAACATGTTTATTCATGGTCTTCATAGTGTAGGAATTCAACTTAAGCATGAGGATGATGTAATTGTATGGTCATGGAATGTGAAAGAGGGAAAAATGAATGAAAAAGTTTCCTATGAAGTTATTTTGTGTACTACTTAGGTGTTGGATTGTAAATGGTGGAATTCCTTTTTGTGGAAATGGTATATCCTGCTAAGGTCGATAAAATTCTTTTGGTGGTTAGCTCTATGGAAAAAATTTGTAATTACTTGGGATAACTAGATAAAAAGGGGAGTGAAAGGTCCTAGTTTTTACCCCCTTTACAAGTTTGAAGCAGAGACAATTGATCACTTATTGATTCATTGCTCTTTTAAACAATAAGTCTGGTCTGTACTTCAGGGAGAATTTAAAATTGTGCAAGGCTAGAATATATCGTCACTAAGTGATAGCTTTCGGGCTTGGTTGAAAGAGGCGTATTATTGGAAGGAACTGTTGGTATTTATCAATTGGGAAGTTTGGAAGTAGAGAAATGGGGCATTATTTGAAGGAAAAAGTAGCTCAACAAGGGAAGCAAGTCCAACGGATATTGAAGGGTATAAATAGAACACGAAGGGTATGGAATCCAATCAGATGCTAGCAAATCAGGCTGGATGAAGGGCAAGGGACCCTTGCTTCATTCACAATTGGCATGTCAATTTCTTTGATGGTTTAGCGTAGGATTTTGGCTTGAAGTGTGGAGTAGGGGTTCATTTGGTGTTAAATGAGTCCTACACTTTCAACTTGAAGTTCAATGCTAGTAAATGCATAAATACACGAGGTGAAATATTGGCATTTTGGGGTTTGTTTCATTTTTCACATCTCCTCCATATTCCTCACATCCAAGTTGTCGAAGACTCAAAGGTTGTAATTGGATGGGTTCTTGGGGAGAACCAATTGCAGGTGATCTCTTTAGAAGGGTTGAAGCAGAAAATTAGTGCTCTTTTGAGCTTATTTACAGAGGTCTCTTTCCTCCACATTTTTAGATAATATAATGTCAAGGAAGATGCACTATCAAAACAATCATTAGCCTTGCATGAAGGTACTATATACTTTGAAATTCTTGAGAATTCTGAGATCATTCTTGCTGGGGAGCTACCTATGTATCAACTCTTATATTTAGGTTTGTTTTTTAGTTTGTTTTTCCTGGTAATTAACAGGGATTTTGTTAAGGCTTGAGATGGTGTAATTCTGCACATTTGGTATTAGCCAGTTGGTTGGGATGTTTGATTGGTACCATCCTGTTTGTTTTGTTTTTACAAGTATTGTAATTGATGTGTTTGGACAAGTGTTTTTGGAGGTTTTTTCAGAAGATGGATAAGCCCATTTGTTATGTTTATATTTCTGTAGTTGGAGGGAAGATGTCAATCTATTGACTTATCCTTATATGCAATATCTGTAAAGTTATTTTATACTTAAGATAAGTATAGTATACGTTTTTCCTATTGAAAAAAGGAGAGGACGCCAATACTTTTTTTTCCTAAGGAAAAAGGAACAATACTTTTATTTCATAGGATTAGTGCAAACTAATGATCATCTCTTTCGCGTGTTAGATGCAATAGAACTATGATAAAAATTACGAGAAAACATACATCCCTTGACTTGCATGAATATTTTGAGATACCTATACAATAAATCTATATTTTGTACAAAAATATAAAATGTAAAAAAAATGAATAACCTTTGTGAATATCTAGTTATTTTCTACTGAGACTTTTCACAATCATATCAATTTTGATATTTACTAATATTGACATTTTATTTCAATTAAAGAGTATATGGTATATACCTATGCTAGTGAATCTTCATAATGAAAATGTATTTTTTTTTAAATGTAGAGGTCAATCTCTAGTAGTGCAACACAAATTTTCCTTTTGAAATCATCCAGAAATTAAAAAGTTATAGGAGACAATTTAGAAATATATTTTTGTGTTAATGATTTATGTCACAACAAAAACATAAAACATAAAACATAAAACATAAAACATAAAACATAAAAAATAAAACATAAAACATAAAACATAAAAAATAATAAGATGTCTTATATAACCCACATAGGATAGACCGAGTGGTTGGGACTCCTAGTGTTAATGTTGGCCACCTTGGTTTGATTCCATGGACTAACTTGGGACAAGTGCTTGCCGACTATGCATGAAAAAATGGGTTATAATGGCATCCATGATATTTGTTCCCGGATATTGCAGGACTGATTCTACACATTTACCAATTCCCCCATCTCATAATAATAATGATGATGATGATGATGATCATAATCCATATATCTATGTGTGTGTGTGTGTGTAATTCGTTGAACATAGATTCTCTACATGTTCGTGATTTCATCATCTATGAGGATACATGGGTGAATCCATGAAAATGGGTGGCATTTTTTGGCAAGGAACATGGAGGGGAAGGGGTTTAATAGATCCTATATTGAGATATTTCCATCCCTTTATCGAGCTATTAAGAGTTTGATCAAGGGATTGGATAATCCCTCAATCAAGGAATTTTAGTGGGGATCCAAACCCTTGATCAAGGGATGAGGTGGGGTTAATAGAACTCTTGATTGGGATTTGGAGCTTAATTGAGATCCCTTTTATATATAAAAAAGAATTCTCACCCACGGCTCATATTGTTTTGAAGTTTGACTCTTGACCAAGAACCTCGATCGAGCATTGTAAAACCACCTCAACCACCCATTGGAACCCTCAAGCCCCTTGACTAAGACCTTTAATCATGGTCTCTAAACCCTAAGGCTAGTGATTATATATATATATATATTAATTTTTTTTGTCCAATAGTCATTATGTTGTATAAATTTTAATGTTTTGTTTAAATTTTGATTTATATCTAAACGTACAATAAATTCATTTTTTTATTAACAATCTACCATATTTTTAATTTTTAATTTTTTAAAATCAATTGGCAACATTTATGCTACCTACTTCCACAAAAAATAACACCTTAAATTAAAGGACTCAAAGGGGTTCTATCCAAGTGCCACTATGGAAATATAGTAGCTATCACCTACAACTACTTCCCTTCACTTCTAGTGGCTTAGACAAAACACTAGTGGGGGATTCCCTAAATACAACTAAGTTCAAGAGATACGAAAATTAACATAGATTATAAATAGGCTCATGACTCAAGAGTTTAATAAATAGAAATTAATAAATCTCAAAATTGAAGGATTTATTTAAAGATTACTTAATCATCCATAAATCATAAATCATTGAGCATAATTAAAGAAATGATGACTAGTTAAAATGAACAACCCAAAATCATCTAATGAATTTTCCAAGGAAACAAATAACTTGTTACAATATAAAATGATTGTTGGGTGTTTTATTGTCTTAATGAATCACCGAATATTTAATTATCGACCGGGGTTGGTAATCTTAGAGTTATGGAAAAGTATATGCTGAGATAGAAGGGTACCCTAAGACATCGGCTCGGTCGACCTTGGAAATGTTTAATAATGAAAAGATCTAAAGATCTTTCAAAATGAAAAACCGAGTCAAACTTCAGAAATACAACTACTAAACTGATTAAACCTAACCAAACCAATAGACCAGAATAGTATCAATCTATACTACTCTACTCTATGAACAATAATTGAAAAGATAAAAACAATACTACTCTAAGAAACAAGACCTTATCAAAAGAAAACTACTCTTATGAAAATGGAAACTACTGATCAATGATTCAAACTCTAATCTAGGAATTAGAAAGACTAGCTACCATGTAATAACTATGAATTCATGAACTTATCAATGAAATAATTCAGTCTACAACTAACTATACGAAGGCAAGAAACTATATTATCTAAAGCAAGGTTACAACTACTTAATAAACCTAAGAAATTCAACAGTTAAACTACTCATGCATTTAACAAACACTCAAAACTAAGCTAAGATACCTAATTCCACTCCCCTTGAGGATTTTGAGGAAATGTGTCAAATGTAATAGGAACTGGAGAAAATGTATCGAAATGACTTTCAAATGTGACAAGGAAACAAAACAGAAGTAAATCTAATTTAACCTCTACAAAGAGATGTAAGCTAAAAAGTGACCAATTACAATTGAATTTAAACATTATAATCTATTCTTTATCCATAAGCAAATGACACTTAAAAACTAGCTACAGTACTTGAAATGAAATGTTGATTAACAAAAGTACAAATCCTAAGTTATTTAGCCTCAAATGACTACTTGGAATTAAGACATGAAATGTCTATCTAACTCATGCAAATGCCTATCAACATCAAATGATATCTATCAATACTTCAAATCAATTTATGAAACATTAACTACAAGAGAAGCAAACTAAACTAAGTACAAGACAAGAACTTAAATAACTGAAATCAATATTAACTTATAATCAAAACCTACAACATAAAAACAATATGTTCTTACACTATCTCTACTGCAAATCAAACTATCTTCTAAGACAACTATGAAAGAGCAATGAAGCTGATCTATAACTTGAGAAGCAAACCTATATTAAACTAAGTTATGAGAACTCTTAGATATTGAAAACTAATGCATCTATGTTAAACACACATGAACTTATTAAACCTAGACTGAGACTAGTTCATATTCTATTCTATCTACGGAAATGAAAGAACTTGAAACAATGCAATTAAACCAAATCAAAACACTATGTAAATAAAAGTGAAGGACTAATTAGGAACTTGAAATGAAAACTAGAAATGAAACACTAAACTACTTTAAGAAATAAGACAAACTGAGATTTAACAAAGTCTATGATAATATTGTAAACAAGTTTAAGCTAATCTAGGTCCTAGGCATGAAAGTAAGTGAAAGTAATTCACAAACTACCTAAATCATAAGCAAAAGACATTTATATTGCTTCTCCTTAAACCCAAACTATTTCTGATTTGAACAGTAAAACATATGATGAATGTAAATGAATTTCATCATTAATAAAATTGAAATGGTTATCCTATGTGCAAATGTAAAATGAGATATGTAATATTAAGGGTGGATTCGAATTCCAAACTAGCTACAGAATGTGATGAAGTACTGGAAAATCAACCTATATCCTAGCTAACTATCTCTGCATAAAATGAAATACTAGCAATTCTGGAAATTACTGCAAATTCTGGAAAATTATGTCTAAATGTGAATGAAAGGCTGAAAGAAGGTCTGAAAGGCAGTCTAAAAGGATGGTGCGAATGGCCGACCGAATGGATTCTGAAGGCATAAATTGCATAAAAACACAGAAAATTATATGTTGTAAGCAACAAAGTGTCACCTATAGGAAAACGAGCTACTTGCTTGCAGAAACGAAATGACTTACAGGAAACTTAATAGAGATATGCAAAAACGAAATAACTTAGCTGCAAATGTAAAAAGAAATTGCTGAATATACACAAATGAAACCTTTAATTGTTGAGGGGCCCTTCCCAGCAATAGGGGTTTATCTCCTAAGCTACTCAGTCACCAACCATTAATAGAAAATGAGAATGGTCACCAACAGTTGAAACATAGTCTTTCTATTAAACTAAAACAAAGTTACACAATGTTTTTTTCTCTATCTCTGTGCATGCGTTTCTCAACCTGGGACAGCTTTATATAATTTTTACAATGGGAGAGAAGGTTGACCCTTTCATTGGTCGACCTATCTAAAAATAGGTCTTAATTACTGAAGAAAATGACTTAGTACAACACACATGCCGTCTCCCACAATCTGTGCGTGTTGGTTCCCTTCACGCGAGCAGTTGGTGCGTTGATTCTCTTTGATGTGGGCAGTTGATGCGTTCTCAGGATGGGTGAACAGGAACACAGATATTCTAGAACAAGGGCTCACGAACCATGAGGGACACGTTGCCAACAGAACCCACGTCATGGTTTTTTCCTTTAGTGCCCCAGAATATTCGAACCAACGAATCCGAGGGTGTGAACGGAGGGCTGAACGATGGTCCGAATGAGGCTGGGCGTCTTGGGCATGAACGCACGCCTGAATGAGAGTCCGTTTGAAAACCATAACTTGCAGAACGAAGTCTATGTACCAAGCAGGTCAAGAAATGTTAAATTAACGTTAATAAACCACAAAATAATGATAATCAATTAGGATTTATGAAATATTCAAATGTATTCATACCTGAGTTCAAATGGTGGTATGAATGGAAAGAAGTATGGCTTATAATATAAAAAATGGTAAAAATAACGCCAACAGAGCACGTTTAATGATCAAAAGTGATGACAAAATTGGGCATCAACACTCCCCCAAATCGGAGATATGCCAAGTCCAACTAGGCAAAGAAGAGAAGAAGTCAGGAAGAAGGCTGAGTTGCAGAAGCAACTACCTTTGACTTAGAAGAGGAAGTAGATTTCGGCTTAAACTTCCTGGCTTGGGATCTCAAGGTATCGTGCCTCGTTCGGAGAGAGTCATGGGAAGATGTTATGGCTCTGTTCAGGTCTTCAACATTCTTCACTTGTAGACGCAATTCCTTATTCTCTTGGCAAAGCTCATAAATTATTTCAACATATTTCTCATTCTGACTTGTTAATCGTGCTACGTCCTGGGTCAATCTATCCACGGTATGATGGATTGGGGTAGATGGTTCTGCAAAATACTAAGGATCTTTGTGAGGGCTTGATCCATTTAGACATGTTTCAGGATCAACAGAGGTGTTTTGATTTTTAGAAGTCTTTCCCTCAGTGATTGCAGGAGTAAGTTCAAGGACAGGGACTTCAAGCAAACGGGCAGAGGCATTGGCTAATGTAAGAAGGGGTGATTCAGGGACAGGGTTGTTCGTCTGGACGTCAAGGCTATCTGAATGAACCAACTGAATGACGAGTTGAACGACAGATTGGACGACGGTCTGGTCGATAGACTGATCACGATTTGCCCTCCTAGATTTAGTAGGTATTGGTGAAAAGAGTGGGGGTTTTGTGGTCGTGTCCTCGTGGAAAAGCTCAGGAGAGGAGGATGAATGGAAAAGGTGCATTTCTCCTGAGGTACCCTCATCAAACCGCACAGACTTGGTGTCTCTTTTTTCTTGGGCAGAGGCTTGAGTAGGCTCATCAGCACGAGTTTGAAATCGATGGTGCTTTCGAGAGGCAGAGGCTTTGACAAGGGGCTTCTTGACCAAATGGGGGTTCAATACTTCAAACACAAAATTTTCCCATGTTTTCCCCTTTTCCCTCAACTAGTGAATGATCAAGATTTTAATGAGACAGTGGTGATATAAACTACCAGTGGGGTTAACTACGTTTTTCCTCACCTAGCTCGACATTTTCTCAAGGCTCTTCAGAAAATAAAATGGAAAATTTAGGGCTTGGTCATTAACAAAATGAGCTAAAATTCCAAGGTGGAAGGCTTTGAAGATGGTAAACTTACCCTCACAGGTGATCAATCAGATGATGACGGCTAAGGGCTCGAGATATTCTGTCTTAATCCACTCCCAGTGGAACCCTTTTGTGCCTGCAACGTGTTGGTAGTCAGCCTTGAGAGCAAATTCATGAGCCGTCCGAGGGAGGAAAAGGTGATTGTGCCAACGAGCACCCTCCAGTGGAAGCTTTGTGGCCAACATAATAGACTCCTCAGTCACAGGAAAGGTAAGATGGCCAACCCTAGCCATTTTTCCATTGAATCCCTTGGAAAATAGGAGTGATATCTCATGATCATGGCCCTGGAGAAGACGGAGGAATGGACCCCAACCTGCTCGAAGAAAAATTTCACGGCATGCTTTGAATTTAGGGATACAGAGCAAATACTAGTATCTCCCAGGCTCATGGCGGGTCGACATTGTTAGACAGAGGTAGATGGATGCGAGGAGTATAGGGGATTGCAGGGAATACAAGGAATGCGACTGGATGGACTCAGAGAGGATGAGAGCGAGCATAATGAAGGTAAAAATCATGCAGGCGTTGGTTTAAATCGTGATCCATTTGAATGTTTGAGTGATCGTGAGATGGAAATTTGGCATAGTTAAATGATCACGCCATCATTCAGAACTTTGAATCGTGTGCCACAATAAAGATGCGTGCGTTAATGAATTTGTATGGTTGTGAAATATTCAACCATGTCCAAAGTAAAATTTGGACAGGCTGAATGAAAATTTCATCATGGAATCATAATCACATGATGTATTGAAAAATCATGATGACCTTAATTAAGAAAATGACAGTTCACATGATGATTTTTACATATAACTTAATGAAGAATTAAAACCATATGATAGTCAACAATTCTGAAAATTGCATTGATGCAAGATTAGTCGTTTCGTTTGGTGAAGTCGAGATGAGTTGAAGAATGAGATCGTGTGCAGAGATGACATTTGATATTTCCTGATATGGTTAGATTTCTTGTTTATAATCAAAATTCAAAAATCAGATACCTTAGCATACTTAATCATGATGTTGTAAAGTTATGGTTTCATTCGGATCATCATTCAACACTTCATTCGATATCTCATTCATTCGCTTCATTCGTCACTTCATTCAGATCGTCACTCGACCCTTCATTTGATTATTCATACGGATCTTCTATACAAAATGTGCTTTGCTGGATTTGACTGCTACTGATTATGTAGAGATTTTCTGAGGCTGCCATCACACAAAAGGACGATGTAAACCCGCTTTTATGAAACTTCAGTCGCGCTCTTCTTTATTTATCATGGATCAGAACAATCTTCTGCTACTTGCATTATTCCTGAAACACATATCATTTTATCAGAGATAAATGAAAATTTTTAAATAATCAGAAACTAAAGACAATTCTGATCCTCCCCCAAACCAAAAATATGGCCTCTCCTCAAGCCATCAAATAAAAACTGATTGATATTCAAATATTTCCAATTGACAGTTAGCAGATAACTCTAAAAAGTTGTTATTTTGGTAAGAAAAAGAAATACTAATTAATAATGGAGATGATTCATACATACAAATTCATAAAAAAATAACAGTGCTTATGAAGACCATATAAATAATGATAGTGTAATCGATGCGGAAATTCCATAGGAAAACCGATCATCTTTGACTCATTTTGAAAGATCTCTTATCATCCAAAGAATATAGATAAAGTTCACTCTGGAGTTCGTTAGATTGCTATAGTTATGGGTCTCACTTCTAGGATAACCATATCCTAGGTATTGTTTGAATTAGATGACAGGGTCCAAGTCCAACTTACAACCATTCTCTAGTGACAGTATGAATAATTGGCCTAAACATGTATTTGTGTACTCAGGTTTTTTTTAAATGAGACATTTGCATAGTAAGGCATTAACCATATCTCTTTTACCCGATATTGCCGCGCTTCCAGCAGGCCTATTCAGTATCCCGACGGGTTTTTCTTGGTACCATGCAAGCATAGCCCCGCTGCCAGCGAGCTTGTTCAGTATCCCGACGGGTTTTTCTTGGTACCATGCAAGCATAGCCCCGCTGCCAGCGAGCTTGTTCAGTACCCCGACGGGTTTACTTGCATTTACCGAGCTTCCTTGTTAAAAAATTTACTTAGCATGGACCCGCTGCCAACGAGCCTGTTCAGTACCTCAGCGGGTTTGCTTCGTATAATGATTTTAGTATGTGGAAGCTGGTTGGCACTAGAGTGTATTAATCTTGCTAAACACATAATTCAAATTTTTTAGAGCGAACCTTATGACTAACTTTATTTATAATAGCCTGCATTATTGATCATGCCAAAAGAGAATAACCTAAAGCTGTCCCTTGACCTCTCAGTCTATCTTCTTCATAAAATATTATTAATGTTCCCCACAAGTAGAAATATCACTTACTCTCGGGCTACCTTTTAGTAAAAAATGCTTAAGAGACAAGTTCTGATAATGAGTTTGCGATGAACTAGTAGTCCATAGGTGTTGGATAGATATTTGGAAAAACATGATGATTAAAGTAGTTCTTAAGCAACTGTTCTAATGATAAATCAGGAATGTGTATGTTTGAATCAAATACCATATACAGAAGCATAAACATGAAATTAATAAAAAGGAATCATTGAAGAAAGTGGTTAGAAATGATATATATAAATAACACTTTATCTTTTCACTATAAATTTTCAATTCTCAACAATAATCAAAAGAGAAAAGAGAAGGAGTTAAGATGCATTATGAGTTTTTTTAGAGCACTTCCCTTTTTTCAGATAATATTTTATGAGCTGATTATAGAGATAAGGTTCTTTTAATCAAATTGCAAAACCACTTGTTAGATGATTCAAATTTATTCGAAACGAAAACATATGTACAAAGAAAAACTATATGGAAATTTGTCAAAATTAGGGAAAGGAGAAGAGTCTTCTTGTTTTAATTGACAAAATTACATAAGCTGATCATAAGAATTAATTTCCAGTATAAATGCAATTAGTTGTTAGAAATGACTCTTATTGATTTAAAGAAACAAAAAAAAAAAAAATTTACATATATATACAAATGAAGATAACCCAAAATAATTCAAGAACTAGGAGAAGGGGGAATGACTTCCTCTTCAACCAGCTCCATCTCCTTCTGTTGTAAGGCATTCTGCACAAAGTTTTGTTTAGATATTGGTTGACGATAAAGTCTTAGTCTATGTCCATTTACAACAAAATAAATTTGTGAACCATCAGTTGTCTTAATCTCAACAGATCCATTATCAAAAGCTGTAACAATTTCATATGGACCCATCCAACAGGTAGTCAATTTACCTCTAAAATTTTTGTACCTTGAATAAAAAAGTAGTGCCCAATCTCCAGTCTTGAATTGTTTTTGTTTGATGTATTTATCATGCCACTTTTGAGTTGGTTTTGCACTAAAATTGTGCGTTGAATGGCATCTTCTCTAATCTTGTCTAATTCATTTATTTGTAAGATTCGTTGTTTCTGTGCTTCTTCCAGATCCATCCCTAATTGTGCAACAATACGAAAGGTTCTTACCTGAAATTCAATGGGTAGAAGAACTTGTTTACCATAAACAAGTTCATAAGGTGTGTGACCAGTAGTATTCCTCCATGTTATTCTATAATCCCACAAGGCGTCTGGAAGCCTATCTGCCCAGTTTTTGTGGTGTAGCTGGATAGTCTTGGTCAGGATGGCTTCTAATACCTTGTTGGTAGACTCTACCTGACCATTGGCTTGCGGGTGATATGGTGAAGATTTACAATGTCTAATACCATATTTTTCAGTAAGCTCTTTCATCAACTTGGAGGTAAACTAAGATCCTTGATCAGTTACAATTTCCCTAGGTACACCAAATCGGGTAAATATCTCTTCATATATAAACTCTACCACAGATGTTTCTATGGCTCGGAATAAAGCTTTAGCTTCCACCCATTTAGTGACATAGTCTGTACAGACTAGGATGTACTTCTTCTTGCGAGACATAGGGGAAATTGGCCCTATGAAATCTAGAGCTCATTTTTCAAAAGGCTCAATCATAACCTGGGGTTGTAAGGGCATCTCATCGGATGGCGTAGGTCTACCCATTCTTTGACAACTGTCACATCCCTTGACATACTTAGCAGCATCTTTAAAAATGCTTGGCCAATAATATCTAGAGTGCAACACTTTGTATGTTGTTCTCTTATCAGAAAAGTTCCCACCACATGGTCCACCATGACATGCATGGAGGATCTCTTCCATCTCATCCTCATGTACACATCGTCTAATAATAAGATCAGGACCAGTACAAAAAAGATCATTGTCCACCCAAGAATAATTAGAACTTTGGACTATGATCCTACATTTCTAGGGTGGGGAGAGATGGTTTGGTAGCTTTCCAGTTGCTAAATAGTTGGCTATGTCTGCAAACCAAGGGGTTCAAACATACACAACGAACAAATGTTCATCAAGAAAGATATCATCGACAGGAATGACACCATTGTCAATTTGAATGCGAGAGAGAAAATCTGCTACCACATTCTCTCGACCGGGACGATCAACAAGAGTGATGTTAAATTCTTGTAATAAAAGAATCCACCGAGTCACCCTGCCATTGGTGATTGGTTTGTTCATTAAAAATATAATGGCAGAGTGGTTTGTGTGTACAAAAACTTCATATCCTGTGATATAGTGGCAAAACTTGTTAATAGCATAAACTACTGCCATAAACTCTTTTTCAGTAACAGTGTATTTTGATTCTGCAGGAGTCAAATTTTTGCTAGCAAAATAGATGGCATATGATGCTTGTCCTTCCTTTTGACCTAAGACTCCTCCTATAGCCGTGTCAGAAGCATCAGTGGATATATGGAAGGGAAGGGACCAATTGGGGCCCCTAAGTATTGGTGCCACTGATAGCTTTTCCTTTAAAGTTTCAAAGGCATGTTGACAAGGTTCAGTCCATTGAAAATATGTATCTTTCATGAGTAATTTGAACATAGGTGCAGCTATCTTGGTAAAGTTTTCAATAAAACGTCTGTAATAGCTTGCATGGCCAAGAAAGCTCCTTACCTCCTTTTGAGTTTTTGGAGGAGGAAGATTAACAATTATTTCTATTTTGGCAGGATCCACCTTGATTCCTTGAAGAGAGACATGATGTCCCAAAACGATACCCTCGGTTAGTAACATCTTGCATTTTTCATGACTAAGGGCTAAGTTTGTTTCTTGGCACCAAATACGAACTGTTTCAAGGTTATCAAGGGTTTCTTGGAAGGTATTACCGTATACTGTAAAATCGTCCATGTAAACTTCTACACAGTCATGTATAAGGTCAGCGAAAATTCCTAAGAATGCATGCTGGAAATTGGAAGGTGCATTACATAGGCCAAATGGAAAAACTATATAGGCATATGTCCCCCAAGAACAAGTACAGGTGGTCTTATCTTGATCCTCATGTGCTATTAATATTTGGTTGTAATACCCCATTTTGACCCTTAGGATATATTAGCTTTTAATGTAAATATTGTTTACATGTGATGTATGTTTTCCTAGCGTGGAGCTCAAGGCCAAGGCCCCGCTAGTGGAAGCTCGAATTTTATTTAAAGGCAAGTATTAGACATTATGTTTCCCATGTGCTATTTAGACATGGAACATTGTAAAAATGATGTAAATAAACATCATGCAATAAAATACCAAAACTGACTATGGAGGCAACGAATGAGAAGGGGCCATGTGTATCCACTAGGGAGTGGTGAGTGGGTTGTGGGATTGAACCATAGGCTGCCATATGTCACCTTGAGAACCCATTTGACTTCTCTTGCTGACATTTAATTTTGTTGTAAGGAAGTGGTTGAAGAAAATAGTCCATGGCTTCAATGGAGCATGGGCAGCCCTGAAATTCGTATGGCAGGGTATGGGCTCTGTTTTGCTTGACCCACAAGTCACTCTACCTTTTGGGAATCTTTCCAATCTCATTCCCATTCCATTGTTGATCACCCAACATCAATTCTCATCACCCACGAATTTCCAGTAGAGAGAAAAACCAGAAGTCGCAACTTTGCAAGAACCCACGTTTTGAAGAGCAAAAAACGCCCAGATTTGGTATTGGACAGTAAAATCCAATGGGGGATCCATAGGTATGAACCTTGGGGCAAATTTGGGAGCATTAGCTACCCTGAAATCCATTGGAAAACCCAGTTTTGATAGCCCAGAAACCTAGTGACGGGATTGAGTTATTTTGTTGCCAGAATGGTGAGGAATCCAAGTGTGGATGTTTGCACAGAGGATGGGATTGCTTGAATTTAGTTGGAGATGTCTGTAGCTCTGTGGTTGAGCTCACTGGCTTAACATCCTCCTCATTTTCCTTATTGCATGCTTGATAAACCCAGCTGTGTACTGGCATAGCATGACCATTTGAGTGAATCCATGGTTGTGAGTGAGCCTGTCTAGTTCCTCCTTAGTGGATACACAGCCCAGCTCGGGGGTGATCTCTCAGCTGAAAGAATACAGGCTGGAAAAAGATCTATGGTTGGGTGGAACGTTGCTCTCACGTAGCCAGTTGGTTGGACATTTGCATTTCAAGATAAGTATTCTCTGTGGATTAATTTATTTGCATTATGTGTTCAACAATGTGTTAATCCTGTATGTTAAATTATTCATGTTACTTGGATGAAATGATTATCTTAAGTTAGTTGGCATGATGCCTGTGTATAGCATGAGAATGGGATGGATTACTGTATGACTGTTTCATCATTCTTCCTGAAAGAAATAGGCTGATGCATCTCCTTCTGCTTGTACGTTATTATGATTATTCCACTGTGTTTATTAAATGAGTTGTGTTAATTCTATGTTCTGTAATGTCTTAATTAATGACTGCTGTTTATATGCTGAATGCATGATGAAACTATGTGCATCTATAGTGTTTAATTCCGCTGTGCTTGTTGAGTACGAATATGTATGCACAAGTTTTTATTTTAACCATGCATTTCTTAAACATTTTCAATGGGGCTGAGATTGCCAGTATGCCTGGTATGTTGGTTCATGTTCTCTCCCCTGCATTTGGATGACGAGAGGGGATGTGACAGAGTGGTATCAGAGCCCATCTTACAGCACTGGGGATGCTTGGGCAAGACTCTGAGTTTACAGGCATGTAACAGGATGTTTTAGCACAGTATTGGGAAGTTGGGGGCGGCATTTTGATTGGGAAAAATGACAGGTTCAGACTTCTCAGATGAGGAAGAAGATTGCACAGGTGCATAGATCTCTCCAAGAGATTTCCAATGGTACCAGACTCGCCTCATTTGGCCAAGGGACAAAGGAGATACGGAACCCGTAAGTTGCAGGAAAACGTAGGTGTTTTCGCAGTTTCGGGATGTCGGGATGTGGGATGGTTACATCCACGTGACCACAGCTTGACCCCCCCGAACCCGCAATGTTGGATTGCGGGATGCAGGTTGCGGGATGGTTACATCCCCGTGACCGTAGCTTGACCCCCCCGAACCCGCAATGTCGGATTGTAGGATGCGGGTTGCGGGATGGTCACATCCCCGTGACCACAACTCGACCCTCCGAACCTGCAGTTTCGGGTTGCGGGTTGCGGGTTGCGGGTTGAGGGATGGTCACATCCCCGTGACCGCAACTTGACCCTCCGAACCCGCAGTTTCGGGTTTCGGGTTTTTGGTTGCGGGACGGTTACACCCCCGTGACCGAAACTTGACTTTCTGAACCGCCGTCTTTCGGGTTGCGACCCGCATGTGGCGGGATAGATAATAGTATAGAGCCCGAAATTATAATTTTGGATAGTAGGAGCATGCAAGATCAGATTTTGATGAGGTCAGTGACATTCTGAGGCCATCGATGGAGGCCATGAATGAACCAGTGAAGATCCCGAACTCATTATGCTCCAATTTGGCATAAAATTGGAATTATTAGCTTTTACGAATCAGTGTCTCGATGCTTGACAGAAGGTCGGATTGAGTCGAATTTAATGTGGAGCAGTCATGGAGCAGGCACGGTGTTAAGTTTGGAGTTTTGGAGCCAAGCTCCAAAGGATGTGGAGTCGGGGTGTGCAAGAAGGCCGAAAAGCACTATTCCGGGTCACGTTTCGGGAATTTTGAAAAGCTTGCAGTGGTTGAAAGTAACCCTATAATTAGGAATCAAGAAATTTACTGAACTCAACATTTCATATTCTCAGTAAACCAGACATATTCCGTTAGACAAAGATTTTCCAGAAATGTACCGTTTGGGAAATAGCCATTTTTGGCCCAAAATTTGGAATTTTGGAAAAACGTGAAAAGTGAGAAGTAGTAAAACCCAGAAATTCATAGAAGATGAATGGTGCATCAGAATAGATATCCGTGAGTTGCTGAGTGTTACTTGTTATATGGACTAACTTCTCCTAGTAGAAAAGTTCTCGTGATTCTTCATAGATTTTCTCCCATAGGTGGCTGAAGTTGGCATTCGGGACCAAAATACAACTGTATAAAAGTATGTAGAATTGGGGTGAAAGTTGTCATTTTTGAAATAACGCATTTTTCACACCCGATGTCGGAATGGATCAAGTGGAAAGGAATTGGAAAGCTTATCCAGCAGGGAATAATGGCACATAACCGGAATTCGAATGAGGCCATCAGACATCATAGATAATTAGAACTGAAAAGTGCCAGTGACTGTTTTTGACATATTGTTGTCAATATGGGCAAATTCTAGAATTGCATGCCTGGAATTAGCATGCCATGAAATCGAACCAGCTACGATGTGGAAGAGGAAGTTCATGCAAAGATGATGGATCGGAAAGGGAGAATTCCTTAACCCCTGTCTTGCTAACTGCATTTATATTTTATAAGCTTTATGTGCATAAAATTATGGCATGAGAATGCTGAAAATGCGAGATTAGATGAGTGGCATGAATATGCATTGATTGGCATATTAATAAACATTGCTCAGTGCATGAGTATATGTTTTGCATGCATATGACATTACATATTGGTAAAAGTAGTGATATTTTATATATGCAGTGAACCACTAATGGTAAATATTGTGGTTGATAATCACTATTGGTGATTGGTTTTGGTTGTAGGACCAAAGACAACAGAAGCATGGCTAAATATGTTGAATATGTTGTTGCATGAAGCCAAAAACCTTATGAAGAAAGGATGGTGCAACAAATATGTGATCATGAGGTTGACAAAAGGACTGTGTAGCCTTGGTAAGAGGCCAACCGATCAGGTAAAATCAAAGGTGTAAATGGGAGCCATGTAGGTAATGGTTTACTTATGATGATTGCATAAGTGTTGAAGGGGATTGGGTAAGAATCAATTGAACCATATTCGGTAATTATAAAATGGTATGCATTTAGAGTCGAAATGCATTCATGTGAACGCCATACTGCCATAGTGTGGTGGAGCATGAAGTGGTGAAGGAAAGAGACCTCATACCATGTGGCTGTTTAGAAATTTAGATTGCAATCATATAAAATACATCATGCCATGTGTACGTTGGTTATGAGCTTAATAACCAAAGCAAGTGAGGACCGGTGGTCCTGATTATGGTAATGCATGTTATATGAGATAATCATGATTAAGTCATAATATGCTTGAATGCATAGTATTCATGAAACAATGCAAGGTGGTATTGAGTGGATGAGCATTAAGAGATTTTGTAAATCTTGTAGTTAAGCATTGAGTGAATGCATATGAAAAACTTGAGTAAATGTTGTGAATATACATGCATGTGGGTAGCTACACCTGAGGAGATGTATTATGTGCATGCATGATTGTGATATATGTATATGTCCCATTATAATTGAGCAATAGATGAAATGATGAATTAATGATAATTCTGAGATCATTTCATGAGCTGCTATGAATGCAGGGGAAGAATTGCATGAAGGTAGTCATGATTGAAAGGCTTCCAGAGTGCTCTGTTGGAAGGACGGAGTTGTATAAATGATATGGCTATGAATTAACGAGCATTTAAAAGCTTTAAGTTGATTGTATAAATGATATGACTCTACCTTGCAATTTTAGTATGATATTTATTTACGTGAAGTAAATGAGTTTGGTGATATTGACATGTCAACAACTAGAAGTGTTTGAATTATGGGAATGTTATAATTCTGGAAATGCTTCAGTGACTGTTGCAGCAATAAAAATATTATATGCATTGAGACTTACAAAGTGTTTGGCTGATTGAAGTTTCAGATTTCAGGCAAATTGTTCTAGGCATGGCAATGTGGGTAAGTCCATGATGAAGGTTGGAGTCTACCATGTGCAAAAGCCAAAGGTTATGAGAAGGTTCTCATGGTTGTGAAATTTAACTTATGCATGAAACAGATCTGAAAATATTCCGATTTAAGTTATGAGAATAATATCATGGTTGCAAGTCTAGTTTTTGTAGGGAACATATTTGCAAATTCGATTTAGAGCTTATGAGAAGGAATCTCATGGTTGCGAAATCTAAGCTTTGTTAGAAAGAAGAATTGTAAATCTCAGATTTGTAAATTTCAAGATTTGAAATTTTGCTTATAATTACTAATGACTGTTTGGCTTATGAAAAATTGTGTCAGAAGGACATGTTGTAGGTAGATGTCCATGTGTGGTAGCAAACATAAATCCATAATGGACAGAATGGTGCCACTTACAAGAGCCAAGCAATATGAGGATAGCCTTATGGCTAAGAAAATCAATTTCTGTAGTAGACAGAGTTGCAAATTCATATTGAATTTAATTATTAGTGCCATTGATTGGTTATGAAACAATCAGATTTGAATTTTAATGTTAAATGTTGCTAACTGTTTGGCTATTTAATAAGTGTGCCAGGAAGATACATTGCAGTAAGACCAAGAGAGAGGGCCTGCAGAAGCCAAACTTCATGGGAAGGGATTCCATGATTTGAAAATGGGTTTCGGGTGAAACGCCATTAGACATTATGAATGTCTCATCCGCACTACATGATTGGTGAACAATATGAGTGAGATGGTAAATATTATGTCAGTAAGACATATGAGGGTTATGTAACATCAAAAGGAGTTGGGAGGACAAACCGAGGGATTGTCAACTCAGAGAAGGAGCCCCCATTCCTCATTAATAAAGAAAGACTACATCTGCAAATGGATAAGTGTTCTCTGACCCTAGCCAAGAATATGCATGTTTAATTGTTGGATTAAATATGAAGAGCCTGTTCTGATTTTATTTCCATTATGGAAGATTGCTTGAATATGATTAGGACCTACATATTTCACATCAGTGAGGAGTGCACACCTTTCTGGTGCTAAGTTATGTTATGATGCCAATATTGACTACACCCTAAGGGAATGGACGCATTCCTGGTGTTTCAATGTTGGATAGTGAATGTTATGAAATATGTTTACAGTTTTAGAGCAGCAATACTAATGAGCTTGCTTATCCATTTTGTGTTGACAGCTTATACATATGAAATTTGGTGCTGCACGTTAAAGGGAAAAGTGAAGAAAAGGGTACTCAAGAGGACTGTATGAGCAGTGGTAACCCTTGTGTAGTGTAAGTGGGTATCATGGGGCCATGATATCCTGCAGTTAAGGAAGTTACCTAAAGAGTTCCTAAAGGGAACCACTGGTTTGCATAAGAGAAGGAGTGCCACCCTTGTGTGGGTGAAGAATTGTTATGCGCATTGAGGGATTGTGACACATGTGAAAGGCTGATGCAAGCCTAAGGCATAGTAGTAGATCCTTGACCTATAATGGTTGGTGGCGCAGTTACCTTCCATTGGCCGATGACCCTGACGGATGTGTTGGCTTGGCAATGGAGAGGGCCAACTAGGTATGGGACTAGTTGGGCACCACCAAATGCTTGGTAAATCTAGTCGGCATGAAGGTGTACTGGTTGGGCATTAATTAGTTGATGATTTGGAGTAGCTTGCATGCTAGCCAAACATACAAGGCTATTTGATGATTTGGAGCAGCCTGCGTGCTGGCCAAACGTACAAGGTTATTTGATGATTTGGAGCAACCTGCGTGTTGGCCAAACGTACAAGGTTATTTGATGATTTGGAGCAGCCTGTGTGCTGGCCAAACGTACAAGGTTATTTGATGATTTGGAGTAGCCTGCATGCTGGCCAAACATACCAGATTATTTTATGGTGAGGGGCAGCCTGCGTGCTGACCAAACATTCAAGTCCATAGGCGATTCCAAGGCTTGTAAAGCAAAGAAGGACCCTATGGAATAAAGTGGAGACATCCAATGTAGATAAGTATTTGGTTATCTTGTAAATTCTTTCTTATGAATATACATGGGTATATGATTTGGTTATGACTTTCAAATCTCCTATTTAGAGATAAATCCTACGAAATAAACTAAACATGTGAATCGATTCAATGTTTGAGTGTAGGTATTGTTGGAAGCAAGGACTATGAAAACATCTTAAGGATGCGTGTGGACATGTGACTGTCCTAAAAGGCTCAGCTTGCGCATAAATGAATGATGGTGCTATTGGACTTGTAGGGGTCCTAGAAGCCAAGGGAGTTGTAGACAAACCATGTGGAGGGACTCCATGGTTGAGAGGTCTGAAATAGACCATAGACACTAAGTGTCATAGCCAAGAAGGGCTGGTCAAGCATTCACATGGAAGTGAAAGAGGATAGGAGCATGAAAACCATAGTGGTGGTGTGGGTTCCAGAATGGAACAAGACTAAGAGAAGAAACTCTTACTGCTCTCTCTTTCCTTTTTTCTTGATGCATTTATAAAAACAGAAAATTGTTGAATGCATGTATGGCTGAAAGTAGAGTGTGTTTATTTGCTTAAAATAAATTGTGAATGCTGAAGTAGTTAATTCCTTGTGAAATAATGTACATGAATGAATTCATATGTATGTTGGGCAAGCATGGAAAGAGTGAAAGTCTCATGAATAGAGCATAGGACCTCCATGTTAATTGGGGAAAAACAATTGACTGATTTTTAATGTTTAGGTTATGCTTGGCCTAACAAGATTTGTAATGATGAATTTCACAGGTGGAAATTAAATCCATTGGTTGCAGCTATACGAGCAAGTGCTGCTTGTGAGCAAAGTGAGAACCAGCTGTGCACAGTGACCATGGAAGCAGACCATAGGCTATTGGAATTGGCTGAAAGTATTCTTCAAACAATTTCCAAGACCCAAGAAAATCTTGGAGAGATGCTCAAGATACAGAAGAGGCAGAATGAGATGAACCACAAGGTTTTGCAGGACTCTAGTTGTCTGCAAAGGGAGGTAAAAAGCACTCTAGAAGCAATCAACAGTAGAGGAGACATTGGGTCAATGAAGAGGCATTGATCCAATCAGTCCAATAAGAAACGTTCCAGGCATGAAGACTCAAAAGAGATTGAGCAGGTAAAGATGAAGCAGCCAGTGAAATGTTGGAAATGTGGAGGACATCATTGCCTCCGCAACTGCCCAACAAGGGAACCTCAAGAGGGTAGCAGCCATAAAGTTTTCAGACTTGTGGAGGAGCTAAAAGATCAGAACCAGCAGGAGAAGCTTGTGGAAGTCAAAGGACTTGGTCCTGAAAGTTCAAAGTAAAGGATAGAATGCAGGGCAGACCTGCAAAGTGTTTTTGAAATTTTGGACATGTGTAAATTGTATATGTATGCCTAAGTCTTGGAACACCGAGGACGGTGTTATTCTAAGGGGGAGGGGATTATAATACCCCATTTTGACTCTTAAGATATATTAGCTTTTAATGTAAATATTGTTTACATGTGATGTATGTTTTTCTAGCGTGGAGCTCAAGGCCAAGGCCCCGCTAGTGGAAGCTCAAATTTTATTTAAAGGCAAGTATTAGACATTATGTTTTCCATGTGCTATTTAGCCATGGAACATTGTAAAAATGATGTAAATAAACATCATGCAATAAAATACCAAAACTGGCTATGGAGGCAATGAATGAGAAGGGGCCATGTGTATCCACTAGGGAGTGGTGAGGGGGTTGTGGGATTGAACCATAGGCTGCCATATGTCACCTTGAGAACCCATTTGACTTCCCTTGCTGACATTTAATTCTGTTGTAAGGAAGTGGTTGAAGAAAACCATCCATGGCTTCAATGGAGCATGGGCAGCCCATAAATTCATATGGTAGGGTATGAGCTCTGTTTTGCTTGACCCACAAGTCACTCTACCTCTTGGGAATCCTTCCAATCTTATTCCCATTCCATTGTTGATCACCTAGCATCAATTCTCATCACCCACGAATTCCCAGCAGAGAGAAAAACCAGGAATCACAACTTTGCAATAACCCACGTTTTGAAGAGCCAAAAACGCCTAGATTTGGTATTGGACAGCAAAATCCAATGGGGGATCCATAGGTATGAACCTTGGGGAAAATTTGGGAGCATTAGCTACCCTGAAATCCATTGGAAAACCCAGTTTTGATAGCCCAGAAACCCAGCGACGGGATTGAGTTATTTTGTTGCTAGAATGGTGAGGAATCCAAGTGTGGATGTTTGCACAGAGGATGTGATTGCTTGAATTTAGCTGGAGATGTCTGTAGCTCTGTGGTTGAGCTCACTGGCTTAACATTCTCCTCATTTTCCTTATCGCATGCTTGATAAACCCAGCTGTGTACTGGCTTAGCATGACTGTTTGAGTGAATCCATGGCTGTGAGTGAGCCTGTCTAGTTCCTCCTTAGCGGATACACAACCTAGCTCGGGGGTGATCTCTTAGTTGAAAGAATACAGGCTGGACAGAGATATATGGTTGGGTGGAATGTTGCTCTCATGTAGCCAGTTGTTTGGACATTTTCATTTCAAGATAAGTATTCTCTGTGGATTAATTTATTTGCATTATGTGTTCAACAATGTGTTAATCCTGTATGTTAAATTACTCATGTTACTTGGATGAAATGATTATCTTAAGTTCGTTGGCATGATGCTTTTGTATAGCATGAGAATGGGATGGATTACTGTATGACTGTTTCATCATTCTGCCTGGAAGAACTAGGCTGATGCATCTCCTTCTGCTTGTATGTAATTATGATTATTCCACTGTGTTTATTAAATGAGTTGTGTTAATTCTATGTTCTGTAATGTCTTAATTAGTGACTGTTGTTTATATGCTGAATGCATGATGAAACTATGTGCATCTATAGCGTTTAATTCCATTGTGCTTGTTGAGTACGAATATGTATGCACAAGTTTTTATTTTAACCATGCATTTCATAAACATTTCGAATGGGGCTGAGATTGCCAATAAGCCCTGTATGTTGGTTCATGTTTTCTCCCCTGCATTGGGATGACGAGAGGGGATGTGACATTGGTTGTATCCACTATACCCATCGAGAAAAGAAAAGTATTGTTTCCTAGATAAGGTATCTAACACCTAGTCAATGAATGGTAAAGGGAAATAATTCTTAAGAGTGGCCTTGTCTAATTCTCGAAATTCAACACAGATATGCCATTTCCCTATAACTTTCTTTGGAACTACTACCAGAGGAAACACCCACTTACTGTTAGAAATTGGGTAAATGAAACCAACATTGAGGAGTTTTTGTAATTCATCTTTAACTATATCCTTTAGGGCTGGATTCATTCTTCTCTGGGGATGCCTGACAGGAGGTATGCTTGAATCTGTGTAAATGTGGTGAATACAAGTATCTGGGTGTATACCCTTCATATCGGTGTATTCCCATGCAAATGCTCCAGTTTGACTTTTGAGAACTTTTAGTAATTGTTTTTGCTGACTCTCATCTAAACCTACATTTATATACAGAAAATTTTCAGGACTGACCTCACAAGGTATGGTACAGGATCCTATATGTTATTCGATTTCCATGACACAAGGTGTGTTTGTAAATGTGGAGAGTCTCATATTCTCTTGGAATTCATCTCCAAATATTTGACCAAGTTGGGAAAAAGACTGAGGAAAGTCTATACATGTTGTGGAAGAGACAAATTGGTCCAACACATTTTCCGTATTTTGTTCTTGAAGTGCCCAGGAGAAATCACTAACAAGGGAAAGTTCTTGCAAGTTCTCATCCCCAAAAGGACAATCTAACCAAAATAGGTTTTCAGTTATTGGTTGTGATGGTGGTTATAAAGCGAGTTTCCTTGTAGATAACCCATCAGAGATGATCATCTATCCATCCCTACATCTTATAAATGCATTAGTAGTGGCTAGCCAAGGTCTTCCCAGAATAATAGGGTGTCCTTTGATTCTATGACCATAAAGTCCACAAGATATTCCCATGAAGCCATTGATACAATGATATCATGTAAGATCCCAATAGGCTGCACCATAGTGCGATCTACTAATTCCAGCATTGTTGGGGTAGGGCGGAGAAACTGTCCTAAATGGAGAGTTTCTAAAACTGTGGTAGTCATCAGGTTAATAATAGCCCCTAGATCAATGAGTGTGTTTCCTATAGCAGTGTTATTGATGATAACAGTTACCACAGGATTCCCTGGATTTGTATACTTTGGAATTCTACGTTGGTTTGCTATGTAATCTAACATTTCACCTATGACATGAATTGTCAAAGGGTATTTTTGCTTCTTACCTGGTATTTTAATACAGAGTTCCTTTATCACTTTACTATAAATTGGTATATCTTTAATGGCTTGTAACAAAAGGATCTTGATACAAATATTTTTCAATTCATTAATAATATCATGCTCTGGAAAAGTTGCAGGTTTCTCTATTGCTAGACACTTCGGATATGGAGGTAATTTTTCTCCTGGAGTTGCTTCTTTCCGAGAGGGGTCATGTGTTGGAACTTTTGGAATAACTACATTTTCTAAAATGGCATCATTCAAGGTTTCAGTCAATATGTCTTCTTCTTCATTCTCTTCATTAATAACAATTGATGATTTGGGTTGATCTTGCAGAACTCTTCCAGACCGCAATTGAATCTCATGCACTGCTACGGTCGAAATGGCATATGATGGAAGAGGTAGCAACCCAATGCTGTTAAGAGCTTGAGTTGGCTTATTGTTAGGATTTTGTATCGGTTGTGCAGGAAATATTGTGGGTCTTGGGGGATTCATATTCTAGAAATGGTAAGGCTGATGAGTGATAAGGGGGTAGTGAATGAGGCACAAATCCAGGAAAATGTTGTTGGATATTAGGTGGGTAAGGATAGTTAGGAACAAGAGTAGGTGGAGATTGAGCATATGCTTGTCCCCTCCACCCTTGTGGCCATTGTTGATGCTGAGCATTTTGAGGAGGATACTGAGGTGGCCAATCTGTGGTGTTCCATTGTTGAGGTGGTTGATAAGGGTGATAATAGGGTGGAAATTGTAAGGATGGATCATGATATGATGGTTGGTATCTAGGTTTCCAAGGCCTCCTATATGTTTCACCAAAATTTCCAGTCTTATATACGGCTTGCAACCCAGGCAACGATGGACAATTATCAGTCGGATGTTCTTCTGTACAAAGGTGACATACTAAGACATTATTCAATGGTCATTCCCGTTGGAGATGTTCAGTTCTACACCTAGGACAGAAAACACTCATTGCTGCATGCTCTTCATCCTGTCTCTTTTCAGCTTGTAATGCATCTAATTGAGAACCCATGGCTCCTAAGATATATGTTTTAAAATTTTCTAATAGGTTTCCCAATTCTACCCTTGTAACTCCACTAGGACTGGATGTATTTCCTTTTAGGTTTATAGTATAAGATTCCCGAAAGTGTCTCCCACTTTTCCCTCTGATCCTAGAGTAATTCATACATAGCTCACAAATTTGTGAAAAAGTCTTATGAGAAATATCTCCAACTGCCATGAGGTTAAGGTTTTCTAAAAACTCTTCTGAAATCCCCTTAAGGAAGAGTGTTCTTACTGCATCTTCCTGAAGATCACTATACTTTGATTTATGTAACACATAGTTAAATTTTTCGAGATAGTCTTCTAGGCTCTCATCTTCAAGTTGTTGTATTTTGAAAATGTCATTCTGAGAATCTTTAGGTTTACAGTAATCCTGATATTTCCGTAGAAATGTAGTCTTCATGTCTTGCCAAGTTCTAATGCTAGATTCTCCTAACCCCATAAAACACCTAAGAGCATAATCTTTTAGTGTAGCAGGGAAAAGTTTTAACTTTTGGCCATCTTGTAGGTAGTTATAGCTCCTACACAAAATGTCAAATTTGAATAGAAATGTATCTGGATCCTCACTACTCTTTCCATAAAAGGTCGGTAGTGAGGAGGGAGAGATGTTTTTCATGGTTACATCTTGTGCAGTGTCTAAGATAGGGAACCCAAAAGTACCTTCAGTTCTAACCTCTCCCTCTTCTTCATCTTGTCGGACATGATCTTCATTTTCATTCTCCATGAAAACTTGATTTCCAAAGAGAGTGTACCTAGGTGGTTCCTTTCTTGGTGAATATGGGATGTCCCAACGTGCTGTTTCAGGGAGAGTATTTCTTCGATGAGAAGAGTTGTCAGCTACGTGAGAGTCCAACTCTACAGGGATTGTAGGTCATATAGTTGATGTTTCTACTTGTGAGACAATTATGTTTGCAGAGTTTTCAAAAAGAGCATCTATCTGTGAGGGAACAAAAAAATATACCAAATTCGGACCCCCTACTAGTGAGAAGGTTGTGTCTTTAGGTTTTGAAACTAATGGAGGGTTGAGAGGTTCTGATGGTTTATCTTTTTGAGCTTATTCCTTCCTAAATTCGGTTTCAATATGAGACTGAGGTTCTCCTACTGGTATTTCTATATGAACATACTTCTCTAATGTCTCTATGGTCCCCCCTAAATGTTTTCCAGAAAGGATTTCCTTAGCTTTCCAAGTAGGACTATCCCCTTTAGGTGTTTTCCGTTACCTTTCTGCTGAGTTAGTAGTTGGGGTGGCACACCCCCCGTAAAGGTTAGTAGGAATTTAGTGTTTTGGGGACTAGTTTTAATATATCTACCTTTTAAATCTCTAGGTCTATTCATGAAAACAAAGCGAAAACTAAAACAAAATTTAATTCCATTACTACTATTGCTGGGTTTTGGGGATGCCTCTTATAATAGGTGTACAGGTTCTTACTTTTCGTCTTACCGCTCACCCACCACCAACCTATATCTAAGTTTCAAAAAGAAAATTCTACCTATCACTAAGGTTTAAGAAGAAAATTCTACCTATCTACAACTCCCCGACAACGACACCAACATGTTGGGTGTTTTGTTATCTTAATGAATCACCGAATATTTAATTATCGACTGGGGTTGGTAATGTTAGAGTTGTGTCAAATTATATGCTGAGGTAGAAGGGTACTTAAGACATCGGCTCGACTGACCTTGGAAATGTTTAATAATGAAAAGATCGAAAGATCTTTCAAAATGAAAAAACGAGTCAAACTTCAGAAATACAACTACTAAACTGATTAAACCTAACGAAACCAACAGACCAGAATAGTATCAATCTATACTACTCTACTCTATGAACAATAATTGAAAAGATAAAAACAATACTACTCTAAGAAACAAGACCTGATCAAAAGAAAACTACTCTTATGAAAATGGAAACTACTGATTAATGATTCAAACTCTAATCTAGGAATTAGAAAGACTAGCTACCATGTAATAACTATGAATTCAAGAACCTATCAACGAAATAATTCAGTCTACAACTAACTATATGAAGGCAAGAAACTATATTATCTTAAGCAAGGTTACAACTACTTAATAAACCTAAGAAATTCAATAGTTAAACTACTCATGCATTTAACAAACACTCAAAACTAAGCTAAGCTACCTAATTCCATTCTCCTTGAGGTTTTTGAGGAAATGTGTCAAATGTAATAGGAACTGGAGAAAATGTATCGAAATGACTTTCAAATGTGACAAGGAAACAAAACGAAAGCAAATCTAATTTAACCTCTACAAAGAGATGTAAGCTAAAAAGTGACCAATTACAATTGATTTTAAACATTATAATCTATTCTTTATCCATAATCAAATGACACTTAAAAACTAGCTACAGTACTTGAAATGAAATGCTGATTAACAAAAGTACAAATCCTAAGTTATTTAGCCTGAAATGACTACTTGGAACTAAGACATGAAATGTCTATCTAACTCATGCAAATGCCTATCAACATCAAACGATATCTATCAATAATTCAAATCAATTTATGAAACATTAACTACAGGAGAAGAAAACTAAACTAAGTACAAGACAAGAACTTAAATAACTGAAATCAATATTAACTTATAATCAAAACCTACAGCAAAAAAACAAGATGTTCTTACACTACCTCTACTACAAATCAAACTATCTTCTAAGACAATTATGAAAGTGCAATGAAGCTGATCTATAACTTGAGAAGCAGACCTATATTAAACTAAGTTATGAGAACTCTTAGATATTGAAAACTAATGCATCTATGTTAAACACACATGAACTTATTAAACCTAGATTGAGACTAGTTCATATTCTATTCTATCTACAGAAATGAAAGAACTTAAAACAATGCAATTAAACCAAATCAAAGCACTATGTAAATAAAAGTGAAGGACTAATTAGGAACTTGAAATGAAAACTGGAAATGAAACACTAAACTACTTTCAGAAATAAGACAAACTGATATTTAACAAAGTCTATGATAATATTGTAAACAAGTTTAAGCTAATCTAGGTCCTAGGCATGAAAGTAAGTGAAAGTAATTCATAAACTACCTAAATCATAAGCAAAAGACATTTATACTGCTTCTACTTAAACCGAAACTATTTCTCATTGGAACAGTAAAACATATGCCGAATGTAAATGAATTTCATCATTAATAAAACTGAAATGGTTATCCTATGTGCAAATGTAAAATGAGATATGCAATATTAAGGGTGGATTTGAATCCCAAACTAGCTACAGAATGTGATGAAGTACTGGAAAATCAACCTATATCCTAGATAACTATCTTTGCATAAAATGAAATACTAGCAATTCTGGAAAATTCAGCCTAAATGCGAATGAAAGGCTGAAAGAAGGTTTTAAAGGCAATCTGAAAGGATGGTGCAAATGGCCGGCCAAATGGATTCCAAAGTCATAAATTGCATAAAAACACATAAAATTATATGTTATAAGCAACAAAGTGTCACCTACAGGAAAACGAGCTACTTGCTTGTAGAAACAAAATGACATACATGAAAACATAATAGAGATATGCAAAAATGAAATAACTTAGCTGCAAATGTAAAAAGAAATTGTTGAATATACACAAATGGAACCTATGATTGTTGAGGGGCCCTTCCCAACAACATGGATTTATCTCCTAAGCTACTCAGTCACCAAACATTAATAGAAAACGAGAATGGTCATCAACAGCTGAAACCGAGTCTTTCTATTAAACTGAAACAAAGTTACACAACATTTTTTTTCTCTATCTCTATGCATGCGTTTCTCAACCTGAGACGTCTTTATACAGTTTTTACAATGGGAGAGAAGGTTGACCCTTTCAGTGGTTGACCTCTCTAAAAATAGGAGGTCTTAATTACTGAAGAAAACGGCTCAGTACAACACATAGGCTGTCTCCCAAAATCTGTGTATGTTGGTTCCCTTCACGCAAGCAGTTGGTGCGTTGATTCTCTTTGACATGGGAAACTAATGCGTTGTCAGGATGGGCGAACAGGAACACAGATCTTCTAGAACGAGGGCTCACGAACCATGAGGGACACGTTGCCAACAGAACCCACGTCATGGTTTTTTCCTTTAGTGCCCCGGAATATTCCAACCAACGAATCCGAGGGTGCGAACGGAGGGCTGAACGATGGTCCGAATGCGGCTGGGTATCTTGGATGTGAACGTGCATCTGAATGAGAGTCCGTTTGAAAACCATAACCTGTAGAACGAAGCCTATGTGCCAAGTAGGTCGAGAAATGTTAAATTAACGTTAATAAACCACAAAATAATGATAATCAATTAGGATTTATGAAATATTCAAATGTATTCATACCTGAGTTCAAATGGTGGTCTGAATGGCAAGAAGTATGACTTATCATATCAAAAATGGTAAAAATAACGCCAACAGAGCACGTTTAATGATCAAAAGTGATGACAAAATTGGGCATCAACAATGATCAATAGCCATGAGATGTAAAATAAAAAATGGCAATAATATCCCATAAAAGTATTGATTAATAAAATAAATTGTCATTATTATGGTGACGAATGAAGTGAACAACAATGAATAAAAAATGATCTAACCACATAAAAGTTTCAATGTAAATTGTGATTTAATTTTGAAAATGAAGATATATGTTAGACAACATTGGATTGGTTTTCTATTGTTGTTTTTGTCAAGAGAAAACTGACCCTTAATCTAAAAAATAAATCAATAACTTAAAAGAAGTGTCTTCCAGAAAATTAGTGGTTAAAACAACATAAAAATTCCAGAAATTTGTAAAAATAGAATTGCAAACAAAATGTTGAAAATGATGACGATGATGATATTTATTAACTGGGTTGGCAAGTGCAGGGGGAGTCCTACTGGACTCCGACAGAAATAAGGTGAATAATTATGCTTGGGGGATTGGAAGGAAAACCAACAGCGAGGATGAATGGCTTGCTGTTATTAAAGGTATGGAAGTTGCGAGGAAGGAGGAGGTAAAGAATCTCGTGGCTTGCAGCGACTCTATGCTAGTGATCAGGGAAGCTAGGGCTCTTATGAAGCATCGCCGAAAACCTACCTCTTCGTTGCACCACCACTTCATCCACTCGGCTAAGGATTTCCACTCAATATATTTCCTTCACATTCTAAGGCATAATAATCAAATTGCAAACTCCATGGCTAATATTGGTGTAGGCTTGAATTGTGGTCATGCTTTGATAAACAACCTTATCCTAGTGGATAATTGGGTCCCTTAGCTTTGTCCTTAAGCCTTCTGATCCCGTTCCCCTCTCATACTAGCAACCTTAGCCTCACCCTTTCGATGAACCTCCTTAATGGCCATATCTCCTCGGGATTCTCCTGCTCCTTTCAAATGTCTCCTTGCCTGAACTGGCTGCCACCCTTGACAGGCTCCATCTATCTTGCATGCGTGAGTTTAATGTGGACTAGTCCCAAGATCTACAGTGGCTATTTCATGCATGAAGGTGGCGCACTCTGTATCCTGTCTATCTCTCTCTGCGAAGATTTTCCCTGTGATTTTGTCCGAAGTCTGTTGTTAGGTCTGAGCATGGAGGATAGCAATTTGTGTTTGTCATCTTTGCAATGTCGAAAATGTAGGAAGTATGCCCTGGGACATTCCAGGGGAATTGGATTGAAGTGATACCTCTCTGATATCTTTCATGGGCACAGCTCTGGTGGTAATTAACTCTCTCATGGTGGCATGACAAAGCATGCTTGATACGACCATTTCAATGCTGAGGACCCTGGCAGCGGTAAAAGATGGGTTCCTCTCAAATTTTGTCAGGGTCAGGGAATTAGGGGTCCTCTGCAGCATTCTGGTTGCGGTTTAGATTTTGGAAGCAAGAATTGGAAGGCCCTCTCGACTCCCAACCCTGGTTTTATTTTGACTCCTTCGCAGCAGCTTCGAGGCAGGCCAGGAGAACTGGTAGGAAAAAAATCTTGGAAGCATGCGCTATGCAATAATGGTGGTTTGGTGCACATTGATTCTCCTCGAGGGTAGACCAGTCCTTCCCCTGAACTTTACTCGCAAGTTCTATACCTAGAAGCTCAATTCCATTGTCTTCGGGGTGACTTCTCAGACATGAAAAAGGCAATTTCCCACCTTGCCACCTTCGTGCAAATTTCAAACTCTGAAGTACGGAACAATAATGGAAAATTGAAAGACTATTTTGAGAAGCTGGTGGGTAAGATGGATTCATTTCATAGCTTCCTCAGGATCATGGAGGCTAAAGTTGATTGTATCAGAACTAGTGGCAGAAATAGCCCATCTGTCATTCTGAACATTGATGATGAAATTGCAGGTGCAACTACAGGAAGCAAGGAAAATAATTCTCGTCCTCATCATGGCAATTGAATTCTTCCCTGTGTTTTCGTCTCTGTGTTTTTGTAGCTCTGTATGGGCTTGAATTTTGTAATCCCCCTCTTATGTATTTCTCTTGCAAGTTTCTCTTAGGTTAGTTTGTTAAAATTTTCAGCAATAGTAGGCATAAGGCCTTTTTTGAAGATCAGACACTGAATGCTGAAGAGACTGTTTTGACAGCTCTTGTTTTTTAGGACCAGTCTCCCCTATGCTATGTAATATGTTCCATCTTTTTAATATAAATCTCTTTAACCATTTGTGTAAAAAAAAATGATATTTATTAATATCCACCCAGACCAACTTTGGTCTATTGGACCTTAAAAAGGAAAGGAGTCACCTTGTTTTCTTTAAGATTTTATTTCTATGCTAAAAATGCTTTAAGAGAAACATTCCTAAATCACCATAGTTATGATGAGTTAAAAGGTTAGGAAGGTCAGTATTGTAGGATATGTTTTGAAATTGTGTTCTAATGTGGGTGTATGCAAGACATTCTATGAGAAAGGGTTTTTCATCTTCAACCCTCTTTGTATCACAAACATGACAAATTATTTCATCCCATGGTGTTTTAGGAATTGGCAATGCCATGTTTCACTATGGAGCTCGTGTGAGTTTGTTCTTATTCTAGCAATGTTAATTTTCTTCTTTACACTAGTTAAAATAGAGATATACTTTTGATCTTCTATATTAGGGCTTATCATGTTGGCACGGATCCAAAGCGCACATGTTCGGTACAGTCAACAGCGAAAGGGTCAACGAAATGAACAAAGGATTGATCGCGAAGTATAAAAGATTCGACAAATGTGGAATAATTGGTTAGTTAGTTAGTAATGGGTCATTTGCACCATTTTATAACGGCCAAGTGAGCCTATAAATAGGAGTAATTGTAAGCCTAAGGGCATCATTGAATCTATCTTTGTTCTTATCCTTTGATCAATTTGTTTGGAGCATCTATCCGGTTTTGGTATTTTTGGGATCACAACTGTTGTTTTAAGTCTGTAATGTTTCTGCAATGTATGGAATAGTTTGATGGATAATGCGAATGATCTATAATGTTATATCTTTATTTCTTCATCTTGTTTGAGTATCACCGTGTTTAATGTTTTATTGAGATCGTAGTTGATGTTTCTGCAGTTATGTTATGTACCGCAGATTCCTTGAGCATGTTTTGATAATTTGTTTAATTCATTAAACTGTGAAATGATAATGTGTTGATGCAAATAAGGATAATGATTGATAGGTCGATAATGTGATGTTCTAATGAGAATGCAAATATTCGGCTTATGTTGCAAATGAGTGTGAGATAATGCATGTCTTCTTACAACTACGGAAACTTGGTTCCTGCAGCCCCCTTAGACATCTCGAGTGAGACTTCACTCGCTCTGCGGGTGTCGCTGGAAAGGGTACAAATTTTTTGGGACGATGTTTAAGGGAGTCTGTGTCAATGTTGCTGACCCTTTCACTGCAAAAAACCTTGGCACAAATCAGAGCAGGATTGATCGACGAATTTAGGAAACAAAAGTCAGAGTCGCAGTATATCACAGAGTTAAAGGAAATAAAGTAATTTCCTAATGAATCGGTATGGGAATTCGATCAAAGGTACGAGAATTTGATGACCAAAGTAATTTTTGGAATGAGTGACATGCAACATAAAGAGTTGTTCATTGCGGGATTGGTACTGCACATTTGAATGCCACTAATGGAACAGAAGATTGTATCCCAGGAGGAAACACTGGAAATTGCGATGAAGCTCAAGGCTTCACCAGTCGGCGAAACATGGATAGGCATGAACCAGATCCAAGCAAAGCTAGTGAACTTGACTATCCAACTACATGATATACAGAAGGGGAAGGAAGTCCATGAAGAAATATGGTGCATTCGATGCAAGTCTGAAGGACACCATAAGGATCAGTGCCTGGAATTCCGTGAATACTTACAGTCTGGCGTGCCGAACCCACTCAGTCAATGGGGAATGCCCTGGTGTCAAATTTGTCAAACGAGGGGACATCGATCAGAAGAATATGTGTACTTACAAAAGATTGTATCGAATTCAGCTAACCTTTTTTTTAATTTCTATCCATCGATTGGTCATGGGGAGAAGGATTGTAGAGCATATGATTTGCTTCAAGAGAGAATTGCAGATAGATTTTTTATGAAGGGGGAGGAGCAACCTCTTGTACAAAAAAACCAACAGTATAATCAACCGCAACCGCATTACAATAAACCGTAGCAACAGTATAACCAACTACCACTGCAGTATAACCAACCTCCATATCAGCCACCGCAATATAACCAACAACAGTACAATCAACCATGAGGCATATTCATAGGAGGATTACGCGAAGGTCGCGATGGAGGATTTGGTTGTGGAGGAACTTTTGGTTGAGGTCGAGGATCGGTTACATGCTATAATTTTGTCAAGATTGGACATTATTAGAGGGATTGTCTGAATCCAACTCCGCAATGTACCTATTGCAGTGTAGCGGACCATATCAGATTGCCCCCAGTTGATTGCGAAGTGGCAAACTAAGAATCTGCCACAACCACAACCGAATCCGAATGTAAATCAGAATCAAAACCCTAATCCAAACGTGCAGAAGATCTCAGTAGAGATAAGAAGTCGACCCATGAATGTCGCAATGCTAACCATGGGAGGAGCCGCTACAGGAGAAGATAGGCCACTACTAAGTGTCCGACCTACAACACAGAAATAGGTTCGATTTGATGTGGAAGCAAAGAAGGAAACCTTTTTAGAAGCACGAGATGCGATGAGAAAGACTAAGTTGCCACCTATAAGCCACAAGGAACATGCCTATGAGATGCCACCGATATTTGATATGACAAATTTGCAAAGGCCTCTAGCCAAGGTCAGCACCCTGAGGAACTTTTTGGAAAGTTATTTGACGTTAGCGAAGGATCGGGGATGCACTAGAAGAGATAGCTAGTTTATTGTATCGACAGGAGGAAGGGAAACAGGATTGATCAATGAACCAAGTGCACAAGAAGAAGACAGGAAGAGAAATGAGGATGAACACTTAGATTGGTGAATATGATGTTGATTCTATCATTTTGGACCTAGGATCAGATGTAAACATCCTGAATAAGAAAACATAGGAGATGACGGGGAAACCACAGCTGGTATGGTTCCCTATGTAGCTTCGATTGTAAAATCAGAGTAACGTCACACCAATTGGTCGATTATCTCATATTCATGTCGAAATAGAGGGACTGAAGAATTAAGCATACTTCGATGTCATAGAGATAGTTGACAATACAAGCCCATATCTGGTGTTGTTGGGAATAGAATGGGCAATGGAGAATCAGGCTGTCATCAATTTTAAGAAGAGGATGATGTCTTTTGAAAACCGCGATATAAGAGTAGTCGCCCCACTTGATCCATCAGAAGGGAATTTAGGTATGTCGAACCAATGAGGCATGAGTTCACAGAAGGATGGGACAATGTCTACAATGTTTCGGAGGATTACATCAATCCCATTGCCGATGGAGAATTAGGGTGGCGAAGTGTTAGTTTGGTGTCATTAGACTCCAACTAGGCACTAGAAAACTGACAGAATAGATTACATAAAGTGTCATTCAGAAGGTGCACACGAATCACTCAGTCGTTGATATGAGTAGCGACGGAGGTATATGATCTGCCAACATATGAAGGATTACCTAACTTGGCCATGTTCATCACTGAGTTCGAAGAAAAGGTATCAGAACCACAATGACTGCTGGAACTTGAAGAGGCACTGAAGGCTATGCTAGCAAGATAGTGGGCTACGCACAAGTCGTCGATACCGAGCTGACAAATATGTCGAAAACTGATGGAAGTCAGGTTTGGGGAGACTGAATGCTACTATGAGAAGAAATACAATGGAAGGGGTGATCCAAGGGAGCATATGGGAGAGTGTTAATGCGCATGGGAACTGAGACCGAAGTAGGAATGGGTGAAGTACTGCGGATTTGGTACAACACAGTGGAACTGCTATGCAAAACAACTACATGGGAGGAATTGATCATTATCTTCAGTCTAAAATTCAACTTTGCTGATGAGAGCCCCTTCATCCATAGTGCACTGCAAGAGATCTGTGAAAAAGTACTTGAAGTAGTTCTGACGAAAAAACCAATGGGATTATAGTGGACTGCGATACCATAAATGATGATGGAATGCTATAATGTGTCAGGAGGACTTGACAAAGAGGATGATCCTAGAGCAAATTATGTCCCAGATTCAGAGGGAAGTCACGATGTCGAAGCACCAGAGATTTCATTTGAAAATCAAGAAGGTTAATATTGGATTGGAGGAAAATCCCAAGTTCGCTAGTATTGGAGATTACTTGGATGATTCGACAATTGGAAAAGTTACTGATCTACTGCATGAGTTCCAATACTTGTTCCCAACAAAATTTTCAGAAATGAAGGGAATTTTCGGGGACCTGGGTGAAATGAAGATCCCTTTGAAACCTGATGTGAAGCTAGTAAAACAACGACCATATAGAGTGAATCCCAGGTATAAGGAGCGATTAAAGGCTGAAATCGAGCGAATGATGGATGTAGGAATCATAGAACCTATCGAAGAATCAAAATGGATCAGCCCAATGGTTGTCCAAGATAAGAATACCTACGAAATCCATATTTGTGTTGATCTAAGGAAATTGAACAATGCATGTCTTCACGATCCATTCCCCACACCATTCACTGATGAAGTACTGGAAGGTGTTGGAGGCCAGGAGATATATTCATTTACAGATGGATTTTCAGGGTACCACCAGATAAGGATCGCGAAAGAATATCGACATAAAACAACTTTCGTGACAGAATGGGGTTGCTTTCAATACACAGTGGTGCCATTTGGTCTCAAGAATTCTCTCACAATCTTTTCAAGGCCGGTTGTCACTGCATTTAAATACTTCATTCACACATTTCTCGCAGTGTATATGGACAACTGGACCGTATATGGGATGGTTAAAGACCACGTTGTGAACCTAAGTCTAATGCTGGAAAGGTGTCGACAACATCAGATTTCGTTGAACTTAAAGAAGTGTATTTTCTGCGCACCATTTGGAATCCTGCTGGGACACATTGTATGCAAGGAGGGGATGTTGGTCGACCCAGCGAAGATTGCAATCATCATCGACTTACCACCACCAATGATAATGAAGAAAATAAGGGCAATGCTGGGACATATTGGATATTACAGCAAGTTCATCAAGGGATATGTGGTGATTACAACACCGATGAAGAATTTCTTAAAGAAGGATGAAAAGTTTGAGTGGAATGAGGAGTGCCAAAAGAGCCTCGACATACTAAAGTCGTAGATGGTTGCAACAACGATATTAGTCTTCCCCGAATGGAAGAAATAATTCCACGTCCATGTGGATGCATCATTAGTAGCATTGGTAGTGGTATTGGCCTAGCCAAAAGAAGGACCGATTGACCACCCGATCGCATTTGCAAGCAGGAAGTTGTCCACTGTGGAGAAGAATTACATGACGATGGAGAGAGAAGGACTGGCAATGGTATATGCACTATAGAAATTCCGACACTACCTGCTTGGAGGGCATTTCAAAATGTTTACTGACCACTCCACATTAAAATACTTAGTCAATAAGCTTGTGTTGGGGGGAATATATGTCGATGGTTGCTTCTATTCCAGGAGTTTGATTTTGAAATCATTGTGAAACCAGCGCGATTGAATGCAAGGCCTGATCACCTTTCAAGGATTGAGTCAGGGGAAGAACCAAGGAGCATTGATGAAGGCTTGCTCGATGCACAACTATTCAGGATTGGAATGGTTGATGACCATTACGAACAAATTATTCAATTTTTGTCTACGGGAATAGCACCAGAGGTGTTCACTACCAGTCAAAAGAAGCAGCTAGTTGTCAGGGCTGCTAATTTTCAACTAATCGCAGGACATCTCTACAAGATGGGACGAGATGAAGTTATTCGTTGATGCGTCCTTCCGCATGAACACGAAAGAGTATCGGCGAAAGCTCACGATGGAATCGCAGGAGTTCATTATGGAGGGTTCTAAACTGCCAGGAATATACTTAGGGATGGAATATGGTGGCCAACAGTGCATGGTGATGCCACAGATTACGCTAAGAGATGTGACGTATGTCAAAGAATAGGGAAACCGTCACGGAGGGATGAAATTCCACTAGTACCTCAATTGACGTTACAAGCCTTCGACAAATGGGTAGTTGACTTTGTGGGACCCATCAACCCACCAGGAAGAAGAACAGGTTCGTGATACACAATTACCGCGACTGATTACTTGACGAGATGGGCTGAAGCAGCACCAATAAAGGATTGCGTAACTACAACAACACCAAGGTTTCTCTTTGACAATGTGGTCACCAGATTCGGGTTCCCAAAGATATTGATGAGCGATCAAGGAACACACTTCGTCAATCAAACTATCAGAGCCATGACAGAGGAATTTCAAATCTAGCATCGAAGGAGTAACCCATATCATCTGCAGGCAAATGGCGTAGTGGAAGCGTTGAATAAGATATTGGAGCATGCGCTCACCAAAGTGTGCAACAAAAATCGTGACAACTGGGACTTGAAGATTCCAATGGTATTGTGGGCATACAGAACGACATGTAAAAGGTTGACATGCCATAATCCTTTCAAATTGTTATATAGACAAGAAGCAGTGATGCAGATGGAGTATATTGTCCCGATTTTGTGCATCACGATAGCAACAGGAATGAGCGACGACAGATCCATTGAAGAAATATTGGTGTAGATGTTATAGCTCGAAGAGGATCACTTCATTGCAGGATTTCATCAACTGGTGGAAAAGGATAGACAGAAGGCCTGGAATGATCGCCACGTAAAGGCAAAACATTTATAGCACAGAGACATGGTCCTGCTCTATGACAGTAAGTTTGCAAAGCACCCAGGTAAGCTACAGATGCATTGGTTGGGTTCATACATAATCAATTTCATTACTGATGGAGGTGCAGTGCAACTACAAAAGCCAGATGAGACACTATTGACAAATTTAGTGAATGGAAGCCAGCTAAAGCCCTATCGGGATAGCCAGGCGCATAGCGACTAAAAAATCAATTGAGTCGACATGAAAAAAAACCTGAGTACATTGTGAAGTTTGGGAGTCTGTCGATGAAACAATGGCGAAGTAAGGAATAGCGACAAGGTTTGGGGCCTGTTGACATTTGGAAAGGCATGAATGGGTCAAATTGGGTAATCATTGCAACAATTAAGCCGCAACGGATGACGACGCAAGTGGATGAAGACACAAGCAATGACCAATGAGTGCACAGGATTTGGTCAATCAACGAAGGATTCGACGGACGATTTGGAAATCATTGTCCAAGATCAACAATATGGAAGGGAAGCAGGAAATTGAAGCTATAAATACATGCGTAGAGGGATGGTTAGACTCACTGTTCCTTGTGCAAGTTAGTGAAGAAATTGCAGAATAGAGCCAAGCAAAGAGTGAACTTAGAGAGTTATGATGACACAAGATGCACCAAGGTCGAGGACAACAATTGTTCATGAGCAACCGGAGGTTGCATTAGTACGAATGATTAGGAAGAAGAGAAGGGCCAGCATACCGGTGGATACCTACCGAAGGACGAAGTGGGATACTCACAGCTCGGAACAGGCTACAGTTGCTGGAGGAGAGGAGGGTCTTTCGATCGCTGCAGAACCAATGCCAGGGGCACTCCAGCTCTAGCAAAGGATGATCAAATTCATGAAATAGATGTGCCGGAACAGGTGCAAGCTCCCAAATCCAGTTCTCAAGTTCTGTGAAGCAATGGAAGTCATCCCATATTCTTGGAGCAGTTGGATTTCACACACCTCGTCCACTATGGGTGATAGAAATATTGTTTTGAAAGACGAAGAGGAGTATAAAGTAGCAGAAGTCACAAAGATTAAAGTTGTGGCCAAGGAAGCGGTCGAACAAATCAGGGCAGATTACAACGAGTTCAAGATGCAGGAAAATGCACTAGCAGTTTCCAGATGAGGTGGATCGAGGGTGAGCCACAAGTTTGTGTCGGGGGCTTGTTGGAACAAGTCCAAAGCGCACATGTTCGGTACAATCAATGGTGAAAGGGTCGGCGACATGAACAAAGGACTGGTCGCGAAGTATTAAAGATACGATAAATGCAGAATAATTGGTTAAGTTAGTTAGTAATGGGTCTTTTGGACCATTTTATAATGACCAAGTGAGCCTCTAAATAAGAGTGATTGTAAGCCAAAGGGAATCATCGAATCTATCTTTGTTACTATCCTTTGATCGATCTGTTTGGAGCATCTATCCGGTTTTGGTCTTTTTGGGATCACAACTGTTGTTTTAAGTATGTAATGGTTCTGCGATGTATGGAATAGTTTGATGGATAATGCAAATGATCTATAATGTTATATCTTTGTTTCTTCATCTTGTTTGAGTATCGCAGTGTTTGATGTTTTATTGAGATCGTAGTTGATGTTTCCGCAGTTATGTTATGTACCATAGATTCCTTAAGCATGTTTTGATAATTTGTTTAATCCGTTAACTATGAGATGATAGTGTGTTGATGCGAATGAGGATAATGGTTAATAGGTTGCTAATGTGATGTGAATGCGAATCTCTGGATTATGTTGCGAAAAGTGTGAGATAATGCATGTCCTCTTAGAACTGCAAACTCACTTGGTTCCTGTAGCCCCCTTAGACATCTTGGGTGATACTTCACTCGCTCTGCGAGTGTTGTTGGAAAGGGTAAAACCTTTCTGGGTCAATGTTGAAGGGAGTCAACTTGTTTAAGGGAGTCTGTGTCTATGTTTGTTGACATCATTGCGAAGTGAACCCCTATCGATAGGGCTGTGTCAACATATAACCTCCTTATAATATCTCAATTTTATCTTATCCTCTAACTCTTTATTTACCACATCTTTTCCTTAAGTTTATATGTAATAATACTATTAATATTATCACTATTATGAAGACTGACCTCTTCCTTGAATCCCCAATGGTTTACCCAAGACTTGGGATCTTTATGCCAACCTCTCTAAAGTCACAGGTGGTTTTTACTAGAGTATGAAGTAATATTAGGAAGCCACTTATCTCCCATGTTGTTTATCTTGTTCTTGTACATTAGGTACCTAGTCATAGTCATGCTTTGATCATGGAGAGACTCACTTGTATGAAGAGGATAAGATAGGGTGTAATGCCTTTAATTTTAAGATTATATGCTATAAAGTGATTTTGTATTTTCTTTATCGTTCTCCAAAATTCTCTAAAGATGTTGCAACCCCAAACTTCACAACCATATAAGATAATAGGAGTGAAAAGAGTCTCAAAGAGGAGTTTCTATCTATCCCAAATTCAAAGGTCTATGGATTTACAACTATTTTCAAGTCCATAATAATTTTTAATTACATCCTCCACTAATCATTTTCTCAATGCTATAATTCCATTTAAGCTTATGAAGAAGATTGATTCCAAGATATTTATATGAAGTCACTTCCTCCAAGTTGTTGTTGCCATACTTGAAATTATAATGAGTGATCTTTTGGTATTTGATTATCATATATTTTGTTTTGTTAGTGTTAACAGTCATACCCATACTAGAGAAAAAATCCTTGAGAATTTTTAGTTGCTTATCGATATCATAGGGACTCCTCACCATAAAAAAATATCATTAGCATAGAGAAGAAAGATGATGACTATACTATTCAACGTTGCGCTAGCACAACCCGCCTCTTCCAAACAACTCTCTGTCCTGTCAATGTAAATACCCAAAAGGGAAGAGGATAGGGGACAAACTTGGTTGAATCCTATATTAAAATTAATTTCTTCTGACCAATCTTCAGAGTTTCTAAACTTTGAAATAACCTTCTCATACAACCTTATTGCAACAATTCTAAGCTCAAAAGGGACTTTTAATTACTTGAAATTCATATTAACATAGATGACAAATCAATAATATTCTAACATCCATTAAATTTCATATCTGAAATAGTAAGAAAATTAACCACCTAGAACAATAAAATCTATAAATTACTTATGAAAGATTGTTGAAGAGTGCATAAGATGATACCATGAAAATAAATTCAACAACAAAAAGTTTAGCTAATAAATACCATAAGTAAATCAAACCATGTTGAGCAAAAAAAAAATATAAGAATGAAATTTAATCTCATATTTATTTTAGTTTATAATCAACAAATAAAGGATAACGAGTTAACCACGGAAATAACATAAGTTGATGAATTACTGTGAAACTCAAAGATGATTTATTTAAATATCCTTTACTTTTTTTAATGTGTGAGAATAAATGTTAATTTATAGATTTAAAACAAAAAATATTAAACGAAAAATGAATTATTGTTTGAGTTGGCTAAACTAGTGATTTTGGTTCTCTTGACTAGTGCTTAATGTCCTATGGAAAGGGCATGGGTCATAAAGAAACAAGGGAATATTTGGGGATAAAAGAGTAGGAGGGGGTAGAAGTTCTCATACCCTTGTATTAGTATTTGATATCCAAATTCTTGTTTCTCTTCAAATCTATGGAAATCTCAAGAGATGAAAATATCCACATAAACTTGCATGCAATATCTAGTGATCCTACTAGCAAAGTCTAGGAATTTATTACTAAGAGTAATGATTCAAATGATGAAATGAAAGCAACTTAATAATAAAATAAAATTAAACTTGAAATAAAACTACTTCAACTTCGCTATGCATAAGTCATTACTTCAAAAAGAAATCAACATTTGAACATCTAGCTCTTATATATTCAACTTAGTTCTACAAAATTAATCATATATCCTAACACTAAGAAAAATGAACACAAGAGTAATTTATTCTCCAAGTTTTAACAAAGAGTAAAAAGAGAGAGGCTATCTTATATAGATGAGGGAGTTTCTAAATCCTCCAATTGGTCAATGATGTAACAACCTCATTGCCAAGTCAAAATTAGCAACTTAGTATCCAAGTCAAGTGGAAAAAAGAGATGAGTTCCCCACTAAATCAAGTCAAAGTCATGAATGATCCAATATAATGTTATGCAAAAAATTTCCAAAGAGTATGAAAAGAGAAGAAATAGATCAGAAAGAGTACTCCATGACTTGATTGAATACAATAGTTGAATAACAAGCCTCTTTGAGGGGGAAACCTATGTATACAATGTACTAAGTACACAAGACAAGACAAGACAAGACAAGACAAGACAAGATGCTCAAATGAAAAGGTCTCTTTCCTATATATAAGAGACTAAGGGGTACAATCCCAACTAACTGAACCGAGCCAACGTAACTAATATAATCATACTAATGGAAATTACCACTAATGGACCAAATCCGACATCAAAACTAATGTAATGAACCACAATATAGGGGGAAATGTTCCCCTATTGAGGGATTAACATACCCCTCCCCTTCAGATAAGTGTTTTCCTCAACGCTTGATTAGTTGTGGATGCATTTGTATGAAGGACTCATCTTCCCATGTCGAATCTTCAACTGGTAAATTATTCCACTTTATGAGGCACTCAGTAATAGCCCTATTTCATAGCTGTTTGGTCCTTGTTTCAGTGATTTGTTCAGGTTCCAATATGACTTTTAATTCTTCATAAATCTCAGACAAGATTGTTTGAATGGTGATCTTGTCTCCTATTACCTTCTTTAAGCAAGAAACATGGAAAATTGGATGTACTCTGGAAGATGAAGGGAGCTCCAATTTGTAAGTCATACTACCAATATTCTAAACACTTTATAAGGACCATGATACTTGGGTGCTAATTTATTTTCCTTATTTAGCTGCTTGAGAGACATATGCTTATAAGGTTGTAGCCTCAGAAATACCCAATCCCCTTCTTCAAAACTCCTTTCACTGTGATGTTGATCAGCTTCTTGTTTCATCTTGTTTTTTGACATAGTCAGGTTGTCCTTAAGTATCTGCAGAACTTCTTGCTGGTGCTCTATGTGATATTCCATAGATTGAAATTTAGATTTTCCTCTTAAGGGATATGTGATAGATGGAGGCCGGTACCCATAAATTTCCATAAATGGAGACATTTTTTATGATGTATGGAAGGAAGTATTGTACCACCATTCTTCCTAAGACAACCATTTCACCCACTATGTTTGTTTATAATATGCAAAGAAACGAATATAACCTTCCAAACACTTGTTCACTATCTCAGTTTTCCCATCAGATTGAGGGTGATAAGATGAACTGTGAGCCAATTGAGTACCCAAACAAGAAAATAATTTAGTCCAGAATTTTTCAGTGAAAATTGGATCTCTATCACTTACAATAATCTTCGGATTTCCATGTAACTTTTGAACATTTTCCATAAAGGCTGTAGCTACTGTACTTGCATTAAAAGGGTGAGAGAGTGCACAAAAGTTTTCATACTTTGTGAGTCTATAAACAACCACCATAATAACCTTCTTTCCTTCAAACTTGGGTAAACCTGTGATAAAATCCATGGAGACTTCCTCCCAATGCTAGAAAGGTATGTCTAATGGTTGTAAAAGTCCCGAGGTCTTAACTATTTCACCCTTATTCTATTGGAAAACCAAGCATTTAGCCACAAATATTTAAACATTAGATTTAAGAACTTCCCCCAAAAAATCCTTCTTGACGCTGTGGTAAGTTTTCGGAAATCCATAGTGCCCGCCTATAGGAGAGGCATGTAATTCTAAAAGGACCTTCTGCTCGAGTTGGGATTTTTTGCATAAATATAAGTGCTCCTTATACCATAGTGAATCTTTTTTCCACACAAAAATATCTGATACACTAGGATCGTTCTGTAGCTTTTGAATGAGAATCCACACCGATAGGTCATTTTTCCACACTTCCCTTACTGCTACTACCCAATCTGGTTGTAGAATGGAAATGGAACAAAGTAATGCCCCAACATCATCATATTTTATGGAGAGTGCATCTGCCACCACATTATGTTTCCCCTTTCTATAGGTGATTTGAAATTCATATCCCAACATCTTGGCTACCCACTTTTGTTGTTATTCCGAAGAAAGTCTCTGTTCCAAGAAGTATTTAAGACTATCATGTTCTGTTTTGACCTTGAAGTGCCTACCTATTAGGTAAGGACACCATTTCTTAACAGCTTTTAGTATTTCCAACATTTCCTTCTCATAAATGGGATTTTGTAAGTTCTTTCCCTTGATTATATGACTTGTGAAAGCAAGTGGGTGTCCTTCTTTCATTAGAAAAATGCCAATGACAGTTCTTAAAGCATCACATTCCATAATAAAGGTTTTTGTGAAGTCTGGTGTGGCCAAAACAGGAGCTATTCACATAACCTGTTTAAGTTGTTCAAAAGCTTGAGTTTCCTCTGGAGTCCAAGAAAATGCATCTTTCTTCAATAATGTTGTTAGAGGTGCTGCTATTCTTCCATAATTCCGAACAAAATTGCGGTAGTACCCAGTTATACCTAAGAATCCTCAGATATTTTTCAGGGTTTTGGGAATCGACCAGTCTATCATGGCTTTAATTTTGGTAGGGTCTACCTTGATACCTTCATGAGATACAATATGACCCAAATACTCTACCTCCTTCACCCCAAAGAAACATTTGGAAGGTTTTGCATATAGTTGTTGCTCCTGTAGTAGTTGTAGTACCCTGTCAACATGTTGTACATGTTATTCCCAAGACTTGTTATATATTAGTATATCATTAAAGAATACTAACACAAATTTTCTAAGAAAAAGCTTGAAAATGGCATTCATCAAACCTTGAAATGTGGAAGGCGCGTTTGTGAGACCTAATGGCATGACTAGAAATTCATAATGTCCTTCATGAGTTTTGAATGTTGTTTTTGGGATGTTTTCATATTTCATTCTAATTTGATGATACCCTGAACGCAGATCCAACTTGGTGAATAAAATTGCTCCTTGTAATTCATCTAACAATTCATCAATGATAAGAATGGGAAACTTATATTTAATGGTAATCCTGTTGAGCTCTCTATAATCTGGACACATTCTCCATGATCCATCCGGCTTGTGTACCATTACCACTGGTGCAGAGTAAGAACTTTGGCTAGGCCTAATTATGCCAGTATCTAACATTTTTTCAACCATACACTCAATTTCACTCTTCTGTCCATAGGGGTATTTGTAAGGTCTAATGTAAGGAGGAACACATCCTGGAATTAAGTGAATAACATGATCAAAATCTCAGACAGGTGGAAGAACTTTCAGAATATCTTCAAATACCTTCGAATGCTTATTGATGACCCTTTGTAGATGTGCGGAAATAGGAGGCTTAGATGTTTGAACATCTAATGAGCATAATTGTGCAATTACACCTTGATTTCCATTTTTCATCAATTTTTTCATACCATTAGAGCTTATCACCTTCTTTGGTTTCCCTGTGATACCTTATGATTCATATTCCTTTCATTGCCATAAAAATTTCATGAAAAGCTTCTGAAAATTAAAAGCCACAATTCCCAAGGATTGTAACCATTGAACTCCTAAGACAACATCAACATCACCCATTGGAATAGAAATCATTGGACTATTCAATACATATTCCCTGATAGCAAGATTTATATTATGGCATTTCCCTGACCAGTTTATAGTTTATCCATCTACAATCATTACTTGAAACTATGGTGTTGGATATACAAAGAAATTGAAAGCTTTTGCTAATGTATAGTGAATGGAATTATGAGTAATACCATAATCAATCAACACTGTTACCTTTTTATTTTTGATATATCCTTCAATCTTTAGAGTTTGAGGAGTGCTAATTCCAACCAATGCATGACATGATATGGTGGGTGTAATCTCTTCTGAAGTAGTATCTTTTATTTCTTCATCTGGAGATGGTTCTTGTTATTTTGGTTCTTCCTCTTCAAAATCTATGTAAAATAATTTCTTCTCACCACACTTATGTCCCTTACTATACTTGTTGTCACAATTAAAGCATAGGAATTTTTCTCTTCTTTCCTCTAGTTGTTGATGTGTCAACCTTTGAGGTGGGTTAGAAGAAGTAACCATATTCTCTTAGAATGTGCTGGAGGTGGTATTTCTAGTAGCCATCATCACATTTTTACTTTCAACCTTCCTTGCCATCATGAAGGCCTTCTCCAAGGATGGTGGTTCAAAGAGATGCACCTCATGTTGAATGTTATCCTTCAAGGTGCCAATAAAGAGATCCAACATATTATCTTCTGAAATGTTCTTCACTCTAAGACTTAGCTTCTGAAATTGTTTGATGTGCTTTGTAACTAGACCTTTTTGCTTGAGATTTATTAACTGGTTGAAAAGGTTATTGCTATTAATATCCCCATAATGTGCAATCAATTCTTTGGTGAATATAGACCAATATATAATATAGTCCTTTTTACGGCCACAAAGCCATTGGTACCATACAAATTGATCATGTTCTAAATATAATGATGAAATAGTTACCTTTTGCAAAGTAGGAACCTGGTGTAGATCAAAGAATTGCTCCATTTGGAATATCGATGTTATTGGATCATTGCCATCAATCTTTCTCATGTCAATCTTGGGAAGTTGGGTACCCCTTGGTGACCATACCTGATGACTTCCATTACTATAATCATTTCCTCTTGGAATATTCTTATTCATGGTAGGATTCTCAACATGAGAATTATCTTTACCCTCGTGAGTATCTAAGAACACATCATCACTTGTAGGGAGAGTATCCCTTGAATTTTGTATGAGATTAGCAATATTTGTCATATTTCCCATCAACTTCTCCTCTAATTGGATTAAATCAACTGTTCTCATTGAACCTTTCTATTTTCCTCTATTTTATTCAACTTCTCCTCTAAATTATCTAAATCTTTTTTCATGTACCCTTTAATCATATCTTCCAACTGGGACACTCGAAAAGAGAGTTCTTCCCTTTCATCATACGTAGAGGATGGATCCTCTGGTGGTTTGGATGGAGTGTGAGTATTTAAACTTCCTTTTGGTGGCATTTTTAACAATATAAGTAGATATCACACCCTAGGTCTCACCACAATTAGATCCTTCTACTCAAAGTTATTCAAAATAAAAATGGTGTACCTTTTCAAACCCTGATTGGAAGACTGTTTTATGTCCGACTTGAAACTGATGTAAATTTGAAATTTCTGTTCCTATGAGTTTGAAACTTTGTATTGCTGTATCCTAATGTGTCCTATTTCCAATTCCACAGGTTTGACCTAATTTGGATGTTCCAATAAGGAGTTGTTGTGAATCTCCCAACACTTCTTATTTTTTGTCTTCTCATAATAGAGAACTTGTACGATATGCCACGTGTCCAATATTTTGTATCTAAAGTTGAAAATGCTACCAAAGATACTGTGGTTTTTCTTCATTCATATTCAATAGGTTTCACTCAACTTTGATCTTGCATTCCCCAAATATGACTTTTTTTCCCAGAACACCCTTTTTAGACTAGTTTTTGGACTAGTCATAATCCCTAGCTTCTGGAGTGAATATATCCGAACTTGTAATGTTTCATGATCTGAAACTTGGAACATAGTTAGTTCTACCTTTTTTCTAGGTGGGTTTTAATTTTTTCTCTTTGAAACCTCATATAAAAAAATTTATAGCGAAAATGCCAAGATGATTGGTTTTGCAAAAACCAGTCCTAAGGAAAGGGCTCTAATACCAAATGTTATGAAACAAATTTACAAAAAGAGTATGAAAAGAGAATAAATAGATCATAAAGAGTACTCCACGAATTTTTTGAAGAAAATATCTGAATAAAAAGCCTTTTTGAGGGGGAAAACTCCTTATACAATGTACTAAGTACACAAGACAAGACATGACAAGATGCTTAAATGAAAAATGTCTCCTTCCTATATATATGAGACTAAGGGGTACAATCCCAACTAACTGACCCAAGCCAATGTAACTAATATAACCATACTAATGATAATTACCACTAATGGACCAAATCCGACATCAGAACTAATGTAATGAACCACAATATAGGGGGAAATGCGCCCCTATTTAGGGATTATCATATAAGGTGACATCTATGGACCAAATAGGTGACGCATCCCATAAATCAAGTGATAAAATAAAAACTACAAGTGATTAAAGGTGTCACATCCCCATCCATCAATTTGACTAGTAGAGGGGGACATGAACTAATTATAGGCTCTCAAAATTTCGCCCCATAACCATAATTACAAATTTATAAAAATTAAAATACCTGTGCAGACACATAATAAAAATACATAGTAGAAATAAAATATATCCACACACATATAGCATGCATATACGAACATAATCATTACAGGCATCAATTAAAAACATTGTAGATTCAATACAAGATAATACTTATCTTTAAACAAAGAAGATACAAGCAACTGGTTGTGTAAGAGCGTTTTTCCACCTAACTGTAGGCACTTTGTCTAGAATATACTCTTTATGCTGAGAATCCACCCCCAGGATAGGCTATGAGGCCTCTAGGATGAAGGAAACACCTACATGCTTCTCTCTCTCATCCCACAACCCATTATGCTCTCTATGCTTAACCAAATACTCATCCATATCTCTACATGGACCTCGCTCAGCCATCACAAACATGACACTCCTTCAACCTTCCCCACACAACACAAGGAAGGAATTCCCTTTCACTGATCCACAGTTCCCACAGGAAACCCAACCCTTACAATTCTTACCAATGTGTGTAATAAGAGTCCAACCTATTGTATGTTGATGGAGAATCTCTAGTAGCATAAATCATGGCTTCTCAAGCATATGTGAGTAGAAAAAATGAATGGGTAAAAGTTCCTAGCTTTCCAAATCTCTATGCTCACCTACAACCATCTATTTTCTCTTCAAATATGTAGCTCTAGTTCCAAACAAAAATTTATGGGTTATACACAGTTTGGTAATGGTCATGAACAATAGTAGGGAGCTCTACATAGTGTATAAATATGCATGATATAATGATAGAATGAGTGTTGAATCCAAGGGATATGAAATAATGTTGAAAATACAACTAACATAACTTCTAACCCTAGAAGAAAAGGAATTCTGATAGTTGACATAACTGTCATAATCCCCATGCTGCAATAACTACATGAAGTGACTTTTCCCACCAACCTCACATGCATTCAATGATTGGATTTAATAGTCAGAAGGAATTAATTGGCTCATTTAAATCACATGGCATCAATTAGATGAGTTCTAAGGTTGACAGTTGGAAGCAAAGGATTTAGTTTCCCATAGGCCCCTTTTCCTATTCCCTTTTGGTGAAATCATAGCCCCTCTTCTACTCTTTACACAACAATATTGGACCATTTTATTATTTTCCAACATAATACTTACATATATTTGAATTGTCATGATAATCCTACCACACATTCCAAACAAAAATATTTACATCATACATGCCTAGCCATGCACTCTATTCTTATTTGCATAGCTTTTCTATCTATCTTGGGATTCCTTTAAATTCTGTCTAATTTTTGCAATCTCATGTTCCATTTATTTAAGTAATTTTGGTTAAAGTACCATCACTATTACATTTGGGGTCCAAATTTGATGTTTATACTGACATATAATGTTAAAAATCGCTTCTAAACATCGAAAACACATCAATTAATTATTTTTTAAGAAAAATATTAGATAGGGGTTGCTTAAGTGACATCTGCAAACTGCATGTTTCTGAAGCGATGTTATAGGAAATCGCTTAAGTGACATAAATATGCGTCTCTTAAGCGACATCCTATAACCTATCTTAAGAGACACGTAGTTTGTAGATGTCGGTCCAAATTTGTTTCATTTGGTTGTTGTCGCTTAAGAGACTTGGAGTTGAATGTATCTAGGTTTTTATCTAGTTAAATTCGACAATATTTAAAACATATTTGGATGAAACATCTATATAGATTTTTTTCCAGTTCAATTTGACAAAATTTAAAACATATTCGGATGGAACATCTATTCGGTTTTTCTGGGTTCAATTTGACAAGAATACTTTGTGGAAGGATTTTGGGGGGAGAACTTTGATTATAGGTAAAAAAAATTGCAGATTAATGAGATTATCCCTAGCTTGAATTAATTTCTTTTGATTGAGTTAATGATTTATCTGTCTTTCCTCTTACTGTATAGTGGCATGATAATGTATTTCACTGAAATAGATAACAATGTCAAACAATCATGCCCATCGATTTGCTAGAAGATCCTAACAAACCGTTTCTATGCGGGAAACTATCAATTCTGTATACGGTGATAGAAGAAACCATGGTAATGAAAATGAGTAGAATCAAGCCTTTAATGTTGAATATATAATCAATGATAGAAAATGTTATTTTCCTTGTACGCAATGTAGCAGGATAAAAGTAAGAAGAGTTGTTAGGGAAATAACTAGGAAACATTGCTTAGAGTATGGGCACTTGGAAGGTGGAAAAGAATATCATCCCCTGGTAAGATATCAAATAATTTTTTTTTCTCATTTGTAATACTATTACTATTGATGTCTATTTTGATACTAATCAAATATATTTTTCCATAATTATTCTACAAACAAGACCACCAATGCTTGGAAATGATCTAGTCGCTACAATTCACACTAGAGATGGTGAGAGTGGTGACATTGAGGTTGATACAATGGACGAAAATGACCACAATATTATTGAGAATGAAGGGATAAATAGGTTGATCCATGAAACATTTGTTTCCACATATGAGAATATTGTAGCTGTGGACACAGTCATGATGTACCTCTTATTAATAAGGGAAAAAATCCTTATATGAAGACTCAAAGACAAGTCTTCTCCCTGTTGTTTTCTTGCTAGTCAACTTGAAGGTTATGAATGGTATTTCAAACACAACAATGACACAATTGTTAAGGTATGCAAGATTGTTGATGCCCAATTTTGTCATCACTTTTGATCATTAAACGTGCTCTATTGGCATTATTTTTACCATTTTTGATATGATAAGTCATACTTCTTGCCATTCAGACCACCATTTGAACTCAGGTATAAATACATTTGAATATTTCATAAATCCTAATTGATTATCATTATTTTGTGGTTTATTAACGTTAATTTAACATTTGTCGACCTGCTTGGCACATAGAATGCGTTCTGCAGGTTATGGTTTTCAAACGGGCTCTCATTCAGATGCACGTACACGTCCAAGACGCCCAGCCGCATTCGGACCATCGTTCAGCCCTCCGTTCGCACCCTTGGATTCGTTGGTTGGAATATTCCAGAGCACTAAAGGAAAAAACCATGACGCGGGTTCTGTTGGCAACGTGTCCCTCATGGTTTGTGAGCCCTCATTCTAGAAGATCCGTGTTCCTGTTCACCCAGCCTGACAACGCATCAGTTTCCCATGTCAAAGAGAATCAACGCACCAACTGCTTGCGTGAAGGGAACCAACACGCACGGAGTGTGGGAGATGGCCTGTGTGCTGTACTGAGCCTTTTTATTCAGTAATTAAGACCTCCTATTTTTAGAGAGGTCGACCACTGAAAGGGTCGACCTGCTCTCCCATTGTAAAAACTATATAAAGATGTTTCAAGTTGAGAAACACATGCACAGAGATTGAGAAAAAAAACGTTGTGTAACTTTGTTTCAGTTTAATAGAAAGACATTGTTTCAGCTGTTGATAACCATTCTCATTTTTTGTTAATGGTTGGTGACTGAGTAGCTTAGGAGATAAACCCTTGTTGCTGGGAAGGGCCCATCAACAATCAGAGGTTCCAGTATATTTAGCAATTTCTTTTTACATTTGCAGCTAAGTTATTTCCTTTTTGCATATCTCTATTACGTATTCCTGTAAGTCATTTTGTTTCTGCAAGCAAGTAGCTCGTTTTACTTGTTGATGTATATGTAACTTCGAAATGTATTTCACCTATGTATATTGTACTCCTATAGTGATGGTATTATTCCTCTATACTGAAGTGTCGTCATTTGTATTGACAAGTGTCGCAAGTGTTGTAACTTGATGTGATGGGTTATTAGACCACCTATTGAGGGGTCGGCCCGGATTAATGTAACCATGGTTTATTAGACTAAGTTAGACAAGTCAGCCCTATTGGTTTATTAGGCAGGATAGGACAAGTATAAATAGAGAGCGGGAGCTCTCTATTTGATCATCTTATTATTCACTTCTACACTACTCAGAAAGTGGCGCACTAGTTGAGGAGGAGGAGTAGCTGCTAGTAGAAGACTATCTCTTGTACTTTGGTTGTATCATTGCTCTTTCTATCTCTGAGGAAGTTGTGGGGTTTTTCACCTTTATGGTTTTCCCCAGTGAAACTCTATGTGTCCATTGTCTTATGTGATTGCTTGCTATGCTTGATACATGCTTGATATGCTTGATATGCTGTACATGTTATTCTCTCAGTAAAGATCCTAGAGTATGCTGAATTAATGCTCAAAATCTAACATGGAATCAGAGCTAACCTGAGAAGAAGACATTGTGCAGTGGCGGAAACTAGGGTTTCTTATTTATTGGGTTTCTCTCCACAGATTTTGGAAAAGAAATATGATAGATTGACTCTCCTCAGCAAGGTGAATCTTTTTGTCCAATCAGAATTGAATTCTGAGCACTGTTAGTTTTGGCCCTAAAAATTAGGGTTTCCACAAAAATAGGAATTTATGAAATCTGAAGACATATCTGGAAGCTCCTTGGGAAAATCAAAGTTTAGAGCTTTGGATCGAACCTTTTGGTTGGGTGAAGCTCTAGAAAACTCAAACACTAATTTAGGGTCCTCCTTAGTGAATCTGGGAGATTGAAAAGCATTTTTGAAGGGTGAAACTTTGCAGTTTTCAAATTCCAAGTATACCAAGATGATCAGCTCATCAAGGCACAACGTTCTATCCTTTCAAAAGTTTTAAATTCAAAGTTTGAATTTTTAGGGTTTCTCTGACAAACCCTAATTCGGGACCAGATCCAGTTTTTAGTAAGTCAAGTGGTAAGACCTAAATCTTTTCTATTTCCATTTGAAGTACTCTTTAAGATGTATTACCACACCAAGCTTGAGGATAAGCTTGAAGGGGTTGATAACTTCCGAGCATGGAAGTATAGGATTGGGTTAATCCTAGAAGAAAATGAGTTGGACACTTATAAAAGTGAAGTGGTCCTTGTCCCAGAGGGAGAAGAGTCTAAGGCTCTTCACACAAAGAACTTGGTCAAGGCAAAGAGGATCATTGCTGATTCTATCAAAGATCATCTCATACCCCATGTGTTATCCCTAAAGACACCAAAGGAGATGTTTGATTCCCTGACCAAGTTATTTGAAGGGAAGAACATAAATCAGAAGATGACCTTGAGGAATCAATTAAAGAATGTCAAGATCTAGAATGCAGAGACTATGCAGTCTTATTTCTCAAGGGTCTCCCAGATAAAATAACAACTTGAAGCTGTGGGAGAAGACATAGAAAATGGAGAAGTGGTAATGACCACTCTTAATGGCCTTCCTAGGTCATGGGATTCCTTCGTCCAAGGAATTTGTGCTAGGAAGAAACTTGTCACATTCAGTAGGTTGTGGGAAGAATGCTCACAGGAGGAAGATCGAATTATAGCTCGAGAAGAGAAGATGGGGAATGAAGACCAAGCTCTCACAGCACACTCCAAAAGTCATGGTGACAAAAAGACTCACCATCATGGCAAGAAAGAAAGACATCACCATTAGAATTAGAGGGGTAGTCCCAGAATTCGAAGAAATATGTCCCATGCCCGTTGCTATACATGTGATGAAAATGGACACTATTCCATAGACTGTCCAAGAAATAAGAAAGATGGTTCTCACAAGAAGAAGAACATCAAAAGAAGACATCATGCTCATGTTGCAGAGGATGATGAACCTCCCAGGAAGAGGGCTAGAGAAGATAGTGAAGATTCTTCAAGTGATGAAGAATATGTTTTGATTTCTGCTCTCACTGGAACCATTACTCATGGAAGTAATGATTGGCTTATAGATAGTGGGGCTTCTAAACACATGACAGGATTCAAGGAATCCTTTATGAACCTATCTGAACATGAATCACCCCACAAGGTGAAACTTGGGGATGACTACCAGTATCCAATAAAAGGGAGTGGTGAAGCCTCCTATAAACTAGACTCTGGAAAGTCTATGAAGATGAAAGATGTACTATATGTTCCAGGTCTCAAGAAGAATCTACTCTCCATATCTGCATTGGATGCAAAAGGCATGAGGGTTGCATTTGTAGATGGCCAAGTCCTAATGTGGCCAAAGGGTAAGACTATGGATGATGCAGTGGTGATTGGAGAGCAAGAGGGAGGATTATACAAATTGAAGGGCCAACCAGAATAGGCGATGGTCCATGATTCAGTAGAGCCAAGTGAACTTTGGCATAGAAGGGTTGCAGACATGCACTATAGGGCATTACCAATTTCAAGAAAAGCAGTGGAAGGTCTTATTGAAATCCAGTCAAAGCATGAAGGCATTTACAAAGGTTGTGCAAAGGGAAAGAACACAAAAAAGACATTTCCAAGCAGTGAAAGCAAGGTAAAAGGAATCTTGAAAATCATCCACTCCGATGTATGCGGTCCGATGTCATCTAGTTCTCTGAGTGGGTATGTATACTATGTTTCCTTCATTGATGATTTCTCTAGGAAGACTTGGGTTTACTTCTTGAAGAACAAAGATGAAGTGCTTGACAAGTTCAAGGAATTCAAAGCCTTGATAGAAAACCAAACTAACATGAAGATCAAGATCTTCATATCCAACAATGGCGGAGAATTCACTTCAGGTGACTTCAAGAAGCTATGCAGTGATTCAGGGATTAAGAGGGAGTTGACTACTCCTTACAATCCACAACAGAATGGGGTTTCCGAAAGGAAGAATAGAACAATCATGGAAGAAGCTAGGGAAATGCTTCATGACCAAGATCTACCTATGCACTTATGGGATGAAGCAACAAGGACAGCTGTATATGTGCAGAACAGAACACCTCATAAGATACTTGAAAACAAAACACCAGAAGAAGTGTTCACTGGTAAGAAACCAAAAGTTAGCCATCTTAGAATAGAATATTTGGTTGTCCAGTATACTCTCACATCTCAAAAGAAAAGAGGACAAAGTTAGATCCTTTAGGAAAGAAGGGCATATTCGTGGGTTATGGTGAAAGCTCGAAGGCTTACAAAATCTACTTCCTAGGATTCAAGAAGATTGATATCGGTAGGGATGTAACATTTGATGAAAGCTTAGCATACATCAAATCAAGGAAAACACCAGTTGAAGATAATGAAGAACCCGAAATATCCAGAATTCAAGACACCACCATGAATGAAGCAGTTCTTGAGGAAGATCATGAAATGGAAGATCAACAACAACTTGTAGATCCACCTCGTGAGAAGAACTCTCACAAGAGGAAACCAACATGGGCTAGAGAGCTCATTCAAGATGCACAAAGGTCTGGAATTCCAGAAGAGGAACACAGAGAAAGGAAAAGGACAAGATCACATACTAGCTATGTTTCTTTACTCTATGACATAATGAAAAAAGAACCTTCTAGTTATGAAGAAGTAGCAGAAAAGAAAGAATGGAAGGATGCTGTGGTCGAGGAATACCAGTCGATCATGAAGAATGATGTTTGGGATGTGGTTCCAAGACCAGATGGGAAGTTTGTGGTGACTTCCAAGTGGATCTATAAGATCAAGCATGCTGCAGATGGAAGCATAGAAAAATATAAGGCAAGGTTTGTAGCTCGTGGCTTCTCCCAGAAAGAAGGGATTGATTATGAAGAGACCTTTGCTCTTGTGGCCAGATACACTTCCATTAGATCAGTACTTGCTCTGGCTGCAGTGATGAAATGGAAGGTACACCAGATGGATGTCAAGACAACCTTCTTGAATGGTGTAGTTGAAGAGGAAGTGTATGTGGAGCAGCCACTTGGGTTTGAGACACATGATTGAGAGTCACATGTGTGTAAACTGAAGAAAGCCCTGTATGGTTTGAAATAGGCACCCAGGACCTAGTATGGAAGGATAGATGGTTTCCTATCCAGTTTGGGCTTTACCAAGAGTAATACAGATTCCAACCTTTACTACAAGGTCGAGGAAGGAAATCCAGTGATACTACTATTGTATGTGGATGCCCTGTTTGTAATAGGTGAGGATAGATTGATTGCCGACACGAAGAGGAATCTTGATGCCGAGTTCGAGATGAAGGACTTGGGTATGATGCACTACTTTCTTGGTATGGAGGTGTGGCAGAGTGTAGATGGAATCTTACTTGGACAAGGGAAGTATGTAGTAGAGATCCTGAAGAGGTTCGGGATGATGGACTGCAAGGCCATGGCCACACCTATGGCATTGAACCTGAAGCTTCTGTGTGATGCTTCATCTGAGCCGGTTGATGCTACGATGCATCATCAGATGACTGGGTCCTTGATGTACCTGACGAATACAACACCAAATATCTGCTTTGTGGTGAACACCTTGAGCCAGTACTTGACAGATCCGAGACATGTTCACCTGATAGCTACAAAGCATATTCTGAGGTACCTAAAGGGTACAGTTGACTATGGGATCAAATATGAGGTGAATCAAAAGTTTAACCTGGAGGGTTATGTTGATTCGGATTGGGCAGGTAGTGCCATTGATTGAAAGAGCACTTTGGGGTGCTGCTTCAGCATGGGATCCGATATGATCTCTTGGTTTAGCAGGGAGCAATCCTGTGTGGAACTGAGTACAGCTGAAGCAGAGTATGTCGCATCTTGTTCGGCTAGTTGTGAGGCAGTATGGCTTAGGAAGCTACTGTCTGATTTGTTTGATCTCCAGTTGAGTGATACTTGTATATATTGCGACAACCGGAGTTGTGTGAAGTTGTTGGAGAACCCAATGTTCCATGACAAGTCGAAGCACATTGAGATCAAGTATCACTATATTGGGGATATGGTGCAGAGAGGAGCAATGAAGCTCATGTATGTTGTGACGGACGAGAAGATAGCTGATGTGTTGACCAAGCCGCTTGCCAGAGTGAAGTTTGAATACTTTAGAGGGAGACTTGGTGTACTTTAGATCGAGATACCTTCCAAGGGGAAGTGATGAGTCCAGAGACACAGATGCACACGAGCCATTCTCACATAGTGGTAGGTTGGTCCTCCTATTGGTGTAGATGTAAGAGCTAGATCCATTCGCACATAGTGGTAGGTTGGTCCTCCTATGGTGTAGATGTAAGGGATGGGGCCATTCCGACATGGTTGTAGGTTGGTCCTCCCATGGTTGTTGATGTAAGTGCTGTGCCATTCCGACATGGCGGTAGGTTGGTCCTCCCATGGTCGTTGATGTAAGTGCTATGCCATTCCGACATGGTGGTAGGTTGGTCCTCCCATGGTCGTTGATGTAAGTGCTGTGCCATTCCGACATGGTGGTAGGCTGGTCCTCCCATGGTCGTTGATGTAAGTGCTGTGATCCTTTCTCGGATGGTCATAGGAAATTCCTTCCATGTCGGTGAGTGTAAGTGTTATGTGTGTGCATATAGGTTGTGCTCTGTGGACGATGACAATGATCTGAAATGATGATGTGACAGTATGGTACACAGGTTTTGCGGAGGCATATGATTAGTCCTAGGACATCTTGCAGGTTTTGTAGAGGTAGTGTAATCAGTCTTGAGGTGTACCTACTTGATGGCTTGCTCGCAGATATGTTGATGGTGTTCATCCAGCATGAAAAAGGGCTGGCTTTGTAGATGATGAAGACTTGCAGGTGGCGGGCCTACACCTAGTATGAAAAAGGTCTGGCTCTGTAGAAATTCCTATGATGAGTAGATTGGAGATTGATTGAGATAGCAGCAATGATGACGATTCGATGATGATGATTCGATGACGATGATCTGGTGATGATGATCCAAAGAAGAAGACTTGTGCTAGCAGATCTGTGTCAAGAAATACCTTCCTAGTTAAGAGGGAGTGTTGATGTATATGTAACTTTAGAATGTATTTCACCTATGTATATTGTACTCCTATAGAGATGGTATTATTCCTCTATACGGAAGTGTCGTCATTTGTATTGGCAAGTGTCGTAAGTGTTGTAACTTGCTGTGATGGGTTATTAGACCACCTATTGAGGGGTAGGCCCGGATTAATGAAACCATGGGTTATTAGACTGAGTTAGACAAGTTGGCCCTATTGGTTTATTAGGTAGGACATGACAAGTATAAATAGAGAGCGGGAGCTCTCTATTTGATCATCTCATTATTCATTTCTACACTACTCGAAAAGTGGCGCACTAGTTGAGGCGGATGAGTAGCTGCTAGTAGAAGACTATCTCTTGTACTTTGGTTGTATCATTGCTCTTTCTATCTCTGAGGAAGTTGTGGGGTTTTTCACCTTTATGGTTTTCCCCAGTGAAACTCTGTGTGTCCATTGTATTATTTGATTGCTTGCTATGCTTGATACATACTTGATATGATTGATATGTTGTACATGTTATTCTCTTAATAAAGATCCTAGAGTATGCTGAATTAATGCTCAAAATCTAACATTCCTATAGGTGACACTTTGTTGCTTATAACATATAGTTTTTTGCGTTTTTATGCCTTCAAAATCCATTCGGCCAGCCATTCGCACCATCCTTTTAGACTGCCTTTCAGACCTTCTTTCATCCTTTCATTCGCATTTAGACATAATTTTCCAGAATTTGCAGTATTTCCAGAATTGCTAGTATTTCATTTTATGCAGAGATAGTTAGCTAGGATATAGGTTGATTTTCCAGTACTTCATCACATTTTGTAGCTAGTTTGGGATTCGAATCCACCCTTAATATTGCATTATCTCATTTTACATTTGCACATAGGATAACCATTTCAGTTTTATTAATGATGAAATTCATTTACATTAAGTATATGTTTTACTGTTCAAATGAGAAATAGTTTTGGTTTAAGTAGAAGCAGTATAAATGTCTTTTGCTTATGATTTAGGTAGTTTATGAATTACTTTCACTTACTTTCATGCCTAGGACCTAGATTAGCTTAAACTTGTTTACAATATTATCATAGACTTTGTTAAATCTCAGTTTGTCTTATTTTTGAAAGTAGTTTAGTGTTTCATTTCCAATTTTCATTTCAAGTTCCTAATTATTCCTTCACTTTTATTTACATAGTGTTTTGATTTGGTTTAATTGCATTGTTTCAGGTTCTTTCATTTCCGTAGATAGAATAGAATATGAAATAGTCTCAATCTAGGTTTAATAAGTTCATGTGTGTTTAACATAGATGCATTAGTTTTCAATATCTAAGAGTTCTCATAACTTAGTTTAATATACGTTTGCTTCTCAAGTTATAGATCAGCTTCATTGCACTTTCATAGTTGTCTTAGAAGATAGTTTGATTTGCAGTAGAGGTAGTGTAAGAACATCTTGTTTTTCTGCTGTAGTTTTTGATTATAAGTTAATATTGATTTCAGTTATTTAAGTTCTTGTCTTGTACTTAGTTTAGTTTGCTTCTCTTGTAGTTAGTGTTTCATAAACTGATTTGAAGTACTGATAGATATCATTTGATGTTGATAGGAATTTGCATGAGTTAGATAGACATTACATGTCTTAATTCCAAGTAGTCATTTGAGGCTAAACAACTTAGGATATGTACTTTTGTTAATCAGCATTTCATTTCAAGTACTGTAGCTAGTTTTAAGTGTCATTTGATTATGGATAAAGAATAGATTATAATGTTTAAAATCAATTGTAATTGGTCACTTTTTAGCTTATAACTCTTTGTAGAGGTTAAATTAGATTTACGTCCATTTTGTTTCCTTGTCACATTTGAAAGTCATTTCGATACATTTTCTCCAGTTCCTATTACATTTGACACATTTGCTCAAAATCCTCAAGGAGAATGGAATTAAGTAGCTTAGCTTAGTTTTGAGTGTTTGTTAAATGCATGAGTAGTTTAACTATTGAATTTATTAGGTTTATTAAGTAGTTGTAACCTTGCTTCAAATAATATAGTTTCTTGCCTTCATATAGTTAGTTCTAGACTAAATTATTTCATTGATAGGTTCCCGAATTCATAGTTATTACATGGTAGCTAGTCTTTCTAATTCCTAGATTAGTGTTTGAATCATTGATCAGTAGTTTCCATTTTCATAAGAGTAGTTTGCTTTTGATAAGGTAATGTTTCTTAGAGTAGTATTGTTTTTATCTTTTCAATTATTGTTCATAGAGCAAAGTAGTATAGATTGATACTATTCTGGTCTATTGGTTTGGTTAGGTTTAATCAGTTTAGTAGTTGTATATCTGAAGTTTGACTCGGTTTTTCATTTTGAAAGATATTTCGATCTTTTCGTTATTAAACATTTCCAAGGTCGGTCGAGCTGATGTATTAGGTACCCTTCTACCTCAACATATACTTTGCCACAACTCTAAGATTACCAACTCCGATAGATAATTAAATATTCGGTGATTTATTAAGATAATAAAACACCCAACATTTTTGCGCCATTGACGGGGAGTTGTAGATAGGTAGATTTTTCTTCTTAAACCTTAGTGATAGGTAGAATTTTCATTTTGAAACTTAGAGATAGGCTGGTGGCGGGTGAGCGGTAAGACGAGAGGTAAGAACCTGCGCATTTGTTATAACAGGCATCCCCAAAACCAGCAATAGTAGTAATGCATTTAAAATTTGTTTTAGTTTTAGCTTTGTTTTCATGAATAAACCTAGAGATTTAAAAGGTAGATATATTAAAACTAGTCCCCAAAACACTAAAATTCCTACTAACCTTTACGGGGGGCATGCCACCCCAACTACTAACTCAACAGAAAGGTATCGGAAAACACCTAAAGGGTATTAGAACTTGGGAAGACATGAAGACTGCATTTCTACGGAAATATCAGGATTACTGTTGTTACCGGACAATCCACTCGAGCAGACGCGAGCCAGATCTCCCTAGCTCAATGTGAGTCTAGAACAAATAGAACAGACTACAAGTGAATTTCCTAGATCTACTTAAGGACCAAGTACTAGATGTCTTACCTTTTTACTACGCAATCCTTTCTCCTAAATGTTGATCCACATCCCACGGTTGTCAGATCCAGGCTGCAAGACTTGTCTAGACACAGAAACAAGAGAAACGAGTAAAGAGCATCTATACAATAAGCGATCTAAGTAAAAAACTAAGCAGGTAAACTACACAATATCATTACACATAAGAACAATATTGGTGGAAAGCATTTGTATTACTGCAAATAGAGGAGTACATGATAGAGATATAGAACTACAACCAAAGACTTAACGCAGTAGCCCTTCTCCGACCAAGCCAATTGCCATGTCCTTCCAAGGAGTATGAGCTCTCCAATAGGTGAATGGAGGTGTCTTTAAGAGAGATTTCATCAGCATGTAGATACCATAGTCTTCCTCTCTTTGGGATGGGAGTGAGCCTCACTTATATAGGACTAAGTGGATAGGGTATGGATAGGATAGGTTGAGAGATGGTAGGAGAGAGATAAGGGATCCTCCCAAAGAGTTAGGGGTCGAGTACCAGCTCCCCTAGAGGTCAGGGATAAGCCCCCAAAAGGGTAAGTTTCGAGAAGGATCTCAAATAGGCTATTTTTTCCCATTAACAGACCTCGTCGCACCTTGCAGTGGAGCAAGCTGCGACATCACATATTTCTAATGTGAAACCTGTGACGACCTCTCAAAAGATTGCAGGATTGAGTGCAAATCCTCCCAAATGAAAGTACTTAGTCCAGGTGACTTCAGGGATGTATACATTGAATCTAATGATGAGTAGATTTTAGGTGTAACAGAATGCCCCCGAAAGCATGAAGCTATTAAGGATGTACAGGTGAAGTGATTTGAAAGAAATAATGGCAATAGGCTCGACAGACGAAGGACATTGATGCAGTACAACTGACTCTGAATGGACAATCTCATATGAAGTACAACATGGTTGCCGACCAATACATTGCAGATCCATGGTAGTAATGACCAACTGAACACAATCATGGCTACTAGACACAAGCGTAGATCCATGATGAGATGATAACACAATCACGACCAATACAAAAGTGGATCTGTGTAATATGACTCAATACAAACTCCATCGCAACCTGGGTAAAACATGACTCCCCAGGGTCTTCAAGCTGAACCCGCAATGATATGAATCTATCCATGTGATTACAAATGTCTTGACGTCGAACATGGTAGAAACCACTTGATTACCGACCAATGATGTAAATTGTTAACAAGTGCGAGGGAGATCACCATTGATGTCAATGATTCCCAAGGTATCATAGTACATATCATCAAGCATGAATAAATGATTTGAAGTCGAACGCAAGATGAAATATTTCAACCAAGAGTCAATGATGTAAGCTCATGATGAAAGCAAGGTAACCTGCCATTGAGGCATGTAGGGCCAAGGTACTTGGTTGGTTTCTAGATTCAATCCTTGGATGATGTGTTGAAGTCGACAAGGATGAATCCGTCGAAGGAGGGCCATGATCAATCCCCCATCAATCGACACGAAACACGAAAAAAGATGTGTAGAGTGGATCGGATGGTACAGTAATATGTAAGATTGACTCAAAGTAACAATGGCATGATGACATGTGTATTGACTGTAAATGATAGATAGTGGATGTGTTCTTGAACATGGGCATGGCATGACTTGGAAGTATTGACACAATGACAATGACGCAAACTTCTAATGCAACTGATGGTGGAAGCTTTCTCTGAATGACTGAAAGGAGTAATAGGACTTAGAAAGTAAGCGGGGACTCATAGATAAACAGATGACCCAAGTACTGTATGCAAATGCAGATGAGTGCCATGTTCAAGAACAACTATATATTGCCACTAAGGTATGTAACACAAACACTTTCCTTTTTCCCCATCATGAATGATGAGTGCCTCATGTGTTTTTTACGAGCTTGATGAGGGTAACAAGATGCTCGGTACAGCTCATCTCATAGATGAGTCCAATCCCAAATATTTTTTGAACCTGGGATAGGAGGGGTTCGTCCCATGATGGGCCCTTCAATGTGAAAATTTAACGAGTCCATAGAAGGTAACCTCGGTCGTCATTTCATGTCTAGAGAGTCTGAAAAGAACTAAAGAAGACTCCAACGGTCCTTTTTCGTAAAGTTATCCTCATCGCCCGAAAAAGGGTAAAACAACGTGGGAGAGGACTCTTCCAGTCATGATTGGATGGAGTATTCCTTTTTCGTAATTAGTGCCTCCTGGTCCGAAAAAGGGGTAAACTATCACCAGGAAGACGACCATTCAAATACTTTAACAAGTGTGAATGCGACAAGTTTGCTTGGAAATCTTTTCTTTTTTCAAGAGCTTGAAAAGAGCTTAACGATAGACTCTGGGGGTTGTCCTTTTCCATGGGAATTTAACGAGCCCGGAAAAGTGATAAATCATAACTTGGTACTTGTTCGCATAGTTATGTGAGTACGAGAACAAACGAAGAGTAAACTCATCCTCATGCAATAATTACGACTAACTAAAAATAATAATAACAAAACATTCAAAGGGGTGTTCATACCTGTAGTTATCGTTGGTAATGAGAGAAACAGCACAAAAGACCACTTTACGACTCCTGTACAATAGAAAAAGTGTCAGATAGTCCCAAATATAATGAAAAACGGTCGAAACTATAGTAAATGGCCCAAAAGCATCAAAATATTTGAAAAGGAACATTCCATTCTATTTATAAATAGAAATATGGGCCAAAAATAGATTTCATTGTTCAAATTGCCAATTTGGGTGGAGAAGTACCAATTTGGAGCCAAAACTTCCTTTGCCGATTTCGGGAGCTACGATCCGCCATTTCACCAGCCGTCTGGACCAGGTAGGCCTAAATCTCATCCTACAACTTTCCAGTGGTTTACTTTTTGCTTTTATGTTCATTTTTTGGGTTTTTGATGGTGTTATGGAGGGCTTTATGCACCCTCGGCTCGTCGCAAGTGGCCCTTTCGGGACTTGCGACGAGACCGAGTCGTCGCAAGCCTCGAAAACGAGACCTGCGATGACGTCACCGTGTACCTAAAGGTACAGTGCGATGGCGGAAACCCAAAACTCAAACATCAAAAATAATCCAAAAAAGGAGTTTGTGAAAGTTGAGGAAGGGCCTAACAGGGTTTAAATGTCCATTTTGGTAGGCTACTAGCAAGCGAAAATGGTATTGGAGTGGCGAGAAAGAGAACATGAAGTAGAAGATGAACAAGTTGCAAAAGATCCACAATGTGTGGAAGCTTTGAGAAACTGCGGGTTGCTCAAATTCTTTGAGATACAGGGGATGAGAGCCCAGATCCCGTTACTGACACATATGCTCCAGAGTTGGGATGTGGCCCAACAATACTTTGTGATAGGTGAGCATATTTTCACGATTGACATTGAGGATATCTACTTTCTGACCGGTTTGTCCCGAAGAGGGGACGCTGTACAACTCACTGGGACACGGGCCAATGACCGTACAGTTGAGGACATGGTGGCACAGTACTATGTTGCTACTTCTCGTCCTTCCAGCGGGAAGATACTCATAAGGGATGTGGTGAGCCGTCCACTGCGGACCATATTGCTTACCATTACTAGGGTGGTGGGTAGCCAAGCCCCACACACGGCTACTCGGACCCAGATGTTGTATGCGAAAGACTATATGTCTCCCAAGGTTTTCAACTGGTGTGAGGGTCTCCTCGCCAACATCCGAGCTTAGCTGACCAAGTGTCGGTGCGGGGATCTCAAGCAGTTTGGGTATGGATCGATCATAGTATCGTTCCTCTTGGAGAGGATTCCTCTTCTACATCCACAATTGGTTCTTGATGACAGGGAGCCCAGGGATCCCCATATGCTCAGATGGGCTGAGGTCATGACCCGTCATGATGGCGGGCCCATCATTAGCTTTGGTCCCAATTTTTTTAGCTGGCTAGAGGGCCAGTTATTTATGGTCGAGGACTTTCCATACAGCGGCACGGACTTCCGAGAGGATCCCGACTTGGTGCTGCCAGAGGGTGCAACATGGGGTGATATAGGTGAGATAAAACCCTTGTATATATTTTTAGTTTTTTATATTATATCATTTTTTTGATTTAGTGCTGACAAGTACGTAATATGTGTGTGCAAATGTGGGTCCCGTGTGATTAGTGGGTCTCTCCCTTCTGGCGAGGAGAGACAGAGGTGGGGAGACAGTCGTTCCTGTAGGTGCTCATGCTGCCATCAAGGAGATGGAGGAGGTGTACAGGAACCTATCCGAGCTAACTGTGGAGGTACCAGATCCAACTATTGATGATTTACCGAGGCCCATGCAAAGATTTGGGGTTGGAGCATCTGTGCGCTTCAACGTCTTACTCCGCAAGGTGGCTCAGACCGTGGACTGCTTTCTCACCCAGCGGCAGCATGCCGTTCGAGCTAGGGGTGTATGGGTCAGGTGTTAGGCCTGATGACACTGCATACTTGTACTGAGCGCTTAGAGGCCTCATATTTTGTACTACTGAAAGCTATGATGCTTCAGATTCTGTAGAGAGTCACTGAAAGCCATCGTGCTTCATATTTTTGTACCAGCACTACTTTTTGAGCGATTTATATATATACAGACATTATCGACAATTTATACATTATGTGTTTTTAAAATGATTAGTGATGTGATCTTCTTTACATGTTTGATTTTATACATTATATTTACATGTTGTGAATGCTTTTACATATTATGAGTATTATGTATGTGTGATGTACCAATCCAAAATGAAGTTGGCCATCGAGTCAGCAACTGTATTTAGCTCCTGTGGAATGTGTAGGTATTGAACGGATTCAAATGACCTTTCCAGGAGACGTACTCGTCTGAAGAGACAGAGTATGCCTGGTTCAAATGGGAAATCACTAATTGAGAATCCATGTGGATGACAATGTGGTCCATACCCAAGGAAATGGCGTTAGCTAGGGTTCCGATTACTGCCTGATATTCTGTGGCATTGTTGGTCGTAAACCCTAGGCAACTTCCTCCTGAGCAAATGAGCTCACCTGTTGGGGAATATAGTACCCAGGCTGCCGAAGCAAGGTTACGAGTATGCTGGCTGGCACCGTCCGTGAATCCATAGCACGTTGCCATCTGCACATGCAGACAGAACATGGTATAAGAAGCGGAAACAAGATCAAAAGACACTCGAAAAGAAATGCGTCACACCACACAAAAACACAAAAACACGCCATGTACAGTATATACAAGCAAGTCTATGCATGAGGGATCAAGCATAGTATCTCTTCAGGTAAAGCCCATTGTGGGGTTCACCCAAAGAGATTCCGTCATAATCTTCAAGCTTGTAAGCACCTTTTTCCAACACACATTTTACAATGTAAGGTCCATGCCACATGGACTCGAACTTCCCTGCTCCTAGTTTTTCGTGCTTCTGGTCATAAGTGAGGATCAGGTCACCCTCGTTAGAGATACGAGGTTCAACTGACTTATCATATTGGGCCTTGATGCATTTCTTGTGCGCTTCATTAGTGAGAGCGGCATCTCGGTGAGACTCGTCAAGTTTCGCTAAGTGCAAGAGACATTCTTCCTCAGCAGTAGTGTTAGGAAGAAGTTCGACAGCGAGTTGTAGAGATAGAATTTCGCACTCTATCGACAGAACAGCCTCCAATCCATATACCAATTGGAAAGGATTAAATCCTGTGGCGGTTTTGATGGAAGTTCGGTAGGCCCATAATGCTGAAAAGAGCATGTTGTGCCAATTGGACTTATGTGTCCCTACCATCCTTTGGACCATAATTTTCAAGACCTTGTTAATGGCCTTGACCTGTTGATTGGATTGCGGGTAGTAGGGTGTTGAATTTTCATGGAGAAAACCCAACCTGTCGCTCAATTCATCAACCATATGGTTTTGAAAATGAGAACCGTGATCGGTCACAATTGCCTGAGGAACTTCGAACTGCGCTATTACATGATTAAACATGAAGAGTGTGACGGTTTTGCCGTCGTTTTGGTATGTAGGCATAGCTTCAGCCCACTTTGTGAAGTAATCCATAGCTACGGTGATGTAAATATGCCCCTCGGCCAAGGTAGGCTTATAATGCATAAAATCAATGCCCCATTTTGCGAATGGGCCAACGGCAATAACCGGATGTAACGGGGCAGGATGAGTGCGCTTCTTCGTATGGAAGTGTTGGCAAGGAAGACATTTTTTTATGGCCTCAATACAATCTTTGAAGATAGTAGGCCAGAAATATCCCGTGCGCAAAATCTTCTGGGCTGTAGCCATCCCAGAGAGGTGACCACCACATGCCCTAGTGTGACAGTCATTCAGAACGCGTTCAGCCTCATCATGAGTGAGACAACGTCGAAGAATTGAGTCAATGCCACGATGATGCAAAGTATCATTGATGATTAAATAATACTTTGCATGGTGACGAATCTTACGATGGTCGTCACGAGAAAGTTGAGGATTGAAGCGTTGGGTTTGAAGATATAACAAGATATCTCCATACCACGGATCAATCGTATTGATGAGAAACAATGATTCATCTGGAAATGAGTCATTGTGCTCAACTTCAGCATCAGGACGGGGAAGGTCGCAAATGAGCTCAGCAAACACCAAAGACTTCTTAGACTTGGCTTTCTCGAAAAGAAGATCAAATTCTTGCAGTATCACAATCCAGCGTGAATACTTGCCCCCAAGCACCTGACACGTCAGTACGTGGTACATGGGGTTCGAGTCGGCAATGATGGTGGTGGTGCAGAGCAAGATGTAGTGCCAGAACTTCTGGACGACAAAGACCGCCGCGAAAGTGAGTTTTTCGACATGTGAATATCTAGTTTCAGCATCGACTAGACCCTTACTTGCATAGTATATTACACGTTCCTAGGCGTTTTGATCCTCCTGTACCAAAACCATGGGATAGTGGTAGCAGAAGCGGCGAGATATAAAATGTAATCTCGATAATAATTAGTCGGTTGGAGCACGAGGGCATACGTGATGGCATGTTTGATACTGTCGAAGGATTTTTGAGCTTGATCATCCCAAATGAAAGGGACGTCCTTCTTGAGCAGTCTCATCTAGCCCTGAGTCTTCTCCATGAAATTACAAACAAAACGTCGTAAATAAGTCACCTTCCCTTGGAGACTTTGAAGTTCCGTCACATCACTCGGGGGTGGTAGGTTGATGATGGCCTCCACCTTTAAGGGATCAATGCGGATCCCATCCTTCGAAATAATAAATCCTAAGAGGCGTCTGGACTCAACGCAAAAGATACACTTATGAGGATTCAGATGGATATTGTACTGTCTGCATCTGAGGAAAATGGCCGTCAGATGATCAATGTGGAACTAGCGCTGCTTTGAATGAGCAGGGAGATCGTCCAAGTAGGGTTCCACAAAGTCCTTAATATCGTGGAAGGCATACGACATAGCCCACTGAAACGTGGCGCCAACATTTTTAAGGCCAAATGGGAGTTTGTGGTATGCAAACGTTCCCCACGGGCAGATGAAAGCCGTCTTATGTTGGTCGGCTGGGTTGATCTCAATTTGGTTGTAACCAGAAAAGCCATCCATGAATGAGAAGATGACGCTTCCAGCACAGTTGTCGATGATCTGGTAGATGAAGGGGGTCAGGTAGTTGTCTTTTGGACAAGCCTGATTAAGGTCTCGATAATCAACACAGACACGAATGGTGCCCTACTTTTTGTTCACAGGAATGACGTTTGAGACCCAATCTGTCAACGGGACAGGATAAATAAAACCAACCTTTAAGAGCTTTTCAATCTCTGCCTTTATTGTCGTAGTCTTCCGGGGGGTGTACCGGTCGCAAATTTTAGCGTACAGGTTTGATGTCGGGATAGGTTTTTATTTCGTGAGAAATAATTGCGGGGTCTATCCTAGGCATCTCCTCATAGGACCAAGCAAATACATCTCAAAATTTCTTGAACAAGGCCGTGCTAATAGCGATTTCTTCAGGGGAACACTTTTGGCCTATGCGAATGTGTTCCACTATACCAGATTTCACCGAGATGTCTTCCGGGGTGGTTGGCTCAATGTTGGCCAAGTTTCCCTCTGTGTCCGTAAGACATGTAAGAATGGGGGATTGAGGGGATGGGTAGATATCTGGTGAAAAGAGGGTATGGATGTTGTTCTCTATGTATTCCAAAGGAAGAAGAAAAGATGACCTATGATGAAGATCATCCCACGGACTGTCGTCAACATTTATTACTTCCATGATGGACTCGTCTGAATGAAAGGTCCAAAGTAAGAGATCAGGTAGAGAGGACGTCTGTCGTAGAGAACAGGATGGGGAGGCTATGGTTAAATGGTCCTTTGATGCTGATTGGATAGCCTCATAAATACGTTCAGCGGGTGAAAGAGGCATCATATCTCCAAGCAGGGGTGTTGTGGCTTCATCCAGTACAAGCCAAGCATCGTCAGAGTGAGATAAAATATCTGTGGAGATCATGTTCACCATAGCAACATGATTAGGGGGGTCCACGGCTGGAAAAACGTCCATGAGAGATGAATCTTTCAAAAGGCCAACCCCTACACTCTCATACTGTTTTGACATCTGTCCAATGGAAGCAACATGGTCACCAGGATGAGTAGTGGCGTCCGGTGTACAAAAATCTAACTGGTCGATAGTAACAATTCGTCCTTGGTGGGGGAATTGTACTATGCGGAAGACTGAAGAGGCTACCGCCTGCATGGTGTAAAACCCATTGCGACCAAGCAAGATATTATAATCTAACGAGGCCAAGACCACTTCCACGTTAATGGTTACGGTCTTTCTGCCCAACTCAACTGCAAGAGCTTGTAAGAGCCCATGAGGTTGAAAGCCACACCTGTCGAATGCTTTCAACGTGGTAGGAGAACGATTCAATTCGGGGGAGCCAATGGCTCTCCAACAGGCGATGGACATGACAGAAGTGGAGGCTTCTTCATCCAAAAGGGTACGATGGATAATCTTCCCAGCAATGTTCGCAGAAACTTGGAATGCGAGCTGGTGCGAGAGCCTCGACTAAAAGTTGTCAAGTCGAAACATGATGGTGTTCGAGGAATCCGGGTCAACTACACCAATAGCTGCAAGGAGAGTTTTGCATTGATTGGGACAATTCTGCAAAACTTCCAGGGTAGGCATGGCGCAAGGAGCTTGTGCCAAGTCCTCTACGATATTGTAATTCTGTGCCGCTCGAGCATTAGGATTGAAAACAACTTTTCGAATCGTACTCTTAGGCGGACGCAATATCGAGTCTAAGGAGGGATTCTCAATGGTGAGAGAAGTCGATGGTATAGTGACATCAGTTAAGGAGTCAGAAGCTTTTTCAGCATTACTTCCAGTGGATTCCTTCGAAGATACCGATTCGTAAGATCACGAGCGAGTGGTCAAATTGATCTCCTCGTTACGCAACATGAGAACATGCGTGTTATTGGATGGTTCCCCTTGTGCTAGGGGGGTTTGAGCAATCATCTGCTGGTTTTGAGTAGGAAACATATCGTTGAGGACTGCAGGAGCCGGTTTACCCCTAAGAAACTTTTGCACTTCGTCTCTATGGGGACACTTTTTGGAGAAATGGTCATCTCCACACAGTAAACAAGGATACTTCAGTTTCCTTTTCTGCTTGGTATCGTTAGGAGTTCTCTTTGGTTCCTACTGGGAAGAAGACTTTTTGGGTTTCCCCTTGTTATTCTTCTTGCCATTAAACTTCTGAGATGAAGCTGATTGAACATAATTCACCTCTTCAGTTACAGCAGGAGTGGTTGACGTGGTGGTGATGTGTCTAGCCTGAGCCGGGTTGGATGATCCAATAGTGCTAGCAGCAGGCTGGGTGTTAAGGGAACCAAAGATTCCATCAGTTTGGGGTCCTTTATGTGGTTTCGTGGGATCATTAACATAACGGGGTGCGTCAGGTAGAATATTGAACAAAGTGCCAAATTGAGTGTAGACTAGGTCTAGCAGATGGGCACTCATGATGGCTTGTTCTTCGGTGACAACACCTCTCATGGTGACATCTTTTGCTATGGTGGGAATGAGCGATTTCATGAACCAGTCTGCTAGGAGCTGATCTGGAATTGGAGCTTTAATGGGATGTCATCTGCTTTGCCACTCGTTGATATGATCTGAAATGTGAGTGGTGGTATTCTGACAGAGCGAGGTTAAAATCTTATTACCAGTCTCATACCATATAGGCAGCTAGAAATGCGTCAAAAAGTTCATAGCAAGAGAGCCAAAATCAGGAAAAGAGTGCGGTGGCAACTCAATGTACCACTTGGAAACCGAACCGGTGAGAGTCCTTTGAAACAATCTAAGAAAAATTGAATCATCCATTAAGGAATTAGATGAATACCATAAGTGGTATGTCATCACATGGTTTTTGGGGTCTTCACCCAGCTTGCTGTCAAACTTCGGGATATCAGACGAAAGTTTTAGCGGAATCGGTGGCCAGTTAGATCCATGGTAAATAGGATCGTTGGTTAAACAGGAGAGGTCAGGCAGGTCCAAAGTAGCCAGAAAGGGTAGCTGTGGATTAGGATGCGCGTATTGATAATACGGATAAGGCATGTAAGGACCAAACTAACCGTAAGGTGTACCAGGATAAAACTAACCATAGGGGGGTGTGCTGCCCGGACCGTAAGGAGGTCCGCCACCATAAGGTGGTCCATTCCAATAAGGTGGGGGTCCACCTCCACCTCCGGGAGGGGGTGGAGGTCCGCCACCACCACTGGGAGGAGGTGGGGGTCCATAACCATAATAAGGTGGCCCACCACCGCCTCCGCCTGGAGGGGGTGGGGGACCACTTCCACTGCCAGATGGATGGGGCCCCCCACCACCTCCGCTGCCGGAAGGATGAGGGTCCCCCCCCCCACCACCACCATAGTAATTAGGTCCTCCACCGCCTTCTCCTGGAGGGGGTGGTGGACCACCGCCGCCACCCGAAGGGAAATGTCCTCCCCCACCATGATAGGGTGGTCCCCCATTGCCTCTTCCAGGAGGGGGTGGTGGACCATTCTCGCCACCGCCAGAGGGGTGAGGGATGTTGTAGGTAAAATGAGGTGGGAATCCACCAATGTTAGGTGGACGTCTGTCGCCTCTAGCAGGAGGTGGGGGAGGACTGATCAAGGGTGGTGGTACTTGAGGGATAGTCAGTTGGGGTCCATGTTGCAACACAGGTTGTTGCCCCCATAGAGTGTACGGATTCCCGGGATAAGGTATCCCATATGGTATGTTTCCGATATTAGGTTGGCCCAGCACAGGGTTAACAGGTCCTATATACGCTTGACTCCATGAGGGTTGAGTTACATTTGACGGCCCTCCAACATGAGATAATCCCGTGGTGAACGGTCTAGCGGGTTGGGACAGTCCAATGGAAGGCCCGTTGAGGTTTCCGCCGCCTATGTTCTGGTTAGGAAATGGGGGTGTCCCCCTAGCCACAATAGGTTGACCACTATTCAAAGGTTGAACCAACGTAGGTTGTTGACTAGCTACCGTGGCAATAACATTACCAATAAGATAACCCGTGGGACTGGAATACCCTACCCTTGAATTCTGAGGTGGGGGAGGAACTGGTAAAGTAACCGTGGTAGTGATAGGTGTGTGGGACTGTTGTCCCTCCACCGGTTGGTTCACTTGAGGTGCAGGACTGGACTCTTGCGAGGGTTGACTAGTCTCATTAGTGGTCACGTGGTGGGGTGGTTCAGGTGATTCAAAAGATATCAGACGAACTAGGATGTGTTGGTAAGGGGGTAACGATGGGTCCTCAACCCGTTGTTGGAGACTTGACTGCCGACACTCTTCAGCCATGGAACGAAAGTGAACTAATTGGCTACGAAAGTAGGCTAAAGTGTCTTCCGGAGTAGTCTCACTGGGTGAGGATGAGATGACAAAATGAGCCACTGGGTGGTCTGTAGAAGATGTCCAATAAGCTGCTGAAGGACCAACCGCTGCTGTAGGGTCGTCCTGGGGTCGGTTTATCCATTCCAATGATCCAGGTTGTCTCGGGATGACGGGAGAAAGGCCTTGTGAAGTGGGGGTGTGTGCTTCTTCATCCCGCGGGGGATGAGAGGCAGGTGAATCTAGTGGAAACAAAAGTCCGCCAACATTCAATGTGGGGTTCTCCACTTCAGTAACTACGACCGTATTACGCTGATCCATTCTTTCCCTCGAAATAACCTCCGGATTAAGGGGTTATTCGGGTGGTAAGTTCAAGATCCTATGGGACCTTCTCCAGGGAAAATCCGCCAGAGCATCAGGAAAATCAGCCAGAGAGGCCGAAACAGTGTTTCTCCTAAGGGTATTCTAAAAGAAAAGCAGTCCAAAAAAACTACTCAAACTAAGGCAACAAGCAAACTTATGTGACAGAGTGGATTCAAAAGTCTGGAACCTCACGAGATTATCAAGGCATCGCAAACCACGATATACTGCAGGGTCCAACAATATGACACGTCAAGGAGGATTGGGACCGTACCCTTGCTTGCATACCTGATTACCTAGATAGTACGTGCGTGCTAATCTCCCTGAGTGTTGTTCTCGGTGTATTGCTTTGCCAAGACGGCCAAATGGTTAACTCGGTTGGTTTCAGGAATCCTAATGGTGTCTCCCAATATACACAAGGTACGTGGGAGCTCAAATCCGTAGTGGTGCTGTCTAATGCACAGCCGTTGGCACGAGACCTTCCGATATACGTGTCGAGTACGCGATACACCCTTCGATATACGATAAGTAAGGATTATGGTACTTGGTGGGTACGTGAAGGAGCTCAATATACCGATGTACATGGAAGACTACAATACCCCCGGACTACAGTGCTGGCAAATGACGATAGCTGGCATACTTAACGACGCCGTAACACGTCTCTAACTTACACACAAGTTGCTAAAATGTTTACCTAGTTCTACCGTTAATTTTATCTTGGACGGTTAGGTGAATGCATGAGGTGAGTACATAATCGGAAGCATAATGCAAGTCCTGACTACATGCATGAAATGTTCTTTTTTTTCGATGAATTCTAGCTATGGAAAGGAGAAAGATTTTTCCCAATGGTATTGCCAAAACAAACTCAATGCAACACAATTCCCAATGCAAACAAATTTGACAATGAAAGTATTATTTTCCTTTTCAACAAAACACAAAAGTACACAACACTACTAAACCAAATCAAAACAACTTTTTCCTTTTCTTCTTCTTTTCAAAGTAAAATGACACTAAATGATGAAAAGAGAGGATTTTGAAATGAGATATGCAAGCTTTTCAATTTCTCTTTCAATGATCTAAGAGCAACAAGAATTAAAAATGCATCTATCTTTCCTTAGCATGGAACTAATCTTGCAAAAATCGAAGTGTGCTTTGAGCCTTTCAAGAAAATGAGCAATTCATAATTTGAGAAAAACACAATAGATCATACATTCACTCAATTTTTCCAAAACATAAATGAGACTTTTCCAATGCACAACAATCTTTCTTCAATAATTTTTTGAGAAACAATGGGAAATAAGCATTTTTAATATTTTTCAATGGATGCATCAAAGAATAAACTTGATAACAACTTTGCTTTCAGATCTAAATGACTGAAAAGAAAACACTACTCACAGCACTCATATATTCATAAAAATCGAGAAAAGACAAGCACTCAACCAAGCTGAAAAACACACTTAACTCAAAATCAAGCAGCAACAAGCAAACTAAGCAAGCAAAGCTCAAAACAAGCGTAAATGAGGTCTGGAGGTTGATCCAATGCAATGATCAGATCAGGGATGGAAAGAAGGGAATGCAAGAGTGAACGGATGAAGGTGGAGGAGACTGGAGTATCCACCACTACATATCTCAAACTTGTCCAAGACGGAACCCAAAGTCAATCCAAATGAAACCAAACTCTCAACACACAAATCAAAAATAGGGTCTCTGGCTGGATCTTGCAGCACAGAGGGAGTTCATACATCAGACCAAGGTTCAGACTGTCAGATGAGGGAAGGGATGCCAGTATGCCAACTTTTGATAGATTGACGCACTATGTCTTCATACACAGTGCGACGTCATAGTCTTCCCTCATGGGAGGTGCGATGATGTCCCAGTATACCAATGTAAAGGATGCGACGGGTGACTAACAGGTGAAGAACAAAAGCTCAAAATGACATAGTGTCGCTCTATTTCCCTTTCCCAGGTGCGACAGGCGAGGTCTAGATTAAAAAATGAACCAGATCTCTCAACAATGAACCAAAAACATGATTGAAAATGAGTTGTATAAACTCAAAGGAAGCAAATCAGAGTCTTCAATGTGAAGATATGATAGTGAAATAAATCCTAAGAAGTAAATGGAAAAAAATAATCAAAGAGGCTCGTGTCAAGTAATCAACTGAAAATGACTCTCAGATTAATGACCACTAAACAAGACAAACATCACTACTACTCTCTAGTATGGTCGCCATATTTGTTACCGGACAATCCACTCGAGCGGACGCAAGCCGGATCTCCCTAGCTCAATGTGAGTCTAGAACAAATAGAACAGACTACGAGTGCATTTCCTAGATCTACTTAAGGACCAAGTACTAGATGTCTTACCTTTTTACTACGCAATCCTTTCTCCCGAATGTTGATCCACATCCCACGGTCGTCAGATCCAAGTTGCAAGACCTGTATAGACACAGAAACAAGAGAAACGAGTAAAGAGCATCTATACAATAAGCGATCTAAGTAAATAGTTAAGCAGGTAAACTACACAATATCATTACACATAAGAACAATATTGGTGGAAAGCATTTGTATTACTGCAAATAGAGGAGTACATGATAGAGATATAGAACTACAACCAAAGACTTAACGCAATAGCCCTTCTCCGACCAAGCCAATTGCCATGTCCTTCCTAGGAAGTATGAGCTCTCCAATAGGTGAATGGAGGTGTCTTTAAGAGAGATTTCACCAGCATGTAGATACCATAGCATTCCTCCCTTTGCGATGGGAGTGAGCCTCACTTGTATAGGACTAAGTGGATAGGGTATGGATAGGATAGGTTGAAATATGGTAGGGGAGAGATAAGGGATCCTCCCAAAGAGTTAGGGGTCGAGTACCAGCTCCCCTAGAGGTCAGGGATAAGCCCCTAAATGGGTAAGTTTCGAGAAGAATCTCGAATAGGCTATTTTTTTCCCATTAACAGACCTCTCAAAAGATTGTAGGATTGAGTGCAAATCCTCCCAAATGAAAGTACTTAGTCCAGGTGATTTCAGGGATGTATACACTGAATCTAATGATGAGTAGATTTTAGGTGTAACAATTGTAAACCTAAGGACTCTTGGAATGACATTTTCGAAATACAACAAATTGAAGATGAGAGCCTAGAAGACTATCTCAAAAGATTTAACTATGTGTTACATAAATCAAAGTATAGTGATCTTCGGGAAGATGCAGTAAGAACACTCTTCCTTAAGGGAATTTCAGAAGAGTTTTTAGAAAACCTTAACCTCATGGCAGCTGGAGATATTTCTCATAAGTCTTTTTCACAAATTTGTGAGCTATGTAGGAATTACTCTAGGAGTAGAGGGAAAAGTGGGAGACACTTTCGTGAATCTTATACTAGAAACCTAAAAGGAAATACATCCAGTCCTGGTGGAGTTACAAGGGTAGAATTGGGAAACCTATTAGAAAATTGTAAAACATATATCTTAGGAGCCATGGGTTCTCAATTAGATGCATTACAAGCTAAAAAGAGACAAGATGAAGAGCGTGCAACAATGAGTGTTTTCTATCCTAGGTGTAGAACTAAACATCCCCAACGGGAATTCCCATTGAATAATGTCTCAGTATGTCACCTTTGTACAGAGGAACATCCAACTGATAATTTTCCATTGTTACCTGGGTTGCAAGCCGTATATAAGAGTGGAAATTTTGGTGAAACATCTAGGAGGCCTTGGCAACCTAGAGACCAACCATCATATCATGATCCATCATTACAATTTCCACGCTATTATCACCCTTATCAACCACCTCAACAATGGAACACCTCAAATTGGAAAAATTGGCCACCTTAGTATCCTCCTCAAAATGCTTAGCATCAACAATGGCCACAAGGGTGGAGGGGACAAGCATATGCTCAATATCCACCTACTCCTGTGCCTAACTATCCTGACCCACCTAATATCTAGCAACTTTTTCCTGGATTTTTGCCTCCTTCATTACCACCTATCACTCATTAGCCTCACCATTTCCAGAATATGAATCCCCCAAGGCCCACAATATTTCCTGCACAACCGATACCAAATTCTAACAATAAGCCAACTCAAGCTCATAACAACATTGGGTTGCTACCTCTTCCATCATATGCCATCTATTTTGCTAGCAAAAATTTGACTCCTACAGAATCAAAATACACTGTTACTGAAAAAGAGTTTCTAGCAGTAGTCTATGCTATTAATAAGTTTCACCACTATATCACAGGATATGAAATTTTTGTACACACAGACTCCTCTACCATTAGATTTTAAATGAAAAAACCAATCACCAATGGCAAGGTGACTCGGTGGCTTCTTTTATTACAAGAATTTAACATCACCGTTGTTGATCATCTCGGTCAAGAGAATGTGGTAGCAGATTTTCTCTCTCACATTCAAATTGACAATGGTGCCAGTCCCATCAACGATAGATTTCCTGATGAACATTTGTTCACTGTGTCTGTTCGAACCCCTTGGTTTGCAGACATAGCCAACTATTTAGCAACTGGAAAGCTACCAAACCATCTCTCCCCACCCGAGAAACGTAGGATCATAGTCCAAAGTTCTAATTATTCTTGGGTGGAAAATGATATTTTTTCATACTGGTCCTGATCTTATTATTAGACAATGTGTACGAGAGGATGAGATGGCAGAGATCCTCCATGCATGTCATGGTGGACCATGTGGTGGGCACTTTTATGATAAGAGAAAAACATACAAAATGTTGCACTCTGGATATTATTGGCCAAGCATTTTTAAAGATGTTTCCAAGTATGTCAAGGGATGTGATAGTTTTCAAAGAATGGGTAGATCTATGCCATTCGATGAGATTCCATTACAACCCTAGGTTATGATTTGATCTAGATGGATATCGGTGGCCACCCACCTATTCCATTGGCTCAAAATAGTTTCCCATTTTGCCAATTTTTTAGTAATATTCTACAGTTTTTCGAGTCCCAAACTTCCAGGGCCATTTTGAGGCCCTAAACGACGTTTTTTGGGAAATCTGGGTCCGACAGAGATCGTATGCAAGTTGAATGTTCAACTAACCACCTTGGGGCCACAAAATTTATGACGGTTCATATTCTAGGCTTAGGTTTTCGGATGTTTGGGATTCTTTCCCTCATGATTATGATAAATAGGCCCTTTCGGCCTCTCTTTGTATTCATCTTGGCACGAATGAGCACATCAGCCACATCTCTTCTCAGAGATAGCTACTACCATTCTAGCTGTTGTATTTACAGTTTGTTCTATTTTTGATATTTAATAGAATATGTGTTTACTATATCGCTGTGTTTCTTGCCATATATCTGTGTATGTGAATATATATCTCTCTATATGATTCTGTATATGCTATCTTTTGTTTCGTTCCCACACAAATCCGGATCATGATTGAGCCTTTTGAAAAATGGGATCTAGATTTCGTAGGGCCAATTTCCCCTATTTCTCGCAAGAAGAAGTACATCCTAGTCTGTACAGACTATGTCACTAAATGGGTGGAAGCTAAAGCTTTATTCCGAGCCAGAGAAAAATCTGTGGTAGAGTTTATATATGAAGAGATATTTACCTGATTTGGTGTACCTAGGGAAATTGTAACTGATCAAGGATCTCAATTTACCTCCAAGTTGCTGAAAGAGCTTACTGAAAAATATGGTATTAGACATTTTAAATCTTCACCATATCACCCGCAAGCCAATGGTCAGGTAGAGTCCACCAACAAGGTATTAGAAGCCATCCTGACCAAGACTATCCGGCTACACCACAAAGATTGGGCAGATAGGCTTCTAGAAGCCTTGTGGGTTTATAGAATAACATGGAGGAGTACCACTGGCCAAACACCTTATGAACTTGTTTATGGTAAACAAGTTCTTCTACCCATTGAATTTCAGGTAAGAGCCTTTCGTATGGTTGCACAATTAGGGATGGATCTGGAAGAAGCACATAAACAACGAATTTTGCAAATAAATGAATTAGACGAGATTAGACAAGATGCCATTCAAATCACAATTTTAGTACAAAACCAACGCAGAAAGTGGCATGATAAATACATCAAACAAAAACAATTCAAGATTCGAGATTGGGCACTACTTTTTTATTCAAGGTACAAAAATTTTAAAGGTAAATTGACTACTCGTTGGATGGGTCCATATGAAATTGTTACAACTTTTGATAATGGATTTATTGAGATTAAGACAATTGATGGTTCACAAATTTCTTTTGTCACTACTACATATGGCTCAAAAGTCCCACGAAAGTTTGCCATGAAACAGTTAAAATCGATGTTTTCGTGGAAAAACAGTTTAAATTTTTGGAAAAAATTGAAAATTCCCTCGACGAACATCACTATAGCCACAGATGGATGTTTCGTCGCTATAGCCACGAACTTTCGTCGCTATAGCCACAAAATGTCGAAAAGAAAACTTTTTTTTGTTTTTATTTTGTAATGGTCATTGAATTTTTGTTTTTTTGAAATTTGATCGTTGTGCATTTTCGTTGGAACCGCGACCCTCATTGATCTATAAATACATGTTCTTAAGTCATATTTTCAGAATCATTTGTTACAGTTGCAATGATCTTTCTATTGGTTTTTCGTTCTGCGATTTCAAGAGTCCGGTACTGGTTTGACACATGAATTTTTGATCTCATTCGTTTTCCAGGTTAGTTTGACTGCGATGCACTAGTATTTTTTTTGTTGCGCCCTTTATGTTCCAACTAGCACTTCAATGCAGATCTCATTTTTCTCTTTCTCTACCTCGTTATCCATGTATCCTCCATTTATAATCCATGTGGGTGGCAAGGTTAATGCTATGAATGCATGCATGTCACACAAATGTTGTCCATGCATGATATTTCCTCGTGCATTTTTGCTTTCACATGTTTTAATCCCTAATTTAAGGATTTTGAGATGTGGTTTTGGTTCTTGTTTATAACTTTAGTATTTATCCATGGTCCCTCTTTAGAATAACCATGAGGCTTATGCTTTTCTTCAAGGAAAAGTGTGGCCATGTATGTAAAAGCATGCATAACACTAATTTGGATCTAGTTGGCTTCACATGTTCCATTAATTCTAACTAGGAGTACCTTTTCACATGTTCCATTAATTGTAACTAGGAGTACCTAGTATTCATCTTCTTTACCTCAATGGTGTAAAATATCCATATAAAATACCTAACAAAATATTTGAATTCTTAGGTGTCCATTTTTCCTTCCAAACCTCTCTTATGGAAAAATGGGAAGTAATGGTGTATAGGGTTGATAAGAAAATATATAAGTGGATCACTAAACTCATGGTATTAGAAATCAAAGATAAAATTGAAACCAAAGTTCTGGTAGTCAACCATGTTTATGATTATTCATGTTGGGTCCCAACAAAGCGAGCCTATGCACACCTAGAAAAGGATATTCACATATTTTTATGGGTTTAATCTAATCAAAATACATGATTTCATTAGTCTAGGTAGTAGTTATGTTATACCCCAAAACAATTTAGGGTGTTAGGTACCATTAGAACTAGGGTTCAAGGAGGCTCATTGGTAAAAAATGTACAATAAGGATTTCCTCTTGATATTATATTAGTAACCCCCTACAAGATAAAAAATCAAGGAACTTTTGTTGTACAGAGTGTTTACAAGCCAAAATAACTTCTCAAGCCCTTCCTAACATGAAAAGAACCATGTCTTAGAAATGACTTCTCTATTAATACTCATTTATTATGGTGGTATAATTTGATTCTTCATGTAGGTAAGGAAATGGTTGAAATCTTGTGATTCTTTCACCAAGTCTCTTTCAAGAAGGAATTTATTTGGCTAATGATTCTTTGATACACCATCCTAGGTTTTGATGTCTTGGGCCTATTGATTTGTTGTTAAATATTGGACTTACAACACCTAATGCCTCATTGAGAGAATTGAAATTGGGATCAACCACTACTTTTCCAAAAGAAAATTCAACCATGGGATAAAAATTCCTTTACACCAAGATTCTTCTTGACGTGTGATTGAAGAAAGCTTGGACATTGAAATCCAAGAAAAATACTTTGTTATTTTTCATAAATAGTGTTTGGAATCCTATCTTTAGAATTAATATATAAAAACCCTTTTTTCTAGATATTTTTGCTTGGAGGTATCCATGTGGATAAACTATTGACAATATTGGGAGAAAAAACCCCATGCTTTCTACAATTTCGGTGAAAAAATATTGAGCATATTGTCTAGATATGTCCTCTTTCTAGGAATGTATAGACATAATCATAATTTGCATGTCAATAATATTTTCTTGCTTCTTCAACATGGTGAGATACTATTATAGGAAATTTATTATCATTGGCCATTAGCCACTTAATGGACCTTCATTATACAAATTTCATCTAGAGTCATATATTTCACCCCATTCACATATATAGAAACCGAATCAGGATTCTCCTCGTTTTTCCTAACCATACATAAAATTTGTAAAATTTATCTATATACCATTTGATGGGAATCTCCATTTTTTTAATCTTTTGCAATATATGTAACAAATTTTATTAAAAATCAGAGGAAAAATAAATAATTTTAAACTTAGACACCATCATTCTCCAATTCATGGTCTTGTTTTTTAATATTGCTTGTGATTCAAGCATAGCTTATCCCACCATAAATATTAGGTTTGTCATTCCAATGTCGCACATGAAAATATCTTTCTTTTAGGGTCTTTTATTCCTTTAAACCCAAGTTTATTTATTTATCTCACCTATCTAATAAATCAAATTATCTAGATTTATCTTAAATTTGAATATCTTGGGGTATATGATCAAGGTCCTCCTCTTAAAATAGAAATAGTTGTTATTATCCATTCCTAAATGTTTTAAGATCCTTTTAGTATTTGTTACTCTTTTTGTAATGTCCCCAATATATTCCCATTATTCTCCTTTAATATATATATATACTCTATTCAATTTAGATGTACATTATATATTGATTAATGAGTTTTTTGTTGTTGTTATAGGCTATCAGAATGTCAAATAAATATACATGGGAAGAAAACAATAAGAGGTATGCTGAGGCTAAGGCAGCAGTGGAGGCGAAGGGTGATGGAAAGTGTTATTGCCCTTGCAATGATTGCAGAGGTTTGCAAACTAGAAGAATTTTAAGAACATCAGCTGAAAAACATTGTAAGGAGAAGGGGCATGCTGAAGGGGGGTATGAATATCATCCCTTGGTAAGACATTATTGATTACATATTGTACTTCTTGTAATAGTATTGATAATGTAATCACAATCTTTTTTATCATTTTAAATAAATGTGTTGTATATTATACACTAATGTTATTGCATTGTTTGTAAATATAAAGACAATGCCCCTAAGATGTCGACTGCCAGAGAGCTATTTGCCACATAATAGTAGAAATACTACTTTACAAGATGACGAGCATGGAGATCATGCTATTGAAGATCGAGTTCTTAATGATCCTATGGACGAAGATGATGTTATTGATACTAATGGTGAAGATGAGATAAATAGATTGCTGCAAGACACATTTTCTCCATTGGACGAGGACAACTTCCATGATTTTCATGATGTTCCTCTTCTCAAGAAGTCCCAAGAACCTCTTTATGAAGGCTCAACAACCAATATTCTATCTGCTATATTGTTGTTGGTGAACTTGAAGGTTTTGAATGGTTTATCAAACACTTGTTTCACACAACTCCTAAGGCATGTAAATTTGATTCTTTTCCTCTATTTTTAGTGTTAATTAATTCTTAAATTAGGGATATGAAATATTTATGATGTATATTGTTTACATTTCACTTTTTGTCAATGTTGCAGATTGTTGGGTGAATTTCTATTACCACCTTCAAATAATTTACCATGCACAAGTCAAGAGGTATTCTTGATTATGAAAGAAATTGGAGTGGAGTATCAATCTATTGATGCATGTCCTAATGATCATATTATATATTATGGACAATATGCAACAGAAAACAAATGGCCACAATGTGAAATTAGTAGATATCGAACTGATCAATTAACAAAAGAGGTCCCTCGCAAAGTTCTTCGTTATATTCCCATAATTCCACGTTTCCAATGACTATTCAGGTGCCAAAGTATAGCACAGTTTATGGATTACGATGCAAAGAACAGAAGTGAAGATGGTGTTCTTCGAATGCTTGCAGATGGTTCTGCATTGAAGAACATCGAAGAAAAATGACCAATTTTTAAAGATGAACCTCGTAATGTTAGACTTTCATTGGTAGCTGATGGTTTCAATCCATTTGGTGAGCTTCATTCTACTTACTTAGTGTGGCCTATTTTCATCATAAAAAATAACCTACCTCCTTGGATGACGATTAAGAGAGAGCACACAATGTTGGCAATGATTATTCCAGGTATTTTTTTAAGCTGTAATTATATTATTTCATAAAGTTATTTGTTTAATTGCTGCATGAGAACACCTTTTATATATTTGGACGAATAACTAAATAGCAATATTGCATGTTTATTGATCAATTAGGTAAGTACCAAGTTAAATATATGAATGTATATATTGAGCCTCTTATCGATGATATATTGAAGTTATGGGTTCGAATCACTATGTATGACATCTCTAGACTAATAGGGCATAAACAATTTCAGTTCCATGGAATTCTTGCATGGACAATTCATGACGCTCCTGGGTTAACACATTTTTGTGGTATGTAACTTTATGTTGCACATCGTCAAAATTATATGTTGTTAAGGTAAAAAAATGCATTTTTTATTTGAATTAATAATCTTTTGATGCTATAACATTAATACATATGTCTTGCAGGTCTTCAAACAAAGGGAAAATTTGCATGTCCATTTTGTGGTCCTAGGATAAATCTCGCCATTCAAGAAGTTTAGCAAAGGAGGTGTTCGATGAGTACAGGCACTTCCTCCCTACGAACCATAGGTACCGAACTATCGAAACAACAAAATTCAATGGTAAAGAAGAGAATGCAAAGAAACCATGAAGAATGACACCTCACCTATGGAAGTTGGAATATAACAAAAATCATCGAGGTATGCAAATTGTATATGCAACATACAATATGTTCACGTAATATTATGATTTTTATATTTTTACTGAATTTTCTCTACCATGGATGTCATGAATTATTGTTAATGTGTTTTTGTTTATGTTTAATGACTGTATTTAAGGTATGAATGGGATTCCATGAGGAATGAAGAGTTATCCCATACAATTCAGGAGGTTGCCTTACTACGAGCACCTACAAATAGCTCATTTGCTTGATACAATGCATATCGGGAAGAATGTAACAAAAATGATATGGCGGACATTAGATGGAAGGTCAGACAAAGATAAAAGTGGAAAAAATTGTAGTGACATTACAGAAGGCAATCAGGCATTGCAAAGTGTAATTATTTCCAATGCCAGAAATGGGAACCAGAATATTAGTCTTCCGTGGTTATTGACGGAGCAACAAAGCAATGCTATAAAAGAGGTCATTCAGAAAAT